>JASWHV010000002.1:41251737-42460087 GCA_030760725.1 Neostapfia colusana | reverse complement strand
TAAGGTGTTTGGAAGTCTTAAGCTTGCTTCTATCTGCGTGTAGAAGAGTCTTGAGCACTATTGGAAAGTTACAGTTTGAATACAAGTAGGAGTAGGAGTCCTAGTTTGAATTGGGTTAGCCTTGTGGCGGACCGGGATCCGCCATCCAGGATCGCAGAGGGTGGTGCCGCACGATGCGACACCCAACAGCTCACGTCATAAGAACACAATATATTACATGGGAAAACAACTGAACTGTACAAACGGTACAATACTCAGTTATAAACTATTGTCTTTATTACACAGCGGAAGTCTACTATTCTACAATGCACGCCCACCTATCTAGCAAAAGTTGGCTGCCCAGCCCTACGGCAACCCACATTAGCTGCACGTCTCAGCTCAGCGCGGCGTGTACGGCTCCCACTCAGCCGTGGTCCCCGACTTAGGGTAACCCTCGCCGGTGGACTCGTACTCCTAGTCCGTTGGTGACTCCTCGCCTGAAAAACACTTAAGCATCAACCGTGAGCACGATGGCTCAACAAGACTTAACCGACTCACCTAAGCATGGAACTCTACATGAGGGGTACAATGGACATAGGATAGTAACAGTGCATCAATGGACACGCCTACAAGTTCATCCTTAGATCATTTTTAGCCACAAGTTAACAGTTCGGAAATCTGAAATTTAGTAAGCAATATTTGGTGGCACACATGTAGCAATACATTTATATCATAACAGCAGTATTGAATCATAACATTCCATAAATTATCTACGTTACGACGCAGTGAACAAGCGGTACTCGTCATCACGAGGGACGGCGAATCGACTCGATATACACCTGCTGGGAAACCCAAAGAGCACGTCACGTACGCCCACCCGTGGAGCTGCACAGCACACTCACTCGATGTCATACGGGACAACCTTTCACCCAACAGCCCAAACGTCGAACCGGTCGCACCGAAACGAGCAGGAGGTTCCCCACACAGAGCATCTCTCTATGCCCGTTGGCAGATTTCCACCTTGCTGCCCTCAACCTACACCTATAAATTGGTGTGCTATGCCTCGACGCCCGGAGGTTTAGGTTACATCGGTTTATCGGGGCCCATATATCCAATATGCCTTCAGTACGTTCAATACTTGTTCAGCAGCGCCGCACACGGATCGGTCCTCAATCGACACAGACAGGGCTGCGCACACAAGACTTCCTCTTGCTGCGCACTAGCCCCTGCCTAGTCTCATTTTCATTACTAAAGTGATCTCACATCACTCAACCGAACCCGTGTGTCCCAAGCCTAAACTCGCGAGTAGATTCCAACTACTCGACTTGTACCGAAGTCCTATTAATTATTAAGCATAGCCTGTCTACTCGAGATCTTAGACACTACCCTCACTCTTATGGAAACATTCTGGTCATGCAAGTGGGGTTCCATTCATCCTACACCTAATGCACATTCATACATCACCCTAAATATGTGAACAAAGCAAGACTTGATAAAAGAGTTGATGCAAACCGGGGCTTGCCTTGTTGCTGCTGGTCAGGGGTTAAGTCTTCGTCCGGAAGAAGGAAGTTCAGCACTTCCGGAGTCTCTTCGCCTTCAGCGACTACACGTTAATGTAATACTACATGTTAATGAATATGCATATGAGTTTATTGTAATGCTTTTGCTATTAGTTCTAATAACAAGTTTTTAACAACTGGAACTCTGTTTAAGAATTTAAAATGAAACTGGGGTTTGGTGGTTTGGCTTTGGACCTAACCATATGGTTAAGTGCTAAGTGGTTATCCCCCTTTTCCACATTGATCACCCCAAGTGGGTTAAACATAGCAGGGGTGATCCAGAGCTCCAATGTTTCTGAGAATTTTTGTGTGAGTCCCTTGTCACAAGAAAACCCTATGGACCAAAATTTAGCACTTTTCAGTGAGTGGTTTGCTCGGAATAATTCTCTTAGCAAATAAGCAAAGGAGAATAAATTCTGAGGTAACACTCCTGTTCATGCCCAACATAGTGAACTACAATTTCAATTATAAATCATATAGTTTGCATGAATTTTCCTAGCATTTTTTGAGCTAAGGTTTGTCCAGAACTGAATTTCCAAGTTTTGGAAATTCTCTGAAAATGTTTCTGTATTCAAATGAACACAGCACCTTCAAATTTGAATTGCTCTGATCAAATCAACTCCAAATGGTCTGAATCTTTTACAGGGATTTACTAACATTCTAAAGAACATTCTGGCAAAATTTGGGGATTTTTGGATGCACCAAATTCCCTCTAAAATTCTTTTGCTGAAAACGTTTAAAGAATTTTCCAGAATTAAATAATAGGTTTCATACAAAGTGGGTAGCATATCTGTTTTGAGTTATGCAACATGAGTCCAATCCAATTTGAATAACTAAATTTGGAGTTTCCTAGCAAAAGTTATGGGGTTCTAAAGTTTGAACTAAATCTGGAAATTCAAATTAATTCGGAAAACATTCAAACTCTGACTGTGGGTCCCTCCTACACGTGTCGGCTGCTGGAATCATGCCACACGGGGCCACAGGATCCTTCCCACATCACCACACTTGATCCTGGGCCGCAGCGGATCCGACGATTTAGAATATCGCCACTGACATGCGGGGCCCCAAGTCATCCTCCTCCTCCCGACGCCTGCGCGATCCCGCCGCCGAGCTCGCCGGAGCTCTCGCCGGAGAGGTGTTCCGGCCCTCGGAACTTGCCGATTCTCACCGCTTGTGCCTATCTCAGCCTGGGGAACACGGTGGTGCCCTCACCAGAGCGTGACAACAGCCGGAACAGTGCTCCCGCCGGTAACAGCGGCCGGGAGCTCACCGGCGACGTCAAACTCGGCATCCCCTGCACCTTTTTCGATCCGGTTTGCTCGGGGAGCTCCGCTGACACCTGCTGATCGCGGACATGGGCACCAATTCCCGTGGAAACAGCTGCAACTATGACCTCACCGGTGACCTAGGCCGGATATCGGCTGTTCTCAGAAAACTTCGAAGAACCGTAACCCTAGCCCATGGTTCTTGCTGGTTCTTGATCCTAGGTGGTCGTGGCAGGGTGTAGATCGTGTGTTTAGCTCGATACGCCCGGTGATAAACCAACACCCGTGAATTTTTGGATTTGGTGGAGCTCGGCCTTAAGAACACCGTAGCGTTCCCAGAAGAAATTCTCCCCCTACGGTGCATGAAATGCCGAATGGTAAGGACAAGAAGAACCGGCACCTTATGGCGGTCGTTTCTTGTGTTGAGCGTCGGGCACGAGGGCGCCTGGGTTGCTCGGACGCCGGCGACCAGAGAGCGGCGATGAAAAAGTTTGCGCGCGGAGGCGATTGTGGATAGGGGAACGCTGGGGCAGCCGGGGCACCGTGAACACAGCCGAGTGAGCGTCGCGCTAGCGTGTTGACTCTGCTCTTTCACCATGCGGTGGCCGCGTTGGGACGGCGTCGAACCCGTGTGCTGTCGCCCATAGGGGTGTTCGACCCCGTGCCTGAGTCGGTTTGATCCCTGGGTGGCTGACCAGTGGGCCCTCTTCTCCCCTCTAATTCTTTCTCCCCCTTCTGCTGTAAAATATCCCCAGCTACTAACCATTGAATGGGAGACTTATCCCCCAAGTATTGGTTTGAATTTGAGTTCTCAAATTTGAACTTTGTTGGGTTCAATTTGCTTCATGTTTAAACTGAAATTCAAATTTGGTTTTGAATTATTGCAAATTTAGCTCCCGACAAGATGAACTCCAATGGGGATGAAAATTGGTTGGCTAACTCAGAAAAATGTGCTGAGTTTGAATATGAAGCCAACTTTTGAATTTGAGGGATGAAAGTTGCTGCAATTTGAATTTACATTCAAATTGGCCTCCTTTTCAAATACCTCCAAAAGTGCCTCAAAAAGTGTTGGATTTACATGAAACTTGGATTGAACTTTCCCAAGACTGTTTAGGTTTTTGGGGTGAGCTCAACCTCTATTATTCATGTGTACAAATCCCACTTTGTGAAAGTGAAGGCTTTCCCCTCTAATCACTCTTTTGATGGTGGTTACTTGCTCTTCACAATATTTCCTAAGATATCCACAATAAAAACTGTGGTGTTGTGAGGTGAAGAAAAGTTTTTGCATGTCCCTTTTCTTGGGCTTTTACATCCCTCCCCCCTTAAAAGAATCTCGTCCCGAGATTACAAAAGAAGAGATAGCGATGTAATGGGGACTTACCCGTGCTGAGACGCCATGAACTCCGGGTAATTTGAGTGAAGGAATTCCTCGCTCTCCCACGTCGCTTCTTTGGCGGTGTGGTTGCTCCAGAGTATCTTGTAGAACCACAACGTTCTGCTACGCGTGGTTCGGGCTTTCTCATCAAGAATTGCCACTGGATACTCGTGTTAAATCCGGTTTCAGCTCGCCGATGTCTTCAGTACGAACAGCAGCTGTATGCTTTAAACATTTTCGCAGTTGCATGAATGTGGCCTAGAGGGGGGGGTGAATAGGCCTTATAGAGTTTCCTGCACATTTAAAGTAGTTGTCAAAAAAACTTGATTGACCGGACTTGTCCCGGTTGTCTGAGCGGACTAGTCCGGTGTGGCTGAAGTGTGTAGATTGTATAAGTGTTGTGCAGGAGAATTAACTTGTTTAGCAGCGGAAATAAGAACAACAATTATTCTATTTTGATTTTATAATGTGAGGTGTGATTATTCCCGTGAATGAGACTTAGCAACTCAAATTATGAAGCTTAGCAACTAGAGGTTATAATCAACAAAAAACAAGGAGGCATGCGAGACACAAATTTTACCGAGGTTCGATCTCACCAAGAGATCTACGTCCTCGTTGAGGAAGCTCACACAGAGCCGGGTCTCTAACCCTTTCCCTCTTCAAGTCACCACACAAGGCCGACTTGACTCCACTAGCACGGGTAATCACCGAGTTTGTGGGGCAACCTCACACGTTGAGGGCTCCCACAAGAATTACAATGGGAAAGCGATCAAATACACTCAAAAAAGATTACAATGCAGAATATGAGTTTAGAGAGATCAAACCCCAAGAGCTCACAACAAAGGAACAACGATCTCCCAATCCCAAATCCAAGTGTTTGATTGATTTTCACCTTTTTGCACCTTAGATGTGTGGGGAGATGTGTTTTTTTTGGGCTCTTGGGACAGGTGGCGGCGCTAGGGTTTGAGTTTTTAGCAGTATGAGTCGTGTTCTATGTTGGAAGGCCGTGGATCACCCATTTATATGGTTTCCAAAAAGGTTATCGTTGTAAAACCTAATACCGGACTAGTCCGGTATATGATCGGACTTGTCCGATCTACTTCCAGTGGGTTAACTGGACTAGTCCGGTCTAAAACCGGACTTGTCCGGTGCTATGTGAAGTGGGGTTCCAGAAAGTTTAGCGGACTAGTCCTGTCGCATGGATGAACTAGTCCGCAGTCCTCTAAAGAGGACAACAGAGACATGAGCGGACTAGTCCGGTCTAAAACCGGACTTGTCCTGTTGCATTCCAGTAAGCTGACCGGACTAGTCCGGTCCATGAACGGACTAGTCCGGTGTCAAGTGGATTTTAGTTGATTATTAACCCCTTACCCATACGAAAAGTCATGAGCTCTTGGGATGTGTCCCTCACACACACCCTATACATTTACATCTAATTTGCTCTTCTAAATTCCACTAAAGTCTTCGTTTTCAGGCAGCACTTTATTTTTCACCTTTTTGTGTGCACCGAGCTAGTTCACTTTGTTTGTCCTGCAATCATTTCATTAGGATCTCATATGCTTGTCATCAATTCTCCAAAACCAACAAGGGATACCCTAGATGCACTTTCATTGCGAAACATGGAAAACATCATGGACACCAGCAAGGGATGCCGGTAACTCCAATCGATACGCCGCTGGTCCGCACTTCTCGGTGATAGCATAGGGTCCAACGAAACGGGGAGCAAGCTTCCCCTTGACGCCGAACCGGTGCACGCCCTTCATCGGGGACACGCGGAGGTACATGTGATCACCAACGTCAAAGTGCAACGGTCTACGCCTCTTATCAGCGTAGCTCTTCTGTCGGGATTGAGTGGCCTTCAAGTTAGCTTGAATCGCCCGAACCCGCTCTTCGGCGTCGTTCACCACATCAACCCCGAATGTGACCCTTTCACCGGACTTGCACCAGTTTAATGTGGTGCGGCATTTACGACCGTAGAGAGCTTCGTAGGGTGCCATCTTGATACTCGCCTGATAGCCGTTGTTGTACGAGAATTCCGCCAACGGTAGGTGATCATCCCAGTTCCTACCGTGGTGGATGGCACATGCTCTCAACATGTCTTCCAGAACTTGATTCACCCTCTCTGTCTGGCCATCTGTCTGAGGGTGATAGGCGGAGCTCCTAATCAGCTTGGTACCCAATGCAGCGTGTAGCTGCTCCCAAAAGCGAGATACAAATAATGCACCTCGATCTGAGACGATGGTCTTGGGTACCCCATATAAGCATAGAATCTTCGCTATGTACAGCTCCGCATATTTGACGGCACTGTAACGTGTATTCACCGGGATGAAGTGAGCCGTCTTGGTTAACCGATCGACGATTACCCAGATGGAATCAAGTTTTTTGGAAGTTAGGGGCAATCCCACAATGAAGTCATGCTCACATCTTCCCATTTCCATGCCGGGATCTTCAGGGGTTGTAGCAACCCTGATTTCTTCATGTGATCGGCTTTCACTCGTCTACACGTATCACACTCGGATACGTACTTCGCTACCTCCCGCTTCATCCGTGTCCACCAAAATTTCTTTTTCAATTCTTGGTACATTTTGTTGCTGTCCGGATGAATGGAATACTTAGACGAGTGCGCTTCGTCGAGGATCTTTTTCCTCAACTCCATATCCCGGGGTACGACTATGCGGTCATTGAACCACAGTGTCCCCTCATCATCTTTCCGGAAACATTTAATCTTTCCATTGTCTATCCGTCTCCGGAGATGTGCCATGCCTTTATCCGTCTTCTGAGCTGCAATGATGTCCTCCCTAATAGTAGGGATGAGGGCAAGGTTGTACAGCGATCCATAAGGAACCAGGTATAAACTTGGCTCTTCCTCCTCCACCGGTGTAATGGTGAGGTGATGGACATGTGATTTCCGACTCAGCGCGTCGGCAACCACATTCTCCTTGCCGGGGTGGTAATGAATCTCGATCTCATAATTCTTGATCAGTTCTAACCACCTCCTTTGCCTCATGTTCAGCTCCTTCTGGGTGAAAATGTATTTCAAGCTCTTGTTGTCGGTGTAGAGATGCACCAGATTCCCCAGGAGATAGTGCCTCCACATTTTTAGCGCCAAAACCACTGCAGCAAGCTCAAGATCATGAGTGGGATAATGCTGCTCATGGTTCCGAAGCTGGCGTGAGCCATATGCGACCACACGTCCCTCCTGCATCAACACGCAGCCGAGCCCAATACCGGACGCGTCGCAATACACGTCGAAGGGCTTTGTTTTATCCGGCTGAGCTAAGACCGGGGCTGTGGTGAGATGCTTCACCAATGCTTGGAACGCTCCTTCACACGCCGTATTCCAAACATATTTTGTTCCCCTCTTCAGCAATTCTGTCATCGGCTTAGCGAGCTTGGAGAAGCTTGGAATGAATCTCCGATAGTATCCCGCTAACCCGAGGAAGCTTCTGACTTCATGGACTGAAGTGGGAGCTTTCCATTTCAGCACTTGCTCTATTTTACTTGGGTCAACCGCAATGCCTTCAGCTGAGATGATATGTCCCAAGAATGGCACTTGGCTGATCCAAAACTCGCATTTACTGAACTTGGCGTAGAGCTTGTGGTCTCGCAATCATTGAAGAACGATCCTCAAGTGTTCGGCATGTTCGACTTCTGTCTTGGAATAAACCAAGATATCATTGATGAACACTACCACGAACTTGTCCAGCTCCGGCATGAACACCGAGTTCATGAGATATATGAAATGGGCTGGAGCGTTTGTGAGACCAAAGGACATGACGAGATATTCGTATACGCCAGATCTCGTTGAGAAAGCCGTCTTCGGGATATCCTCCGCCCAGATCTTGATCTGATGATATCCAGAGCAAAGGTCCATCTTGGAGAACACACATGCACCCACAAGTTGATCGAACAATATGTCGATGCGGGGCAGTGGGTACTTATTCTTGATGGTGACGGTGTTGAGCGGCCGGTAATCCACACACAGCCTCAAGGTTTCATCCTTCTTCTTTACAAACAGCGCCGAGCATCCCCAAGGCGAGGAACTCGGCCTAATGAAACCCTTGCTCAACAGATCATTGAGCTGTTCTTTCAGTTCAGCCAGCTCATTTGGAGCCATTTTGTATGGTCTCCGTGATATGGGCGTAGTTCCAGGTGCAAGTTAAATCTTGAACTCGACGTCCCGCTGAGGTGGCATGCCCGGAAGATCATCCGGGAACACGTCGGGATACTCCCGGACTACGGGGATGTCTTCTAACTTGAGAGCTTCAGCATTATTAACTGCTAAAACTTCCCGGACTGGAGTGTCTAATACCATGGAATGCGGACGGTGAAATGGAGAGATTAAATGAACCGTCCATGTCCGAGTCTCCAGGACAGCGCCATGGTATTGTAGCCATGACATCCCTAAGATTGCATCAATCTTTTGCCCCATAAGGATTATCAAGGTGGTGGGATATAGTTTCCCACCTAAGCACAGAGATGCTTTTGGAATCATCATATTAGCTGAAATCTTCCCTCCCGGTGAGCAGATCATATAAGTGCAGTCGGTTGGGAAGACTTGCATTTGATTCTTAGCCACATATGATGCACTTATAAAGCTGTGGGTTGCACCAGAATCAAACAGTATGATGATGGCTTGATTGTTGAGAGTAAACGTACCCGCCAGCACGTTGTCTCCCTCTGGGGCATCCTCATCGTCGAGGTGGCGAATGGCCCCAGTCCGCTGACCAACCTTCTTGACCGGAGGTCGGCCTCGGGCACCGCCCTGGAACTGGGCTTGCCCGCTGCTCTGCTGCCCCTGGGGACAGTCCTTCGCGAAGTGGCCCGCCTGGCCATACGTGAAACGGGGCGGTCCCCCGCTGATCGGTGGATGGAAAATCGGGGCGCATTGTGGCGGTGGAAATGCCCGGGGTGCCGTCTGCTGCTGCTGCTGCTGTCTTGGTGGTGGCATCGGCGGACGGAACGGAGGTGACAGAAACGAACGTCCCCTGAACCGCTGAGGTCGCGCCGGTGGATGCCACTGCTGTCCGGATGGTGTCTGATACACCATGCGGTACTTCTGGGGAGCGCCACCCCCACTGCTAGGTGGAGCGCTGCGCTTCCTCTGCTCAGCTTCCAACTCCCGCTGAGCATCCTCTTGCATGATCGTGGCATTGACTAGGTCCTTGAAGGTGCCACGATTTCATTGCACGAGATGCGTCTTCATTTCGGGGTGTAACCCCCGATAGAAGTGCTCCCGCTTTTTCTCCTCGGTGGAGATGTAGTCTGACGCGTACTGCACCAGATGATTGAAGGCACAGGAGTAGTCATGGGCACTTCTCCTGCCCTGCTTCAGTTCCAAAAATTCTTGGAACTTCCTCTTTATGATCCCGGGAGGGATATGATAGGCGTGGAACGCCTCCCGGAACTCTTCCCACTCCACGGCATGGCCGGCCAGACGTGAGGCGACATAGTTCGCCCACCACGCGCCAGCGGCACCGTGAAGCTGCTGCGCTGTGAACAATGTCTTTTGCCGCTCCGTGCATTGGAGCAGCCCGAACTTGGACTCGATGGTCCGCAGCCAGTTGTCAGCCTCCAGTGGTTCTTCGGCTTCTGTGAACACTGGAGGGCGCGTACTCATGAAATCCGAGTACGACACCTCATGGGGCTCACGAGGCCCTCTGTCTTGACGTCCCCCTGCCTGGGACGTATTCTGCACGATCGTGCAGAGCAGGTCGGTCTGCTCCTCACGACCACCCACCAGTGCCGCTATCACATCCGCTAGAGTAAGCGGAGGCGGCGGTGGTGGATGCTGCTGCGGGGTGCTGTCGTAGGCCGGTGGCTGGGAGTCATCACCTCCCTGTTGGCTAGAGCCACCAACCTCGTGCGTGGTCCTAGTACGAACCATCTGCAACCATACGACAATACACATCAGTCCCGCAACATACTGCATGCAGTCCAATAAAATTAGGCGTAAAAACATAATGACAATAAAACATGCGATACATCTCGTGTGTAGATAATGTAATAACTTTGCACAAGGTACACCATTACCAGACCAAATACAAGCTAGTTTAATACAACTTGATGAACCCCCTCTTTGGAAGCTCACCACAACTAGGTTTGGTCACTACGAGACGTTACTATCGCGTTGTCATCACATAAACCACCCTTTTATCTTCAATACGGCACAAACATGGTCTCTAGTAAAAGAAACTTGACTGAGACCTATACTCAAATCTTTTACTAGTTGAAGATAACCTCTCATGAGTATGTTCTACCCGATTGGGAGTACTCAAACCCCCTCTAGGGTACCACAATCTCTCACATGAGTTCAACTGTCATTTCTCTGCCAGAATGACCAGTTTCTACACATTCCAGATTTTGACCTGGTTCTGCGCATTTTCATGACTCAAGTTGAATACCAAAGTTAAAGTTAACTTCAGTATCTTTCCAACGAGTACTTATATGCCCTCATATAAGCTCTGTTTACAGAGTTATGGTAATCAATGTAAACAAAATTCCTGGAAGAATTTCAACAGCACCTCCTTTGGGAAATTGCTGTTTTCAACCCTGGTTTCCACTGAATTCTGTGCTGAAACTTCAGAAACTTTGAATTGCAAAGATGTAACACCTCTTATACCCTTTCTAAAGATGTGTCCTATGAAAATTTTTTATTTTTCTACTAGGAGTTATGTTTGAAAACAGAACAGTCCAGAGAGCGTTTAACTCTGCCCTGATTCTGGCCAGTTTACATTCCTCTGGGATTTAAGCCATCTTAAGATGGGTTTCAGCTCTGAAAATCTACAAAAAAGTTGTAGAGTACTTAGATATCTTTCCAGAACTATTTACCACACCTCTCTGGGCTAAAAGATCTGTGAGTTATGCCCTGTTGAAGATCAGCAAACTTGCTGCCCAAAACAGAGCACTCTGTTTTTAAGTCTTTGAGAACTACTCCCATCACCCTCCAATTTTTCTACCCAACCAGGACCTAAATAGTGAACCTAGTGATTTTAATTCCTTGTATCATTATTTTTCATGCATATTCCTATGATATCTCAGTACTACGTTCCTCACAAAAGAAAATCCTAACCGGATTATACCGGCATATACGTCTCAAGTGTTGCACTAAACGGTCTCTCGCACACGTTTACTACACGGACACATACGTGGTTAGTACCTGCAGAAGACCACACAATAATGGTGCACACAATGGTTTTTCATTTCAGGCAGGACCATAATTAAAATTAAATACAAATGCCCGTATCATTGCCATACGGCCGTCCTTGAGTTAGGTCACGCCTCAAGGTACGTGATCGTGTTTCAACACCACACGACGGGGAACCCGAGTATGTCATGAACGGGTCGTCACGGATGGGAATGTTATCAACCCAACAGATACGACCTGCTGCCCTGCAGGGCACGCCGATGGCAAGCGCTGTGTATGTCCTCCTGGGCTATTTCCAGATGAACACACTCTCGCGTTACTGACCACGCGATGGGGTCTCCACTTACTTGCCTAATGCATGCTAGGGATCGGCGTTTCATATGAACTCAGGGACATGAAGAGTCCAATAGTTTCATATTAACGTCTCACACCAAGGTGTGAGACTCATTCCTGAACCACGTTCCTCATCAGGGGAGCTAACCGAAATTGAACCGCTTTTGGTGGCGTTCCTTACCATTCTTACCAGAGAGTAGGTGCGTCGTTACATAATTAAATTCAGAATTATAACACATAGGTTAGTCTTTGCCACTTTAAGTAACTATGCTAGTATAGTCCTTCCTTGGGCAAACTACCGATTCCTCACCGTAATCCTAAGTTTTCCCATAATACAGTCCTTAAGTACTCTGCTATCCCCACTGCAGCTCTGATACCAGGCTGTGGCGGACCGGGATCCGCCATCCAGGATCGCAGAGGGTGGTGCCGCACGATGCGACATCCAACAGCACATGTCATAAGAACATAATATATTACATGGGAAAACAACTGAACTGTACAAACGGTACAATTCTCAGTTACAAACTATTGTCTTTATTACACAACGGAAGTCTACTATTCTACAACTCACACCCGCCTTTCTAGCAAAAGTTGGCTGCCCAGCCCTAGGGCAACCCGCACTAGCTGCACGTCTCAGCTCAGCGCGGCGTGTACGGCTCCCACTCAGCCGTGGTCCCCGACAGAGGGTAACCCTCGCCGGTGGACTCATACTCCGAGTCCGTGGGTGGCTCCTCACCTGAAAAACACTTAAGCAGCAACCGTGAGCACAATGGCTCAACAAGACTTAACCGA
The DNA here is from genome assembly GCA_030760725.1 of Neostapfia colusana. NCBI lineage: Eukaryota > Viridiplantae > Streptophyta > Magnoliopsida > Poales > Poaceae > Neostapfia > Neostapfia colusana. Next base: position 42,447,637 of record JASWHV010000002.1, on the reverse strand, counting down.
CTCACCTAAGCATGGAACTCTACATGAGGGGTACAATGGACATAGGATAGTAACAGTGCATCAATGGACACGCCTACAAGTTCATCCTTAGATCATCTTTTAGCCACAAGTTAACAGTTCGGAAATATGAAATTTAGTAAGCAATATTTGGTGGCACACATGTAGCAATACATTTATATCATAACAGCAGTATTGAATCATAACATTCCATAAATTATCTTTGTTACGATGCAGTGAACAAGCGGTACTCGTCACCGCGAGGGACGGCGAATCGACTCGATATACACCTGCAGGGAAACCCAAAGAGCACGTCACGTACGCCTACCCGTGGAGCTGCACAGCACGCTCACTCGATGTCATACGGAACAACCTTTCACCCAACAGCCCAAACGTCGAACCGGTAGCACCGAAACAAGCAGGAGGTTCCCCACACGGAGCATCTCTCTATGCCCGTTGGCAGATTTCCACCTTGCTGCCCTCAACCTACACCTATAAATCGGTGTGCTATGCCTCGTCACCCGGAGGTTTAGGCTACATCGGTTTATCGGGGCCCATATATCCGATATGCCTTCGGTACGTTCAATACTTGTTCAGCAGGGCCGCAGACGGATCGGTCCTCAATCGACACGGACAGGGCTGCGCACACAAGACTTCCTCTTGCTGCGCACTAGCCCCTGCCTAGTCTCATTTTCATTACTAAAGTGATCTCACATCATTCAACCGAACCCGTGTGTCCCAAGCCTAAACTCGCGAGTAGATTCCAACTACTCGACTTGTACCGAAGTCCTATTAATTATTAAGCATGGCCTGTCTACTCGAGATCTTAGACACTACCCTCTCTCTTATGGAAACATTCTGGTCATGCAAGTGGGGTTCCATTCATCCTACACCTAATGCACATTCATACATCACCCTAAATATGTGAAAAAAGCAAGACTTGATAAAAGAGTTAATGCAAACCGGGGCTTGCCTTGTTGCTGCTGGTCAGGGGTTAAGTCTTCGTCCGGAAGAAGGAAGTCCAGCACTTGAGTCCCTTGTCACAAGAAAAGCCCTGGAATAAAATTTAGCACTTTTCAGTGACTGGTTTGCTCAGAATAATTCTCTTACCAAATAAGCAAAGGAGAATAAATTCTGAGGTAACACCCCTGTTCATGCCCAACTTAGTGAACTACAATTTAAATTATAGCTCATAGAGTTTGCATGAATTTTCCTAGCATTTTTGGAGCTAATGTTTGTCCAGAACTGAATTTCCAAGTTTTGTAAATTCTCTGAAAATGTTTCTGTATTCAAATGAACACAACACCTTCAAATTTGAATTGCTCTGATCAAATCAACTCCAAATTCGAAAGAACATTCTGGCAAAATTTGGGGATTTTTGGATGAACCAAATTCCCTCCAAAATTCTTTTGCTGAAAAGATTTAAAGAATTTTCCAGAATTAAATAATAGGTTTCATACAAATTGGGTTACATATCTGGATAGAGTTATGCAAGATGAATCCAACCCAATTTGAATCACTAAATTTGGAGTTTCCTAGCAAAATTTATGGGGTTCTAAAGTTTGAACTAAATCTGGAAATTCAAATTAATTCGGAAAACATTCAAACTCTGACTGTGGGTCCCTCCTACACGTGTCGGCTGCTGGAATCATGCCACACGGGGCCACAGGACCCTTCCCGCGTCACCACACTGGATCCCAGGCTGCAGCGGATCCGACGATTTAAAATATCGCCGCTGACATGCGGGCCCCCCAGTCATCTTCCTCCTCCCGACGCCCGCGTGATCCCGCCACCGAGCTCGCCGGAGCTCTCGCCGGAGAGGGGTTCCGGCCCTCAGAACTTGCCGATTCTCGCCGCCTGTGCCTATCTCGGCCTGGGGAGCACATTGGTGCCCTCACCAGAGCGTGACAATGGCCGGAATAGTGCTCCCGCCGGCAACAGCGGCCGGGAGCTCACCGGCGACATCGAACTCGGCATCCCCTGCACCTTTTTCGATGCGGTTTGCTCGGGGAGCTCCGCTGACACCTGCTGACCGCGGACATGGGCACCAATCCCTTTGAAAACAGCTGCAACTACGACCTCACCGGTGACCTAGGCCAGATATCGGCTGTTCTCAGAAAACTTCGAAGAACCGTAACCCTAGCCCATGGTTCTTGCTGGTTTTTGATCCTAGGTGGTCGTGGAAGGGTGTAGATCGTGTGTTTAGCTCGATACGCCTGGTGATAAACCAACACCCGTGAATTTTTGGATTTGGTGGAGCTCGGCCTTAAGAACACCGTAGCGTTCCCGGAAGAAATTCTCCCCCGACGGTGCATGAAATGCCGAATGGTAAGGACAAGCAGAACCGGCACCTTATGGCGGTCGTTTCTTGTGTTGAGCATCGGGCACGAGGTCGCCTGGGTTTCTCGGACGCTGGCGACCAGAGAGCGGCGATGAAAATGTTTGCGCACGGAGGCGATTGTGGATGGGGGAACGCTGGGGCAGCCGGGGCACCGTGAACACAGCCGAGTGAGCGTCGCGCTGGCGTGTTGAGTCCGCTCTTTCACCGTGCGGTGGCCGTGTTGGGACGGGGTCGACCCCGTGCGCTGTCGCCCGTAGGGGTGTTCGACCGCGTGCCTGAGTCGGTTTGATCCCTGGGTGGCTGATCAGTGGGCCCTCTTCTCCCCTCTAATTCTTTCTCCCCCTTCTGCTGTGAAATATCCCCAGCTACTAAACATTGAATGGGAGACTTAGCCCCCAAGTATTGGTTTGAATTTGAGTTCTCAAATTTGAACTTTTTTGGGTTAAATTTGCTTCATGTTTAAACTGAAATTCAAATTTGGTTTTGAATTATTACAAATTTAGCTCCCGACAAGATGAACTCCAATGGGGATGAAAATTGGTGGGCTAACTCAGAAAAATGTGCTGAGTTTGAATATGAAGCCAACTTTTGAATTTGAGGGATGAAAGTTGCTGCAATTTGAATTTACATTCAAATTGGCATCCTTTTCAAATACTACCAAAAGTGCCTCAAAAAGTGTTGGATTTACATGAAACTTGGACTGAACCTTCCCAAGACTGTTTAGGTTTTTGGGGTGAGCTCAACCTCTCATGTTCATGTGTACAAATCCCACTTTGTGAAAGTGAAGGCTTTCCCCTCTAATCACTCTTTTGATGAAGGTTACTTGCTCTTCACAATATTTCCTAAGATATCCACAATAAAAACTGTGGTGTTGTGAGGTGAAGAAAAGTTTTTGCAAGTCCCTTTTCTTGGGCTTTTACAAGCCTTAGGGCTGGTTATATAAGCAATGGACGCCAAGGCTCATGTGTGCACGACTTTGGGGCTGTTCCTCTTGTGTTTTGATAAACAAAATTCGTATTCTAAAGGAACTTTTTTGCCTTGTTCGTCCGACTTGTTTCAGACAAGTTTTTCTCGTCGAGTTTCTGTTCAGCACTACGTTGCTTCGGTGGTTTTATCATAACTCGAGTTTTACAGATCCAATTGATGTGATTTTTTTGGTTTGTCTTAACAACTTGATTATCTATCATCTTTGAAAATGTCACATTCATTGAATTTGTGGTTCCTAATCTAAACGAGTTTCTTTGCAGTATTCCAGAACTGTTTTTCTCGCGTAGGACAGATTGACCTTTGTTCGATCTTTCGATCGTAACTTGAGTTTCTCTCAACGGATTTTCATGATTCTTGTTGTGACATCTTTGTGACTTGATTCTCTATAATCTATACTAGTTTTGTCACAGTTGAACACGTTTAGATTAGTCGCACACACGGTTTCTTTAACAGATCGGTTTTCTGCTGAGGGGTGTTTTGTTGCTTCCGCTGAAAAGTTTTTATCTACCATTCACCCCCCTCTGGTAGCTTTACACGTGTACTTCGATCCTACAATTGGTATCAGAGTGAGGTTGCTCTAATCTTTGTGATTTGCACGTGTTTTGAAGTCATCATGGAGAAATACTCTGCCAAACCTTGTGTGTTTAGTGGTATTGATTTTCAGGTTTGGAAGGCACGCATGGAAGCTTTCATCCAGGCTGATGTGTACAGGGGTCCCGATCTTCCGAAAAGTTCTGATAACTCTTGATTTGGTGGAGACTTGACACAAATCGATCCGGCTTCCGAACAACACGTTCTGAATCCTGCAATCGCAGCACCACGTCTCCTCAGGTTATCAACCGATATTGCGCGGTTGACCTCACCAAGAAGGCTAATCCTTGCCTGCGAATCGAAGAACACAAGCAAGATCAAGAAGGAATGCAACCAAATTGCTGAAATATATGAAGCACTAAAGTTGGGGTCTCACAAACCGATTAACGGCGAAACTGTTTCTGACAGAATAATCTAAGCAAAACCCAGCTGTTTGTGACGCCGGCTTGGGGGTATAAAGGAGGTGGAGGACGACCAGGGGGGTGCTGGGGTCGTGACCTAACCCTAAGACACGTACATAATGGACTTGGACTCGATACAAGGCCCAATGGCCCAACTAGGTGATGCAACACCGTGACAGACTCTAAACTTTATATTGTTTCAAAGTTTCCAGTCGACTCCGAGAAAATTTTGACATGGGGCCAGTTCCATTGGAAATTTTATCCTCTCAGCTTTCCGTGCATATGTAGAACATCAAAAACAGAGTCCGTATGCCTCCTGTGCATCCATTTTAAGATGGACTGCTCCTGGGCCCGAGTTGGACTCGAGTTTGAGTTGGGCTCGGTCTCTAACTTCTTGTTGGCGTATTTTCTGGTCCTCCACGCCTCCAAACCCCTCTCCATGTATCTCCATGTCCTCTCCACGGTTCCTAATCATAATTAATCCATTAGGTAGCAACATACTCTCAAAATTCACATATAAAGAATTGTTCAGGAACGAGCTCACCTCTAAATTTAATTGTCGTGCTCGAGCTCTAGTAATTGGACCTTGCATGTCTACCATGTGAGTGTTGTGTATATCTGCAGGAGTGATGTCCACATCATCCTCCCCCTTTTGCATTGGAGTCATCCTCGACTCAATCTCATCTTCTTCTCTCAAATATGGTCTCAAATCTGAAATGTTAAAGGTGGGACTAACCCCAAACTCGGGAGGCAACTCAAGTTTATATGCATTATCATTAATCTTCTCAAGTATTTTAAGAGGACCATCAGCTCTAGGCATCAATTTAGACTTTCTCAGTTCTGGAAATCTATCCTTTCAAAAGTGTAACCAAACTAAATCACCCAGTTCAAGTCTAACTTCCTGCATATCTTTACTACCAGCAATTCTAGATTTTTCATTCATCTTTTCAATATTGTGTTTAGTGGTCTCATGAATTTTCTAGATAAAATCAGCACGTTCTTTGCATCATTATGAGTTCTCTCACTAGTAGGTTAAGGCAAGATATCAATAGGAGCACGAGGATTGAATCCATACACTACCCGAAAAGGACTTACCTTGGTGGTAGAATGTGTTTCCCGATTATATGCAAACTCCACATGTGGCAAACATTCTTCCCACATCTTTAAATTTTTCTTCAAAACAGCTCTCAACATGGTGCCCAAAGTGCGGTTCACTACTTCTGTTTGCCCATCAGTTTTTGGGTGACAAGTTGTAGAGAACAACAGTTTTGTACCCAACTTGTTCCATAGGGTGTACCAAAAGTGACTCAAAAATTTAGCATCACGATCTGAAACAATAGTAGAAGGCATACCATGCAAGCGAACAATCTCTTTGAAAAAAAGGTCGGCAATATGTACAGCATCATCACTTTTCTGACACGGTATAAAATGTGCCATCTTAGAAAAACGATCCACCACAACAAAAATGATGTCCCTCCCCCTCTTAGTCCTAGGCAATCCCAAAACAAAGTCCATAGAGATATCCACCCAAGGAATGGAAGGAGTGGGAAGAGGCATATATAAACCATGTGGATTCAAACAGGACTTAGCTTTCTGACATGTGGTGCAGTGAGCCACAAACCGATCTACATCTCTCCTCATCTTTGGCCAAAAGAAATGTGTGGCCAGAACATCCTCCGTCTTCTTTGCGCCAAAATGGCCCATCAAACCTCCACCATGTGCCTCTTGTAATAACAAAAGACGAATGGAACCAACTGAAATGCATAGGCAGTTAGCTCTAAACACGAATCCATCATCCAGTACAAATTTATTCCAGGTATGACCTTTTCTACAATGCAGAAACACATCTTTAAAATCAGCATCAAGAGCATATTGTTCTTTAATTGATTCAAGTCCAAAAATTCAACAATCAAGTTGGGACAGCATATTATATCGTCTAGACAATGCATCAGCGATCAAATTATCCTTCCCTTTCTTATATTTAATGACATAAGGAAAAGACTCAATAAATTCAATCCATTTTGCATGTCTACGATTAAGATTATTTTGAGAACGAATATGCTTTAGCGGTTCATGATCAGAATGAATAACAAATTCTTTAGGCCATAAATAATGACGCCATGTCTCTAAGCATCATACGAGAGCATAAAATTCTTTATCATATGTGGAGTAATTCAGGACAGGACCATTAAGTTTTTCACTAAAGTATGCAACTGGTTTACCACCTTGCAGTAAGACACCACCAATGCCAACTCCACTAGCATCACATTCAAGTTCAAAAGTCTTACTAAAATCAGGAAGTTGCAGCAATGGTGCGTGTGTAAGATTGTCCTTCAAGGTGTCAAAGGACTCCTCTTGTGCTTTCCCCCAATGGAACACCACACCTTTCTTAGTCAACTCATGCAATGTGGCAGCAATAGTGCTAAAATCCTTGACGAAACGTCGGTAGAAATCTGAAAGACCAAGAAAACTCCTTACCTGTGTGATGGCTTGAGGTATTGGCCAGCTCTTGATCGCTTGAATTTTCATCTCATCCACCTCAATTCCCTGTGGAGTCATAACATAGCCAAGAAAGGAAACTCGATTCGTACAAAAGATGCACTTCTCAAGGTTACCAAATAAACGTGCATCTCTCAAAGCATTAAAAGCAGCACGTAAATGATCCATATGTTCATCCAATGACTTGCTATAAATCAATATATCATCAAAGTAAACCACCACAAATTTTCCAATAAAAGCTCTCAAAACCTCATTCATCAAACGCATGAATGTACTTGGTGCATTAGTTAAACCAAAAGGCATTACTAACCACTCATACAACCCAAATTTTGTTTTGAAAGCTGTTTTCCATTCATCTTCCAATTTCATTCTTATTTGGTGGTAACCACTACGCAAGTCAATCTTAGTGAAAATTATAGAACCACACAACTCATCAAGCATGTCGTCTAGCCTAGGAATAGGATGACGATACCTTATAGTAATATTGTTAATGGCTCTACAATCAACACACATACGCCAAGTACCATCTTTTTTAGGAACCAAAAGTACAGGAACAGCACAAGGACTAATGCTTTCACGTACATACCCACGGTCCAAAAGGTCTTGGACTTGCCGCTGAATTTCCTTAATCTCCTCGGGATTGGTCCTATATGCAGCATGGTTTGGCAAAATTGCACCTGGAATCAAATCAATTTGATGTTCAATCCCTCTCAAAGGTGGATGTCTCGGGGGTATCTCAGCTGGAAAAATATCCTCATACTCTTGCAACAAGTTAGTAACTGCTGGAGGCAAAGACCTAGCAATATCATCAATGGAGAACAAAACTTGTTTGCACACCAATGCACAGAAAATATCATGATCAGAAATTTTAGCAAGGTCTGATTTTGTAGGAAGCATTACACGACCCTTCAATTTAATTCCCTCAGTCTTAGAACTAGGTGTAGATCTCTCATTATTTGGTGGTAACACAGAATTAATGACTTGTTGATTTTCTGATTTAGATCTACTAGAAATTCCAGCTCTCTCACTATCAGCTTGTACAATTTCAGCAGTAGTCAAAGGTAGCAAAGTAATTTTCTTTCCTTTATGCATAAAAGTATATTTATTACTTATACCATGGTGCAAAGCATCCTTATCATGTTCCCAAGGTCGACCCAATAAAAGTGAACACGCTTGCATGGGTACCACATCACAATCAACGGAATCAACATATGTACCAATGGAAAATGGAATTCTGCAAGTTTGTGTTACCTTAGCTCTTCCAGAATCATTCAACCATTGAATATAGTACGGATGTGGGTGTGGTCGTGTATTCAAGCTAAGCTTCTTGACCAATTAAAAACTCACCAAGTTGTTGCAGCTTCCTCCATCAATGATGACACGTGCTAGCCGGTTCTTGATGACAAAGAAAATCTGAAACAAATTATGGCGCTGTAATCTATCAAGTTGTTGTACCTGTGTGTTCAGCACCTGCTGCACAATGATGTTCATGTAGGCTGGTGTGTCTTCACTCCCAAAAACATGTCCCTCATCATTGTCCGTGGCAGCTTCATCATCATTGTTGTCTTCGACATCGGAGGTGCTGATGTATCCTCCCTCACCTGTAGCCACGTATGCCCGCTGACTAGGACAATCTTTTTGCACATGACCAAGACCATGGCAGCGGTGGCACTGAATGCCGGAAGTGCGTCCTGTTGAAGCAACGGATGAAGCACTTTTGGCGGGTACCTGCATGGAATTTTTACCCGAATCCGCAGGTCGTGCAGGTGGTGGTTTCGGTGCTGCTGAAACATTGTTGCTGCCAGAAGGAAGCTTGGCTGCTGTTTTTGGTGAAAGGGCATCAAAACGGAATGACTTGGACGCCCCCGAAGATGTTGTCGTGCGTCAAGTGTAGGAGGCACCGCTGCTGCTCTTGTTCTTTTGTTGATGACCCTGTAACTCCTTTTCTGCAAGCATAGCAAGCTGGAACAACTGGTTGACAGTATTAAATTCCTTATACTCACCAATATCCTGTGTCTCACGTCTCAACCCCCCACAGAAACCACAAATTTTATCTTCAGTGTCCTCTACTACCCCACATCGTATCATACCCTTTTGAAGCTCCGCATAATAATCTTGGACAGAATTATTTCCCTGCTCTAAGCGCTGCAATTTCTTTCGTAAATCACGTTGGTAGGATGAAGGAACAAAATGATTACGCATAGCTTCTTTTAAACGTTCCCATGTATCAGGTTGTAAGCGTGTGGTACCTAGTTCATTCCACCATATTATAGCAAAATCCTTAAACTCGCTAGTGGCTTGTCGAACTCTATGTTGTTCAGGAACAAGGTGGGAATTAAATTTCTGCTCAACCGTCATTTCCCAATCATGATATGCCTCAGCATCATAAGCACCAGAAAATGAAGGTATGGAAAATTTAACTTTAGCAAAAGGGTCATCAAGAGGGCGGTTATTGTTACCACGCATGTTGTTTCCTGCCATACCATGAGTGTTTTGACGAAGGCGTTGACGTAGATGTACATTCTGCGCAGCACGTGTATCCACCTCTCCATTGACATCACACAACACGTCTTCTTCTTCTTCAAAGTTGTTGTGGTGGGTAGCATCATGGCTGAATGGTAGGTGGGTCTCCATATCATCAATCCTTCCAACTAGCGAGCTTAAGCGTTTGTCTAACCTCTCAAGGGTGTTGGGTATTCTCTGTTCAGCAATATAATCTTTTACCCCTTGTGCGATTGCTTCCTTGACAGACTTCATCATTTGTTCTATGTAACCCTTCATCTCACTTTTCAAAACACACTCCGTAGGATCAACATGATCTGACATTGTTAGCAAGAATAATATGGAAAACAACAAGATTATCCCTATCAACTACTACGCAATGATGGTGGAACTCACAAAGCAATGGGCCGAGTCTTACCAAGCTCTTACAAGTTTCTTACCACAACAAGGCAAAGGATACCTGGACGACGTGATTCAGCGATTGCAAGGGTCAAAACTTGTGCTGTTCGAAAGGATGAATGTGGAGTTTGGATGGCCAAATATATGTGAGTAGCACACAATTCAATAACAGATAGTAATGCTGAATAGATGTCCAAACACTTGTCCTAGTTGCTGGCCTACTCGTGTCTTATCCCGGATGTTATGAACAAGACAGCAAGAAGTATGAATGATAAGGAAAATAATTCAGCAGGAACAATTGCACCACAAGGCAAAATAACACACCCAAGTTTTGATATTTGTGCTCCTCTTCACAAATTTTCTTTTCTATATTTTTTCTTTGATTTTTTTATATCTGCCGTGAAATCAGGAGCACTAATATACACGTCGCACAAATTTTCACCTCACTTGATAAAAGAAGATGTGGACAACAGAAATTTAATATGTTTCTTTATGATTATTGTTGAGCCTTTAGATGCCAAATAATCAATCTTCCAAAGTGAATCTGGGCAATGTAATTTAACCCAATGCCAAGGTTATGGCTGTTTTAAGACAGCACCACAAGATTATGTTTTTGGTGGAGCTGAATTGGTAACGGTGGTGAAAAAAAATTTGATATGATGGTGACAACGTGTGGGATGGTGTGCGTATATCAAGGAGGATAAACTCACGTAATAGTTGATGAAAACTGAAGAACAAGGATAACCCTAGCACAATGAATAGTTATGGTGATCGATTTGATAACGATTGTGGCTGCTAGGGTTTCAATGGAATGCAGCGGATGGAATAACAAAGTAGGAACAAAACACGATTAAACCAGCAACAAAACACAAACTAGGACACAAATTCAACACTACGGACTGCAAAAAAGAATTGTGCAAAAGGCTAAACCTGGTCTGGGATGTGGAAACCTATGACTATAATTTTTTTTGGCTTTTTCGTGGATGATAGGACGAGTTCAAGATAAACAAAACTTGGGGAAGGCGAACCTGACGGTGCACCTAAAGCTCTGATTACCACTTGATGTGTACAGGTGTCCCGATCTTCCGAAAGGTTCTGATAACTCTCGATTTGGTGGAGACTTGACACAAATCGATCCGGCTTCCGAACAACACGTTCTAAATCCTGCAATCGCAGCACCACGTCTCCTCAGGTTATCAACCGATATTGTGCGGTTGACTTCACCAAGAAGGCTAATCCTTGCCTGCGAATCGAAGAACACAAGCAAGAACAAGAAAGAATGCAACCAAATTGCTGAAAGATATGAAGTACTCAAGTTAGGGTCTCACAAACCGATGAACGGCGAAACTGTTCTTGACAGAATAATCTAAGCAAAACCCAGCTGTTTGTGACGGCGGCTAGGGGGTATAAAGGAGGTGGAGGATGACCAGGGGGGTGCTGGGGTCGTGACCTAACCCTAAGACACGTACATAATGGACTGGACTCGATACAAGGCCCAATGGCCCAACTAGGTGATGCAACACCCTGACAGACTCTAAACTTTATATTATTTCGAAGTTTCCCGTCGACTCCGAGGGAATTTTGACGTGGGGCCAGTTCCATTGGAAAGTTTATCCTCTCAGCTCTCCGTGACGTCAAAAATGGAGTCCGTATGCCTCCTGTGCATCCATTTTAAGGTGGACTGCTCCTGGGCCCGAGTTGTACTCGAGTTTGAGTTGGGCTCGGTCTCTAACTTCTTGTTGGCGTATTTTCTGGTCCTCCACACCTCTAAACCCCACTCCATGTATCTCCATGTCCTCTCCATGGTTCCTAATCATAATTAATCCATTAGGTAGCAACAAACTCTCAAAATTCACATATAAAGAATTGTTCAGGAATGAGCTCACCTCTAAATTCAATTGTTGTGATCGAGCTCTAGTAATTGGACCTTGCATGTCTACCATGTGAGTGTTGTGTATATCTGCAGGAGTGATGTCCACATCACAGGCGCAAGGCTTTGCAATATGGGAAAAGGTGTACAAGCCTTACGATGTGCTTTCAAACGATCAAGTCACATCTACAAACATGAGAGATGTCGAAAACAACAACAAGGCTCCGAACTTGATCATACAAGGACTAACTCAAAGCGACTTCGACCGTGTTGCACACCTCCGATCGGCGTACGATGTGTGGAGAGCACTTTGTGACTACCACGAAGGATCCAACATGATCAAGGAGGTAAGAAAGGATATGTTCAAGAAAGAATACATGCGCTTTGAGATGCAACCCGGTGAGTCCATTGATGACCTCTTTGCTCGCTTTAATAAAATGCTCAGCAACTTGCGTAGCGTCAATGTTAATTTTTCAGATGCTGAAAATGCTAGGCAATTACTAAGTGCATTAGACATGTCAATTTGGGAGATGAAAGTAACATCCATACGTGAATCCACTGTCATGAGTACTCTTACATTAGATGTGATTTATTCTAAGCTAAAACTCATGAAATTGACATTATATCACCTAAGAACCCAAATAAGACTATTGCATTTGTCTCACAACGTGATATGCCTAGCTCCGGCCAATCATCTTGCAATACACTTGCTTTGCAGTCTTCACTAACCTTGGAACAGATTGAGGAGTTTCCAGAGGAGGAGCTAGTACTTCTTTCTACTAGGTTCTCAAAAGCATTGCAAAATGTGAGAACTAGAAGGAGATAAAGCTCCGGACCTCAACAACGCTTTGAATGTGGTAAGACAGGACACTTTCGTACAGATTGCCCCAACCTTTCAGGTCCTTCTAACAGTGATGAAAAACAGAATAAAGTCAAGTCCTCTTTTGGCAACACCAACAAGAAAAAGAAGGGTTTTACAGGACGCAAACTGATAAACAGTTTCATCATCGCACATCAAGAACTTGGCTCGAGTGATGTAGACATTGGAAGTCATGAAGATGAAGATGATCTGGCAAACATGTGCTTCATGGCGGGCAAATCAAAATCAAGTATGGAGGATGCAGAACACAACAGTGAAAATGAAGAGGTATGTCCTACTTGCAAAGAAATGTGTGATGCTATTTCTCGTGCCACTATTATCGTTAAGAAAAAGGACAAAAAGCTTAGAGACAATGCTGTTAAAATTGAGTCACTAGAATCTGAAATTAATCGTTTAAAATCCTTGATTACTAGTGATGATTCTTGTTCCTCATGTGATTTAATATATGAACATTTGTCCTCTCTAAGAAGTGCACACACCTCCTGTGACACCCTTATTTTTGGTTTCTGCATGTATTCATGTTTCATGTAGAGAAAACATTTTAAAAGAAGTGGAGACAGAGAAAGAATTAAAAAGATAGCCAAAAAGAGCAAAAATTCAGTTCACCAAGAGTGCTGAGGACAACTCTCGCGGCCCGCTGGCCACGTGGCCCCTTCGGAGGTCATCCCCGCAAAGGGGGAGAGGTCCGACCCCGTGGGACACGTGTTGCCCCCGGAGCTAGCCTCTGCGGAGAAGCAAGGCAAGCCGCAGGACACGTGTCACCTTCGGAGCTAGTCACCGCGGAAATCAGAGGACCAGTTGCGCGGGATACGTGTCGATCTCGGAGCTCACCTCCGAGAGGTCCGGTTCTATTGGACATGTGTCACCGCCGGAGTTTATCTCCAGGAGGTCCGTCACTGTTGGACACGTGTTAACCTTGGAGCTCGTCTCTTAGAAGAAAGGAAGTCTGGCGCTGTTAGGATACGTGGCACACGTGGAGCCACCACCGGAGAGAGGGAAGGTCCGACACTGACACGTGGCGTGCGCGGAGCCACCTCCGAATAGAGAGGAGGTCCCGACCACCAGGATATGTGGCGCACGCGGAGCTCACCTCCGAAGGAGAGGGAGGTCTCGCTCGCTTGACACGCGGCACAACCGGAGCTCGTCTCTGCGGAAAGGGGGAGACCAGGCCCCGATGGACACGTAGAGCTTCCAGAGCTCATCACCGAAGAAGTAACGAGTTCTGGAGCGGTTTTGGATTCTATACGCGTGGAAGTACCGGTACGGAGATGAAACCGACATGAGTTCCACAATGTTACCGCACCAAATCAACTAAATATAAAGTGTTAAGATTCAACGACAATCTGAATAGGACTCTTATTCGAAATACAATCAGATTAGGACTCTTCTTCTCCCGATCTTAAATAGAACCCAGAACCCTTGGCCGAAACCACGAACTTCTTTTTTGCCTCCTGAGCTGATGACTTAGAGCCCTAGCCCCAACTCCCCGAGTAAACCCATCGTCGGAGTTTGGTCGAGAGAGATCGCCGGAAGAGAGCCCCAACAATCTGTCTGATAGGAGAAGGACCCCGAGACTAAGAAGAACATAAGGTAGGTCTCCAATACCACCTTACGACATCATAGCGTTTTCTTTGCATCTGTTCTACGATTCCTTTCATACAGAGGCTTTTTCATGAATAGATCACGTGTTGATCGGTCTGATCTAGAGTCAAGATCATCGCCACGTCCACATTTGATCCGAACACCCCTGTTCATCATAAAATCCATGCAAACCATGCGAGAACACGTACAAACTGATCTAATAAAAACTGATCATAGGATAGCATGCATATGCATCATTGCATCTAGTTAAAGTTTATGCATTATATTGATTGCTGTGAATCTTGTATGTGTGTGATCGTATATAGAAGGACAAGCTCAGGGAGCTACCTACGACGGACTACAACAACAAGATTTTGAGCAATAGGAACCGCAAGAACAAGGCAAGTGCCCCTTGACCATATTGATCCTATGTTTTGGGAAACTGTTTTGTTTTGCGAAAAGGTGTGTGTGATGAGTCAAACATGATGGGAAACCCTTTTATAGGAGTTTACTAGTTTTGGTTAAACCACCCTTGTCGCCAGGGATGTCTATGAGTCGGGTATGGTTTTTGCTTTATGCTTCACTGAGTCCATGGGATTGGGAAGCGAGATAGATGTGTCTTGCTAACTGCGCTCATAATAATAATGAGAAACTGATGTTTTTAATGAACATGGATCGGAGGGAAATCTAGGCAAGCCTGGGTTTGTGAATGAGGTAGAATGAGATGGTGGTTTACTTGCCATAGATCTAAGGACCGGTTCATGTGAGCACATGCCAGGATAACAGTGCCACCACAAGGCCAAGTATGGGTGTGGCTTAGCTGACTAATTAGGTAAGTTGCTAGATTGTTAGGACCGTGGAAGGCGCGGGGAATGGGTGTCGAGTGAGAACTGCCCTGGGAACTGCATGGCACAAGAGGGGGCCCGTGGGTCGGAGAATTGGAGATTCTAGCCTGCCGGTGAAACCTTAATGGGTCCATACATCTATTAACCCCTTTGTAAAGGCTATTTTGTGATCTCTTGGCCATACACCGACGGTTGTGTATTGGTATAATGGAGGTTCTGCAGTCGCCGACGGGTGATGAAATCACAAACTTGTGGGTAAAGAGGTGCAAACTCTGCTTAGTCTAAAACTATCATGATAGCTGAGCTTACGGTCACGAGTGCCTGGCCAACTTCCATGATTAGTTGGGATGGTTATTGGCTATGGTTGTTGGGTATGGTTTTGCAAGGTTTGGTTTTGGTTTTGTTTTCGGGACTGTTGAGTCCGGGTGATAAGATGGGTTGCATGACTGTTGAGTCATGGCAACGAGGTTGGACGGTGTGAGATGAAATTGTTTATGAGATGAAATGGTAGCGAATACGAGATGGTATTCGTGAGATGGTAGCGAATACGAGAAGGTATTCGTGAACAAGAATGAGGTTGATTAATGTCTTGTTGGGACATGGAAGATAATGAACATAATGGAGGTATGATTGGTATTTTAGTACATATTGGGATTACATTCGCTTAAAGATAAGTTGTGGTTTTATCATGGTTTTGATAAATAAATTTGCTCTCTGCAACGAGCCTTTTATTACCTACTTTGTTGTGAGCTACATATCATATTTTCCCGCACTTGCTGGGTACATCATTGTACTCAAACTTCCATTATTATTTTATCATCAGCAACAGGAGAAGATTACTATGAAGACCAAGTGGAGCATTAGGCGTGTAATCTTCCTCAACCTTGCCTGTGGGGATGGAGTAGAGATGGAGCCGCTGCTGCTTATAATTGCTTCTGCATTAGTTAGAAGACTTCCGCTGCTAGAATAAAGACTTATGCGGTGAGCATGAGTCCGAGACTCATGAGACATTGTAATAAACTTTGTTATTCGTGGTCATATATATTTTGAAATTCAGTTTGTGGATGATGTGTATATGTGTGATGAACATCCTGGGCACACATATGTATCAGTTCTCGGTTCCGTGGTTTTTCACAGAATTGAGGGCGTCACACCTCCACACTTGATAAACTTGAACTTGAAATCGAAAAGAACAAAAAGATTGCTGCACTTAATGATAAAAACTTTAAAGATGCTTGTTGTTCTACAATTGATTTGCATTGTTCTACTTGCGATGATCTTGATAAGAAACTACAAGATGCTATGAAAGAAATTTCTATATTGAACAATGCTTTACGTTCTCATGAAGTTAAATATTGTTCCAATTGCAAATTAAAAGGAAAAACTTCATGTGAAAATTGCCTTGATCTATCAAATAAACTTGATAACATGCATAGGACATTAGATCGGTTTTGTAATAGGAATAAGAACCTAAACTTGCTGCTGCATTCTTCCAAGTCTTGCAATGATAAAACTGGTTTAGGTTTTGATTCACATGCTCATGCTAAGTGTCACACCCGGTTTCTCCGAAGAACAACCGAGTGAATATCACATGTATGCCAGGATCATTCTCTCTTACATGTGATGACAAATAGTGAAGCATCATTTATTACAAGCCAAGTGTTCGAATATAAATAAGTCTTACATAGCATACGTCTCGATGGACGATAAAATGTTCATAACATGTAAATAAAGC
Source organism: Neostapfia colusana (assembly GCA_030760725.1). Taxonomy (NCBI): domain Eukaryota; kingdom Viridiplantae; phylum Streptophyta; class Magnoliopsida; order Poales; family Poaceae; genus Neostapfia; species Neostapfia colusana. The sequence goes on along the minus strand of JASWHV010000002.1, from coordinate 42,431,009 downwards.
AGCAGCGGAATGTAAATCTTGTGGGCTCCGTCACAGGCGTTGCCCGGGGGACTCCGTGAACCTAGAATCTTTCCTCGGGACCCAAGTCTTGGTCATTAAACACCACATCATTCTCTTGACCTGAGCAGCAATATAAACCAACAGAAAAGCAAGTTTGAGTACCGTGGGTACTCATCAAGTGTGGGAAAGTTATGTCATGCATGGCTAGAGCAAGGAGAGGTTGAACTCATGGTTAAAGCACTACGCAATTATTACCTATTACCTTAGCTTATTAAGCACCTACATTACTACACAGGTGAAATGGTCATAATCCCTCAACCCATCATCATTATCAAGTGAACATAGTCTCATCTCCCATGCTAAGCTTCCCGCTTAACATCCACATCTTCCCAATTCATCATCCTCTAATCATTAATAAGTCCAAGCCGCTCTTGACCGTGAGCACGACTGTCATGACTTTTTGACTCTACAGAGTTTGCACCACTGTACCCACATGTAGTGATTTCATCCCCGTTGCCGGGTGGACTAAAAGAACCTCCATTATGCCAGTGGCCGCAAACCACATTCACACTTCCCAGGTGTGTAGCCAAAAGATCACTACGAAGCCTTTACAAAGGGATTCCCGACGAGCGTGGGCCCACCGAGGTTTCACCCCTAACAGCATACAAGATTCTCCAACCCCGCTGCAGTGGCCCCCTCTTAAGCCTTGCGGTTCATATGGTAGTCCAGCTGACACCTATTCCCCGCATCATCCAAAACACCCATACTATGCCGGGGATACACCTAATTAATTGGCCAAGCTGCCCCATCTCAGCATGTGGTTGGCATGGTAAAGCCAGGTTACATGCTCCATAAACCGGTCCTTAGGATCCAGGCAAGCACTAAACACAAACCCGAGTCTCGTGCACACAGCACCAACCAAATCATCCAACTTGCCTTGATCCCTACCTATATATAACTCATAATATCTCATTCAAGAGTAAGGTAAACAAATTGATGATATCATATCCCACTTATCCCATTCTAAGCATGGCTAAGCATAAGTAACATGAATGAATGACATAATAAAATAAATCCCAACCCAGGCTACAAGGAAATAAGATAATGAAATTCTAGGGAAACTTCCTAGCTTGGGTATCATATTCCAAATTGACGATGCAAATTAATTCTATCTACACATCCTAGTATAGGATCAAAGTGGTCAAGGACACTTGCCTTCTTCCTGCTTCTCTGGAAATGGAAAGTCTTGGTCTTGGAAGGGGAGAACTTGCTCTAGGGCAGGTTCTACTCATGCCAATACACATAGCAAAATAAAACATCAATCCATAAGCCATAGTTCACACTTTCACTCATGCAAACCACACATACATACATACATACATACATACATATGGGAGTCATTCAAATTTCTATGTGTTTTGGTTACCTTAGATGTGTTGATTTTTGGCCTACATGCACTTTTAAACATATATATATATATATATATATATTATTTCTAACTTTTGTATTCAGATTTCTATTTGCACACTATATATGAATTTCCAATTTGAACAATTTCTTCATAATTAATTAATACACTTCTTAGCCATAAAGTTTGCATGAAAGAAAGTTTCCTACTCCAAATAGGTTTTAGATCTTCTACAAAATCTTAATTTGAAGTTCTTGAGAATAAAGACCTGATTTAACATCTTCAAGTCATGGATACTTATTTTCCTATATTTTCAGATTTAATTTCTATACCTAAAAGTGAACTTTACTATTAAAATAGTTAGTCATATCATTTAAACAGAATAGGTTCTGATCTAATATGTTCAATAAAATATTGTTGAACTTCCTCTCTGGTGTGAAACAATTTAAATTTATTTTACTAGTTTTAGAATTATTTCCTAGCCTAAATGTGTCCCTAGAGATAATAAAAATGAGCAACACTTAGGCAGATTTCATTTCAGCCTAAAATCTATTCTTAACTCATTCTAAAGTTTTCCAAGTGCTAGAAGAGTTCAAATTTGAATTTGCACATGTGTTTGCCTTACCTTTTAAATTTAAATCCTAGTCACATATTCAACTTTCTAAATTTAATATCCTATAGGGTCAAAAAGGCAAATCCACCCTACTACAGGGTTTAATTTACTATTTCCTAAATTTTCAGGGGCCTAGTTACACATAACAGAGGGGTTTTTTCTAATTTTTATTAAGTCCAGGGGCTAAAACTGATTTTTAAATGAATTTACATGAATTTCTGAAGGTCCAGGGGTTAGATCAGAAGTTTCCGGGGCTAGCTCGTGTTTTCCGAGATCCCCAGGGGGTAGCGTGTAAGAATCCCGGCCTTTATAATGTGGGGCCGACGTGGACCGTCCGATTTAAAACAGACGGCTCAGATTAGATCGCCGAAACAGTACGCGTCGGTTTTATTTCTACCGTGCGATTTAAAATAGACGGCCCTCAAGGGGCCACGTCACCTTGGCCGGAGCCAGCCCGCGCGCGCGGCGGCGGGGGTGGCGATCTCACCGGCGCAGCCTCGGTTTTTGCTGCTGTGCATTAGAACTCGCATCTTTTTGCACAGATCGACCACGGAGGGGTAGGGGATGCTCATCGAGGGGTTTTCCTGCACTCGAAGGCCCTGGAAGTCGGTCGGCGGCGAGCTTCAACGGCGATGGTATTCGGTGCACGTCGGGGTGGCAGTTGGGGCGCAAGACACGTCGTTTCCTTCACCTGTAGGGCTCCCCGGCGGCGGTGGAATGTGATCAACACGTTAGATCAGGAAATTTGAGCAAGGATCGAAGGAAATCGGCGGTAGAAGCTTCGGTTCTCACCGGAGAGAAAAACGGCTCATCGGGGAGGACAAAAAGGGCGGATTTCGGCGTTTAAATAGACGAGGGAGGGCGGCGGTCTGTTGAGATCATGTTGGGGGCGTCCGGGACCGGAAATCGGGGCTGGGAGCATGGGTTCCGGGGGTTTTTTTGATCGGGCGCGAGAGAGAGTCCGGGGTCGGTTGGGCGCGCGGGAGGAGAGGGATGACACGCGGGCCCCGCGTGTCAGTGAGAGGGAGAGAGAGGGGGCGCGTGTTTGGGCTGGGGCAGGGGTCTTGGGCCGGCAGAGCAGGTTTCGGCCCACTGGTCATTTTCTTTTTTTTTTCCTTTTCCTTTTCTTTTTCTGTTTTGATTTGAATTTGAATTCCAGTTTGAATTTGAATTGCTTTATCACATGCATTACATCCAAAAAAATTTAAATTCCCCTCTTTAGCAGGTTTTGGGGTGTTACAGCTCTACCCCCCTTAAAAGAAATCTCGTCCTCGAGATTGGTGGTTCTAGGAAAACAATTACGGAAACTGTGCCTTAAGCTCGTCTTCTCGCTCCCATGTGGCTTCCTCTTCCGAGTGATGCTTCCACTGCACCTTGCACATCCGGATTCTTTTATTTCTTGTGAGGCGTTCCATTGTCTCCAAAACCTTGTTCGGTTGCTCGGCATAAGACAGATCCTCTCTTACGTCAACCTCATTCATGTGTAACATCTCTTCAGGCGTCCTTAGACATTTCTTGAGCTGTGACACATGAAATACATCGTGCACATCCTATAGGCGAGCCGGTAGTTCTAGTTGATATGCCACTTCGCCTTTCCTCTCTACAATCTGAAAGGATCCGATGTATTGAGGTGATAACTTCCCTTTCACCTTAAACCGACGAAGTCCTCGGATAGGGGAAACCTTAAGATAAACATAGTCCCCCACGTTGAAAACGAGCTCTCTTCTTCGTACATTGGCATAGCTCTTTTTTCGTGTCTGTGCTATCCTCAAGTTGTTCCGGATTTCCCTCACTTTCGCCTCGGCTTCTTGTAGTACCTCGGGCCCAAACACTTTACTTTCCCCTGTTTGGTTCCAAAATAGTGGAGTTCTGCACTTCCTCCCACACAAAGCCTCAAATGGTGACATCTTCATACTAGCCTGATAGCTGTTGTTATAGGAGAACTCCGCATACGGTAAGTTCTTATCCCAACTCCTATTGTTCTTGAGCGCACACGCTCTTAGCATATCCTCAAGGATCTGATTGGTTCTTTCCGTCTGCCCGTCAGTCTGGGGGTGATAGGCAGAACTAAAATTCAGATGAGTTCCCATGGTTTCATGTAACTTCTGCCAGAACCTTGAGGTGAACTGTGTCCCTCGATCCGACACTATCTTCTTTGGCACTCCATGGAAACACACGATCCTTGACATGTACAATTCCACCAATTTGGATCCGATGTAGTTTTCTTTCACGGGGATGAAATGAGCTACCTTGGTTAGCCTGTCAATGACGACCCATATCGAATCATATCCCGATTGGGTCTTGGGTAGTCCAACTATGAAGTCCATACCTATTTCTTCCCATTTTCATTCAGGCACTTTGAGTGGTTGCAATAGTCCCGCGGGTCGTTGATGTTCTGCTTTGACCAACTGACATGTGTCACATAGGGCAACATGTTCCGCGACATCTCGCTTCATGCCATACCACCAATATCTACTCTTGAGGTCCTGATACATCTTCGTACTCCCAGGATGAATGGAATAGTCGGAATCATGAGCCTCCTTCAAAATCAATCCACGGATCTCCTTCACCTCAGGCACACAGATTCTTTTCCCATGCCACACCGTACCTTGTTCATCCTCTCTAAACCCAGGGGCTTTATTTTCTTTGATGAGTTCTCTAATCTCTTGTATCTTCTCGTCATTCTTCTGACCATTGCGTATGTCTTGCTCTAATGTGGAGTCCACTTCCATTGCGATGGCCTCACCACTATTCACCATACATAGATTGAGTATTGCAATCTCTTCCTTCTATTCTGTAGGCATGTCCTTCGAACTCAACATGTGGACCTGCACTTTCCGGCTTAAAGCATCCGCTACGATGTTCGCTTTCCCAGGATGATAGTTGATGCCCACATCAAAGTCGTTGATTAGCTCTAACCATCTCGTTTGTCTGAGGTTGAGATCTGGTTGTGTGAAAATATACTTTAAGCTCTTATGATCCGTATATATCCCTGTCCTCTTCCCCATCAAGTAATGCCGCCAAATCTTCAACGCGTATACCACCGCAGCTAGCTCTAGGTCATGTGTAGGATAGCTCTTCTCGTGTTTTCGGAGCTGCCGGGACGCATACGCCACAACATGCCCCTCTTGCATGAGAACACATCCCAACCCGTGTCCAGAGGCATAGCAGTACACCGAAAAATTTCATGCATATCTGGCATAACTAGCACTGGGGCTTTTGTCAATCTTTTCTTCAGTTCTTGAAAACTCGTCTCACACTGCGGTGTCCATGTGAATGTTATTCCCTTCTCTAACAATTTGGTGAGTGGTCTCAAAATCTTGGAGAAACCCTCGATAAACCGTCGATAATACCCAGCCAATCCTAAGAAGCTTCGAACTTCCCCGACATTTTCAGGGGTCTTCCACTTCTGCACATCCTCAATCTTTGCGGGATCTACGGAGATTCCTCCCTCTGAGATTATATGTTCTAAGAAGGGAACTCTCTTCAGCCAAAACTCACACTTGCCCAACTTGGCATATAGTTGGTGTTCTGTCAGCTTTTGCAACACCAACCTTAAATGTCGATCATGTTATTCTTCATCTTTGGAGAAGACGAGAATGTCATCAATGAAAACCACCACAAATTTGTCCAGATATTCCATGAATACCTTGTTCATGAGATACATGAAGTATGCCGGGGCATTAGTTAGACCGAATGGCATGACGGTGTATTCATACAGCCCGTACCAAGATACGAAAGCTGTCTTTAGAATGTCGGTTTGCCTTATCTTCAGTTGGTGGTATCCCGACCTGAGATCAATTTTTGAGAACACACAAGCTCCCCTCAACTGATCAAATAAGTCTTCAATGCGTGGTAATGGGTACTTGTTCTTGATGGTTACTTCATTCAACGCACGGTAGTCTACGCATAACCTTTGGGTCCCATCCTTTTTGTGCACAAATATCACTGGAGCTCCCCATGGTGAGGAACTAGGACAAATGTACCCCTTCTCTGCCAATTCTCGTAAATGTTCCTTGAGTTCTTCAAGCTGTTTGGAGTCCATCCGATAAGGCCTCTTGTATATCGGGGCGGTTGCAGGCACTAGTTCAATCGCGAATTCTACTTCACGATCGGGGGGCATACCTGGCAACTCCTCCGGAAAAACGTCTGGATATTCCCGGATAATCCTGATCTCTTCCACTTCCACCTCAACGTGATTGAGTTTATGGTCGCTCCTAGGTTCTTGTACAGTTACGAACTTCACTCTTGTGCCACTAGGGTGAGTTAGCTCCACCGTTCTTGTCGAACAATGGATGATTTCTTTATGTTTGGTCAACCAATCCATACACAAAATAATATATATCCCTTGTGAGTCTATCACTATGAGGTTTGCAGTAAATACTACCCCATTAATGTCTAGATTCACCTTGGGACACACTTGTCTTGTCCGTATTTCTCCCCCTGGAGAGTTCACTGCTAGCATATGGTTCATTTGTGTTGTTGCTAGATCATGCTTCTTAACAAACCCTTGAGCAATGAACGAGTGGGTAGCACCAGAATCGAACAACAGGGTTGCAATGTGTAAATTGGCAGGAAACTTACCAATTACCACGTCAGGTGCCTCTTGCGCTTCCTCCATGGTCACGTGGTTCACCCGTCCTCGCATCACATTCTGCTGTTGTGGCTGCATGGGCTTCTTCTTTGGGCACTTATGGGCGTAGTGCCCCACTTCACCACAGTTGAAGCATTGTACCCCAACTTTAGGTGCCGGGCCTTTGTTGTCTTGGGGTTGGTTCGGTGGTCCTTGTCCTGCTGGTTGAGGTTGATATGTGGGGCAGGCTGCTGTACAAACTGACGCTGCCGCTGTGCTGGTGCTGACGGAGGCCTGAAATTCGGGTTGTACCCTCTGTGTGCAGAGTAGGGTACCACAGCACGGCTCGTCTGCCCTGCGGGTTGCTGCATCAGACGTGTGCGTGTGTTGCTACCTGAGACTTGGTGTGACCATCACGCCTTCCTCTTGTTTTTATTCTCTAAAGCCTTCAGCTTCCTCTCCACGACAAATGCTCTGTCTACCATGTTTTGGAAGCTTTCATACTCGTTGGAGGACATTGCACATTGCATTTCCATAGTAAGTCCTTTCACAAAACAGTCCTGTTTTTGCTCATCAGTTTCGATGTCCCGTGGTGCATAACGGGATAGTTGGGTGAACTTAGTGAGGTATTCCCTCACAGTCATGTTTCCTTGCTGCAGTCCCAAGAACTCCTTTCTCTTGTTTTTGAGTTCGCCCCTTGGTATGTAATGGTTGCGGAAACTGCGCTTGAACTCTTCCCAAGTGATGTTCTCGGGGTCATGATGGGCTGCCACGTAAGCAGTCCACCAAACAGCAGCAGGTCCATGCAATTGGTGAGAGGCAAACAGCACCCTCTCATACCCTTGGCATTGTATGATCCTCATCTTCCTCTCAATGGTCTTTAGCCAGTCATCTGCCTTCAGAGGTTCAGCAGCACTTGCAATCTTTGGAGGTTGAGTCCCCAGAAACTCACTCAACCTTGGTTGGAGTGGTGCAGCTTGTGGGGGTGGAGCTTGGTGCAAATTGGCCACCACTTGAGTTAGGCTCTGGAGGAGCTGATTTTGATTTTCAAGCATTTGGTGGATTGGATCAGCTCCTTCAGGGCGACCACCCCTGTCTTGTCCTCTGGAAAGATGAGGGTTGCCAGCCTCATCGTTGTTGTTGGTGGTGTTGGCACCACGACCCTTTCCTCTTCCAGACATCTATCATGATCAACCAAATGTTGACTTAAAGCATTACGTATTAACTTCCCAAATTGCTTGTTTAAACTTAAACTTTTGAGACCTTAATATTTAACATTTTCTGAAGATTTCACGTAGGTCTTTGGGATTCACGTACGTGAAAATAAAATGTACTATTGATTCATAAGGGTTCACACACCAAAGCAAAGCAACCTATAGACAAGGTTGTGGACAAATGCCCATGGCTTCCACAACTCACATCACACACCAAACATTAACACACAAATAATTAAGGTATTGACTCGACTACTCGATGACCTGCTGAAATGAGGGAAAGGACTCTAAATGACTCGTATCACTGAGCTGGCTCTTCGGGGTCTTCCTCATTATTGCGGCTGCCCTCTGATTCCGCTTTGGGTGGGGAAGCTGCTGGTGGAGAAGTGCGGCGACGCCTGCTCGCCCGGTGGTCTGGGGAGTCAGGAGTCCACGTGTCGGTGACAAACAGTTCATTCCCATCTCCTTTTTCTCTCGCCCTCAAGCTGGCACGAAGCAACGCCTCAGTCTCCTTCAGGGTGTCACGAACATCCTGAAGCTCCTGCTGGCACTCCTGCAGTCGAGTGCTGAGCATAGCAGCATCCTCCAAGCATAGGTCCATGTGCTCATGGGAAGTCCCCTGCTGCACTGGCGGGTACTTGTACTACGCGGTGCCACTCTCACGCTGGAGGACATACATGTACTCAGTCCTATCCCGGTGGCGACAGTTGATATAACTCTAGCAGGTGATGGCCTCCCAGGTGACATCCTTCTCAGCATCGGCCTGAGTCGCCCAACATGCTGGAGAGCGGTGGATCTTGAGCAGCTGATTTTCATGGATAATCCTCATCTCTGATCTCCATTCTTCCCGCTTCTCACGGATTGTCCTGGTGGAGCTATAGTGTATGATAGCTTGCCCACATTGCCGACGGCGTGGAGTATACGCCGAAGACGGCCCAACAAGCCTCCTACTGCCAACCCGTAGGAGTGGTACGTCACCGGACGATTCTCCTCTCTCAAGGCAAGGGAAACTACGGGAACTCTCTCTCCGGTGGACTTGCGGGCGGTGCGGATCATGCAAACAATCTAAAACATAAAGCATTTAAAATTAAGTTAGATAAGAATTAAACAAGAATTGTATTTTGCATAAAAGCTGGGACAAGGTGAATAAAGTGACCCCATTAAATAACACTTTCAACCCACCTCTTTTTAAAATAGTTTTTAAGAAAGTCGGGCCCTTAAGTACGTCCATTTCTACCTAGATCCACGTTCCTAAGGGCAACCTTGGCTCTGATACCACTTCTGTCATGCCCGGTTTCTCCGAAGAACAACCGAGTGAATATCACATGTATGCCAGAATCATTCTCTCATACATGTGATGACAAATAGTGAAGCATCATTTATTACAAGCCAAGTGTTTGAATATAAATAAGTCTTACATAGCATATGTCTCGATGGACGATAAAATGTTCATAACATGTAAATAAAGCAGCAGCGGAATGTAAATCTTGTGGGCTCCGCCACAGACGTTGCCTGGGGGACTCCGTGAACCTAGAATCCTTCCTCGGGACCCATGTCTTGGTCATTAAACACCACATCATTCTCTTGACCTAAACAACAATATAAACCAACAGAAAAGCAAGTTTGAGTACCGTGGGTACTCAGCAAGTGTGGGAAAGTTATGTCATGCATGGCTAGAGCAAGGAGAGGTTGAACTCATGGTTAAAGCACTACGTAATTATTACCTATTACCTTAGCTTATTAAGCACCTACAGTACTACACAGGTGAAATGGTTCCAATCCCTCAACCCATCATCATTATCAAGTGAACATAGTCTCATCTCCAATGTTGAGCTTCCCGCTTAACATCCACAACTTCCCAATTCATCATCCTCTAATCATGAATAAGTCCAAGCCGCTCTTGACCGTGAGCACGGCTGTCATGAAAGTTTTGACTCTGCAGAGTTTGCACCACTGTACCCACATGTAGTGATTTCATCCCCCATTGCCGGGTGGACTAAAAGAACCTCCATTATGCCAGTGGCCGTGAACCACATTCACACTTCCCAGGTGTGTAGCCAGGAGATCACTAGGAAGCCTTTACAAACAGATTCCCGACGAGCGTGGGTCCACTGAGGTTTCACCCCTAACAGCATACAAGAGGCTCCAACCCCGCTGCAGTGGCCCCCTCTTGAGCCTTGCGGTTCATATGGTAGTCCAGCTGACACCTATTCCCCGCACCATCCAAAACACCCATACTACACCCATACACCTAATTAATTAGCCAAGCTGCCCCATCTCAGCATGTGGTTGGCACGGTAAAGACAGGTTACATGCTCCATGAACCGGTCCTTAGGATCCAGGCAAGCACTAAACACAAACCCGAGTCTCGTGCACACAGCACCATCCAAATCATCCAACTTGCCTTGATCCCTACCTCTACATAACTCATAATATCTCATTCAAGAGTAAGGTAAACAAATTGATGATATCATATCCCACTTATCCCATTCTAAGCATGGATAAGCATAAGTAACATTAATGAATGACATAATAAAATAAATCCCAACCTAGGCTACAAGGAAATAAGACAATGAAATTCTAGGGAAACTTCCTAGCTTGGGTATCATATTCCAAATTGACAATGCAAATTAATTCTATCTACACATCCTAGTATAGGATCAAAGTGGTCAAGGACACTTGCCTTCTTCCTGCTGCTCCGGGAATGGAAAGTCTTGGTCATGGAAGGGGAGAACTTGCTCTGGGGCAGGTTCTACTCATGCAAATACACATAGCAAAATAAAACATCAATCCATAAGCCATAGTTCACACTTTCACTCATGCAAACCACACATACATACATACATACATACATACATACATACATACATACATACATACATACATACATACATACATACATACATACATACATACATACATACATACATACATACATACATACATACATACATACATACATACATACATACATACATACATACATACATACATACATACATACATACATACATACATACATACATACATACATACATACATACATACATACATACATACATACATACATACATACATACATACATACATACATACATACATACATACATACATACATACATACATACATACATACATACATACATACATACATACATACATACATACATACATACATACATACATACATACATACATACATACATACATACATACATACATACATACATACATACATACATACATACATACATACATACATATGGGAGTCATTCACATTTCTAAGTGTTGTGGTTACCTTAGATGTGTTGATTTTTGGCCTACATGCACTTTTAAACATATATATATTATTTCTAACTTTTGTATTCAGATTTCTATTTGCACACTATATATGAATTTCCAATTTGAACAATTTCTTCATAATTAATTAATACACTTCTTAGCCACAAAGTTTGCATGAAAGAAAGTTTCCTACTCCAAATAGGTTTTAGATGTTCTACAAAATCTTAATTTGAAGTTCTTGAGAATAAAGACCTGATTTAACATCTTCAATTCATGCATACTTATTTTCCTATATTTTCAGATTTAATTTCTATACCTAAAAGTGAACTTTACTAATAAAATAGTTAGTCATATCATTTAAACAGAATAGGTTCTGATCTAATATGTTCAATAAAATATTTTTGAACTTCCTCTCTGGTGTGAAACAATTTAAATTTATTTTACTAGTTTTAGAATTATTTCCTAGCCTAAAATGTGTCCCTAGAGATAATAAAAATGAGCAACACTTAGGCAGATTTTATTTCAGCCTAAAATCTATTTTAACTCATTCTAAAGTTTTCCAAGTGCTAGGAGAGTTTAAATTTGAATTTGCACATGTGTTTGCCTTGCCTTTTAAATTTAAATCCTAGTCACATATTCAACTTTCTGAATTTAATATCCTATAGGGTCAAAAAGGCAAATCCACCCTACTACAGGGTTTAATTTACTATTTCCTAAATTTTCAGGGGCCTAGTTACACATAACAGAGGGGTTTTTCCTAATTTTTATTATGTCCAGGGGCTAAAACTGATTTTTAAATGAATTTACATGAATTTCTGAAGGTTCAGGGGCTAGATCAGAAGTTTCCGGGGCTAGCTCGTGTTTTCCAAGATCCCAAGGGGGTAGCATGTATGAATCCCGGCCTTTATAATGCGGGGCCGATGTGGACCGTCCGATTTAAAACAGACGGCTCAGATTAGATCGCCGAAACGGTACGCGTCGTTTTTATTTCTACCGTGCGATTTAAACTAGACGGCCCTCAAGGGGCCACCTCGCCCTGGCCGGAGCCAGCCCGCGCGCGCGGCGGCGCATGGCGGCGGGGGTGGCGATCTCGCCGGCGCAGCCTTGGTTTTTGCCGCTGTGCGTTAGAACTCGCATCTTTTTGCACAGATCGACCGCGGAGGGGTAGGGGATGCTCACCGAGGGGTTTTCCTGCACTCGGAGGCCCTGGAAGTCGGTCGGCGGCGAGCTTCAATGACGATGGTCTTCGGTGCACGTCGGGGTGACAGTTGGGGTGCAAGACATGTCGTTTCCTTCACCTGCAGGGCTTCCCGGCGGCGGTGGAACGTGATCAGCACGTTAGATCAGGAAATTTGAGCAAGGATCGAAGGAAATCGGCGGTAGAAGCTTCGGTTCACACCGGAGAGAAAAACGGCTGATCGGGGAGGAAAAAAGGGTGGATTTCGGCGTTTAAATAGACGAGGGAGGGCGGCGGTCTGTTGAGATCATGTTGGGGGCGTCCGGGACGGGAAATCGGGGCTGGGAGCGTTGGTTCCGGGGGTTGTTTTGATCGGGCACGAGAGAGAGTCCGGGGTCGGTTAGGCGCGCGGGAGGAGAGGGATGACACGCAGGCCCCGCGTGTCAGTGAGAGGGAGAGAGAGGGGGCGCGGGTTTGGGCTGGCGCGGGGGTCTTGGGCCCGCAGAGCAGGTTGAGGCCCACTGGCCAGTTTGAATTTGAATTGCTTTATCACATGCATTACGTCCAAAATTTTTTAAATTCCCCTCTTTAGCAGGTTTTGGGGTGTTACACTAAGGAACATCCACCTAAAATTGTAAAATCATTAGGAAGTGGATTGATTCAAACAGTTCCTAAACAAAAAGAAGTGGTTTTTAAATCTGAAGGAGTGTTGTCACATTCGGGTTCAAATAAGCATACTGCATGCTCATCTAGACATGAACACAAAGTTAAATTTCATTGTACCTATTGTGGTAGAGATGGTCATTTCATAGATTTTTGTTATAGACTAGCTAAACAATATAAAAAGGAAAGAATGCAAGCTAGATCTTATAACTCTCATGCAAAATTTGCTGCACATACTAAACCGAATGTCAGGAACATGCAACCTGCTTTTATGAGTCAGAAATATTCAAAGTTTACCTCCGGTGCTTCAGTTTTTGCCTCCGGAGCTTCAGTTTCTGCCTCCGGACCTTCTGTTTTTGCCTCCGGAGCTACTGATTTTTGTGCTACACAAGTAACACCTCATAGGTCAGTAGTTAAGAACAAAAATTCTCAAACTTTGACTCATAAACCTGCTGTTTTATCTCAGCTTTCGCATGTTATTCCTGCTGGACGTCGTGTGACTCAGTACTGGATTCCTAAATGCCTCTTAACTAACCCCAGTATTGAGTCATCGACGTATTGTGCTTCTATGTAGGTTACACGCTTGACGAAGGAGAACATTTGGATTGTAGATTCAGGTTGCTCACGCCACATGACCGGTAACAAAGAATGGTTCTCCTCTCTCTCTTTCGTGTATCGTGTAGAGAATGTTACCTTTGCCGATAATTCTTCAACTCCTATAATTGCTAAGGGTTCGGTTAGAGTAAATGATCACTACACTTTGAAGGATGTGGCACTTGTCAAAAATTTGAAATATAACTTGCTTTCTGTTTCACAATTTCTAGATGAAAATCTGGAAATTATTTTCAATAAAAACTGCTGCAAAGTTGTAGGTTCAAATAGTGAGCTTATCTTTAACATGTCTCGGTTTGGAAGAGTTTTTAAAGCTGATTTTGATATGTCTTCCTCTAAGCATAGATGTCTGGTTGCAAATGATTCCAAAGATTTATATTTTTGGCATCGTAGACTTGGTCACGTAGGCTTTGATCATCTCACGCGTGTTAGTGCTCTTGATCGCATACGTGGGCTGCCTAAACTTAAAGGGGACAAAGAAATTGTGTGCTCTTCTTGTAGACATGCTAAGATGGTTGCAGGTTCACATGCTCCTCTCACAATGACCATGACAACTGAACCGGGTCAACTTTTACACCTTAACACCGTAGGACCTTCACGTGTTCAATCCTTCGGAGGTAAATGGTATGTTCTTGTGATTGTTGATGACTATTCTTGATACTCTTGGGTTTACTTTATGGCATCTAAAAATGAAGCTTTCAGTCACTTTAGAACTTTATTTCTTAGATTATCAATTGACCACCCAGGATCTTTAAGAGCAATTAGAAGTGATAATGGAACCAAGTTTAAAAATCAATCGTTTGATCACTTTTGTGCTGAAAATGCAATAGATCATCAATTTTCTTCACCATATGTACCTCAACAAAACGGTGTTGTAGAGAGAAAGAACAGAACCTTAGTTGAGATGGCTAGGACTATGCTTGATGAATATCAAACTCCTAGGAAATTTTGGGCTGATGCAATTGCAACCGCTTGTTATGTCTCAAATCGTGTTTTCTTGCGTGCTAAGTCAGGTAAAACACCATATGAGCTCAGGTTTGGATATAGGCCTAGTGTCACACACTTTAGGGTCTTTGGTTGCAAATGCTTTGTTAAGAAACATGGTAATCTTGATAAATTTGAAGCTAGATCTCTTGATGGCATGTTTCTTGGTTATCCATCTCATACTAGAGGCTACCGTGTGCTTTTACTTGATACTAACAAAATTGTGGAGAATTGTGAGGTTTCTTTTGATGAAGCTAGCCCAGGTACTAGTTCAAGTATTGCAGGTCCGGATCCATATCTGCAGGGAGAGAGTATTTTCGTTGAAGAAGAGGAAGAAGTGGTGCTGCTGCCCGAAAATTCAGCAGCTAATGACATTGTTCCAGCTCCTGATCTTGATTCACAGCCAGCACCGACGACCACCATTGCTGGTCCAGATCCTCCTCCCGTCACAAGCTCATCTATTTGTGATGAACATGAAGAAGAAGAAGCTTGTGAAGTGTCCACTCCCCTCCGGATTCTCAAAAGTCATCCTCCACAACAAATTATTGGAAGCTTGCATGAACGAGTTACAAGATCCAGGTTTTTCGACCCCAATTCTCATGCTCATTCTGCTTTTGTTGCTTCTTTTGACCCCAAAGATATATCACACGCACTCACTAATGAATCTTGGATTATTGCCATGAAAGAAGTGTTAGAAATTTTTTAAAGAAATAATGTTTGGAAACTTGTACCTCCACCTCAAGGTCACACTTTAATTAGAACTAAATGGGTGTTCAAAAATAAACAAAGTGAGGATTGGGTTGTGGTTAGGGTTAAGGCTAGATTGGTTGCTCAAGGTTTCACACAAGTTGAAGGTCTAGATTTTGATGAAACTTTTGCTCCAGTTGCTAGATTAGAAGCCATAAGAATTTTGTTAGCTTTTGCTGCATCTAAAGGTTTTAAGCTATATCAAATGGATGTTAAAAGTGCTTTTCTTAATGGCTACATAGATGAGGAGGTTTATGTCAAACAACCACCTGGTTTTGAAAATCCAAATTTTCCTAATCATGTTTACAAACTGTCTAAAGCCTTGTACGGTCTCAAACAAGCCCCTAGAGCATGGTATGATAGGTTAAAAACATTCTTACATGAAAAGGGGTTTACCATGGGCAAGGTTGATAAAACTCTTTTTGTGCTTAAGCATGGCAATGACTCATTATTCGTTCAAGTGTATGTGGATGATATTATCTTTGGTTTTGCTTCTCATGATCTTGTGTCCATGTTTTCAGCTATGATGAGTTCAGAATTTGAGATGGGTATGACGGGAGAACTCACGTACTTTTTGGGGCTGCAAATCAAGCAAACCAAGAAGGGTACCTTTGTGCATCAAACAAAGTATATAATAGATCTATTGTATACTTTGTTTGATGCACAAAGGTACCCTCCTTGGTTTGCTTGATTTGCAGCCCCAAAAATTACGTGAGTTCTCCCATCATACCCATCGGACACCAATGGGAACAGCAACAACACTTGAACTTGATGAAGATTGTGATCCCGTTGATCAAAAAGAATATAGAAGCATGATCAGATCACTTTTGTATCTCACGGCATCAAGACCGGACATACAATTCAGCGTATGTCTTTGTGCACGGTTTCAAGCCTCCCCTAGTGCTTCACATCGTCAAGCCGTCAAAATGATTCTAAGGTACTTACATGGAACTCAAGAATTTGGCAGTTTTCTTCCTTATTCCTCAAACGTTACTTTGAAAGCTTTTTCTGATGCTGATTGTGGGGGTTGTAGGATTGATAGGAAAAGTACTTCTGGTGCTTGTCATTTTCTTGGTAATTCACTTGTTGCCTGGTCCTCTAGAAAACAAAGTTCAGTTGCACAATCCACAGCCGAATCTGAATATGTAGCTGCTGCTAGTGCTTGCTCACAAATTCTTTGAATTGCTCAAACACTTAAGGACTATGGGGTTGATCTAGATAGTGTTCCACTGTTTTGTGATAACACTAGTGCCATTTACATTGCTAAAAACCCCGTGCAACATTCGAGAACTAAGCACATTGACATTAGGTATCACTTTCTCCGTGATAATGTCGAAAAAGGGAACATTGTACTTCACCATGTAGATACTGAACAACGTTTGGGTAACATTTTTACAAAACCTTTGGATTTCACTCGTTTTTGTTACATTCGTAGTGAAATATGGGTTGTGCATCCTCATGGCTTAAATTGAGGGAGAATTTTGAAACTTGGGAAGTCTATGTGTTGATCTGAAATTAAAATAATATGAGCATAGTATTTCATGCATATATGACTTTGTGATTCCTTTTTTATGCTGAAAGTCCTTACTACATTACTCGTGTTATACATTTTGTAGTTTTTACCATGTCTAGTAATTGGAATAATTACTTACATTAAATCTGGTCATGGTCGAACTTTCTTACTGTTTTGAACTTGTTGCATGTTCAGAAGTGCTTTTAATCATAAAGAATTAATCAGGTAAATGTTAAGTTTTTATGTTCAAATAAAAAAAATGAGAAAAGATTAAGAGAATATGCATGCATCGCACTTCTTCTTTTAAGATGGCTTATCATTGCATTTAGATATGAACTTGAAAGGAGTTATGTATGACTAAAACCATGTCCTTAAGCTTCTGACTGTCAAATGACATAGGCTTGGCTTGGTTGGTTAGAATAAGGCTGATGCTGCATATAATCTCTTGCAAATGTCATAAGATCAAAATTTGTGCATTAAATGATAAATAAAATGCTGCAACAAGTGTCATACTTTCAGGTCTTGAAATAGTTAAGTTTGTGAGATCATGACTTGCTTAAATTGAAATTACATTTGATCTCTAGCATGGCTTAAACTACTTTATGTATCTCGTCGATGTGATGGTGTAAGTTACTTGATAGTATGATTTGGATGAGCTTTGTTTTATATGTATATGTTATAATGTGCTCATAACAAATTAAAATTTCTCTTTTGTACCTCGTTGAATACATTATGAAAGGGGGAGAAATTGATCACACATTGCACACATTCACAAGTCTTTTGGCACGATTCTTCTCAGGGGAGAATTTTTGGTATTTTTTGTTTTTCTTCTCATTTTATTTGTGATTTACAAAGGGGGAGAAATTGTTTTCAAAACTTTTCATGTGATTAAGCCAATGTTCGGATTTTAAGTGGTGTTGCCAATGCATTCATCAAGGGGGAGATTGTGAGACCTATTTGTGCTGAATACATTGGCTTTGATGATAAAAGTTTTGAATACTACCAAAACACCTTTTTAACAAGGTCCGACTCTAGGTCCGAGCTCCTGCAAGGTCCGACGATAGGTCCAACGTAAGGTCCGACTTGTTTTGTCTAGGTCTGACTTATTTTGGCTAGGTCCGACTTGTTTTTGCTAGCTCCGGTGCTAGGTCCGACTAGCTTTGGTAAGTTCCGTGCTAGGTCCGACTAAGATTTAGTAAGCTCTGGCACTAGGTCCGACTAGCTTTGGTAAGCTCCGGTTTAAGGTCCTGTTAGCTTTGGTAAGGTTCGGAGCTTGATTGCAATGGTTCTGCTTTTAACTTGCAATGTTTCGAACTTGCTTTACTCTTATGGAAAGTTTGCTTAGTATTATTTTACTACGTTTTTTGGTGTGTTTTGGTGGTTATGGCTGATATCATTTTGCTATGGTTTACAACATGCTTATGTGACGTGCTCACGTAAGATGTTGTAGTTTCGGAACTAACGAGAGTCAAGTCGAGGACTTGTGCTCGGAAGTATTGGTTGTTTATTCATGTGCAGCTGTTGCTTGAGTTCAAGACATGTCTGGTGACGGGATCCATTGAACTAGTCTTAGGGAGAAGATGAGGTTCAACAACCAAGTTCAGGAGGAATTATGGTTGAGATGATCGGGAGGTTGCGCAGTATGTTTGAATCAAGAACTATGCATATGAAGGTATATTGGACGTCGTTGGAAGATGTTTGCACGTGTGCAAGGAGTGCATGGACGTGGCTGCATGGTTCCAAGGCGTGATGAAGAGATGTGTACGTAAAGAATTGGTCGGAAAGGTCCAACCGACTAGGTTATGAACTCAGGCTGCGGCTGAGTCATGTTTGACTCAAATATGGAAAGTTTTGAGTTTGTTATGATAGGATTTCGTGTGGGTCACGAATTTGAGTTGTTTTAGAAATGTTTTGGGCGTTACTAAGGTGTTTGGAAGTCTTAAGATTGCTTCTATCTACGTGTAGAAGAGTCTTGAGCAGTATTGGAAAGTTACAGTTTGAATCCAAGTAGGAGTAGGAGTCCTAGTTTGAATTGGGTTGGCCTTAGGGCTGGTTATATAAGCAAGGGAGGCCAAGGCTCGTGTGTGCACGACTTTGTGTCGGTTCCTCTTGTGTTTTGATAAACAAAATTCATATTCTAAAGGAACTTTTGTGCCTTGTTCGTCCGACTTGTTTCCGACAAGTTTTTTCTCGTTGAGTTTCTGTTCAGCACTACCTTGCTTCGGTGGTTTTAGCATAACTCGAGTTTTACAGATCCAATTGATGTGGTTCTTTTTGTGCTTTCTTCACAACTTGATTATCTATCATCTATGAAAATTTCACGGTCATTGAATTTGTGGTTTCTTATATACACGAGTTTCTTTGCAGTATTCCAGAACAGTTTTTCTCGCGTAGGACAGATTGACCTTTGTTCGATCTTTTGATCGTAACTTAAGTTTCTATCAACGGATTTTCATGATTCTTGTTGTAACATCTTCGTGACTTGATTCTCTACAATCTATACTAGTTTTGTCACAGTTGAACACGTTTATATTAGTCGCACACACGGTTTCTTTAACAGATCGGTTTTCTGCTGAGGGGTGTTTTGTTGCTTCTGCTGAAAAGTTTTTATCTACCATTCACCCCCCCTCTGGTAGATTTACACGTGTACTTCGATCCTACAGTCCCCCGCTTGCTGGAGTTTGGCCACTGTAGAGCCTCACCGTCGAGCCCCGTCACGCCTCACCTTCGCCGGAGAAGAAGCCCGTCGTTCTGCCCTACCATAATTTTTCGCAGAAAAAACACAGCTGCTGCCATTGCCAGGACGGAGGCCCTGCCGCAAGGAGGAAGTGAGGTAGGTCTTCATTATCCCTCTTACGACGCCACCGCTGTTTCTACGCACCCGTTTTCTTCGCCCCTTCGAGCAGAAACTTTTGGCGTATGCAGACATCATGTTTTTGTCAATTTTTGAGGGTGGAATTGATCTACATCTTGTGTCAAGATCATCACCACGTCCACACTTGATCCCTACACACTTGTTCATCATAAAACCCCATTAAAACATGCAAGAACACGTACAAACTGGTTTTGTAAAACTGGACTATAGGATTTGCATTCATCTACCCCATTGCATCTTGAGTAAAGTTTGTGCATGATGATTGATTGCTGTAAATTTTATATGTGCGTGGTCGTAAGTAGAAGGACAAGCTCAAGAGGCCATCTACAAGGAACTACAGCACCAAGATTTCGAGATGCTTGAGCAAGACGAACCACGGGAGCAAGGCATGTGCCCCTTGACCATATTGATCCAATGTTTTGAAACTGTTTTGCTTGTGAAAACTTGTATGCTTGAGTCAACTTGATGGGACACCCTTTTATAGGAGTTTTTACTAGTTTTGTTAACCATCCTTGTCGCCCGGAAAGTTAATGAGTCGGGTATGGTCATTTTTTCCTTTTTGCTTCGCTTAACTTACGGGACACGGGAAGCTGAAATAAAACTTGTTTAGCTACTGCACTCATATAATAATGATGATGAGAACTTGATGATGTTAATGAGCATGGAATCAAGGAGATCTAGGCAAGCTTGGTTTGTGGATGTTGCTGAATGAGATGGTGGTTTACTTACCATAGATCTAATGACCGGTTCATGGGAGCACATGTCAGGAAAACAGTGCCACCACAAGGCCAAATATGGGTGTGGCGTAGCTGACTAATTAGGTGTGTTGCTAGCTTGTTATGAACCGTTGGATGGCGCGGGGAATGGGAGTCGAGAGGGACTGCCCTGGGAACTGCATGGCACAAGAGGGGGCCTGTGGGTGGGAGAATGGAGACTCGAGCCTGCCGGTGAAACCTCAGTGGGTCCGTACATCCTAGTAGCCCCTTTGTTAAGGCTATTTTGTGATCTCTTGGCCATACACCGACAGTGTTGTACTGATATAATGGAGGTTCTTTTGAGTTGCCGATGGGTGACAAAATCACAAACTTGTGGGTAAAGTGGTGCCACCTCTATAGAGTGTAAAACTATCATGATTCGGTTATATGAATATGAGATGGTTATGAATATTTATGAGTATGAGATGAACTTGAGAAAGATTATTGGCTGGTTGAGACTTGATAATGTAAAAGTCCCAAAAACGTGAATGCAGAGAAACGATGATTGAAAGTCATTGTGTTTCGGGTTCATGGAAAATGGGAGTTACAAAAACTTTCTTACATGGGATGGTATACGTGGGGTTCAACAACAAGGGTTCAAGCATTCATTTGAATGTGTTGGACCACGGTGGAGTTAAACTCATGTGTAATCATACATGTGAATGAGAAAGAATAAAAAGAAGATCTTTAGACTCAAAGGCTCAGCTCAAGTCGCCGCCAAACTTTTGAATACACATGGAACCTCATGCATTTGAAATTGAGGAGATTTATGGTGGCAACTTTCTGCTTTTAGGGTGATCCAAAAAGAAGTTAATTATGACCATGTTTGAATTGTGATGAAGCCACATTTGAAAGGCAACGTTTAAACTGAACTGGTGAGGTTTAGACTATGACAAAAAAGTGACCAAATATGTGTTATGAGCAAAGCAAACTTGTTCACTAAATTCAAAAGTGGCCAGTTCAAAAATGGAATACAAACTGTGGTTGCAAACATTCTAAGTGTAGCAACCAAATTTAAAAGTTGATTCCATAATTGAAATCCTCAGCCCAAATTTGTGGTAATATAAATTTTCACTACATTGGGAAGTATGTTGGCTAAGCATTTGCAAGAGGACTTAAAATTCAGTCTGAACTAAATGGTTCACTTCAAGGAAAAGGAGGCCATTTCCAAAAAGGAAATTCAAATTGTTGTTTAAAAATTTGTATTTGCAGTGGCCAACTCAAAGATCAGAGGGCATATTCAAATTATTCAGGTTTGAATTAGTGACAATGCGAATTTTGAGAAAGTTTGGAGTTGCTTTGATGTAAATATCAAAGGGGCTTATGAATTTCTTTGAAATTTGAATTCAAATTTGAAACTGAGATAAAATATGTCAATTTGCCAGATGGCCTTTGAATTTGAATTTCTCATGGTTGAAGTTTACACTGTGCCAAAAATTGGAGATATTTTGAGAGGGAAGAGCAGTGGGGCCCAATTGTCATTGAGATGAGGAAACTTGCACTCAAAGTCTTTGTTGATCGGATGCACTCAAACCCACCGAAGTGGCTGCGCGCGCCACCAAGGGCTTCTGCCGATGCCACCTCCTGCTCCCTTGCGCCCCCCCCCCCCCCCCCCGGCTCTTATCCTCCACGCGAGTGCAACAGAGGGACTTTGCCTCTCCCAGATCGCTCTCACCCTCGCGGTTCTGCTCCCGAAAGAAAACGTCGGAGAACACCGCCGCTCTGGGTCCCCCGATCACGCACAGCAAACCAAGGCTCGGTTGCTCGGGTTTCCAACACGAAAAAGTAGCGCAAGAGCGTGCACGAGGTTTCCCCCCTCTCACCTCGAAGATCTGAGCTGCTGTTAGACGTGAATTGAAGCTGGGCGCCAAGAGCCGAGGTCCACTTGGTGGATGCCATTTTGGTTCACCGTGGACATCCCCACACGAAGGTTTTCAAGCTTGATCAAGGGTACCCAGAGGAGCGCCGGATCATCACGCTGCTCCTCCCCAAGTTTCAGCTCAATCCATGCACTGTAGCTCGAGAATTTTGAGTTCTTCTCTCGGCCGGGAAAACATAACCGCAGGTAAGATTTCTTGAAATTGATACTCAATTTTCGGATAGAGCTGCTCATTTTGTGCACACAGGAGCTAGAGTGGAAAGGGGACCTTTTTCCTTCGCAACCCTAGCTTAGAACTGAGTAGTTGCAGCTAATTTCAAGTTTTTCCATCGGCGGCCATGGCGGGAACGATCGGGCGCCCAGTGAAACGCTAGTAACCACCGTTCCCGAGCTACTTTGTGGCCATGTCGAGCTTCCTTAGGCATCACTGATGCTGTAGAGCCGATCACTCGGGTTTTCGTGGGCTGAGTGTTCGGTCATCGACGCCGAAGCTTCACCGAGGCCTTTGCAGGTCGCCGGCCTACTTCTGGTCACCGGCAGCCCGGGAGCACCGCACCAATGGTTTTCTCGTAGCTGGAAACCCCCATGCGGCGAGTACCGAGCCTATAGGTGGCTGGGTGGCCGAAATCCGGCGATCTCCGGCGAGCCCGGCGCCGCGCGGGCGCGGTCGGCCGAAGGTTGAAGATGGGTACCCGGGCCCAGCCGTCAGTGAGGAGAGTTTGAAAACTCAGATCTTCTGTGGCTCTGGAATCCATTGTGGCTGTGTGGGAAGAGTTCAGTGGCCCCGTGTGGCTTATCCTGCCAGTGACACGTGGTCCCCTGGACCCACACGCAGTATTTGAACAATTCCCGGTTTATTTGAATTCCTCAAATTTAGTTCAAACTTTAGAACCTCATAACTTTTTTTAGGAAGCTCCAAATTTTGTGATTCAAATATATTTGGATTCAGATTGAAAAGTCTATCCAGATATGCAACCCAATTTGTATGAAAATAATTATTTAATTCTAGAGAATTCCTTAAAACTTTTCAGCAAAAGAATTTTTGAGGGAGTTTGGTACATCCAAAAATCCTCAAATTTGCCCAGAATATTCTTTAGGATGTTAGTGATCTTATGTAAAAGTTTCATCTCATTTGGAGTTGTATTTAGTTAGGATAATTCTGATTTCAAATTTCGGTGTTCAAATGAATACAGAAACAATTCAAGAGAATTTCCAAAACTTGGAAATTCAGTTCTGAGAAATTCTTAGCTCCAAAAATCGTAGGAAAATCCATGGATCCTCCCTGAGCTATGTTTGAAATTATAGTTCACTTGAATTTGTATGAAAGTGCAAATTTATTCAGAATTAATTCCTTTTTGCCTAAATGCTTAGGGAATTGTTCTGAGTGATCTACTAATTGAAAAATTCTAAATTTTTTTTCCAGATTACTTTATTGTTACAAGGAACTCACAAGAAAAATTTTCGCTCCATTGGAGATTTGGATCATCACTGTTCTTTTCAACCTAATTAGAGGAGTAACACACAAGTGATGAAATGCACTTATCACTTGATCATGTTGCTTAGACCAAACCCAAACCACTAGCACCAGTGTCATTTTAAATTCTTAAACAGAGTTCCAGTTTTAAACTTGTCTTTAGAACTTGTTAGCAAAAGTTTTACAATTAAACTTATATGCATATTCGTAACGTGTAGTGATTAAACGTAGAAAAGTGGAGGAGAAGTGAAGCTTGAATCAAGGAGCAAGAAGTGCAGTGATTAAGCTTCAAGTCATCAGCAACTAACTTCATAATTATCTGACTTTAGTCACCTGCAAAACCAAGGCAAGCTCCGGTTTGCATTTAAGTTGTTTTATAAAGTTTTTACTTTGTTCACAGTTATGGTTTAGAGTTTCGATGTGCATTAGGTCAAGGATGATTTATACTCCAAATGCATGACCAAATAAACCCGAGAGTCAAGGGTAGAATATAGTTTCCCGCTGTAGAAGGTTGCCGTGCTAAATAGGGTATGACCTCCGGTAGAAGTCGAGTAGTTGGAATATACTCGCGAGCATAGTCGGGATTACATTTGTGTAGTTGAAGAAGGAAAACTAAAGTTTATATTTCTAAAGATGAGACCGGCAGGAGGGTTAGGCAGCGACAAGACAAGGTCTTGGTCGAGTAGCTCTGCCTTTGTCAGTTAAGGACTAATGCGTGTGCCGCATCCAGGAGCAAGTATTGAGTTGTGTACCGGATGCTTACTGCTATATGGGACCCATGAAACCGATGTACCAGGTTAACTGGATTGTAGAGGCATACCACATTGTCTCGTTAGACCTATGAGCCCGAGACGGCGCGACCGGTTCTACAGTCGAGTGTCCTGCGAAAGGTTGCCACATACGATGTAATGAAGGACGCCAGATTTGGGGCTTCAGAGGCAGGCTTATGTGTCGAGCTATCCGGGCAGTGTTGAATCACCGTTCCTCACGGTTATTGAATACCGCTTGCTCCCATGTTGTGACATAGTAATCAAGTTATGTGGAAACAGTTTACAAAGTTTAAATTGCTTCTATGCTACTTCGAATTGCATGAAAACCATGTATGAAGTAGTGATAGAGCAAACTAAAGTTATTTTTCACCTTGGGACAAGTAACATTGGAATGAAGCGTTTCTTGTTTGATTGTGGAGTTCAAATGTTGCTGGGCGCAAAATCACTACTGTGGCTAAAATCTGAAAGTTAAGGATGAACTTGTAGGCGAGTCTTTTTGCAAATTACATGTTTAGGTCTTAAGTTACATTCTTGTAGATTTGCATGTTTTAGGAGAGACGGTTAAGTCTTGCTGAGCCTTTGTGCTCACTCTTGCTATATGAGTGGTTTTGCAGGTTAAGACGACGCTTATAAAGAAGGTTGTCCAGTGAGACTCGGAAAACTTCCGAGTCGGGTAACACATGGAGAACCTAGCCGCTGCCATGTCTTCATGTTGCTAGCAAGAGGAGTCCGCGGGCTGGACCTCCTCTTGAGTTCTCATTAGATATTCAATATGAGTTATTTGTAGTCTTCCGCTGTATCTATTTGTTGAAAAAATATTTACAAAGAACATTTGTAAGCTTCCGCTTTTGATTTATGTAATACGGTTTTCGTTATATGTGTGCTGTTGGGTGCCGCATAACACGGCACCACGCAATGTGATTCCCAGGCGGGGTGCCCCGTCCCTGTGACTGAACGGGCAGCGTCGGGTCACCACAGCATGGTATCAGAGCCGCATTGGTAATAGCGCACGGAACAAGGATCGTATTACGACAAAAACTTAGTATACGGTGAGGAAACGGTATTAGGCCCACATAAGGACTATAGTAGTATAGTTACTTAAAGTGGCATGACTAACATACTTGTTATAATTCTGAATTTGATTATGCAACGACGCACCTACGCTCAGGTAAGCATGGTAAGGAACGCCACTGAAAGCGGTTCAATTTCGGTTAGCTCCCCTGACGAGGAAAGTGGTTAAGGGATAGCTCTCAGAGCTTGGTGTGAGCCGTCAATATGAAACTCTTGGACTCTTCATGTTCCTGAGTTCATATGAAATGCTGATCCCTAGCGTGCATTAGGCAAGCAAGTGGAGATCCCATCGAGTGCTCAGTAACGCGATAGTGTGTTCTTCTGAAAATAGTCTAGGAGGATATATACAGGGCTTGCCATCGGCGTGCCCTGCAGGGCAGTAGGTGGTATCAGTTGGGTTGATAAAATTCCCAACCGTGATGACCCGTTCGCGCTCTACTAGGGTTCCCCATCGTGTGGTGTAAAAACATGATCACGCACCTTGAGATGTGGCTTAACTCAAGGACGGCCGTATGGCAATGATACGGGTGTGTGTATTTACTTTAAAATATGGACCTGCCTGAAATGAAAACAACCCTTGAGTGCACCACTATTGAGTGTTTTTCTGCAGGTGCTAACCACGTAAGTATCCCGTATAGTACACGTGTGCAAGAGACCGTATTAGTGCCACTTATAAAAGGGATATGCCGGTATAATCCGGTTTAGAATTTTCTTTGGTGAGGCTACGTAGTACCGACATGTTTCTTACGGTGCATCGACACCGTACTACACTTGATAACCTCTTACCTATGAAGAAATGATTCATGAACTAACTTTCAACTAAAAATGGAAGTTTGAAACAAATATTAGTTACTGAACTCTTATTTTCAGCTAAGATTCCAATGAGAGAATGACTAGGCTTCAAAGATTTAAAAAACAGAGTGCTCTGTTTCTGGCAGGAATTCTTGCTAGACTTTAATAGAGCATAACTCTGAGTAGATTTAACCAATTTAGGTGTATGATACAGATCTGGAAATATTTCCAAGTTCTCAACAACTTATTTGTAGACCTCCAGAGCAAAATCACAAGTTAAGTTGGTGAAAAGTCCAGTTGAAGGCAAACTGTTCAGAAACAGGACAGCAGCAAAACCTCTCTGGACCTTTCTGTTTTTAAGCCATAACTTCCTGTAGAAAAATCCATAAGGATCCTATGATACACCGTTAGAAAGGTTATGAAATGTGCAACATTGTTGTAGTTCAACGTTTGCTCAGATTCTTATTGTATTTGCATATACAACTGTGATAAAAGTAGCCACTTACAAAGTAGATGCTGGCAAATTTTATCCAGGAATTCTGTCAACTTTGGAAAGTCATAACTTTTGATCCAAAGATGATATTGTAAGGGCCTCAGTTTTTGACACTCATTTGCAGTGTTCATCACCACACCACACACCTCATTTGAGGAAGAATGATGAACACAAATAAAGAGCAAGTAACAATTATCAACATGCTCATTAGTGAACAAACTCACACATTGCAAAACTGGTACTTCCCACATGTGATATAGATGGGCTGGACATATGAAGACTCCTACACTTTGCTAAGGATGTCCATGCCAAGTTCCACCCAAATTCAAAACCTTTTTAAGGTCATTTTGGGTATAGTTAGGAAGAGGGCAGTTTGAAACCATATTCAAATTCAAACTGTTTTCACCCACTGAATGTAAAAGTGGAAGGCATATTCTTGCTCAGCACATTTTTGTGAGCTCACACACCAATTTTCACTCCATTTGGAGTTGATCTTGACATGAGCTAAGGGGGAGAAATTCAAACTTTATTTGAATTTCAAACTGCACTTGTGCTGAAATTCATTCAAACCAAACCTCATTTGAACTTTGATCAATTCAAATGGCTCTTGGGTGAATAATTTGAATTGCCAAGGGTAGAATAGGGTTCACTGTTTACCACAGCTGTTAGGAATAAATTTCAGAGGTTAAAAGAGAAGTGGGACCCACATGTCAGCCTCAGCCTCAAAGCAAACCGACTGAACCACAGTTCAGTCGGTTCCCGGCAGCTGTGCGCGCGCGCCACCGAAGGGGGCAGCCGGCGCCAGCTCCTGCTGCATGCCCCAAGCCGGAGACCAGCCGGCCGGGCTATTTATTCCCTCCCCGGCGTGCTTCAGTCACCATTTCCTCGAGCTGCCGACGCACACGACTTGTTTTTTTCCCACTGCCATCGCCGCCGCTCGAGTTCCTGCTTGATCAAGCCGATCGCAGCCCCCTCTTTCCATTCCAAGGTCCCAGCAAGGTACTAGCAACCATCCTCCATCCTTCCCATTGATAGAAATCGATTGAAACCGAGTGATATCGGCTGTGCCGAAAGATCAAACTCGGAACTGGAAACCGCCGCACCTCGGGCTCTCGTGGACAGCCCAACCTGGGCGTTGTCACGCCCGAGCCAAGACACCCTTGGACGCGCAGGTGACCGGTGCTGCTCATCTCCGAGCCACAGCTCGAGTGGTTGCTCACCGGCGGCGAATTTCCACTTTTCCCCTTTCTGTGTGCAGAACGACCTTCGGGTACGATTCTGTTTAATTCGTGCTCTAGAAAGGATTAGAGGGCCTCAGGCCACTCCCACACGAGCTAGACACGGTGACGCACAAGTTGCCTTCACAACTCTGGGCCGGAGAACCTCTGTGCCCGGCGTAATTCAAGGTCTACTAATGGCGGAACGAACGGGGGGTATCGGGCGCACGGTGAGGACCTATTTCGGGCCTTCCCCGAGCTGCCCCGAGTTCATGTCGACCTTCTCTGAGGTCCACTGATGCTCCCCGACCGGTTTCTCAAGTAGCTGAGGCACTAGGGGCATCAGCCGACATGGCCGAAGTCGTTCCGATATGGCGGCTCGTCGCCGACCATGCTCCGGCCGTTGTCATGAGCAGCTGACCCTCGGATCATGTTCCCCAAGTAAAAGTAGGCAGGGGCGGCCAGAATCAAGAAGTTTGGAGCGGTACAGCAGCCAGCGGCGAGCTCTCCGGCGAGGTCCCTCGGCGGCGGAGCGGCGGGTGTCGCGAGGTTGAAGAAGGGGGTGGACCCCAGCTGTCAGCGGCCGATATTTTGAATCGGGATCCGGCTGCGGCCGGGATCGGGTGTGCTGGCGCGCAAAAGCCTTGTGGGCCGCGGTGTGCTGTCGCTTCGGCGTGCGACGCGTGTCCCCTGGGCCCACGCGCGAGTTTAAACTTTTCCCCGATTTTCAGATTTCCTTCAAACTTCAAATCCTTATAACTTTGGCTAGAAAGCTCCAAATTGAGTGAACCAAATTTTGCTGGATTCAGCTCTCTGAGTACTTTCCAGAAAATCAAGTTTCACTTCATGAAATTCCCTAATTCTCCAGAATTAATTCCTTAATGTTTAAACTGTTAGGAATTTTAACTGGAGAATCCTTTGGCGGAAAATCCTGAAATTTTGCTGAGATGTTCACCAAAATATCATTGAGCTACCATAAAAATTTCAGATCCATTTGAGCTCATTTAGTCCACCTAATGGTGTGATTAGTAAAACTGTTCCAGAGAAAATAGAAAATGTTCAGAAACATTTTCAGGATTTTCTCTGAAATTGTTTAGCTCATATCTTTAGTTAGAGACTTCCAAATTAAGTGAGACCAACTCCATTAGGGCCCTCTGAAAATCTAGTTTTCAGAAAGTCATAGTTTGTCTCATGAAAATCCCTAGAACACCCTAAGGGTTCCAATTAAGGTCAAGGACATAATTATTTGTGGAGGGCTCAAATGAGCTTTGCTGCAACTAAAACTTGACCAAGTCTTTGTTTAGGTTGTAACCAAGCCACAGTAAAAGTTTCACAGTCATTAGGTCTGTCTAGTAAGGGTTATAGACTTCACAACTTCAAAGTTAATACAAAGGCATTTAATTAATACATACATTGTTCTTATCATGTAGTCGCTAAGGTCGAGGAGGAACCCGAAGTCCTAGACTTCGTTACTCCGGAGGAACAGCTAGCCTACGACCAAGAGCAGCAAGGCAAGCCCCGGTTTGCATTAACCTTTTTACAAATTTTATTGTTTTGAGCACATACTTGTTTCCCTTTGTTCGTTGCATTAGAGTCTTGATTGGAAACCCAACTGCACAGCCAAGAAAACCATGGGTTGGGTTTAGGATTGAAAACCTCGTTAGCCACTGCATTGCTAGGATAGAGTAGGATTCGGTACAAGTCGAGTAGTTGGAACTACTCGCGAGAATAGGCTAGAGGCACATTGCTCGGGTAGAGATAGCACATGAAACACATGGCAAGAAAATGAGACCGAGCGGAGAGTAAGGGCAGCAGGACTTTGGGGCCTGTGTGCTGTAGCTCCGCTTGTGTCGATTGAGGACCGAGCCGTGTGCGGGCCTGTTGAACAAGCTAGAACAGTACCGAAGACCTACCGGCTATATGGGAACCGGGAAACTGATGTAACTCGGGTAGCTGGGTGTTGAGGCATTGCCCGTCGTTCAGAGGGTAGGTTGAGAGCTCGAGGTGTAAATCAGCTGGCGGCACAGAGATGCGCGTGCAGGGACCTCTTGCTCGGGACGATGGGACCGGTTCAATATTTGGCTAACGGGTGAAAGGTAGTCGCGTACGGTGTCCGTGATGGTTGTTGTAGGCAACATCGAGTACGGGCGTACGTGACGGGTTATTCGGGTAACCCTGCAGGTGTAAATCGATTATAATCGCCGTCCCTCGCGGTCAGTGAGTACCACTTGTTCACTGTACCGTGACGTAGAAAGAACAGGCTAGTTACATGTTAAAATGTTGCTGATTGAAAGTTGGATATTGATTGTTAATGATATGTTGTAGCTTAGTGCTAACTAAAGTTCTTTTCAACTTTGGGCAAAGTACATGAGAGAAATGCGTTTCTTGTTTGATTGCGGCTCTCTCATGTGCCTTAGCATAAAGTTCTCCACAACCTGCTGCTAAAACTTGAAAGTAAGGTTCTACTAATTAGGCGAGTCCTTGCAAATGATTTTTACCTCATGCAACCCATTACCCTCATGTAGAAGTTCCATGTTTAGGTGAGACGGGTCAGACTTGCTGAGCCTTCGTGCTCACTGCTTGTGTTTGAAGCTTTTGCAGGGTTCTATGAGGAAGGGACTCCCGAAGAGGAGACGGAACCCCAGGAGGGGAACCCCGTCGAATGGGAGTCGTGCCCGCCGCAGAGTTAGTGTGCGTGTGTGCTAGCAAGGACACGTTCGAGGGCTGAACGTGCACTTGATGCTTAGTCTACGCCCGCGAGTGTGGACTAAACTTATTTTGATGTAAACATGTTAATAAACTTGTTTATGTAATAAAGCTTCCGCTTCCGCTTTGTACCTTTGACGTGTGTTATACGGTGCTGTGCAACGCAGCACCCCTCAGCGTGATCCTGGCTCGACAGGACCAGTGGGGTCGTGTCAGCGTGGTATCAGAGCTCGCTTGAGGTTTAACACAGTACAAAGGTCTTCTTTTTCAAAAATCCAGTGAGGAACGAGTTAGTAGCCCGTATAAGGATGTTATTAGTATATAGAAAGTGGCTTATTAACTTATTTGTTATGTCGGAAAATCGTGCATCTCGGGACGTTCATGTCTTGGGGGGTGCACGTAAGCGCTGTCCACCAGTGCGCACAAGCTGAAGGGTGGAGCCCCACGGGTGGCAGGTAACCCGACCCGCTTTGATATCCTCTACGACTCTTCATGTCGTTTGGGGTATTCGAGCAACGTCTGTCCCTGGCGTGCGTGGTGCAACATGGGAGACCCCGTCACGTGGTCTGAAACGTGAACACGTAACTCAGGGCGTGTTTGGCTTGAGAACATCCGGGCGAGTGATGACGGCCGGATGTACCAACTGTATGGATTCCGGGCTCGGTGTGCAGCCGAGTCTGATGATTGGTTGAATTTCTGCAGGTAGCCTTACCACGAAACGGTAGACGTGTAGCATCCGTGTGCGAGTGACGAGTAGTGCCACTAAACTAACGAAGCCGGCTAAGTCCGGTATAGGTTTTTCTTTGTGAGGACGTAGTACCGACATGATCTGGTGACGCATCAACGTCACACCCAACTAAATGAACAACTTCATTTAAAAATTTGAAGGTTTTGATCCAAAGTAGTAAAACTTGATGTAACTCCTTCCCTTGAACAGGATATTCAAAGCTAACAAGTTTTCAACTTATAGGATGTTAAGGACAGAGCACTCTGTTTTCAGCTAAATCAAGGCTGAAGTAATCAGAGGTTAGAGGTTGAGTTCTTTCGAGGTTGGGGTCGTATGATACATTTCTGGAAAGCTTTGGAGGAGCTTTACAACTTTTCTGTTGAGTTCCAGAGGTGTTTCGTCCCTTAACCACTCGAAAAATGCAGTAGAGTTGAAACTGTCCAGAAAACAGGACAGAGCAAAGACTCTCTGTAAACTCTCTGTAAATTAAGCATAACTTCCTGCTTAAAAATCCAAAAATAGGAAATGAGGTAGTTCTGGAAAGATTATGAGATGGGTTACAACTTTGTAACAGAAAGTTTTGTCAGATTAGGAACAGAATTAACTGGGATTCTTGGATCAAATCAGTACCTAAGGCAGGGAGGTGCTGTCCAATTGTTTCCAGAAATTCTGTTAACTTTGACATCTCATAACTTTTGAACCAGAGCAGATCTTAGGCCAACCAAATACTTTCTGGAAAGCTATTGAAGTTAACTGTAACTTTGATGTTGAGCTCCAGGACTGGTTTTGCTTTTAACCTGGCCTAAATCAGATTGATATGGAAACTGGTCAGGGCTGTCATGGGAACAGCAGATCAGCAGTCAAATTTGTTTAAAAATTTGAACTATGTTTCCAAGTGTTAAGGGTTCAATGACATATCTTATGTTATAACTCAATGGTTTACTGTTTAAATAAATATTTGACATTTCTCAAATATATTTTTACAGATGGCAGCAGATAAACGGTTGGAGAACGGGTGGGTAGTTTCCCACTGCTCTGACCGTAGCGGCTACCCGGGAGCATTGTGCCTAATGCTCCAATATTTCGGTTACAACCAGATGCCGCAATACTTCGCCAAGGAAGAAGGCGAAGAGGGGAACAAGACGTGGACGATCCATGTCGAGGTTCCTGCAGGGCCTACGCCACCCGGTTGGGTGCCATTCACCGTCACGGTGAGAGGAAGACAACCGGAAGGGATGTGGCAAGTGGCAGCCCGTGACACTATGTCACGTTTCTGCCAACTACACGTGCAGGCTATGGAGGGCACTCCATATGCACTCGTTCCGGTGGAGGGACGAGCTCAGCATGTGTGGGAAGAGAGGTACCTAGAGGCAACAAACCCGAGTTGCCCAAGGTACAACCCCGCGGAGGCAAATCTCAGCCTCCAAATGAGGGCGGGAAACGCTGTGATGGACAGCCAAGCTGTTCATACGGAGCATCTCGCCACCAAGCTCAAGGAGAGCACAAGCCGTGGAGATCATTTTGAGAGTGCTCACAGTGCACTCCGCAATGTGCTCCTGCCGACGATCAAGCGACTGAATGAACAACACAATCAGTTGCGTCGTCTGAAGAAGGCAAAGAAGAAGAGCCGTGTTGACATTGCGGCGTTGCAAGAGCTGGTGCAGACCCTAACCCAGCAGAATGAGGACCTTGCTCAAGAGCGGGACGACGCTATTGAGGAAGGACAAGGCTGGGAAGAGGACTACAACCAAGCTATGGACGAGGTGCATGCATTGCAGGACCTCGTGCCCCCGGTATTGGGCGTACCGGTAGTCTTGGGTCTTCCAGCCATGGGAGAACCTGGAATGGGAGAAGAGGTGGTAGACCCCGAGCCACCAGCAGAGGTACCGGAGGAGGACGACCCACAGGAGGTCGAGTTCTACTCCGAGTAGGGGGTTACGGTTGCCAAGTAGGGCAGCTAGGGTAGCGTAACCCAACTTTTGTAATCGGTGACATGTCGTGTAGACAGTAGCGTATGTATAGGTAGTGACGGCATGAGCACGACTTCTCGGAGGTCCGAGAATAATGTATCTTGTATAAAGTTTATGCTTTATCAATATATGTGAATGTTGTGCAAGTTAGTCATGCGTCGCTTCAATACTTACTGCTGTTTATGGAATTTTGAGTAAGACATGTGCTAATTGCTGCTGTGTTGAATTTCAGAATGACGCGTACTCGTGCCAACCCTGATGTTGGAGGTACTAGCCAAGGGGGAGAGACCTCCCAACCGCCTCCCGAGGACTCCTCGGGACAGCAGCAGCAGCAGCAACAGCAAACCCCGCCACCGCCACTACCAACGGTTACATTGGCCGACATTGTCGCGGCAATGGCGGGCTCGCATCAGCAGCACACAGAGTTGCTGCAGACTCTCATCGCCAATACGTCTCGCCCAGAGAGACGTCAAGATCGCGAGGAGCGCCAACAGAGCTCCTACTCCGACTTCCTGGCGACTCATCCCCCTGTATTCTCAAGGGCGGATGAACCACTTGACGCGGACAACTGGCTCCGCGCCATAGAGATGAAGTTCGGGCTGCTCCAAATCAGCGAGCAGCGCAAGACTCAGTTCGCGGTCCAGCAGCTCCAAGGATCCGCGAGCGCGTGGTGGGCCAACTTTTGTGCTTCACAACCCACCGACCGAGTGATGACCTGGGCGGAGTTTCGGACGGCCTTCCGGGCCTATCATATACCGCCCGGTTTGATGAAGAGGAAGACGCAGGAATTCCTACACCTGCAACAAGGGAGCCGGAACGCGCTGGAGTACTCCAGAGCGTTCAACGATCTCGCACTCTACGCGTCGTATCACGCAGATACGGACGAGAAGCGGCGGGACCACTTTTACCAGGGGCTTAACCCGCTCCTGAAGGACAAGCTGGCGATGTTCAATCGCGGCAGCCTCAACGACATAATTGATGCTGCGATTGTTCAGGAAGACTCCGGCAAGGAGTTGGCGGCGGCAGAGCGAAAGCGAAGCGCGCCGCAGAGCAGCGGAGAAGGAGGCGGTCCTTCTCAGAAGTTTCGGATGGTGAATCGCCCACCATCAGGTCCGCGCTGGCAGCCACCACAGCGGTCGATGCCGTTCCGCGGTCGGCCGTATTCTTCACCGGCATTCCGGCCGGCACTGCCAGCACCACCGCAACAACAACAGCAGCAGCGGGCGATGCCGCGTGCGTTTGCACCTCCGCAACGCATGCCGGGCTTTCGTCCCCCGAGTACTCCACCAGCAGCGGACACATGTTACAAGTGTG
Source organism: Neostapfia colusana (assembly GCA_030760725.1). Classification (NCBI taxonomy): domain Eukaryota; kingdom Viridiplantae; phylum Streptophyta; class Magnoliopsida; order Poales; family Poaceae; genus Neostapfia; species Neostapfia colusana. The sequence goes on along the minus strand of JASWHV010000002.1, from coordinate 42,396,180 downwards.
GTCGTCCAGGACACTTCGCGAGCAGTTGCCCGGAGAGGCAAGGCGGCGGAGTGGTACCACAGTTTCCGGGGAGGAATCAACCCCGGAACCCTACTAATGCGCGGCGGGCAAACCCTAGGCCCGGCACTGTCCACCAGCTTGCCATTGAGGACGTGCCGGAGGGCGAGCCAATCCTTGCGGGTATGTTCCAACTCCACCAGCATCCCGCTATAGTACTATTTGATTCAGGCGCCACGCATAATTTTATTAGCCAAGCTTTCATTGCTAAACACAGCTTGCCAATACTACCCACCGATAGTCCATATTTAATTTGTTCACCGGGTGGGAAGATTTCAGCAAGCGTAATGGTCTCCAAAGCACCATTATGCTTAGCGGGTAGAGTGTACCCCACGTCTCTCATTATCTTAGAGGGACAGAAGGTCGATGTCATCCTAGGGATGTCGTGGTTAACCCGCCACGGCGCTGTTTTAGACACCGTCCTCCGAGTCGTGCACTTAAACTCAGAAGTGCACGGTTCTCACTCATTATTTCTGGACAGTCCAGAAATAAAACTTCCAAGTGTCTATCAAGCCACAACCATCAGATTGGAAGACATTCCAGTGGTCCGAGAGTTCCCTGATGTATTCCCGGATGATTTGCCGGGGATGCCACCCGATAGAGAGGTGGAGTTCAAGATTGAACTTGCACCGGGAACCATGCCAATATCCCGAAGGCCGTACAAGATGGCGCCCAAGGAGTTGGCGGAACTGAAGATTCAGCTCACGGACCTTCTGGAGAAGGGTTTTATTAGGCCGAGCTCCTCGCCATGGGGTTGTTCGGCATTATTTGTCAAAAAGAAGGATGAAACGTTGCGGCTTTGCGTGGACTACCGTCCATTAAATGCCGTAACCATCAAGAACAAGTACCCGTTACCACGGATCGACATGTTGTTTGATCAGTTGGTCGAAGCAAAGGTCTTTTCCAAGATGGATTTAAGATCCGGGTACCATCAGATTAAGATCAGGGCTGAGGACATTCCAAAGACAGCTTTTTCGACAAGGTACGGACTTTATGAGTACCTGGTCATGTCCTTTGGCCTCACCAATGCTCCAGCTCACTTCATGTATTTAATGAACTCGGTGTTCATGCCGGAGCTGGACAAGTTTGTCGTGGTCTTCATCGACGACATCCTGGTATACTCCAAGTCGGAGGAAGATCACAAGAAACATCTGCGTATAGTCTTGCAACGGCTGCGGGATCACAAGTTATACGCAAAGTTCAGCAAATGCGAGTTTTGGATATCGCAAGTGCCTTTCCTCGGGCATATCATCTCAGCGGAGGGTATCGCTGTGGACCCGAGCAAAATCACGCAAGTGCTGAATTGGAAATCCCCGAGAACTGTTCATGAGGTACGGAGTTTCCTCGGACTCGCGGGATATTATCGGAGGTTCATTCCGAACTTCTCGAAGATTGCCAGGCCAATGACAGAGCTGCTGAAGAAGGCTACCAAATATGTTTGGAGTCCAGCATGTGAAGCAGCATTCAAGGCTTTAATCAAGCACCTGACATCAGCACCGGTTTTGGCGCAGCCAGACACAACAAAACCGTTCGAGGTGTACTGCGATGCATCCGGCATTGGGCTCGGATGTGTGCTGATGCAAGACCGAAGAGTGGTCGCGTATGGATCACGACAGCTTAGGAACCATGAGCAAAATTATCCAACTCACGATTTGGAGCTCGCTGCCGTGGTACTTGCACTGAAAATGTGGAGGCACTACCTACTCGGTAACCTCGTACATTTATATACCGACCACAAAAGCCTCAAGTACATCTTCACTCAGAAGGAGCTGAACATGAGGCAACGAAGATGGTTAGAACTGATAAAGGATTACGAAATAGAGATCCATTATCATCCGGGCAAGGCAAACGTTGTGGCAGATGCGCTGAGCCGCAAGTCACACGTCAATAATCTGACCATCACACCGTTGGAAGAGAGCGAACCACCACTACATGTGATTCCACATGGAGCTCTCTACAACCTAGCTTTGATCCCCACCATCCGTGAAGAGATAGCGGCAGCCCAGAAGAATGATAAGGGCATGTCACATTTACGGAGACGAGTAGACAGTGGGGAGTTGAAATGTTTCCGGAAGGACGGAGACGGCGTCTTATGGTTCAAGGACCGGATCGTCGTACCCCGAAACCCGGAGTTAAGGAAGAGAATCTTTGATGAAGCTCACTTATCAAAGTTTTCTATTCACCCCGGCAGCAACAAGATGTATCAAGAACTCAGAAGCAAGTTTTGGTGGACACGGATGAAGCGAGAGACGGCAAAATACGTGTCCGAGTGTGATACATGTCGACGGGTGAAGGCAGACCACATGCGGAAACCGGGACTGCTGCAACCACTGGGCATTCCTGCCTGGAAGTGGGAGGACGTGAGCATGGATTTCGTCGTCGGTTTACCCACCACCTTACAGAAACATGATTCTGTGTGGGTGATCGTCGATCGGCTCACCAAAGTTGCCCATTTCATCCCGGTCAACACCAACTACAACGCCAAGAAGTACGCTGAACTGTACATCTCACGGATCCTATGCTTATACGGCGTACCCCGTACCATCGTATCGGACCGGGGCACTTTATTTGTGTCCCGTTTTTGGGAGCAGCTACACGCTGCCTTGGGGACGAAGCTGATCCGTAGTTCAGCCTACCACCCGCAGACGGATGGGCAAACGGAGCGGGTAAATCAAATCCTAGAAGACATGCTACGAGCTTGCGCTATCGACCACGGCAAGAATTGGGATGATCACTTGCCATTAGCCGAGTTCTCGTACAACAATGGGTACCAAGCCAGCATCAAGATGGCGCCCTACGAGGCGCTATACGGGAGAAAATGCCGCACACCACTGAACTGGTGTGAATCTGGCGAGAGGGTTACCTTCGGGATTGACCTTGTCAACAACGCGGAAGAAAAGGTTCGACTAATTCAAGTGAACCTAAAAGCCGCTCAATCCCGTCAAAAACAGTATGCGGACCGGAGAAGGCGCCCATTACAATTCGAAGTTGGGGACCACGTATATCTACGAGTGTCTCCAATGAAGGGCGTAAACAGATTTGGGGTGAGAGGAAAGTTGGCACCCCGATTCATCGGTCCATTCCAGATTACCGAAAGATGTGGATCGGTAGCATACCGGCTGAAATTACCAGAAGCACTTTCCGGTGTGCACGACGTCTTTCACATTTCCCAGCTGAGGAAGTGTCTCAAGCTATCAACTACCGTCCAGCTGGAAGACATTAAAGAACTGCAACCGGATCTCACCTATCGGGAGGAACCGGTGCATATTATTGATGAAAAGGCCCGAACCACACGCAACCGTACGTTGTGGTTCTACAAGATTCTATGGAGTAATCACTCCATGGACGAAGCGACATGGGAGAGCGAAGAATTCCTTCGCACTAACTACCCCGACTTTTTCACGTCGCATATTCGGTAATTTTCCACTGTCCTCTCTCTCATTTCACCTTATAATCTCGGGACGAGATTCTTTTAAGGGGGGAGGAATGTAAGGGCCTCAGTTTTTGACACTCATTTGCAGTGTTCATCACCACACCACACACCTCATTTGAGGAAGAATGATGAACACAAATAAAGAGCAAGTAACAATTATCAACATGCTCATTAGGGAACAAACTCACACATTGCAAAAGTGGTACTTCCCACATGTGATATAGATGGGCTGGACATATGAAGACTCCTACACTTTGCTAAGGATGTCCATGCCAAGTTCCACCCAAATTCAAAACCTTTTTAAGGTCATTTTGGGTATAGTTAGGAAGAGGGCAGTTTGAAACCATATTCAAATTCAAACTGTTTTCACCCACTGAATGTAAAAGTGGAAGGCATATTCTTGCTCAGCACATTTTTGTGAGCTCACACACCAATTTTCACTCCATTTGGAGTTGATCTTGACATGAGCTAAGGGGGAGAAATTCAAACTTTATTTGAATTTCAAACTGCACTTGTGCTGAAATTCATTCAAACCAAACCTCATTTGAACTTTGATCAATTCAAATGGCTCTTGGGTGAATAATTTGAATTGCCAAGGGTAGAATAGGGTTCACTGTTTACCACAGCTGTTAGGAATAAATTTCAGAGGTTAAAAGAGAAGTGGGACCCACATGTCAGCCTCAGCCTCAAAGCAAACCGACTGAACCACAGTTCAGTCGGTTCCCGGCAGCTGTGCGCGCGCGCCACCGAAGGGGGCAGCCGGCGCCAGCTCCTGCTGCATGCCCCAAGCCGGAGACCAGCCGGCCGGGCTATTTATTCCCTCCCCGGCGTGCTTCAGTCACCATTTCCTCGAGCTGCCGACGCACACGACTTGTTTTTTTCCCACTGCCATCGCCGCCGCTCGAGTTCCTGCTTGATCAAGCCGATCGCAGCCCCCTCTTTCCATTCCAAGGTCCCAGCAAGGTACTAGCAACCATCCTCCATCCTTCCCATTGATAGAAATCGATTGAAACCGAGTGATATCGGCTGTGCCGAAAGATCAAACTCAGAACTGGAAACCGCCGCACCTCGGGCTCTCGTGGACAGCCCAACCTGGGCGTTGTCACGCCCGAGCCAAGACACCCTTGGACGCGCAGGTGACCGGTGCTGCTCATCTCCGAGCCACAGCTCGAGTGGTTGCTCACCGGCGGCGAATTTCCACTTTTCCCCTTTCTGTGTGCAGAACGACCTTCGGGTAGGATTCTGTTTAATTCGTGCTCTAGAAAGGATTAGAGGGCCTCAGGCCACTCCCACACGAGCTAGACACGGTGACGCACAAGTTGCCTTCACAACTCTGGGCCGGAGAACCTCTGTGCCCGGCGTAATTCAAGGTCTACTAATGGCGGAACGAACGGGGGGTATCGGGCGCACGGTGAGGACCTATTTCGGGCCTTCCCCGAGCTGCCCCGAGTTCATGTCGACCTTCTCTGAGGTCCACTGATGCTCCCCGACCGGTTTCTCAAGTAGCTGAGGCACTAGGGGCATCAGCCGACATGGCCGAAGTCGTTCCGATATGGCGGCTCGTCGCCGACCATGCTCCGGCCGTTGTCATGAGCAGCTGACCCTCGGATCATGTTCCCCAAGTAAAAGTAGGCAGGGGCGGCCAGAATCAAGAAGTTTGGAGCGGTACAGCAGCCAGCGGCGAGCTCTCCGGCGAGGTCCCTCGGCGGCGGAGCGCGGGTGTCGCGAGGTTGAAGAAGGGGGTGGACCCCAGCTGTCAGCGGCCGATATTTTGAATCGGGATCCGGCTGCGGCCGGGATCGGGTGTGCTGGCGCGCAAAAGCCTTGTGGGCCGCGGTGTGCTGTCGCTTCGGCGTGCGACGCGTGTCCCCTGGGCCCACGCGCGAGTTTAAACTTTTCCCCGATTTTCAGATTTCCTTCAAACTTCAAATCCTTATAACTTTGGCTAGAAAGCTCCAAATTGAGTGAACCAAATTTTGCTGGATTCAGCTCTCTGAGTACTTTCCAGAAAATCAAGTTTCACTTCATGAAATTCCCTAATTCTCCAGAATTAATTCCTTAATGTTTAAACTGTTAGGAATTTTAACTGGCGAATCCTTTGGCGGAAAATCCTGAAATTTTGCTGAGATGTTCACCAAAATATCATTGAGCTACCATAAAAATTTCAGATCCATTTGAGCTCATTTAGTCCACCTAATGGTGTGATTAGTAAAACTGTTCCAGAGAAAATAGAAAATGTTCAGAAACATTTTCAGGATTTTCTCTGAAATTGTTTAGCTCATATCTTTAGTTAGAGACTTCCAAATTAAGTGAGACCAACTCCATTAGGACCCTCTGAAAATCTAGTTTTCAGAAAGTCATAGTTTGTCTCATGAAAATCCCTAGAACACCCTAAGGGTTCCAATTAAGGTCAAGGACATAATTATTTGTGGAGGGCTCAAATGAGCTTTGCTGCAACTAAAACTTGACCAAGTCTTTGTTTAGGTTGTAACCAAGCCACAGTAAAAGTTTCACAGTCATTAGGTCTGTCTAGTAAGGGTTATAGACTTCACAACTTCAAAGTTAATACAAAGGCATTTAATTAATACATACATTGTTCTTATCATGTAGTCGCTAAGGTCGAGGAGGAACCCGAAGTCCTAGACTTCGTTACTCCGGAGGAACAGCTAGCCTACGACCAAGAGCAGCAAGGCAAGCCCCGGTTTGCATTAACCTTTTTACAAATTTTATTGTTTTGAGCACATACTTGTTTCCCTTTGTTCGTTGCATTAGAGTCTTGATTGGAAACCCAACTGCACAGCCAAGAAAACCATGGGTTGGGTTTAGGATTGAAAACCTCGTTAGCCACTGCATTGCTAGGATAGAGTAGGATTCGGTACAAGTCGAGTAGTTGGAACTACTCGCGAGAATAGGCTAGAGGCACATTGCTCGGGTAGAGATAGCACATGAAACACATGGCAAGAAAATGAGACCGAGCGGAGAGTAAGGGCAGCAGGACTTTGGGGCCTGTGTGCTGTAGCTCCGCTTGTGTCGATTGAGGACCGAGCCGTGTGCGGGCCTGTTGAACAAGCTAGAACAGTACCGAAGACCTACCGGCTATATGGGAACCGGGAAACTGATGTAACTCGGGTAGCTGGGTGTTGAGGCATTGCCCGTCGTTCAGAGGGTAGGTTGAGAGCTCGAGGTGTAAATCAGCTGGCGGCACAGAGATGCGCGTGCAGGGACCTCTTGCTCGGGACGATGGGACCGGTTCAATATTTGGCTAACGGGTGAAAGGTAGTCGCGTACGGCGTCCGTGATGGTTGTTGTAGGCAACATCGAGTACGGGCGTACGTGACGGGTTATTCGGGTAACCCTGCAGGTGTAAATCGATTATAATCGCCGTCCCTCGCGGTCAGTGAGTACCACTTGTTCACTGTACCGTGACGTAGAAAGAACAGGCTAGTTACATGTTAAAATGTTGCTGATTGAAAGTTGGATATTGATTGTTAATGATATGTTGTAGCTTAGTGCTAACTAAAGTTCTTTTCAACTTTGGGCAAAGTACATGAGAGAAATGCGTTTCTTGTTTGATTGCGGCTCTCTCATGTGCCTTAGCATAAAGTTCTCCACAACCTGCTGCTAAAACTTGAAAGTAAGGTTCTACTAATTAGGCGAGTCCTTGCAAATGATTTTTACCTCATGCAACCCATTACCCTCATGTAGAAGTTCCATGTTTAGGTGAGACGGGTCAGACTTGCTGAGCCTTCGTGCTCACTGCTTGTGTTTGAAGCTTTTGCAGGGTTCTATGAGGAAGGGACTCCCGAAGAGGAGACGGAACCCCAGGAGGGGAACCCCGTCGAATGGGAGTCGTGCCCGCCGCAGAGTTAGTGTGCGTGTGTGCTAGCAAGGACACGTTCGAGGGCTGAACGTGCACTTGATGCTTAGTCTACGCCCGCGAGTGTGGACTAAACTTATTTTGATGTAAACATGTTAATAAACTTGTTTATGTAATAAAGCTTCCGCTTCCGCTTTGTACCTTTGACGTGTGTTATACGGTGCTGTGCAACGCAGCACCCCTCAGCGTGATCCTGGCTCGACAGGACCAGTGGGGTCGTGTCAGATATGAAGGCATATGAATACTACTTGGAAATATACTGAAGCTAACGTTAACTTTGGTATTCAACGTGAGTTATGAAAATGCTTTTAACAAGATCAAAATCTGGGTTGAGTGCAGAAAGATATATTCTATATAGAGAAAAGGACTGGTTAGGCCTACCCCATGGGGGGTGATTAAACTCGAGGATAGTCCTGTGGGACGTGAAAAATACGATGTGTTTTCAATGAGTTACCGGCCATGCCAGTTAATGGGACATCGGGTTGAAGATTGAACTGGCGCCGGAAACAACACCGATTTCACGAAGGCCGTATAAGATGGCACCTCATGAACTAGCGGAGTTGAAGGAGCAACTAAGTGAACTTATGAGCAACGTTTTATACGACCAAGCTCATCACCTTGGGGATTGCTCTGCGCTGTTCGTTAAGAAGAACGATGAGACACTAAGATTAAGTGTTGATTATAGTTCGCTCAATGCCGTCACTATATACAATAAGTACCCGGCCCTGCATCGATATTCTAGTCGCTCAACTATTTGGTGCAAGGGTATGCTCGAAAGTGGTTGGGGCTTGTCAAGGATCATAACATCGAGATCCACTACCATCCGGAAAAGGTGAACGCGGTTGCCGGCACATTTAATCAGAAAACCCACGTTCGCAACTTGGTGATTGCTGAGTTGGAAGAAGAGGAACCAAGTCTCTGTGGCATTCCGTATGGAGCACTCTATAACATTGCTCTTATCCCAACAAGCTGAGGAAAGATTGCTGGGGTTCAAAGGATAGACAAGGGCATGTCTCACCTACGGAGGAGAATAGACAATGGAGAGATGAGGTGGTTCAGGAAGGACAATAAGGGTACTCTACGGTTTAAAGACCGTATAGTTATACCTCGTAAGATGAAGCTCTACAGCCAGAAATGTCGCACACCGCTGAAGTGGTGTGCGTACGGTGAAAGAGTACTGTTCGGGGTTGATTAGTCAACAAAGCCGATGACCTAGTTCGGGTAATAGAACCGAACTTGAAGGCTGTACAATCCTGACAGAAAAGCTGCGATGATCAAAGGCGTAGATCGTTGCACTTTGACGGCGGAGAACATGTCTGTCTTTGCATGTCTCCGATTAAAAGAATTCATCGGTCCGATGTAAAGGGGAGATTTTGCTCCCCGAGCCTTAGATCCATTTGCTATCATGGAAAAGTGCGGACCATAGCCTACCGGCTGGAACTACCGGCAAGCCTTACTGGTGTTCACGACATATTTCATGTGTCACAGCTACAGGAGTGCTTTAAAGCTACTATCACTGTCCGTACCAAAGAAATCGACTAGTTGAAGCCGGATCGTGCATACACTGAGTGACCGGTACAGACTATCGATGAAAAGAATCCGGAACACCTAGGATCGGACATTCAGCTGTTACAAGGTGCTGTGGATTAATCATACCACGGAAGCAACAACTTGGAGAGCAAAGATTACCTCCACGTTGACACGACCCCAAAGGTCTTGTCGAGCCAGGATCACGCTGAGGGGTGCTGTGTTGCACAGCACCGGATAACACACGTCAAAGGTACAAAGCAGAAGTGAAATTTTATTACATAAACAAGTATATGAACATGTTTACATCAAAATAGTTCCAGTCTACACTCACGGGCGTAGACTACGCATCAAGTCCACGTTCAGCCCTTGAACGTGTCCTTGCTAGCACACACGCACACTAACCCTGCGGCGTGCACGACTCCCACTCGACGGGGTTCCCCTCCTGGGGTTCCGTCTCCTCTTCGGGAGTCCCTTCCTCATAGAACCCTGCAAAAGCTTCAAACACAAGCAGTGAGCACGAAGGCTCAGCAAGTCTGACCCGTCTCACCTAACATGGAACTTCTACATGAGGGGCGATGGGTACATGGGGTAAAAATCATTTGCAAGGACTCGCCTAATTAGTAGGACCTTACTTTCAAGTTTTAGCAGCAGGTTGTGGAGAACCTTACGCTAAGGCACATGAGAGAGCCGCAATCAAACAAGACACGCATTTCTCTCATGTACTTTGCCCAAAGTTGAAAATAACTTTAGTTGGCTCTAAACTACAACAAACCATTAACAAGCAAAGTCCATCTTTCAATCAGCAGCATTTTAACATGTAACTAGCCTGTTCTTTCTACATCACGGTACAGTGAACAAGTGGTACTCACTGACCGTGAGGGACGGCGATTATAATCGATTTACACCTGCAGGGTTACCTGAACAACCCGTCACGTACGCCCGTACTCGATGTTGCCTACAACAACCATCACGAACACCGTACGCGACTACCTTTCACCCGTTAGCCAAATGTTGAACCGGTCCAATCGTCCCGAGCAAGAGGTCTCTGCACGCGCATCTCAGTGCCGCCAGCCGATTTACACCTAGAGCTCTCAACCTACCCTCTGAACGACCAGCTATGCCTCAACACCCAGCTACCCGAGTTACATCGGTTTCCCGGTTCCCATATAGCCGGTAGGTCTTCGGTACTGTTCTAGCTTGTTCAACAGGCCCGCACACGGCTCGGTCCTCAATCGACACAAGAGGAGCTACAGCACACATGCCCCAAAGTCCTGCTGCCCTTACTCTCCGCTCGGTCTCATCTTTCTTGCCATGTGTATCGTGTGCTATCTCTACCCAAGCGATGTGCCTCTAGCCTATTCTCGCGAGTAGTTCCAACTACTCGACTTGTAGCGAATCCTACTCTATCTTAGCATTGCAGTAGCTAACGGGGTTGGTAAATCCTAAACCCAATCCATGGTTTTCTTGGCTATGCAGTTGGGTTTCCACACAAGACTCTAATGCAAGTAATCATAATACTCAAGTAAGTGCGTAAAACAATAAAAATTTGTAAAAACGATTAATGCAAACCGGGGCTTGCCTTGCTGCTCTTGGTCGTAGGCTAGCTGCTCCTCTGGAGTAACAAAGTCTAGGACTTCGGGTTCCTCCTCGACCTTAGCGACTACATGATAGAAAAAATATGTGTATTAATTTAAATGCAGTTGTATTAACCTTTAAACTTGTGAAGTCTATAAGTCCCACTAAACCGACTCAATGACTGTGAAACTTTTACTGTGGCTTGGTTACAACCTAAACAGAGACTTGGTCAAGTTTTAGTTGCAGCAAAGCTCATTTGAGCCTTCCACAATTAATCATGTACTTGACCTTAATCGAAGGCTTTTAGGGTGTTCTAAGGATTTTCATGAAACAAACTATGACTTTCTGAAAACTAGATTTTCAGACTGTTCTAATGGAGTTGGTCTCACTTAATTTGAAGGTTCCTAACTAAAGATATGAGCTAAACAATTTCAGAGAAAATTCTGACAATGTTTCTGAACATTTTCTATTTTCTTTGGAACAGTTCCACTAATCACACCATTAGGTGGATCAAATGAGCTCAAATGGATCTGAAATTTTACTGGTAGTCCAGGGATATTTTGGTGAACATCCCAGCAAAATTTCAGGATTTTCCTCCAAAGGATTACAACAACAACAACAACAACAACAACCAAGCCTTTATCCCAAGCCTGTTGGGGTCGGCTAGACATGAAACCCAATATCAATGAAGTAAAACAGAGGAAGAGATATGAGAACAAGGGGAAAAAAGGAAAAAAAGAAAAAAAAAGGAAAAAAGAAAAGGAAAAAGAGAAAAGAAATAAGAAAAAGGAAAAGAGAAAGAGAAAAGAAAAAGAGAAAAAAACAAGACTACGATTCTGGCACATGAATTGCTACTTTCCATGCGGTCCTATCATGAGCTAAGTCTCTGGATACATTCCAATCTCTCAAGTCTCGTTTTACCGCCTCCTCCCAGGTCAACCTTGGTCGTCCTCTACCCCTCCTAATATTTTCTCTACCTCTTAAAATCCCACTGTTAACCGGTGCTTCTGGAGGTCTCCGTTGGATATGTCCAAACCACCTAAGCCGATGTTGGACTAACTTCTCTTCAATCGGCGCCACCCCTACCTTATCACGAATCGCCTCATTCCTTATTCGGTCTCTTCTCGTGTGCCCACACATCCACCGTAGCATGCGCATCTCCGCGACACTCATTTGTTGGACATGTTGCCGTTTAGTTGGCCAACATTCCGCCCCATAGAGCATCGCGGGTCTGATCACCGTCCTATAGAACTTCCCTTTTAGCTTTTGTGGGACTTTCCTATCACATAGGATTCCAGAGGCTTGTCGCCATTTCATCCACCCTACCTTGATCCTGTGGCAAACATCCTCATCAATATCGCCATTGCTTTGTAACATTGATCCTAAGTATTGGAAAGAGTCCCTTCTAGGTACTATTTGTCCTTGTAGACTAACATTTCCCTCTTCACGACCAACACCACTAAAGTCGCACCTCATATACTCGGTTTTGGTCCTACTAAGTCTAAACCCCTTGGACTCTAAGGTTTGTCTCCATAACTCTAATTTCTTATCAACACCATCTCTAGTTTCATCTACCAGCACTACATCATCAGCAAAGAGCATGCACCAAGGGATATCCCCTTGTATATCCTTCGACACCTCATCCATGACCAAGGAAAAGATGTATGGGCTCAAAGCTGATCCTTGATGTAATCCTACCGTGATAGGAAATGCATCAGTCTCACTATCACTTACGCGCACACTTGTCCTAACATTATTGTACATATCCTTGATAAGGGTAATGTACTTTGTTGGCACTTTATGTTTCTCTAGTGCCCACCACATGACTGACCTTGGTATCTTGTCGTACGCCTTCTCCAAGTCGATGAACACCATATGCAAGTCCTTCTTCTGCTCCCTATATCTCTCCATAAGCTGACGAAGCAAGAAAATCGCCTCCATTGTAGACCTCCCAGGCATAAAACCAAACTGGTTTTTAGTGACAGTGGTCACTTTCCTCAGGCGGTGTTCAATCACTCTCTCCCAAAGCTTCATAGTATGACTCATAAGCTTAATACCTCGATAATTAGTACAACTTTGAATATCTCCTTTATTTTTGAAGATAGGTACTAATATACTTTTCCTCCATTCTTCAGGCATCTTGTTTGACCGAAAAATGTGGTTGAATAGCTTTGTGAGCCATACTATTGCGACGTCCCCAAGACATCTCCACACCTCAATAGGGACATCGTCAGGGCCGAGGGCCTTTCCTCCTTTCATCCTTTTTAAGGCCTCCTTAACCTCAAACTCTTGTATCCTCCGCACGAACCGCCTGTTGGAGTCATCAAAGGAGTCATCCAACTCAACCATAATGCTCTCATTACCATCATTTAATAGCCCATTAAAGTAATCACGCCATCTATTCTTAATCTCTTCATCCTTCACTAGAATGCGGTCAGTCTCATCTTTGATGCATTTAACTTGATTGAGATCCCTCATCTTTCTCTCGCGGATTTTTGCTACCTTGTATATGTCTTTTTCACCTTCTTTTGTCCCTAGTCTCTCATATAACTTATCATAGGTTTGTCCTCTTGCCTTACTCACAACCCGCCTTGCATTCTTCTTAGCCTCTTTGTACTTAAGCATGTTGCTTGCGTTTCTATCATTATGCCAACTCTTGTAACACTCCTTCTTCTCCTTAATGGCCTTTTGTACATCCTCATTCCACCACCAAGTGTCTTTATCTATAAGTTTCTTTCCCTTTGTCACACCGAACACCTCACTAGCTACCTTCCTAATGCAAGTTGCCATCTTCATCCACATACTATCTGCATCTCCATTTTCTGCCCAGGGTCCTTCTGTGATCACCCTATTTTTAAAGGATTCTTGTGATTCTCCCTTCAACTTCCACCACTTTGTTCTTGTGATTTTGACACCTTTGTCCCGCAAAGAACATGTATGGAAGCGAAAGTCAGCTACCACAAGCTTATGTTGTGTCACAACACACTCCCCCGGGATCACCTTACAATCTAGACACTCCCGTCTATCCTTTCTCCTAGTGAGGACAAAGTCAATCTGGCTAGAGTGTTGGGCACTACTAAAGGTCACTAGGTGAGATTGCCTCTTCCTAAAGAGGGTGTTAGCTATCAACAGATCATAGGCTACGGCAAAGTCTAGGATGTCCTTACCCTCTTGATTTCTATTGCCGCATCCAAAACCTCCATGTACTCCTTCAAATCCTAGGTTAGTTGCACCCACATGACCATTGAGATCTCCCCCTATGAGGAGTTTCTCGGTTATCGGTACACTACTAACCATATCCTCCAAGTCCTCCCAAAATTGCCTCTTAGCACTCATGTTGAGCCCAACTTGTGGGGCATAAGCACTAATGACGTTCAAGACAATGTCCCCAATTACTATCTTGATTAAGATGATCCTATCCCCTTGTCTTCGAACATCCACTACTCCATCCTTAAGACTCTTATCTATTAGAACACCTACGCCATTCCTAGTCCCAGCCGAACCAGAATACCAAAGCTTGAAACCGGTATTATCGACTTCTCTCGCCTTTTGACCCGCCCATCTAGTCTCTTGTACACAAAGGATATTTACTCGTCTCCTAATGGCAACATCTACTAACTCACGTAGCTTCCCCGTCAAGGATCCTACATTCCAACTACCCACTCGAAATCTATGTTCCTCGGCTAGCTTCCTTACGCTTTGCACCCGTCGAGTAAGATGCAAAGACCCTTGCTCACTTATCACTACATCCGGGCGATGATGTAGCGCGCCACTAAGGTGATGGCGATCCGGCCCTTGCTCATTTAACACCATATCCGGGTTCCGATATGGCGCGCCACTAAGGCGGTGGCGACCCGGCCCTTGCCCACTTAACACCATACCCGGGTTCCGATATGGCGCGTCGCTAAGAGGGTTACGCCCCAACGAATTTCTATTGGGTTTCATTTCCATGAGAGTGGCTAAGTGTAGTTGTTGGCTCGCCAAGCCTATCACAACCCCCTCCTCCTTTACCCGGGCTTGGGGCGCGCCACTAAGGATTCTCCAGTTAAAATTCCAAACAGTTTAAACTTTGAGGAATTAATTCTGGAGAAATAAGGAATTTCATGAAGTGAAACTTGATTTGCTGGAAATTACTCAGAGAGATGAATCCAGTAAAATTTGGTTCACTTGACTTGGAGCTGTCTAGCCAAAGTTATGAGGATTTGAAGTTTGAAGGAAATCTGAAAATCGGGGAAAAGTTTAAACTCGCGAGTGGGCCCCGGGGACACGCGTCACACGCCGAGGCGACCGCACACTGCGGCCCACAGGGTCTTTGCGTGCCAGCACACCCGATCCCGGCCACACCCTAATCCCGATTTCAAATATCTGTCGCTGACAGCTGGGGTCCACCCCCTTCTTCAACCTCGCGACGCCCGCGCTCTGCCGTCGGGGGACTTCGCCGGAGAGCTCGCCGCCGGCTTCTGTAAAGCTCCAAACTTCACGATTTTGGCCGCCCCAGCCTACTTTCACTCGGAGAACAGGATTTTGGGGTCAGCTCGTCATGACAATGGCCGGTGCATGGTCGGCGACGAGCAGCCACCTCGGAAAGACTTCGGCCATGTCGGCTGACTTCCCTAGCACCTCAACTACTCGAGCAACCGGTCGGGAAGCATCAGTGGACCTCAGGGAAGGTCGACATGAGCTTGATGCAGCTCGGGGAACACCCGAAGTAGGTCCTCACCGTGCGCCCGACGCCTCCCGTTTGTTCCGCCGTTGATAAACTTCGAAAATCGCCGGTTGCAGAGGTTCTCTGGCCAAAGGTTGTGAAGGCAACTTGTTCGTTACCGTGTCTAGTTTATGTGAGAGCTGATTGAGGCCCTCTAATCCTTTCTAGAGTACGAATTCGACGGAATCACACCCGAGTGTCGTTCTGCACACAGAAAGGGGAAAATTGGAAATTCGCCGCCGGTGAGCAACCACTCGAGCTGTGGCTCGGGGGTGAGCAGCACCGGTTACCAGCGCGTCCAAGGGTGCCTTGGCTCGGGCGTGACAATGCCCTGGTTGGACTGTCCATGAAAGCCCGAGGTGTGGCGGTTCTAAGTCACCGAATTGATCTTTCGGCATAGCCGATATCAATCGGTTTCAATTGAATTCTAGCATCAGGGAAGACGGAGGAAGGTGCCTAGTACCTTGCCATGGCTCTGAAGGGGACGGAGAAAGCTGTGATCGGCGTTCTCCGATCGATTCCGAGCTGCGGAAAGTGTTTACCGGCGCTGAGTTCTTGCGGGGGAAGAAACGGGTGAGGCTTCGGCCGAGGAGGGGGGAAGGTGCCTTAAGAAGGCTCTGCACCGCCTCACGCCTGTAACACCCCAAATTTTGATTCAAAACTCTAAACCATGTTCAGAGGGGAATTTAAAAATTTTTGGACGTGTTGCATGTTTTGCAAAAATTCAAATTCAAACTGGAATTCAAATTATACTCAAAACAGAAAAGAAATGGAAAAAAGAAAAAGAGAAACGGGAAAAAAACCGGCCAGTGGGCCGAAACCCGCCAGCCGGCCCAGTTTCCCCGCGCCAGCCCGCCCCCGCGCGCCCGCGCTGTCTCTCACAGACGGGTGGGACCCACCTGTCATCCCTAACCCCGCGACCCCGGACTTAACCGATCGAAAAACCGCGTTCCTCAGCCGAATTTCGGTCCCAGAAGAAATCCAACTCGATCACAACTGACCCACCGCCCTCCCCCGGCTATAAAAACCCCAGCCCCGATCGGTTTTTCCCACGCGATCGCCGATTTTTACTCCGGTGAGCACCGAGACTTCGCCGGTGAATTCTGGCTGATCTAAGCTCGGAAACTCTGATCTAACTCGCTGGTCTTGATCCACCGCCTCCGGGGAGCTTTGCAGGTGCAGAAAACTCGGAGACTTACGGTGTAAACACAGCGCCGATGAGCTTCGCCGTGGTTTTGCCTCGGACCTCGCCGCCGATCACTTTCCAGGACCCCCGAGCTCAAGAAAACCCCCGAGGTGAGATCCCCGACCTCCCCTCTACCGATCTATGCCATAAGATCACAGTTCTAGGCAGAATTCTCGCGGATCCGAAACTTTCCGGCGAGATCGCCGCTTCCCGCCGCCGTGCGCCGCCGGCAGCGCCGCCCGCGCTCGATCAGAGCGACGTGGCCGCTTGTGCGCCGTTTATTTTAAATCGCACGGTAGACTTTAAATCCCCGCGTACCGGTTCGATGTTATAATCTCAGCCGTCGGTTTAAAATCGGACGGTCCACGTCAGCCCCGCGTTATAAAGACTGGAATTCTTACGTGCTACCCCCTGGGTTTCTCTGGAATTGAGAGCTAGCCCCGGAAACTTCAGATCTAGCCCCTGGAACTCCAGAAAATCATGTAAATTCATTTAAAAATCAGTTTTAGCCCCTGGACTTAATAAAAATTAGGAAAAACACCTCTGATAAGTGTAGCTAGACCCCTGGAAATTATGAAAATAATAATATTATAGACCCTGTAATGGGTGAGTTTATTATTTTAGCCCTGTTTAGTATTTAATTTAGGAAATTGAATATGTAACTAGTGTTTAAAAATTAAAAAGTGGGACAAACATATTGTCAAAATTAAGTTAAAGACTTTCTCAGTGTTTAGAAAATTTTGGAGTGAGATAAAAACATATTTTGGACAGAATTGAATCTGTTTAATTTATTATTCACATTCAGGGACACATTTTTAAGTAAAGAATAGCTCTAGAAAAATAGGGAAAATAATTATGAAATAGTTTACATCAGAGGCCAAGGTCAAAATATGTTATTCAATTATTTAGGACCAAAACCTATACTGTTTAGATGATGTGTATTACTAATTTCATAATAAAATACACAATTATACATAGGAATATAAATCTGAAAATATAGCAACTAGTAAATGATAAATGGAGTTTTTAAAAATTCAAAGAGTTCAGTTTAGGGTTGATAGAAATTATGAAGGCACATATGGAGAAGAAAAATACTTTTCTTACATACTTGGTAGTTTAATATAAGGAATTTATTTAAAACTGAAACACACACATATATACATATATATATATATATATATATATATATATATATATATATATATATATATATATATATATATATATATATAGTATGTAAGTATAAATATGAACACCAAAGTAGGAATCATACACATATAAATAAAAGTGTGTGCAAGCCACAGATCAACACACAAAGTAACCACAACACATATAATGGTGAATGAATTTCATAAATATGAAATGTGTGGTTTGTATGAAGTAGAAGTGTGAACTATGTCTTATGATTGTTGTTTTTCTTTTGCTATGTGTGATGGTAAGAAGTAGAACCTGTTCAAGAGCAAGTTATTCCTTTCCAAGATCAGGACTACCCATTTCAAGAGCAGCAAGAAGGAGGTAAGTGTCCTTGACCACTTTGATCCTATGCTAGGATGTGTAGATAGAATTATTTGCATTGTCAAATGAAATATGAAACCCATGCTAAGAAAGTTTCCCTAGAATTGCATTACCTTGTTTCCTTGTAGCTTGGGTTGGGATTTATTTTGTCATGTCATTTATTTACATGCATATGCTTAGCCATGCTTAGAATGGGATATTTGGGATATGAGAGCATCAGTTTATTATACCATACTCTTGAATGAGCTATTGTGAGTTATGTAGAGGTAGGGATCAAGGCAAGTTGGATGTTTTGGTTGTGTGCTGGGTGCACGAGACTTGGGTTTGTGTTTAGTACTTGCCTGGATCCTAAGGACCGGTTCATGGAGCATGTAACCCGGCTTTACAGTGCCAACCACATGCTGAGATGGGGCAGCTTGGCCAATTAATTAGGTGTATCCCCGGCGTAGTATGGGTGTGTTGGATGGTGCGGGGAATAGGTGTCAGCTGGACTACCATATGAACCGCAAGGCTCAAGAGGGGGCCACTGCAGCGGGGTTGGAGCCTCTTGTATGCTGTTAGGGGTGAAACCTCAGTGGGCCTACGCTCGTCGGGAATCCCTTTGTAAAGGCTTCGTAGTGATCTCCTGGCTACACACCTGGGAAGTGTGAATGTGGATCGTAGCCACTGGCATAATGGAGGTTCTTTTAGTCCACCCGGCAACGGGGGATGAAATCACTACATGTGGGTACAGTGGTACAAACTGTCTTGACAGCCGTGCTCACGGTTAAGAGCGGCCTGGACTTATTCATGATTAGAGGATTGATGGTTTTGGAAGTTAAGCGGGGAGCTTAACATTGGTAATGATGTTATGATTATTGGATTACAATGATGGGATGGGAGATTGGGACCATTTCACCTGTGTAGTAATGTAGGTGCTTAATAAGCTAAGGTGATAGGTATTAATTGCGTAGTGCTTTAACCATGAGTTCAACCTCTCCTTGTTCTAGCCATGCATGATAAAATTTTCCCACACTTGCTGAGTACCATTGGTACTCAACCTTGCATATTTGTTGGTTTATAATGCTGCTCAGGTCAAGATAATGAGGTGGTGTATAATGACCAAGATTTTGGACCCGAGGAAGGTTTTTAGGTTCATGAAGACCCCCGGGCAACGCCTGTGATGGAGCCCTAAAAGAATAATATTCCGCTGCTAGTTTATTTACTTGTGATGAAGCATTAGTGTCCATTGAGACATTTGCGATGTAAGACTTATTTATATTCGACACCTGGCTTGTAATAAATGATGCTTCACTATTTGTCATCACATGTACGAGAAAATGATCCTGGCATACATGTGATATTCACTTAGTTGTTCTTCTGAAAAACCGGGTGTGACAGAGGTGGTATCAGAGCCAAGGTTGCCCATAGGAACGTGGACCTAGGTAGAAATGGACGTAGTTAAGGGCCCTATTTTCTCAAAAACTATTTTCCAAGGTGTGGGTGGAAAAGTGTTATTAAAGGAGTCATTTTCTTCATCTTACCCCAACTTTCATTCAAAATAGGATTTTTGTTTGAGAATTTATCTAACCTAGTTTTAAATTCTTTTGTTTTAGATGGTTCGCATGATTCGCACCGCTCGTAAGTCCACAGGAGGGAGAGTTCCCGTAGTTGCCCTTGCCGAAAGAGAGGAGAGAGTGACGTACCTTTCCTATGGATTGGCAGTAGGAGATTTGTTGCGCCGTCTTCGGCGTATGCTCGAAGCCGCCGGCAATACGGGCAAGCTAATCATCCACTATAACTCCACCAGGACCATCCGTGAGAAGAGGGAAGAATGGAGTTCGGAGATGAGGATTATACACGAGAATCAACTGCTTAAGATTCACCACTCTCCAGCTTGTCGAGCAACACAAGTTGATGCGGAGAAAGATGTCACCTGGGAGGCCATCACCTGCCAGAGTCACATCTATCGTCGCCACTTGGACAAAACTGAGTACATGTATGTCCTCCAACGTGAGAGTGGTACCACGGAGTACAAGTACCCACCGGTGCAGCAAGAGACTTCCCATGAGCACATGGACTTGTGCTTGGAGGATGCTGCTATGCTCAGAACTCGACTGCAGGAGTGTGAACAAGAGCTTCAGGATGTACGAGACACCCTGAAGGAAACGGAGGCGTTGCTGCGAGCTTGCTTAAAGGCGAGAGAAAGAGGAGATGGGAATGAACTGTGTGTCACCGTGAATGATACATGGACTCCTGACTCCCCGGATCGCCGAGCAATCAGGCGTCGTCGCACTTCTCCACCAGCAGCCTCCCCACCCAAAGCAGAGTCAGAAGGTAGCCGAAATGAGGAGGAAGATCCCGAGGAGCCAGCTCAAGAGGACGGGTGAACCACGTCACTATGGAGGAAGCACAAGAGGCACCCGACGTGGTAGTTGGTAAGTTTCCTGCCAATTTACACCTTGCAACTCTGCTGTTTGATTCTGGTGCTATCCACTCGTTCATTGCTCAAGGGTTTGTTAAGAAGCATGACCTAGCAACCACACAAATGAACCATATGCTAGCGGTAAACTCTCCAGGTGGAGAAATAAGGACAAGACAAGTGTGTCCCAAAGTAAGCCTAGACATTAATGGGGTAGTATTTACGGCTAACCTCATAGTGATAGATTCACAAGGGATAGATATTATTTTGGGTATGGATTGGTTGACCAAACATAAAGGAATCATCCATTGTTCGACCAGAACGGTGGAACTAACTCACCCCAATGGCACAAGAGTAAAGTTCATAACGATACACGAGCCTAGGAGGGACATTAAATTAAATCAAGTGGAGGTGAAAGTTGAGGAAATCAGGACTATCAGGGAATATCCAGATGTTTTTCCAGAGGAATTGCCAGGTATGCCTCCCGACCGTGACATGGAATTCGCAATTGAGCTAGTACCGGGAACAACCCCGATATACAAGAGATCTTATCGAATGGACTCCAAGCAGCTAGAAGAGCTCAAGGATCAGTTGAGAGAATTGACGGAGAAGGGGTATATTCGCCCTAGTTCCTCACCATGGGGAGCTCCGGTGATATTTGTGCCCAAGAATGACGGAACCCAAAGGTTATGCGTGGATTACAGTGCCTTGAATGAGGTAACCATCAAAAACAAGTACCCATTACCCCGCATTGAAGACTTGTTTGATCAGTTGAGGGGAGCTTGTGTGTTCTCGAAAATTGATCTCAGGTCGGGGTACCACCAACTCAAGATAAGGCAATCAGATATTCCCAAGAACGCTTTTGTATCTCGGTACGGACTGTATGAATACACTGTCATGCCTTTTGGGCTAACCAATGCCCCGGCATATTTCATGTACCTCATGAACAAGGTATTCATGGAATATCTGGACAAATTTGTGGTGGTTTTCATAGATGATATTCTCGTCTTCTCCAAAAATGAAGAAGAACATGAGAAACATCTAAGGTTGGTGTTACAGAGGCTGAGAGAACACCAACTATATGCCAAGTTGAGCAAGTGTGAGTTTTGGCTGAAGAGAGTTCCCTTTTTAGGACATATAATCTCGGAGGGAGGAATCTCCGTAGATCCCGCCAAAATCGAGGATATCCAGAAGTGGAAAACCCCTGAAAATGTCGGGGAAGTTCGAAGCTTTTTGGGATTGGCTGGATACTATCGACGGTTTATTGAGGGATTCTCCAAGATCTCGAGACCTCTCACCAAACTGTTGGAGAAGGGAATCACATTCACCTGGACGCCACAGTGCGAGACGAGCTTTCAGGAGTTAAAGAAGAGATTGACAATAGCCCCAGTGTTGGTTATGCCAGATATGCAGAAAAATTTCACAGTGTACTGCGATGCCTCTGGAAATGGGTTGGGATGTGTTCTCATGCAAGAAGGACATGTCGTGGCATATGCATCCCGGCAGCTTCGGAAGCACGAGAAGAACTATCCTACACATGATCTAGAACTAGCTGCAGTGGTACACGCGTTGAAAATTTGGCGGCACTATTTGATGGGGAAGATGACAGAGATATATACGGATCATAAGAGTTTGAAGTACATATTCACACAGCCAGATCTCAATCTCCGACAAAGGAGATGGTTAGAGCTAATCAATGACTTTGATGTGGGCATCAACTATCATCCTGGGAAAGCAAACATCGTGGCCGATGCTTTGAGTCGGAAAGTGCAGGTCAATAAGTTGAGTTTGAAGGACATGCCTGCAGAATTGAAGGACGAGGTTATAAGACTCAATCTATGTCTAGTAAATAGTGGTGAAGCCATCGCCATGGAAGTGGACTCCACACTCGAGCAAGACATACGCGAGGGCCAAAAGAATGATGAGAAGATACAAGAGATCAGACAGCTCATTAAGGAAAATAAAGCTCCTGGTTTTAGAGAGGATGAACAGGGAACGGTGTGGCACGGGAAAAGGATCTGTGTGCCAGAAGTAAAAGAGATTCGTGAATTAATTTTGAAGGAGGCTCACGATTCCGACTATTCCATTCATCCTGGGAGTACGAAGATGTACCAGGACCTCAAAAGCAGGTATTGGTGGTATGGCATGAAGCGAGATGTCGCGGAACATGTTGCCCTATGTGACACATGTCAGTTGGTGAAAGCAGAACATCAACGACCCGCGGGATTATTGCAACCACTCAAAGTGCCTGAATGGAAGTGGGAAGAAATCAGCATGGATTTTGTCGTGGGATTGCCTAGGACCCAATCCGGGTATGATTCAATATGGGTCGTTATTGATAGGGTAACCAAGGTAGCTCATTTCATCCCTATGAAAGAAAGCTACAGCGGATCCAAATTGGCAGAATTGTACATGTCAAGGATTGTATGTTACCATGGAGTGCCAAAGAAGATAGTATCGGACCGAGGGACACAGTTCACCTCGAGGTTTTGGCAAAAGTTGCATGAAACCATGGGAACCCATCTGAATTTCAGCTCTGCCTATCATCCCCAAACTGACGGGCAGACGGAGAGAACCAATCAGATCCTTGAAGATATGTTAAGGGCATGTGCACTCAAAAACAATAGGAGTTGGGACAAGAACTTACCGTATGCGGAGTTTTCCTATAACAACAGCTATCAAGCTAGTATGAAAATGTCACCGTTTGAAGCTTTGTATGGAAGGAAGTGCAGAACTCCTATATTCTGGAACCAAACAGGAGAAAGTAAAGTGTTTGGTCCAGAAGTGCTACAAGAAGCCGAAGCGAAGGTGAGGGAGATTCGCAACAACTTGAGGATAGCACAAACACGCCAGAAGAGTTATGCTGATGTACGAAGAAGAGAACTCGTTTTCAACGTGGGAGACTATGTTTATCTCAAGGTGTCCCCTATCAGAGGACTTCGTCGGTTCAAGGTGAAAGGGAAGTTGTCACCTCGATACATCGGACCCTTTCAAGTTTTGGAAAGAAAAGGTGAAGTGGCGTACCAACTAGAGTTACCGGTTCATCTATCGGACGTGCACGATGTATTTCATGTGTCACAACTCAAGAAATGTCTGAGGACGCCTGAAGAGGTGTTACCCATGAATGAAGTGGATGTAGCTGAAGATTTGTCTTATGCCGAGCAACCATACAAGATTTTGGAGACGATGGAACGCCTCACCAGAAACAAGAGAATCCGGATGTGCAAGGTGCAGTGGAAGCATCACTCAGAAAAGGAAGCTACCTGGGAACGGGAAGATGAGCTCAAGGCACAATTTCCGGAATTGTTTTCTTAGAAACACCAATCTCGAGGACGAGATTTCTTTTAAGGGGGGTAGAGCTGTAACACCCCAAATTTTGATTCAAAACTCTAAACCATGTTCAGAGGGGAATTTAAAATTTTTTGCACGTGTTGCATGTTTTGCAAAAATTCAAATTCAAACTGGAATTCAAATTATACTCAAAACAGAAAAGAAATGGAAAAAAGAAAAAGAGAAACGGGAAAAAAACCGGCCAGTGGGCCGAAACCCGCCAGCCGGCCCAGTTTCCCCGCGCCAGCCCGCCCCCGCGCGCCCGCGCTGTCTCTCACAGACGGGTGGGACCCACCTGTCATCCCTAACCCCGCGACCCCGGACTCTCTCCCGCGCGCGCGATCTTAACCGATCGAAAAACCGCGTTCCTCAGCCGAATTTCGGTCCCAGAAGAAATCCAACTCGATCACAACTGACCCACCGCCCTCCCCCGGCTATAAAAACCCCAGCCCCGATCGGTTTTTCCCACGCGATCGCCGATTTTTACTCCGGTGAGCACCGAGACTTCGCCGGTGAATTCTGGCTGATCTAAGCTCGGAAACTCTGATCTAACTCGCTGGTCTTGATCCACCGCCTCCGGGGAGCTTTGCAGGTGCAGAAAACTCGGAGACTTACGGTGTAAACACAGCGCCGACGAGCTTCGCCGTGGTTTTGGCTCGGACCTCGCCGCCGATCACTTTCCAGGACCCCCGAGCTCAAGAAAACCCCCGAGGTGAGATCCCCGACCTCCCCTCTACCGATCTATGCCATAAGATCACAGTTCTAGGCAGAATTCTCGCGGATCCAAAACTTTCCGGCGAGATCGCCGCTTCCCGCCGCCGTGCGCCGCCGGCAGCGCCGCCCGCGCTCGATCAGAGCGACGTGGCCGCTTGTGCGCCGTTTATTTTAAATCGCACGGTAGACTTTAAATCCCCGCGTACCGGTTTGATGTTATAATCTCAGCCGTCGGTTTAAAATCGGACGGTCCACGTCAGCCCCGCGTTATAAAGACTGGAATTCTTACGTGCTACCCCCTGGGGTTCTCTGGAATTGAGAGCTAGCCCCGGAAACTTCAGATCTAGCCCCTAGAACTCCAGAAAATCATGTAAATTCATTTAAAAATCAGTTTTAGCCCCTGGACTTAATAAAAATTAGGAAAAACACCTCTGATAAGTGTAGCTAGACCCCTGCAAATTATGAAAATAATAATATTATAGACCCTGTAATGGGTGAGTTCATTATTCTAGCCCTGTTTAGTATTTAATTTAGGAAATTGAATATGTAACTAGTGTTTAAAAATTAAAAAGTGGGACAAACATATTGTCAAAATTAAGTTAAAGACTTTCTCAGTGTTTAGAAAATTTTGGAGTGAGATAAAAACATATTTTGGACAGAATTGAATCTGTTTAATTTATTATTCACATTCAGGGACACATTTTTAAGTAAAGAATAGCTCTAGAAAAATAGGGAAAATAATTATGAAATAGTTTACATCAGAGGCCAAGGTCAAAATATGTTATTCAATTATTTAGGACCAAAACCTATACTGTTTAGATGATGTGTATTACTAATTTCATAATAAAATACACAATTATACATAGGAATATAAATCTGAAAATATAGCAACTAGTAAACGATAAATGGAGTTTTTAAAAATTCAAAGAGTTCAGTTTAGGGTTGATAGAAATTATGAAGGCACACATGGAGAAGAAAAATACTTTTCTTACATACTTGGTAGTTTAATATAAGGAATTTATTTAAAACTGAAACACACACATATATACATATATATATATATATCTATATATATATATATAGTATGTAAGTATAAATATGAACACCAAAGTAGGAATCATACACATATAAATAAAAGTGTGTGCAAGCCACAGATCAACACACAAAGTAACCACAACACATATAATGGTGAATGAATTTCATAAATATGAAATGTGTGGTTTGTATGAAGTAGAAGTGTGAACTATGTCTTATGATTGTTGTTTTTCTTTTGCTATGTGTGATGGTAAGAAGTAGAACCTGTTCAAGAGCAAGTTATTCCTTTCCAAGATCAGGACTACCCATTTCAAGAGCAGCAAGAAGGAGGCAAGTGTCCTTGACCACTTTGATCCTATGCTAGGATGTGTAGATAGAATTATTTGCATTGTCAAATGAAATATGAAACCCATGCTAGGAAAGTTTCCCTAGAATTGCATTACCTTGTTTCCTTGTAGCTTGGGTTGGGATTTATTTTGTCATGTCATTTATTTACATGCATATGCTTAGCCATGCTTAGAATGGGATATTTGGGATATGAGAGCATCAGTTTATTATACCATACTCTTGAATGAGCTATTGTGAGTTATGTAGAGGTAGGGATCAAGGCAAGTTGGATGTTTTGGTTGTGTGCTGGGTGCACGAGACTTGGGTTTGTGTTTAGTACTTGCCTGGATCCTAAGGACCGGTTCATGGAGCATGTAACCCGGCTTTACAGTGCCAACCACATGCTGAGATGGGGCAGCTTGGCCAATTAATTAGATGTATCCCCGGCGTAGTATGGGTGTGTTGGATGGTGCGGGGAATAGGTGTCAGCTGGACTACCATATGAACCGCAAGGCTCAAGAGGGGGCCACTGCAGCGGGGTTGGAGCCTCTTGTATGCTGTTAGGGGTGAAACCTCAGTGGGCCCACGCTCGTCGGGAATCCCTTTGTAAAGGCTTCGTAGTGATCTCCTGGCTACACACATGGGAAGTGTGAATGTGGATCATAGCCACTGGCATAATGGAGGTTCTTTTAGTCCACCCGGCAACGGGGGATGAAATCACTACATGTGGGTACAGTGGTACAAACTCTGCAGAGTTAAAACTGTCTTGACAGCCGTGCTCACGGTTAAGAGCGGCCTGGACTTATTCATGATTAGAGGATTGATGGTTTTGGAAGTTAAGCGGGGAGCTTAACATTGGTAATGATGTTATGATTATTGGATTACAATGATGGGATGGGAGATTGGGACCATTTCACCTGTGTAGTAATGTAGGTGCTTAATAATCTAAGGTGATAGGTATTAATTGCGTAGTGCTTTAACCATGAGTTCAACCTCTCCTTGTTCTAGCCATGCATGATAAAATTTTCCCACACTTCCTGAGTACCATTGGTACTCAACCTTGCATATTTGTTGGTTTATAATGCTGCTCAGGTCAAGATA
Organism: Neostapfia colusana; assembly: GCA_030760725.1. Classification (NCBI taxonomy): domain Eukaryota; kingdom Viridiplantae; phylum Streptophyta; class Magnoliopsida; order Poales; family Poaceae; genus Neostapfia; species Neostapfia colusana. The sequence continues at coordinate 42,369,394 of JASWHV010000002.1, read as the reverse complement.
ATGAGGTGGTGTATAATGACCAAGATTTTGGACCCGAGGAAGGTTTTTAGGTTCATGAAGACCCCCGGGCAACGCCTGTGATGGAGCCCTAAAAGAATAATATTCCGCTGCTAGTTTATTTACTTGTGATGAAGCATTAGTGTCCATTGAGACATTTGCGATGTAAGACTTATTTATATTCGACACCTGGCTTGTAATAAATGATGCTTCACTATTTGTCATCACATGTACGAGAAAATGATCCTGGCATACATGTGATATCCACTTGGTTGTTCTTCGGAAAAACCGGGTGTGACAACGCCCGCGCGTGGCCAAGCAGCTGCTGGCGCGGCGGCCCCCCCTCGGTGGTGATCGCAGCGGCGGCTCGGCTAACCGAGTGAGAAAGTCTCAGTATGTTTGATTTGGAGTAGTGGCTGACATGTGGGTCCCACTTCCAATTTTAACCTCTAAATTTACTCCTAATCACTGTTGTAAACAGTGAGCCCCATAATACCCCTGGTAATTCAAATTATTCACCCATGAGCCATTTGAATTGATCAAAGTTCAAATTGGGTTTGGTTTGAATGAATTTCAGCACAAGTTCAGTTTTGAATTCAAACAAAGTTTGAATTTGTCCCTCTTAGCTCATGTCAAGATCAACTCCAAATGGAGTGAAAATTGGTGTGTGGTGTGGTGAATTTGAATATGGAATACATGGAATACAAACAGTTTGAATTTGAATATGGTTTCAAACTGCCCTCTTTCTAGCTATACCACAAATGACCTCAAAAAGGTTTTGAATTTGGGTGAAACTTGTCATGGACATTCTTAGCAAGGTGTAGGAGTTTTCTTATGTCCAGCCCACCTATATCACATGTGGAAAATACCACTTTTGCAATGTGTTTGTTCTCTAATGAGCATGTTGATGGTGGTTACTTGCTCTTCATTTGTGTTCATCAACTTTCCTCAACTGAGGTGTGTGGTGTGGTGATGAACACTTCCATTATGTGTCAAAAACTGAGGCCCTTACATTCCTCCCCCCTTAAAAGAATCTCGTCCCGAGATTATAAGGTGAAAATGAGAGAGAGGACGGTGGAAAATTACCGGATATGCGACATGAAAAAGTCGGGGTAGTTAGTGCGAAGGAATTCATCGCTCTCCCATGTCGCTTCATCCATGGAGTGATTACTCCATAGAACCTTGTAGAACCACAACGTACGGTTGCGTGTGGTTCGGGCCTTTTCATCAATAATCTGCACCGGTTCCTCCCGATAGGTGAGATCCGGTTGCAGTTCTTCAATATCTTCCAGCTGAACGGTAGTTGATAGCTTAAGACACCTCCTCAGCTGGCCAATGTGAAAGACGTCGTGCACACCGGAAAGTGCTTCTGGTAATTTCAGCCGGTATGCCACTGATCCACATCTTTCGGTAATCTGGAATGGACCGATGAATTGGGGTACCAACTTTCCTCTCACCCCAAATCTGTTTACGCCCTTCATTGGAGACACCCGTAGGTATACGTGATCTCCAACTTCGAATTGTAATGGGCGCCTTCTCTGGTCCGCATACTGTTTCTGACAGGATTGAGCGGCTTTTAGGTTCGCTTGAATCAGTCGAACCTTTTCTTCCGTGTTGTTCACAAGGTCAATCCCGAAGGTAACCCTTTCGCCAGACTCACACCAGTTCAATGGTGTGCGACATTTTCTCCCATATAGCGCCTCATAAGGCGCCATCTTGATGCTGGCTTGGTACCCATTATTGTACGAGAACTCGGCTAACGGCAAGTGATCATTCCAATTCTTGCCGTGGTTGATAGCGCAAGCTCGTAGCATGTCTTCCAAGATCTGATTCACCTGCTCGGTTTGTCCATCCGTCTGCGGGTGGTACGCTGAACTACGGATCAGCTTCATCCCCAAGGCAGCGTGCAGCTGCTCCCAAAAACGGGACACAAATAAAGTGCCCCGATCCGATATGATGGTACGGGGTACGCCGTACAAGCATAGGATCCGTGAGATGTACAGTTCAGCGTACTTCTTGGCGTTGTAGTTGGTGTTGACCGGGACGAAATGGGCAACTTTGGTGAGCCGATCGACGATTACCCACACAGAATCATGCTTTTGAAGAGTTGTGGGTAAACCGATGATGAAGTCCATGCTTACATCCTCCCATTTTCAGGCAGGAATGCCCAGTGGTTGCAGCAGTCCCGGTTTCCGCATGTGGTCTGCCTTCACCCTTCGACATGTATCACACTCGGACATGTATTTTGCAGTCTCTCGCTTCATCCGTGTCCACCAAAACTTGCTTCTGAGTTCTTGATACATCTTGTTGCTGCTGGGGTGAATAGAAAATTTGGATAAGTGAGCCTCATCAAAAAATTTCTTCCGTAATTCCGGGTTACGGGGTACGACGATCCGGTCCTTGAACCATAGGACCCCGTCTCCGTCCTTCCGTAAACATTTCAGCTCCCCACTATCTACACGTCTCCGCAAATGAGACATGCCCTTGTCATTCTTCTGGGCTGCCGCTATCTCTTCATGGATGGTGGGGATCAAAGCTAGGTTGTAGAGAGCTCCGTGTGGAATCACATGTAGTGGTGGTTCGCCCTCTTCCAACGGTGTGATGGTCAGATTGTTGACGTGTGACTTGCCGCTCATCGCATCTGCCACTACGTTTGCCTTGCCCGGATGATAATGGATTTCTATTTCGTAATCCTTTATCAGTTCTAACCATCTTTGTTGCCTCATGTTCAGCTCCTTCTGAGTGAATATGTACTTGAGGCTTTTGTGGTCGGTATATAAATTTACGAGGTTACCGAGCAGGTAGTGCCTCCACATTTTTAGTGCAAGTACCACGGAAGCGAGCTCCAAATCGTGGGTTGGATAATTCTGCTCATGGTTTCTAAGCTGCCGTGATCTTCGGTCTTGCATCAGCACACATCCGAGCCCAATGCCAGATGCATCGCAGTACATATCGAACGATTTTGTTGTGTCTGGCTGCGCCAAAACTGGTGCTGATGTCAGGTGCTTAACTAAAGTCTTGAATGCTTCTTCACATGTTGGACTCCAAACATATTTGGTAGCCTTCTTCAGCAGCTCTGTCATTGGCTTGGCAATCTTCGAGAAGTTCGGAATGAAACCGATAATATCCCGCGAGTCCGAGGAAACTCTGTACCTCGTGAACAGTTCTCGGGGATTTCCAATTCAGCACTTGAGTGATCTTGCTCGAGTCAAGCTATACCCGCAGCCGTTGCAAGACTATACGCAGATGCTTCTTGTGATCTTCTTCCGACTTGGAATATACCAGGATGTCATCGATGAAGACCACGACAAACTTGTCCAGCTCCGGCATGAATACCGAGTTCATTAAGTACATGAAGTGAGCTGGAGCATTGGTGAGGCCAAAGGACATGACCAGGTACTCATAAAGTCCGTACCTCATCGAGAAAGCTGTCTTTGGAATGTCCTCCGCCCGTATTTTAATCTGATGGTACCCGGATCTTAAGTCCATCTTGGAAAAGATCTTTGCTTCGACCAACTGATCAAACAACATGTCGATCCGTGGCAACGGGTACTTGTTCTTGATTGTTACGGCATATAATGGACGATAGTCCACGCAAAGCCGTAACGTCTCATCCTTCTTTTTCACAAACAATGCCGAACAGCCCCATGGTGAGGAGCTCGGCCTAATAAAACCCTTCTCCAGAAGGTCCGTGAGCTGAGTCTTCAGTTCAAACAATTCCTTGGGCGCCATCTTGTACGGCCTTCGGGATATTGGCATGGTTCCCGGTGCAAGTTCAATCTTGAACTCCACCTCTCTATCGGGTGGCATCCCTGGCAAATCGTCCGGGAATACGTCAGGGAACTCTCGGACCACTGGAATATCTTCCAATCTGATGGCTGTGGCCTGATAGACACTTGGAAGTTTTATTTCTGGACTGTCCAGAAATAATGAGTGAGACTCATGCACTTCTGAGTTCAAGTGCACAACTCGAAGGACGGTGTCTATAACAGCGCCGTGGCGGGTTAACCATGACATCCCTAAGATGACATCGACCTTTTGTCCCTCTAAGATTATGAGAGACGTAGGGTAGACTCTACCCTCTAAGCACAATGGCGCTTTTGGGACCATCATGCTTGCTGAAATTTTCCCACCCGGCGAACAGATCACATAAGGACTATCGGTGGGTAGTATTTGCAAGCTATACTTATCAATGAAAGCTTGGCTAATGAAGCTATGCGTGGCACCTGAATCGAATAGTACTATAGCGGGATGCTGGTGGAGTTGGAACGTACCTGCAAGGATTGGCTCGCCCTCCGGCACGTCCTCAATGGCAAGCTGGTGGACGGTGCCGGGCCTAGGGTTTGCCCGCCACGCATTAGTAGGGTTCCGGGGTTGATTTCTCCCCGGAAACTGTGGTGCCACTCCGCCGCCTTGCCTCTCCGGGCAACTGCTCGCGAAGTGTCCTGGACGACCACACTTGTAACATGTGGCCGCTGCTGGTGTAGTGCTCGGGGGACGAAAGCCCGGCATGCGTTGCTGAGGTGCTTATGCACGCGGCATCGCCCGCTGCTGCTGTTGTTGTTGCGGTGGTGGTACTGGCAGTGCCGGCCGGAATGCCGGTGAAGAGTACAGCCGACTGCGGAACGGCATCAACCGCTGTGGTGGCTGCCAGCGTGGACCTGATGGTGGGCGATTCACCATCCGAAACTTCTGAGAAGGACCGCTTCCTCCTCCGCTGCTTTGCGGCGCGCTTCGCTTTCGCTCTGCCGCCGCTAACTCCTTGCCGGAGTCCTCCTGAACAATCGCAGCATCAATGATGTCGTTGAGGCTGCCGCGATTGAACATCGCCAACTTGTCCTTCAGGAGCGGGTTAAGTCCCTGGTAAAAGTGGTCCCGCCGCTTCTCATCCGTATCTGCGTGATACGACGCGTAGAGCGCAAGATCGTTGAACGCCCTGGAGTATTCCAGCGCGTTCCGGCTCCCTTGTTGCAGGTGTAAGAACTCCTGCGTCTTTCTCTTCATCAAACCTGGCAGTATGTGATAGGCCCTGAAGGCTGTCCGAAACTCCGTCCAGGTCATCACTCGGTCGGTGGGCTGTGAAGCACAGAAGTTGGCCCACCACGCGCTCGTGGATCCTTGGAGCTGCTGGACCGCGAACTGAGTCTTGCGCTGCTCACTTATCTGGAGCAGCCCGAACTTCATCTCTATGGCCCGGAGCCAGTTGTCCGCGTCAAGTGGTTCATCCGCCCTTGAGAATACTGGGGGATGAGTCGCCAGGAAGTCGGAGTAGGAGCTCTGTTGACGCTCCTCACGGTCTTGACGTCTCTCTGGGTGAGACGTATTGGCGATGAGAGTCTGCAGCAACTCTGTGTGCTGCTGGTGTGAACCCGCCATTGCCGCGACGATGTCGGCCAATGTAACTGACGGTAGTGGCGGCGGCGGTGTTTGCTTTTGCTGTTGCTGCTGTTGCTGTTGTCCTGAGGAGTCCTCGGGAGGCTGTTGGGAGGTTTCTCCCCCTTGGCTAGTACCCCCAACATCAGGGTTGGCACGAGTACGCGTCATTCTGAAATTCCAAACAGCAGCGATTAGCACATGTCTTACTTAAAATTCCATATGTAACAGTAGGTATTGAAGTGACACATGATTAATTTGCACAACATTCACATATATTGATAAAGCATAAACTTTATACAAGATACATTATTCTCGGGTCTCCGAGAAGTCGTGCTCATGTCGTCACTACCTATACATACACTACTGTTTACACGACATGTCACCGATTACAAAATTTGGGCTACACTACCCTAGCTGCCCTACATGGCAACTGTAACCCCCTACTCGGAGTAGAAATTGACGGGTCGTCCTCCTCCGGTACCTCTGCTGGTGGCTCTGGATCTACCACCTATTTTCCCATCCCGGGTTCTCCCATTGCTGGAAGACCCAAGACCACCGGTACGCCTAACACTGGAGGTACGAGGTCCTGCAATGCATGCACCTCGTCCATGGCTTGGTTGTAATCTTCTTGCCAGCCTTGCCCTTCCTCAATAGCATCGTCCCGCTCTTGAGTAAGTTCCTCGTTCTGCTGGGTCAGATTCTGTACCAGTTCTTGCAACGCCGCGATGTCGACACGGCTTTTCCTCTTCGCCTTCTTCAGACGATGCAACTGATTGTGTTGTTCATTCAGTCGCTTGATCGTCGGAAGGAGCACATTGCGGAGTGCGCTGTGAGTACTCTCGAAATGGTCTCCACGGCTCGTGCTCTCCTTGAGCTTTGTGGCGAGATGTTCCGTATGAACAGCTTGGCTGTCCATCACGGCGTTTCCCGCCCTCATCTAGAGGCTGAGATTTGCCTCCGCGGGGTTGTACCTTGGGCAACTCGGATCTGTTGCCTCCAGGTACCTCTCTTCCCACACATGCTGAGCTTGTCCCTCCACTGGAACGAGCGCGTATGGAGTGCCCTCCATAGCCTGCACGTGTAGTTGGCAGAAACGTGACATGGTGTCACGGGCTGCCACTTGCCACATCCCTTCCGGCTGTCTACCTCTCACCGAGACGGTGAACGGCACCCAACCGGGTGGCGTAGGTCCTGCAGGGACTTCGACATGGATCGTTCACATCTTGTTTCCCTCTTCGCCTTCTTCCTTGGCGAAGTATTGCGGCATCTGGTGGTATCCGAAATATTGAAGCATATGCCTCAATGCTTCCGGATAGCCGTTGCGGTGAGAACAGTGGGACATCACCCACCCGTTCTCTAACTGCTGATCTGCTGTCATCTGTAAAAATATATTTGAGAAATGTCAAATATTTATTTAAAGAGTAAACCCTTGAGTTATAACATAAGACATGTCATTGAACCCATAAACTTGGAAACATAGTTCAAATTTTAAACAAGTTTGACTGCTGATCTGCTGTTCCCATGACAGCCCTGATCAGTTTCCATTTCAACCTGATTTAGGCCATGTTGAAAGCAAAACCAATTCTGGAGCTCCACATCAAAGTTAAAGCTAACTTCAATAGCTTTCCAGAAAGTATTTGCTGGGCCTATGATCTGTCCTATTTCAAAAGTTATGAGATGTCAAAGTTAACAGAATTTCTGGAGAAAATTGGACAGCACCTCCCTGCTTTAGGTACTGATTTGATCCAAGACTCCCAGTTAATTCTGTTCCTAATCTGACAAAACTTTCTGTTACAAAGTTGTAACCCATCTCATAATCTTTCCAGAACTACCTCATTTTCTATTTTTTGGATTTTTATGCAGGAAGTTATGCTTAATTTACAGAGAGTTTACAGAGAGTCTTCACTCTGTCCTGTTTTCTGGACAGTTTCAACTCTACTGCATTTTTCGAGTGGTTAAGGGATGAAACACCTCTAGACCTCAACAGAAGAGTTGTAAAGCTTTTCCAAAGATTTCCAGAAATTTATCATATGACCCCAACCTCGAAAGAACTCAACCTCTAACCTCTGATCAACTTCAGCCTTGATTCAGCTGAAAACAGAGTGCTCTGTCCTTAACAACCTATAAGTTGAAAACTTGTTAACATTGAATATATTGTTCAAGGGAAGGAGTTACATCAAGTTTTACTACTTTGGATCAAAACCTTCAAGTTTTAAATGAAGTTGTTCATTTAGTTGGGTGTGACGTCGATGTGTCACCAGATTATGTCGGTACTACGTCCTCACAAAGAAAAACCTATACCGGACTTAGCCGGCTTCGTTAATTCAGTGGCACTAAACGTCACTCGCACACGGATGCTACACGTCTACTGTTTTGTGGTCAGGCTACCTGCAGAAACTCAAACAATCGTCAGACTCGGCTGCACACCGAGCCCGGAATCCATACAGTTCGTACACCCGGCTGTCATCACTCGCCCGGATGTTCTCAAGCCAAACACGCCTTGAGTTACGTGTTCACATTTCAGACCACGTGACGGGGTCTCCCAAGTTGCACGAAGCACGCCAGGGACAGACGTTGCTCGAATACCCCAAACGACATGAAGAGTCGTAGAGGATACTAAAGCGGGTCGGGTTACCTGCCACCCGTGGGGCTCCACCCTTCAGCTTGTGCGCACTGGTGGACAGCGCTTACGTGTACCCCCCCAAGACATAAAACTCCCGAGATACATGATTTTCCGACATAAGCAAATAGGTTAGTATGCCACTTTCTATATGCTAATAACATCCTTATACGGGCTACTAACTCGTTCCTCACTGGATTTTTGAAAAAGATGACCTTTGTAGTGCGTTAAACCTCAAGCGAGCTCTGATACCACGCTGACACGACCCCAAAGGTCTTGTCGAGCCAGGATCACGCTGAGGGGTGCTGCGTTGCACAGCACCGGATTACACACGTCAAAGGTACAAAGCAGAAGTGAAATTTTATTACATAAACATGTTTATGAACATGTTTACATCAAAATAGTTCCGGTCTACACTCACGGGCGTAGACTACGCATCAAGTCCACGTTCAGCCCTTGAACGTGTCCTTGCTAGCACACACGCACACTAACCCTGCGGCGTGCATGACTCCCACTCGACGGGATTCCCCTCCTGGGGTTCCGTCTCCTCTTCGGGAGTCCCTTCCTCATAGAACCCTGCAAAAGCTTCAAACACAAGCAGTGAGCACGAAGCCTCAGCAAGTCTGACCCGTCTCACCTAACATGGAACTTCTACATGAGGGGTGATGGGTACATGAGGTAAAAATCATTTGCAAGGACTCGCCTAATTAGTAGAACCATACTTTCAAGTTTTAGCAGCAGGTTGTGGAGAACCTTACGCTAAGGCACATTAGAGAGCCGCAATCAAACAAGAAACGCATTTCTCTAATGTACTTTGCCCAAAGTTGAAAAGAACTTTAGTTAGCTCTAAACTACAACAAACCATTAACAAGCAAAGTCCATCTTTCAATCAGCAGCATTTTAACATGTAACTAGCCTGTTCTTTCTACGTCATGGTACAGTGAACAAGTGGTACTCACTGACCGCGAGGGACGGCGATTATAATCGATTTACACCTGCAGGGTTACCCGAACAACCCATCACGTACGCCCGTACTCGATGTTGCCTACAACAACCATCACAGACGCCGTACGCGACTACCTTTCACCCGTTAGCCAAATGTTGAACCGGTCCAATCGTCCAGAGCAAGAGGTCTCTGCACGCGCATCTCAGTGCCGCCAGTCGATTTACACCTTGAGCTCTCAACCTACCCTCTGAACGACCAGCTATGCCTCAACACCCAGCTACCCGAGTTACATAGGTTTCCCGGTTCCCATATAGCCGGTAGGTCTTCGGTACTGTTCTAGCTTGTTCAACAGGCCCGCACACGGCTCGGTCCTCAATCAACACAAGTGGAGCTACAGCACACAGGCCCCAAAGTCCTGCTGCCCTTACTCTCTGCTCGGTCTCATCTTTCTTGCCATGTGTATCATGTGCTATCTCTACCCGAGCGATGTGCCTCTAGCCTATTCTCGCGAGTAGTTCCAACTACTCGACTTGTACCGAATCCTACTCTATCTTAGCATTGCAGTAGCTAACGGGGTTGGTAAATCCTAAACCCAATCCATGGTTTTCTTGGCTATGCAGTTGGGTTTCCACACAAGACACTAATGCAAGTAATCATAATACTCAAGTAAGTGCGTAAAACAATAAAAATTTGTAAAAACGGTTAATGCAAACTGGGGCTTACCTTGCTGCTCTTGGTCGTAGGCTAGCTTCTCCTCCAGAGTAACAAAGTCTAGGACTTCGGGTTCCTCCTTGACCTTAGCGACTACATGATAAAAGAAGTATATGTATTAATTTAAATGCAGTTGTATTAACCTTTAAACTTGTGAAGTCTATAAGTCCCACTAAACTGACTCAATGACTGTGAAACTTTTACTGTGGCTTGTTTACAACCTAAACAGAGACTTGGTCAAGTTTTAATTGCAGCAAAGCTCATTTGAGCCCTCCACAATTAATCATGTACTTGACCTTAATTGAAGGCTTTTAGGGTGTTCTAAGGATTTTCATGAAACAAACTATGACTTTCTGAAAACTAGATTTTCAGAGGGTTCTAATGGAGTTGGTCTCACTTAATTTGAAGGTTCCTAACTAAATATATGAGCTAAACAATTTCAGAGAAAATTCTGAAAATGTTTCTGAACATTTTCTATTTTCTTTGGAACAGTTCCACTAATCACACCATTAGGTGGATCAAATGAGCTCAAATGGATCCAAAATTTTTATGGTAGCCCAGGGATATTTTGGTGAACATCCCAGCAAAATTTCAGGATTTTCCTCCAAAGGATTCTCCAGTTAAAATTCCAAACAGTTTAAATTTTGAGGAATTAATTCTGGAGAAATAAGGAATTTCATGAAGTGAAACTTGATTTTCTGGAAAGTACTCAGAGAGCTGAATCCAGTAAAATTTGGTTCACTCGATTTGGAGCTGTCTAGCCAAAGTTATGAGGATTTGAATTTTGAAGGAAATCTGGAAATCGGGGAAAAGTTTAAACTCGCGAGTGGGCCCCGGGGACACGCGTCGCACGCCGAGGCGACCGCACACTGCGGCCCACAGGGTCTTTGCGCGCCAGCACACCTGATCCCGGCCACACCCCGATCCCGATTTAAAATATCTGTCGCTGACAGCTGGGGTCCACCCCCTTCTTCAACCTAGCGACGCCCGCGCTCTGCCGCCGGGGGACTTCGCAGGAGAGCTCGCCGCCGGCTTCTGTAAAGCTCCAAACTTCACGATTTTGGCCGCCCCTGCCTACTTTCACTCGGAGAACAGGATTTTGGGGTCAGCTCGTCATGACAATGGCAGGTGCATGGTCGGCGACGAGCCGCCACCTCGGAAAGACTTCGGCCATGTCGGCTGACTTCCCTAGCACCTCAACTACTCGAGCAACCGGTCGGGAAGCATCAGTGGACCTCAGGGAAGGTTGACATGAGATTGAGGCAGCTCGGGGAACACCAGAAGTAGGTCCTCACCGTGCGCCCGACGCCTCCCGTTTGTTCCGCCGTTGATAAACTTCGAAATACGCCGGTTGCAGAAGTTCTCCGGCCAAAGGTTGTGAAGGCAACTTTTGCGTTACCGTGTCTAGTTTATGTGAGAGCTGATTGAGGCCCTCTAATCCTTTCTAGAGTACGAATTTGACGGAATCGCACCCGAGTGTCGTTCTGCACACAGAAAGGGGAAAACTGGAAATTCGCCGCCGGTGAGCAACAACTGGAGCTGTGGCTCAGGGGTGAGCAGCAACGGTTACCAGCACGTCCATGTGTGCCTTGGCTCGGGCGTGACAACGCCCTGGTTGGACTGTCCACGGGAGCCCGAGGTGCGGCAGTTCTAAGTCACCGAATTGATCTTTCGGCATAGCCGATATCAATCAGTTTCAATTGAATTCTAGCAGCGGGGAAGACGGAGGAAGGTGCCTAGTACCTTGCCGTGGCTCTGAAGGGGACGGAGAAAGCTGTGATCGGCGTTCTCCGATCGATTCCGAGCTGCGGAAAGTGTTTACCGGCGCTGAGTTCTTGCGGGGAAAGAAACGGGTGAGGCTTCGGCCGAGGAGGGGGGAAGGCGCCTTAAGAAGGCTCTGCACCGCCTCACGCCCGCGTGTGGCCAAGCAGCTGCTGGCGCGGCGGCCCCCCTCGGTGGCGATCGCAGCGGCGGCTCGGCTAACCGAGTGAGAAAGTCTCAGTCGGTTTGATTTGGAGTAGTGGCTGACATGTGGGTCCCACTTCCAATTTTAACCTCTAAATTTACTCCTAATCACTGTTGTAAACAGTGAGCCCCATAATACCCCTGGTAATTCAAATTATTCACCCATGAGCCATTTGAATTGATCAAAGTTCAAATTGGGTTTGGTTTGAATGAATTTCAGCACAAGTTCAGTTTTGAATTCAAACAAAGTTTGAATTTGTCCCTCTTAGCTCATGTCAAGATCAACTCCAAATGGAGTGAAAATTGGTGTGTGAGCTCACAAAAATGTGCTGAGTAAGAATATGCCTCCCACTTTAAAATTCATGGAATACAAACAGTTTGAATTTGAATATGGTTTCAAACTGCCCTCTTTCTAGCTATACCCCAAATGACCACAAAAAGGTTTTGAATTTGGGTGAAACTTGGCATGGACATTCTTAGCAAGGTGTAGGAGTTTTCATATGTCCAGCCCAACTATATCACATTTGGAAAATACCACTTTTGCAATGTGTGAGTTTGTTCTCTAATGAGCATGTTGATGGTGGTTACATGCTCTTCATTTGTGTTCATCAACTTTCCTCAACTGAGGTGTGTGGTGTGGTGATGAACACTTCCATTATGTGTCAAAAACTGAGGCCCTTACACAAGTGAACTATCCGGAACCTTTATCGTCGAACAGCTTGGAATTACCTCTCCCGTCTCGTTCTTCTTTCGGAATCTCGGGACGAGATTCATTTTGAGGGGGAGGAATGTAAAAGTCCTAAAAACGTGAATGCAGAGAAACGGATGATTGAACGTCATTGTGTTTCGGGTTCATGGAAAATGGGACTTACAGAAACTTTCTTACATGGGATGGTATACGTGGGGTTCAACAACACGGGTTCAAGCATTCATTTGAATGTGTTGGACCACGGTGGAGTTAAACTCATGTGTAATCATACATGTGTATAAGAAAGAATAAAAAGAAGATCTTTAGACTCAAAGGCTCAGCTCAAGTTGCCGCCAAACTTTTGAATACACATGGAACCTCATGCATTTGAAATTGAGGAGATTTATGGTGGCAACTTCCTACTTTTAGGGCGATCCAAAAAAGAGTGAATTATGACAATGTTTGAATTGTGATGAAGCCACATTTGAAAGGCAAAGTTTAAACTGAACTGGTGAGGTTTAGACTAGGACAAAAAGGTGACCATGTATGTGTTATGAGCAAAGCAAACTTGTTCACTAAATTCAAAAGTGGCCAGTTCAAAAGTGGAATATAAACTGTAGTTGCAAACATTCTCAGTGCAGTAACCAAATTTAAAAGTTGATTCCATAATTGAAATCCTCAGCCCAAATTTGTGGTAGTATAAATTTTCACCACATTGGGAAGTATGTTGGCTAAGCATTTGCAAGAGGAATTAAAATTCAGTGTGAACTAAATGGTTCACTTCAAGGAAAAGGAGGCCATTTCCAAAATGGAAAATCAAATTGTTGTTTAAAAATTTTTATTTGCAGTGGCCAACTCAAAGATCAGAAGGCATATTCAAATTCTTCAGGTTTGAATTAGTGAGAATGCGAATTTTGAGAAAGTTTGGAGTTGCTTTGATGTAAATATCAAAGGGGCTTATGAATTTCTTTGAAATTTGAATTCAAATTTGAAACTGAGGTAAAGCTTGTCAATTTGCCAGATGGCCTTTGAATTTGAATTCCTCATGGTTGAAGTTTGCACTGTGCCAAAAATTGGAGATATTTTGAGAGGGAAGAGCAGTGGGGCCCAATTGTCATTGAGAGGAGGAAACTTGCACTCAAAGTCTTTGTTGATCGGTTGCACTCAAACCCACCGAAGTGGCTGCGCGCGCCACCGAGGGCTGCTGCCACGACGCCACCTCCTGCTCCCTTCCGCGGTCCCCCCCCCCCCCCCCCCCCCGGCTCTTATCCTCCACGCGAGTGCAACAGAGGGACTTCGCCTCTCCCAGCTCACTCTCACCCTCACATTTCTGCTCCCGAAAGAAAACGCCGGAGAACACCGCCGCTCCGTGTCCCCCGATCATGCACAGCAAACCAAGGCTCGGCTGCTCGGGTTTCCAACACGAAAAAGTAGTGCAAGAGCGTGCACGAGGTTTCCCCCCTCTCACCTCGAAGCTCTGAGCTGCTGTTAGACGTGAATTGAAGCTTGGCGCGAAGAGCCAAGGTGACGCCATTTTGGTTCACCGTGGACATCCCCACACGAAGGTTTTCAAGCTTGATCAAGGGTACCCAGAGGAGCACCGGATCATCACGCTGCTCCTCCCCAAGTTTCAGCTCAATCCGTGCACCGTAGCTCGAGAAATTTGAGTTCTTCTCTCGGTCGGGAAAACTTAACCGCGGGTAAGGATTCTTGAAATTGATACTCAATTTTCGGTTAGAGCTGCTCATTTTGCGCATACAGGAGCTAGGGTGGATAGGGGACCTTTTTCCTTCACAACCCTAGCTTAGAACTGAGTAGTTGCAGCTAATTTTAAGTTTTTCCATCGGCGGCCATGGCGGGAACGATCGGGCGCCCGGTGAAACCATAGTAACCGCTGTTCCCGAGCTACTTTGTGGCCATGTCGAGCTTCCTTAGGCATCACTGATGCTGTAGAGCCGATCACTCGGGGTTTTGTGGGCTGAAGTGATCGGTCATCGGAGCCGAAGCTTCACCGAGGCCTTTGCACGTCGCCGGCCTACTTCCGTCCACCGGCAGCCCGGGAGCACTGCACCAATGGTTTTCTCGTAGCTGGAAACCCCCAGGTGGCGAGTACCGAGCTGATAGGCGGCTGGGAGGCTGAAATCAGGCGATCTCTGGCGAGCCCGGCGGCGCGCGGGCGCGGGCGGCCGAAGGATGAAGACGGGTACCCGGGCCCAGCTGTCAGCGAGGAGGGTTTTAAAACTCAGATCTTCTGCGGCTCTGGGATCCATTGTGGCTGCGCGGGAAGAGTTCAGTGTACCTGTGTGGCTTATCCCAGCGAGTGACCCGTGGTCCCCTGGACCCACACGCAGGATTTGAACAATTCCCGGTTTATTTGAATTCCTCAAATTTAGTTCAAACTTTAGAACCTCATAACTTTTGTTAGGAAGCTGCAAATTTAGTGATTCAAATTGGGTTGGATTCAGATTGAAAAATTCTATCCAAATATGCAAACCAATTTGTACGAAAATAATTATTTAACTCTGGAGAATTCTTTAAAGCTTTTCAGCAAAAGAACTTTTGAGAGAGTTTGGTTCACAAAATTCCTCAAATTTATTCAGAATATTCTTTTGGATGTTAGTGATCTTATGTAAAAGTTTCATCTCATTTGGAGTTTATTTAGTTAGGATAATTCTGATTTCAAGTTTCTGTGTTCAAATGAATACAGAAACAATTCCAGAGAATTTCCAAAACTTGGAAATTCAGTTCTGGGAAATTCTTAGCTCCAAAAATCCTAGGAAAATTCATGCATCCTCCCTGAGATATGTTTAAAATTATAGTTCACTTAAATTAGCATGAAAGTGCAAATTTATTCAGTATTAATTCCTTTTTGCCTAAATACTTAGGGAATTGTTCTGAGTGATCTACTCATTGAAAAATTCTAATTTTGGTCCAGATTACTTTCTTTGTGACAAGGAACTCACAAGAAAATTTTCAGCTCCATTGGAGCTTTGGATCATAACTGTTCTGTTTAACCTAATTAGAGGAGTAACACACAAGTGATGAAATGCACTTATCACTTGATCATGTTGCTTAAACCAAAACCAAACCACTAGCACCAGTGTCATTTTAAATTCTTAAACAGAGTCCCAGTTTTAAACTTGTCTTCAGAACTTGTTAGCAAAAGTTTTACAATTAAACATATATTCATATTTTTAATGTGTAGTGATTAAACGTGGAAAAGAGGAGGAGAAGTGAAGCTTGAATCAAGGAGCAAGAAGGGCAGTGATTAAGCTTAAAGTCATCAGCAACTAACTTCATAATTATCTTACTTTAGTCACCTGCAAAACCAAGGCAAGCTCCGGTTTGCATTTAAGTTGTTTTATAAAGTTTTTACTTTGTTCACAGTTATGGTTTAGAGTTTCTATGTGCATTAGGTCAATGCTGCTTTATACTCCAAATGCATGACCAAATAAACCCGAGAGTCAAGGGTAGAATATAGTTTCCCGCTGTAGAAGGTTGCCATGCTAAATAGGGTATGACCTCTGGTAGAAGTCGAGTAGTTGGAATCTACTCGCGAGCGATAGTCGGGATTACATGGGTGTAGTTGAAGAAGGCAAACTAAAGTTTATATTTGTAAAGATAAGACCGGGCAGGAGGGTTAGGCAGCGACAATACGAGGTCTTGGCCGAGTAGCTCTGCCTGTGTCGGTTAAGGACCGATGCTTGTGCCGCATCCAGGAGCAAGTATTGAGTTGAGTACCGGATGCTTACTGCTATATGGGACCCAGGAAACCGATGTACCAGGTTAACTGGATTGTAGAGGCATACCACATCGTCTCGTTAGACCTATGAGCCTGAGACGGCGTGACCGGTTCTACAGTCGAGTGTCCTGCGAAAGGTTGCCACATACGACGTAATGAAGGATGCCAGATTTGGGGGTTTAGAGGCGGGCGTATGTGTCGAGCTATCCGGGCAGTGTTTGATTCGAATCACCGTCCCTCGCGGTTATTGATTGCCGCTTGCTCCCATGTTATGACGAAGTAATCAAGTTGTGTGGAAACAGTTTGCAAAGTTTAAATTGCTGCTATGATAATTGGAATTGCATGGAAACCATGTATGAAGTAGTGATAGAGCAAACTAAAGTTATTTTTCACCTTGGGAAAAGTAACATTGGAATGAAGCGTTTCTTGTTTGATTGTGGAGTTCCAATGTTGCTGGGCGCAAGGTCACTACTGTGATGGCTAAAATCTGAAAGTTAAGGATGAACTTGTAGGTGAGTCTTTTTGCAAATTAAATGTTTAGGTCTTAAGTTACTTTCATGTAGAGTTGCATGTTTTAGGAGAGACGATTAAGTCTTGCTGAGCCTTTGTGCTCACTCTTGCTATATGAGTGGTTTTGCAGGTTAAGACGACGCTTATAAAGAAGGTTGTCCAGTGAGATTTGGAAACTTCCGAGTCGGGTAACACATGGAGAACCTAGCCGCTGCCATGTCTTCGTGTTGCTAGCGAGAGGAGTCCGCGGGCTGGACCTCCTCTTGAGTGCTCATTAGATATTCAACTTGAGTTATTTGTAGTCTTCCGCTGTAGCTATTTGTTGAAAAATTATTTACAAAGAACATTTGTAAGCTTCCGCTTTTGATTTATGTAATACAGTTTTCCTTATATGTGTGCTGTTGGGCGCCGCATAACACGGCACCAGCCAATGCGATTCCCGGGCAGGTTCCCCGTCCCCGTGACTGAACGGGCGGCGTCGGGTCACCACAGATAAATGGTGGATTATGATGAAGGAATGTTGCTGATTTACCTGGTTATATTGGGATTTAACTCATCTAGAAATAGTTGCTGTTTTTACCATGTTTGTGAAATAAAATTTGCTTGCTGCAGTGAGCCTTTTTATTGCCTACCTTGTTGTAAGCTACATGTCATACTTTTTTCCGCACTTTACGAGTACGACATGTACTCACCTTTGCATTCTCACATATACATCAGCTACAGGAGAAGAGTACTTCGAGTAACGTGTGGAGTACTAGGTGTGCGCACTAGTCAACATGTCTGTGGAGTTGAAGTTGGAGCCTGCTGTCTTAGCCATTTTCCGCTGTCGTTAGAATCTTCCGCTGGTAAATAAGTTGTATATTCATGAGTGAGACATTGAGTTATTGTAATAAAGTACTTAAACACTATTCGTACGTGGTTATATTCTGAATTTCAGTTTGTGGAATACATGTGTATGTCTGATGAACATCCTGGGCAAACATATGCATTCACTTGGTTTATTTTCAGAACCGGGTGTCACAAATTGGTATCAGAGCCATGTTGATCATTGGACGCAAGCCTAGGTAGAATGGACGCTCTAAAACACATAGGAACACTCCTCTAAACTGCTATTTTGGAAAATTGCTTGCTGCTGCACTTTATTTTTTAAATCAGCCACCGCAAAGTGCTATTTTCAGCCCCTCTTTTCTCGGACAGCAACACTTTCGTTTTCTTGCTTCATAGCTTCTGATGTTTTGGGGTTATTTTATTCTTCTCTAAAGTTTCTCATGTCTTATTTATAGATGCCGGTGACTAGGAGCACAGCACGCATAAGGACTCATCCACCACCACGTGGGAGTACACTTAACCCCATTGAGGTGTCCGATGGACCATATTGGGAGGAGGTGAAGATGGAACCCCATGAGAAGAATTAGGTCAGTTGCTCCGTGCATGAAGAAGAGGATCCAGAAGAGGTGGAACTGATCGAAGACGACATGGAAGATGATCAACAAGAACGGCATTGGTATGCACCTCAGGAGGAGTTTCGCTCGGTCTTACACCCCGTGGAGCCTCATGAAGCTATGTCGGAAGGAGATGAATCCAAAGAGAAGCCACCCCCTGCTGAGGCCAAAAATGAAGGTGATGAACGGGCCAACCGTTCATTTCAAGAATTCCGGTCCGACAGGATGGAAGGAGGACACATATCCAAGGAGCTTAGAGAGTTCCTGGATTGCTGCAGCTTATACCCAGAGTATCTCCTCAAGAAGGTCCCTCGTCTCGGACATGAAGGGTGGAAGGCTGAAGTAACCATCCTATCTAACAGTAGGGTTGCACTCGGCACTTCACACCAACATAGAGAGCTACAAGGGCAGAAGCTATCGATGATGCTTCATGGGATTTACTCACCGGACTGTGCTACGCCTTCCGTGAGCAGCTTGAGAACACTACTTTTGGGCTGCACCCATATCGGAAGAGTTGTACAAGGGAGATCATTGGACCCCATGGAGGAGCTTTTTCCAACCAAGCTGCTGACAAGTCTCAGAGGTTGCTCGTGGAGTTGTGGAACCGCTATGCAAGCGCACAAGAAGAGATCCGTTACCTCCGCAAGAAGTTGTACTTGCTGGAAAAAGAAGAGACTCGTGCCAACGGGGGAACAAATGGAGCACCAGCATGATCTATCCCTACACGGTCTGCCGACTCACCATGGTGTGCTCCCATGTATGGACCACCCACGTCACACAGCGAGAACAGCACTGGTTCTCACGATTAAGTTTAGGTTTCCATTGAATAAAGCTGTAATAGGAACGTTTAGACCGCAGTAGATGAAATAAGAGTGGTGTGCAGAATTTAATGATGATTGCTTGTGTTTGTGTGCTTGGTGTGAGATGTGGGATGCTTCGGCGAATGTCCACACATAGTGGAGAGATATGAGATGCTTCGGCATGTAGGCTGAAATCAATAAAAGAAGTTGCTTAGTTCATACACTTGATGCATATAGTTGGGAAATCGCTTCTTTCAAATTCTGAATTCTATTCCGAGAGTAAGCCTTAAAACAAGGGGGGCAGAATTTCTTGCCAACCTTATTGTCTTGGATTCCCAAGGGATTGACATAATACTTAGAATGGACTGGTTAAGCAAGCACAACAGAGTGATTCAATGTGCTCAGAGAATCGTGCAGTTGACGAGTGGGCACGGTACTCAAATTGAGTTTGAGGCAGCCCAACCGTCAACCGAGAAGGCAGTGCTGATCCACGTTGAAGAAGCGACATTGGAAAGCATTCTGGTGGTTCAAGAATATTCAGATGTGTTCCTGGAAGAACTTCCAGGTATGCCACCTGACCGGGACATCGAATTTGCCATTGATTTAGTACCAGGAACTGCACCTATAGCGAAGAGGCCATGTAAGATGCCTGCTAACGGACTAGTGGAGCTCAAGAAGCAAATTCAGGAGCAGCTAGATAAGGGTTTTATATGCCCAAGCTCATCACCTTGGGGAGCCCCCGTGCTCTTCGTGAACAAGAAGGATGGGACCCAAAGGATGTGTGTGGATTATAGGTCTCTCAACGAGGTGATGATCAAGAATAAATATCCGCTGTCCCGCATAGAGGACTTGTTCAATCAAATGAATGGTGCCCGAATTTTCTCCAAGATTGATCTTCGGTCGGGATACTTCCAGCTGAAGATTAAGCCCTCCGACATACCCAAGACCGCATTTGGAACACGGTATGGTTCGTATGAATATACCGTTATGTCTTTTGGGTTAGCGAATGCACCCGCATACTTTATGTACCTCATGAATAAGGTCTTCATGGAGTACTTGGACAAGTTCGTCATGGTCGTCATCTACAATATCATGGTGTATTCAAAAAGTGAGGAAGAACATGAAGAACACTTGAGGTTGACGTTGCAGAAACTGCGAGAGCATCAATTATATGCCAAGTTTAGCAAGCGTCAATTTTGGCTAAAGGAGATATCATTCTTAGGCCACATTATCTCGGAAGGAGGAGTATCGGTTGATCCCGGAAAAGTGAGGGATGTTTTGAAGTGGAACCAAATGCAGAATGTGAGAGATATTCGGAGTTTCCTTGGGCTGGCTGGATACTACCGCCAGTTCATCAAGGATTTCTTCAAAATAGCGAAGCCTATGACTGAATTGCTGATGAAGGGGAAATCATTTCAGTGGACACCAGCGTGTCAAAAAAGCTTTGAGGAGCTAAAGGAGAGATTAACAACAGCGCCAGTTTTAGTATTGCCGCACGTGAACAAGAGTTTCGATATATATTCTGACTCATCAAGATAAGGGCTTGGTTGTGTGCTCATGCAAGGAGAACAAATGGTTGCCTATGCATCGAGGCAATTAAAGAAACATGAGCTGAATTACCCTACACACGACCTGGAACTTGCAGCCGTGGTATATGCCTTGAAGATTTGGAGGCATTACATCCTTGGTCACCGATGTGAGATATACACGGATCACAAAAGCCTCAAGTATATATTCACGCAAACGGATATGAATTTGAGGCAACGTTGATGGTTGGAACTCATCAAGGATTATGATGTTGGAATCAACTATCATCCCGGAAAGGCTAATGTAGTAGCTGATGCGTTGAGCCGAAAGGGAGCATGTCACCAACTCACGGTTTAGGAGCTGCCACCGGAGCTGCGTAAGGAGTTTGAACGGTTACATCTCAGGTTCTTGAACGAGATGTAGGTGGTAGAACTGAACTCAATGTTAGAACAAGAGATACGAGATGGTCAAGCAACGGATGAGGAAATCAAGGAAAGAATCCGTTAAGGCATAGAAAAGAATTTCAAGAAAGACGAGAAAGGCACGCTTTGGTTAGGGAAAAGGATTTGTGTGCCTAACGTGAAGCACATCCGCGACATGATATTAAAGGAGGCACATGACTCACCTTATTCCTTACACCCTGGCTGTACAAAGATGTACAAGGACCTGAAAACATGCTATTCGTGGGATGGCATGAAAAGGGATACTGCTGAATATGTGCCCTATGCGACACGTGCCAATGAGTGAAGGCCGAACATCAAAGACCAGCTGGATTGTTGCAGCCATTGAAAGTACCTGAGTGGAAGTGGGAAGACATCAGCATGGATTTCATAGTCGGATTGCCATGTACTCAGTCGGGCTACGACTCCAATTGGGTTATCGTAGACAGATTGACGAAAACAGCCCACTTCCTTCTTGTTAGAACCATGTACACCGTCGCACAACTAGCCGAGCTGTATATGGAGAAAATCGTGTGTCGTCATGGAGTTCCGAAGAGGATAGTTTCATATCGAGGTTCTCAATTTACCTCTAGGTTCTGGAAGAAGCTGCATGAAGCCATGGGTACAAGATTGAATTTCAGCTCTGCATATCACCCGCAAACCGACGGGCAAACTGAGAGAACAAATCAGATTTTGAAAGACATGTTGAGAGCTCGCGGCTTGAAAGATGGGCGTAGTTGGGATAAGAGCCTGCCGTACGCTGAATTCTCATACAACAACAGCTACCAAGCCATCTTGAAGATGTCACCTTTCGAAGCATTGTATGGTAGACGGTGTAGAACACCGCTGTTCTGGAATGAGACCGGAGAAAGCCAAGTATTTGGACCCAAAGTGCTGCAAGACACCGAAGAAAGTCCAAATGATACGTGAAAACTTGAAGGCCGCTCAGTCACGACAAAAGGGTTATGTGGATAATAGGCGAAGAAGATTGACCTTCGAAGTGGGAGACTTTGTATATCTTAAGGTACCGCCTATCCGAGGCCAATGACGGTTCAACATCAAAGGCAAGTTAGCACCTCGCTACATCAGGCCATTCAAGATTTTGGGCAAGCAAAGAGAAGTAGCCTATCAACTAGAGCTGCTAACACACCTCTCCAACGTGCACGACTTGTGTCACGTATCCCAACTCAAGAAGTGCCTAAGAGTACCAGAAGAACAAGTACCGATGGATGAGCTAGAGCTTCAAGAGGATCTTACCTACACAGAACACCCCATCAAAATCTTGGACGTAAAGGAAAGGGTCACGAGAAATAATGTGATCCATTGGTGCAAGGTACAATGGAGCCACCACACGGATGCTGAAACTACATGGGAACGTGAGGAAGATCTCAAGGCGGAATTCCTCAATCTTTTCTCCACTCCATCGAATCTTGAGGTCGAGATTCATTTTAAGGGGGGATAGGTTTGTAACACCCTCAATCTCACTACCATGCATTGCATACATTTTTCATGTAGAGAAGCATTTAAAAAGAAGTAGAAATGGAGAAATTAATATAGAAATGGAGAGAGGAATACAGAAATGGAGAAAGGAATATAGGAATGGAGAAAGCAATATAGAAATGGAGAGTAATGAAAATAAAATAGCTAAATTGAGCCATCCCAAATTTCCCCAAATTCCCCAAAATTTCCCTAGGGGGAATTTTCCCCATATTTTGGGGGAATTTTCCCCCAAATTGGCCGCACCAATTAGGGGGAGACCCCTTGGCCACAGCCCTTGAGGGGCGAACCCTATTCCCCACTTTTAGGACTCTTTGGTTAAGTCCCCACCTCTAGGACTCTTTGGTTAAGTCCCCCACCTCTAGGACTCTTTGTTTCCACCCCTAGGACTCTTTGGTTGAGTCACATACTGCTAGGACTCTTTGTTTCCACCCCTAGGACTCTCTTTTTCCCCCTTATAAATACATCCCCCCCTAGAGGCACCCCCTATTCCTTTTGGCCACTGCCCCCCCCCCCCCCTCAGCTCCAAGTCGCTGAGTTGCCCCCCCCTCCTCTGCCCAAGTCGCTGAGTCTCCCCCATGCCGGAGTTTGGCCGCCGTCGAGCCCCGTCACGCCTCACCATCGCCGGAGAAGAAGCTCGACGTCCTGCCCTACCATAATTCTCTGCAGAAAAATCCCACGGAGCTGCCATTTCTAGGAGGGAGACCCTGCCGCAAGGAGGAACTTAGGTAGGTCTTCATTACCCCTCTTACGACGTCGCCTCTATTTCTATGCACCCGTTTTTTCACCCCTTCGAGCAGAAACTTTTGGCGTGTGGACAGATCATGTTTTGGTCGATTTTTGACGGTGGAATTGATATACATCTCGTGTTGAGATCATCACCATGTCCACACTTGATCCCTACACCCTTGTTCATCATAAAACCCCATGAAAACCCATTAAAACATGCAAGAACACATACAAACTGGTTTTATAAAACTGCACTGTAGGATTTGCATTCATCTACCCCATTGCATCTTGAGTAAAGTTTGTGCATGATGATTGATTGCTGTAAATTTTGTATGTGCGTTATCGTAAGTAGAAGGACAAGCTCAAGAGACCGTCTACGAGGAACTACAGCACCAAGACTTTGTGACGCTTGAGCAACACGAACCACGGGAGCAAAGCAAGTGCCCCATGACCATATTGATCCCATGTTTTGAAACTGTTTTGCTTGCAAAAACTCATATGCTTGAGTTAGCATGATGGGACACCCTTTTATAGGAGTTTACTAGTTTTATTAACCATCCTTGTCGCCGGGAAAGTTAATGAGTCAGGTATGGTCGTTTTTCCTTTTTGCTTCGCTTAACTTACGGGACACGAGAAGCTGAAATGAAACTTGTTTAGCTACTGCACTCATATGAATAATGATGATGATAACTTGATGTTGTTAATGAGCATGGAATCAGGGAGATCTACCCAAGCTTGATTCGTGGATGTTGCTGAATGAGATGGTGGTTTACTTGCCATAGATCTAAGGACCGGTTCATGCGAGCACATGTGTGACACCCTCAATTCTGTGGATAACCACGGAACCGAGAACTGATGCATATGTGTGCCTAGGATGTTCATCACACATATATGTAACACCCAAAAAACCTGCTAACGAGGGGAATTTAAAAATTTTTGGACGTGTTGCATGTGGTGCAAAAATTCAAATTCAAACTGGAATTCAAATTCAAATCAAAACAGAAAAGAAAAGGAAAAAGAAAAAGAAAAAACCCCAACCGGCCAGTGGGGCGAAACCCGCCAGCCGGCCCAATCCCCCGCGCCAGCCGGAACCCGCGCCCCCCTCTCTCACTCTCACTGACACGCGGGGCCCGTGTGTCATCTCCTTCCCCGCGCTCCCTCAACGGCCCCAGACTTTTCCCTCGCGCCGATCACACCCGACGCTCCCGGATTCCTCGCGCTCGACCCAACCCCGAATAACTCGCGCCGGCCTGCTCGATCGCAACAAACCCCCGCGCCCCCGGCCCTGATAAAAACAGATGAACCCGCCGCCCTCCCCTCGCACGAGCAGTTTCTCTCCCGGTGACCGCCGCCGCTGTTGAGCTCGGAATTCCCCAAGAGCGTCGCCGTCTCCCTCTGTCAAACCGATCTCGTGACACCGCAGCACCGCGCACAAGCTGTAGACGCCGACCCCGGAGGGAAACGCCGCCGGAAACGACCATCCCGACGCTCGCCGGTGAGTACCGCCGCCGCTCGCCAGTGAAACTTCCGAATTACACGGTTCCGATCCATCCTAATCATCGGTTTGCCATCTATAGACCCCAGTGAAGAGTCACGACCCGAGAACTCGAAGGGATCACCGCCGCAACTGCCACTTCGACGAGCACAGCAAGCCGCCGCCACCTGTCCTCGTCACCGACCGGGTTCCGAGTCCTTCAGGCCTAAGAAATTAGCCTAGGTGAGCTCCCCTACCTCCCCTCTGCCGTTTGCTACCAAAAAGGGGGGAAGTTAGCGTCTGTAGATGAAGATCCGCGACCTCGCCGGCGAGATCGTGCCTCTGCCGCCGTGCGCCGCCGCGCGCCCGGGCGAACTCCGGCCAGGAGCGACATGGCCTCTTGTGCGCCGTCTATTTTAAATCGCACGGTAGAAATAAAACTCACGCGTACCGCTTCGGCGATCTAATTTGAGCCGTCTATTTTAAATCAGACGGTCCACATCAGCCCCGCGTTATAAAGGCCGGAATTCTTATGCACTACCCCCTGGGGATCTCAGAAAACACGAGCTAGCCCCAGAAACTTCTGATCTAGCCCCTGGAACTTCAGAAATTCATGTAAATTCATTTAAAAATTAGTTTTAGCCCCTGGACTTAATAAAAATTGGGAAAACCCCTCTGTTATGTGTAGTTAGACCCCTGGAAATTTATGAAATAGCAAATTAGACCCTGCAGTAGGGTGGATTTACGTTTTTGACCCTATATGATATTAAATTCGGAAATTTGAATATGTGACTAGGATTTAAATTTAAAAGGTAAGGAAAACACATGTGCAAATTCAAATTTAAACTCTCCTAGCACTTGGAAAACTTTAGAATGAGTTAAAAACAGATTTTAGGCTGAAATGAAATCTGTCTAAATGTTGTTCATATTTATTAGTTCTAGAAACACATTTTTTAGGCTAGGAAATAATTCTGAAAACTGATAAAATAAATTTAAATTAGTTCACATCAAAGGAGAAGTTCAAAAATATATTATTTAATATTTTAGATCAGAACCTATTCTATTTAGATGATATGCCCTACGTATGCTTTGATGTGTGAACTGCTATGAATTAAGAGTGCATTTATTTTCGCGTGAGACGTGACTCCCAAAAATCTACGTGAAACCCTCAAAAAATGTTAATATATATTAAGGCCTCAAAAGTTTAAGTTTAAACAAGTAATTTGGGAAGTTAATACGTAATGTTTTAAGTTAACATTTGGTTGAGCATGATAGATGGCTGGAAGAGGAAAGGGTCGTGGTGCCAACCCCACCACCAACAACGATGAGGCCGGCAACCCTCATCTTTCTAGGGGACAAGACAGGGGTGGTCGCCGTGAAGGAGCTGATCGTATCCACCAGATGCTTGAAAATCAGAATCAACTCATCCAGAGCCTAACTCAAGTGGTGGCCAACTTGCACCAAGCTCCACCCCCACAAGCTGCACCACGCCAACCAAGGTTGAGTGAGTTTCTAGGGACTCAACCTCCAAAGTTTGCAAGTGCTGCTGAACCTCTGCAGGCAGATGACTGGCTAAAGACCATTGAGAGCAAGATGAGGATCATACAATGCCAAGGGTTTGAGAGGGTGTTGTTTGCCTCTCACCAATTGCATGGACCTGCTGCTGATTGGTGGACCGCTTACGTGGCAGCCCATCATGACCATGAGAACATCACTTGGGAAGAGTTCAAGCGCAGTTTCCGCAACCATTACATACCAAGGGGTGAACTGAAAAACAAGAGAAAGGAGTTCTTGGGACTGCAGCAAGGAAACATGACTGTGAGGGAATACCTCACTAAGTTCACCCAACTATCCCGTTATGCACCACGGGACATCGAAACTGATGAGGAAAAATAGAACTGTTTTGTGGAAGAACTTAAGGAGCATATAAGAGAATTGACGGAGAAGGGGTATATTCATCCTAGTTCCTCACCATGGGGAGCTCCAGTGATATTTGTGCCCAAGAAGGACCGGACCCAAAGGTTATGCGTAGACTACCATGCGTTGAATGAAGTAACCATCAAGAACAACATTTCCCCGCATTGAAGACTTATTTGATCAGTTGAGGGGAGCATGTGTGTTCTCGAAAATTGATCTCAGGTCGGGGTACCACCAACTTAAGGTAAGGCAAACTGACATTCCAAAGAAAGCTTTCGTATCTCGGTACGGGCTGTATGAATACACCGTCATGCCTTTGGGGCTAACTAATGACCCGGCATACTTCATGTATCTCATGAACAAGGTATTCATGGAATATCTGGACAAATTTGTGGTGGTTTTCATTGATGACATTCTCGTCTTCTCCAAAGATGAAGAAGAACATGAGGGACATTTAAGGTTGGTGTTGCAAAAGCTGAGAGAACACCAACTATATGCCAACTTGAGCAAGTGTGAGTTTTGGCTGAAGAGAGTTCCCTTCTTAGGACATATAATCTTGGAGGGAGGAATCTCTGTAGATCCCGCCAAGATCGAGGATGTGCAGAAGTGGAAGACCCCAGAAAATGTCGGGGAAGTTCGAAGCTTCTTAGGATTGGCTGGGTATTATCGACGGTTTATCGAGGGTTTCTCCAAGATTTCGAGACCCCTCACCAAATTGTTAGAGAAGGGAATCACATTCACATGGACACCGCAGTGCGAGACGAGTTTTCAAGAACTGAAGAAAAGATTGACAACAGCCCCAGTGCTAGTTATGCCAGATATGCAGAAGAACTTTTTGGTGTACTGCGATGCCTCTAGAAACGGGTTGGGATGTGTTCTCATGCAAGAGGGGCATGTCGTGGCTTATGCGTCCCGGCAGCTCCGGAAACACGAGAAGAACTATCCTACGCATGACCTAGAGCTAGCCGCAGTGGTACACGCGTTGAAGATTTGGCAGCATTACTTGATGGGGAAGAGGACAGATATATATACGGATCATAAGAGCTTAAAGTATATTTTCACACAGCCAGATCTCAACCTCAGACAAAGGAGATGGTTAGAGCTAATCAACGACTTTGATGTGGGCATCAACTATCATCCTAGGAAAGCAAACGTCGTAGAAGATGCTTTAAGCTGGAAGGTGCAGGTCAATGAGTTGAGCTTAAAGGACATGCCTACAGAATTAAAAGAAGAGGTTGCAAAACTCAATCTATGTCTGGTGAATAGTGGTGAGGCCATCGCCATGAAAGTGGACTCCACATTAGAGCAAGACATACGCAATGGTAAGAAGAATGATGAGAAGATACAAGAAATCAGAGAACTCATCAAGGATAATAAAGCCCCGGGTTCGGAGAGGATGAACAAGGTACGGTGTGGCACGGGAAAAGAATCTGTGAGCCTGAGGTGAAGGAAATCCGTGAATTGATTTTGAAGGAGGCTCATGATTTCTACTATTCCATTCATTCTGGATGTCCGAAGATGTATCATGACCTCAAGAGCAGATATTGGTGGTATGGCATGAAGCGAGATGTCGCGGAACATGTTGCCCTATGTGACACATGTCAGTTGGTGAAAGCATAACGTCAACGACCCGTGGGACTATTGCAACCACTCAAAGTGACTAAATGGAAATGGTAAGAAATAGGTATGGACTTCATAGTGGGACTACCCAGGACCCAATCGGGATATGATTCGATATGGGTCATCATCGACAGGCTAACCAAGGTAGCTCATTTCATCCCCGTAAAAGAAAGCTACAACGGATCCAAATTGGCGGAATTGTACATGTCAAGGATCGTGTGTTTCCATGGAGTGCCAAAGAAGATAGTGTCAGATCGAGGGACGCAGTTCACCTCAAGGTTCTGGCAAAAGTTACATGAAACCATGGGAACTCATCTAAATTTTAGTTCTGCCTATCACCCCTAGACCGACGGTCAGAAAGAAAGAACCAATCAGATCCTTGAGGATATGCTGAGAGCGTGTGCGCTCAAGAACAATAGGAGTTGGGATAAGAACTTACCGTATGCAGAATTCTCCTATAACAACAGCTATCAGGCTTGTATGAAGATGTCACCATTTGAGGCTTTGTATGGGAGGAAGTGCAGAACTCCACTATTTTTGAATCAAACAGGGGAAAGTAAAGTGTTTGGGCCCGAAGTACTACAAGAAGCCGAGGGAAAAGTGAGGGAAATCCGCAACAACTTGAGGATAGCACAGACCCGACAAAAGAGCTATGCCGATGAATGGAGAAGAGAGCTCGTTTTCAACGTAGGGGACTATGTCTATCTCAAGGTGTCCCCTATCCGAGGACTTCGTCGGTTCAAGGTGAAAGGGAAGTTATCACCTCGATACATCGGACCCTTTCAGATTCTGGAGAGGAAAGGCGAAGTAGCATATCAACTCGAACTACCGGCTTGCCTATCGGATGTGATGTATTCCATGTGTCACAGCTCAAGAAATGTCTAAGGACGCCTGAAGAGATGTTACCCATGAATGAGGTTGACGTAGGAGAGGATTTGTCTTATGCCGAACAACCGGTCAAGGTTTTGGAGACAATGGAATGCCTCACTAGAAATAAGAGAATCCGGATGTGCAAGGTGTAGTGGAAGCATCACTCGGAAGAGGAAGCCACATGGGAGCGAGAAGACGAGCTTAAGGCACAATTTCCGGATTTTTTTCCTAGAACCACCAATCTCGGGGACGAGATTTCTTTTAAGGGGCTAGAGCTGTAACACCCCAAACACCTTCTAAAGAGGGGAATTTAAAAATTTTTGGACGTGTTGCATGTGGTGCAAAAATTCAAATTCAAACTGGATATTCAAATTCAAATCAAAACAGAAAAGAAAAGGAAAAAGAAAAAGAAAAAAACCCAACCGGCCAGTGGGCCGAAACCCGCCAGCCGGCCCAATCCCCCGCGCCAGCCCGAACCCGTGCCCCCCTCTCTCACTCTCACTGACACGCGGGGCCCGCGTGTCATCTCCGTCCCCGCGCGCCCCCAACGGCCCCGGACTTTTCCCTCGTGCCGATCACACCCGACGCTCCCGGATTCCTCGCGCTCGACCCAACCCCGAATTCCTCACGCCGGCCTGCTCGATTGTAACAAACCCCCTCGCCCCCAGCCCTAATAAAAACAGATGAACCCGCCGCCCTCCCCTCGCACGAGCAGTTTCCCTCCCGGTGACCGCCGCCGCCGTTGAGCTCGGAATTCCCCAAGAGCGTCGCTGTCTCCGTCTGTCAAACCGATCTCGTGACACCGCAGCAACGCGCACAAGCTGTAGACACCGACCCAGGAGGGAAACGCCGCCGGAAACGACCATCCCGACGCTCGCCGGTGAGTACCGCCGCCGCTCGCCGGTGAAACTTCCGAATTACACAGTTCCGATCCATCCTAATCATCGGTGTGCCATCTCTAGACCCCAGTGAAGCGTCACGACCCGAGAACTCGAAGGGATCACCGCCCCAACTGCCACTTCGACGAGCACAGCAAGCCGCCGCCGCCTCTCCTCGTCGCCGACCGGGTTCGAGTCCTTCAGGCCTAAGAAATTATCCTAGGTGAGCTCCCCTACCTCCCCTCTGCCGTTTGCTACCAATAAAGGGGGGATGTTAGCGTCTGTAGATGAAGATCCGCGACCTCGCCGGCGAGATCGTGCCTCTGCCGCCGTGCGCGGCCGCGCGTGCGGGCGAACTCCAGCCAGGAGCGACATGGCCTGTTGTGCGCCGTCTATTTCAAATCGCACGGTAGAAATAAAACCCACGCGTACCGGTTCGACGATCTAATATGAGCCGTCTATTTTAAATCGGACGGTCCACATCAGCCCCGTGTTATAAAGGCCGGGATTCTTACGCGCTACCCCCTGGGGATCTCAGAAAACACGAGCTAGCCCTAGAAACTTCTGATCTAGCCCCTGGAACTTCAGAAATTCGTGTAAATTCTTTTAAAAATTAGTTTTAGCCCCTGGACTTAATAAAAATTAGGAAAACCCTTCTGTTATGTGTAGTTAGACCCCTGGAAATTTATGAAATAGCAAATTAGACCCTGCAGTAGAGTGGATTTACCTTTTTGACCCTATATGATATTAAATTCAGAAATTTGAATATGTAACTAGGATTTTAATTTAAAAGGTAAGGAAAACACATGTGCAAATTCAAATTTAAACTCTCCTAGCACTTGGAAAACTTTAGAATGAGTTAAAAATAGATTTTAGGCTGAAATGTAATCTGTCTAAATGTTGTTCATATTTATTAGTTCTAGAAACACATATTTAGGCTAGGAAATAATTCTGAAAACTGATAAAATAAATTAAATTAGTTCACATCAGAGGAGAAGTTCAAAAATATATTATTTAATATTTTAGATGAGAATCTATTCTGCTTAGATGATATGCCCTACTATTTAATATTAAAACTCACTTTTAGTCATAGAAAATAAATCTGAAAAATATAGGAAAATAGGTATGCATAATTAGAAAATGATAAATAAAGTCTCCAAATCTAAAAACTTCAGTTTAGGATTTGGTAGAAGATCTGAAAACCTATTTGGAGTATGAAATTACCTTTCATGCAAACTTGGTACCTAAGAAGGGTATTAATTAAATATAAAGAATTTGTTCAAATTGGAAATTCATATATAGTGTGCAAACAGAAATCTGAATACAAAAGTTAGAAATCATATACATATGTTTAAAAGTGCATGTAGGCCAAAAATCAACACATGTAGAGTAACCACAACACTTAGAAATTTGAATGACTTTCATAGGTATGTATGTGTGGTTTGTATGAAGTGAAAGTGTGAACTCTGTCTTATGGATTGTTGTTTTCTTTTGCTATGTGTATTGGCATAAGTAGAACCTGCCCCAGAGCAAGTTCTCCCCTTCCAAGAGCAGCAGGAAGAAGGCAAGTGTCCTTGACCACTTTGATCCTATACTAGGATGTGTAGATAGAATTATTTGCATTGTCAATTAAAATATGAAACCCATTCTAGGGAGTTTCCCTAGAATTGCATTATCTTGTTTCCTTGTAGCTTGGGTTGGGATTTGTTTTGTTATGTCACTCATTCATATTACTTATGCTTAGCCATGCTTAGAATGGGATAAGTGGGATATGAGATCATCAATTTATTTACCTTACTCTTGAATGAGATATTATGAGTTATGTAGAGGTAGGGATCGAGGCAAGTTGGATGATTTGGTTGGTGCTGGGTGCACGAGACTCGGATTTGTGTTTAGTACTTGCCTAGACCCTAAGGACCGGTTCATGGAGCATGTAACCTGGCTTTACCGTGCCAACCACATGCTGAGATGGGGCGGCTTGGCCAATTAATTAGGTGTATCCCCGGCGTAGTATGGGTGTGTTGGATGGTGCGAGGAATAGGTGTCAGCTGGACTACCATATGAACCGCAAGGCTCAAGGGGGGGCCACTGCAGCGGGGTTGGAGCCTCTTGTATGCTGTTAGGGGTGAAACCTCAGTGGGCCCACGCTCGTCGGGAATCCCTTTGTAAAGGCTTCGTAGTGATCTCTTGGCTACACACCTGGGAAGTGTGAATGTGGTTCGCGGCCACTGGCATAATGGAGGTTCTTTTAGTACACCCGGCAATGGGGGATGAAATCACTACATGTGGGTACAGTGGTGCAAACTCTGCAGAGTCAAACTGTCATGACAGCCGTGCTCACGGTCAAGAGCGGCTTGGACTTATTCATGGTTAGAGGATGATGGATTGGGAAGTTGAGGATGTTGAGCGGGAAGCTTAACATTTGAGATGATACTATGTTTACTTGATTTTGATGATGGGTTGGGAGATTGGGACCATTTCACCTGTGTAGTAATGTAGGTGCTTAATTAAGCTAAGGTGATAGGTATTAATTGCGTAGTGCTTTAACCATGAGTTCAACCTCTCCTTGCTCTAGCCATGCATGACATAGCTTTCCCACACTTGATGAGTACCCACGGTACTCAAACTTGCTTTTGTGTTGGTTTATATTGCTGCTCAGGTCAAGAGAATGATGTGGTGTTTAATGACCAAGACTTTGGTCCCGAGGAAGGATTCTAGGTTCACGGAGTCCACCGGGCAACGCCTGTGAAGGAGCCCACAAGATTTATATTCCGCTGCTGTTTTTATTTATATGTCATGAACTTATTATCGTCCATCGAGACGTATGCTATGTAAGACTTATTTATATTCGACACCTGGCTTGTAATAAATGATGCTTCACTATTTGTCATCACATGTATGAGAAAATGATCCTGGCATACATGTGATATTCACTCGGTTGTTCTTCGGAGAAACCGGGTGTGACAATATACATATGTTCCACAAACTGAATTCAGAATATATATTACCATGAATAACAGTACACAACCATCGGTGTATGGCCAAGAGATCACAAAATAGCCTTTACAAAGGGGTTACTAGATGTATGGACTCACTAAGGTTTTACCGGCAGGCTAGAATCTCCAATTCTCCCACCCACGGGCCCCCTCTTGTGCCATGTAGTTCCCAGGGCAGCCCTCACTCGACTCCCATTCCCCATGCCTTCCACGGTCCATAACAATCTAGCAACTCACCTAATTACTCAACTAAGCCGCACCCATACTTGGCCTTGTGGTGGCACTGTTATCCTGGCATGGCTCTCATGAACTGGTCCTTAGATCTACGGCAAGTAACCACCATCTCATGCTACCTCATTCACAAACCCAGTCTTGCCTAGATCTCCTTCCGATCCATGTTCATTAACAACATCAGTTTTCTCATTATTCTTACGAGTGCAGTTAGCATGACACATCTATCTCGATTCCCATAATCCCATGGACTTAGCAAAGCATAAAAGTAAAAACCATACCTGACTCAATAACTTTCCTAGCGACAAGGGTGGTTCAACCAAAACTAGTAAACTCTTATAAAAGGTTTCCCATCATATTGACTCAAGCACACACACCTTTTTGTAAACAAAGCAGTTTTCAAAAATATGGGATAAAGATGGTCAAGGAACACTTGCCTTATTCTTGCGGTTCCGGTTGCTCTCTCGAAACCATGTTGTTGCAGCTCGTTGTAGACAGCTCCCTGAGCTTGTACCTCTATACGTGATCACGCACATACAAGATTCATAGCAATCAATACCATGCACAAACTTTAACAAGATGCGATGATGCATATGCATGCTAATTCCTATGATGAAATTTTTATTAGATCAGTCTGTACGTGTTCTTGCATGGCTTGCATGGGTTTTACGATTGACCAGAGGTGTTAAGATCAATTGTGGACGTGGCGATGATCTTGTCTTTAGATCAAACCGATCAACACGTGATCTTCCACGAAAAAGCTTCTGTTCAAAAGGAATCGAAGAGCAGACGTAAAGAAAACACAATGATTTCGTAAGGTGGTGTTGGAAACCTACCTTACATTCTTCTTGGTCGCGGGGTCCTTCTCCTAGCAAGACAGATTGTCGGGGCTCTCTTCCGGCGATCTCCAGCGACTGAACTCCGGCGAAGGGGTTTAGCTCAGCGAGCTGGGGATAGGGCTCTAAGTTGTCGGCTCAGGAGGTGGAAAAAAATTCGTGGTTGCGACCAATGGTTTTCAGTTCTATTTATAACTGGGAAGAGAAGAGTCCTAATCTGATCGGTTTTCGAATTAGAGTCCCATTCAAACTGTTTTTGGATCTTAACAACTTATCTTTAGTTGATTTGGTGTGGTAGCAATGTGGAATTCGTGTCGGTTTCCTCAGTACCGGGGATTCCCACGCGTACAGAAGAAAAACCGGTTCAGAATCATGTCTTTACGAGGTGATGAGCTCCGGAAGCTCCACGTGTCCAGCGGAACCTGGGATTCCCTTTTCCGCAGAGACAAGCTCTGGTTGTGCCGCGTGTCAGGAGGACGAGACCTCCCTCTCCCTCAGAGGTGAGCTCCGCGTGTGCCACGTGTCTGGTGGGTCAGGAGCTCCCCTCTCAATCAGAGGCGAGCTCAGCGAACGCCACGTGTCAGTTCTGAACCTCCCCCTTTCTTCGGAGGTGGCTTTGAGTGTGCCATGTGTCAATTCCGGACCTCCCCTCTCTTTGGAGGTGAGCTCCGATAGTGCCACGTGTCCTAACAGTGCCAGACTTCCTTTCTCCTCAGAGACAAGCTCTGAAGTTGACACGTGTCCAACAGTGACGGACCTCCCGGTGGTAAGCTCCGGAGGTGACATGTGTCCGATAGTGTCAGACCTCCCGGAGGTGAGCTCCGGAGGTGACACGTGTCCAATACGACCAGACCTCTCGGAGGTGAGCTCCGAGAGCAATACGTGTCTGGCGGGGCCGGAACTCTCGGAGGTGAGCTCCGAGAGCGACACGTGTCCCACGCGGCTGGTCCTCTCTTTTCCGCGTGGACTAGCTCCGCAGCCGATACGTGTCCTGAGGGACTGCCCTCGCTCTTCCACAGAGGCTAGCTCCGGGGGCAACACGTGTCCCATGGGGTCGGACGTCTCCCCCTTTGCGGGGATGAGCCCAGAGCCTGCCACATAGCCAGTTTAGCGGCGGACCTCTGCCCCTTTTCGTAGATGAGCTCCGAACACGCCACGTGGCCAGCGAGCCGCGGGAGTTGTCTTTGGCGCTCTCTGTAAACTGGAATTTGCTCTTTTTGTCTAACCTTTTTATTCTTTCTTGGTTTCAACTTATTTTAAAAGTGTTTTTCTACATGTAAAATATGAATATATGCAGAACCCAAAAATGAGGGTGTCACAACATGCCAGAAAAACAGTGCCACCACAAGGCCAAATATGGCTGCGGCTTAGCTGACTAATTAGGTGGGTTGCTAGCTTGTTATGGACCGTTATATGGCATGGGTAATGGGAGTCGAGAGGGACTGCCCTGGGAACTGCATGGTATAAGAGGGGGCCCGTGGGTGGGAGAATGGACATTCGAGCCTGACGGTGAAACCTCAATGGGTCCGTACATCCTAGTAGCCCCTTTGTAAAGGCTATTTCGTGATCTCTTGGCCGTACACCAACGGTTGTGTAGTGGCATAATGGAGGTTCTTTCTAGCCACCTCTGCAGAGTGTAAAATTATCATGATAGCCATGCTTCTGGTCACAAGCACCTGGCCAACTTCCATGATTAGAGGCAAAACTTGGGTATGGTTGTGGTATGGTCATTGGGATTGGTTTTGGGACTGTTTTGAGTCATGACAATGAGTTTTGTTTCGGTTATATGAATATGAGATGGTTATGAATATTTATGAGTATGAGATGAACTTGAGAAAGATTATTGGCTGGTTGAGACTTGATAAATGGTGAATTATGG
Source organism: Neostapfia colusana (assembly GCA_030760725.1). Lineage (NCBI taxonomy): Eukaryota > Viridiplantae > Streptophyta > Magnoliopsida > Poales > Poaceae > Neostapfia > Neostapfia colusana. The sequence goes on along the minus strand of JASWHV010000002.1, from coordinate 42,333,703 downwards.
TGATGGAATGTTGCTGATTTACTTGGTTATATTTGGATTTAACTCATCTAGAAATAGTTGCTGTTTTTACCATGTTTGGTGAAATAAAATTTGCTTGCTGCAATGAGCCTTTTTATTGCCTACCTTGTAGTAAGCTACATGTCATACTTTTCCCGCACTTGCTGTGTACGGCATGTACTCACCCTTGCATTCCCACATATACATCAGCTACAGGAGAAGAATACTTCGAGGAACATGTGGAGTACTAGGCGTGCGCACTACCGTCAACATGCCTGTGGAGTTGAAGTTGGAGCCTGCTGTCTTAGTCATTTTTCCCTGTCGTTAGAATCTTCCGCTGGTAAATAAGTTGGATATTCATGAGTGAGACATTGAGTCATTGTAATAAAGTACTTAAGCACTATCCGTACGTGGTTATATTCTGAATTTCAGTTTGTGGAATACATGTGTATGTGTGATGAACATTCTGGGCACACATATGCATTCACTTGGTTCATTTTCAGAACCAGGTGTCACAGAAGTCCCCGAGGTCTGTCCACGAGGTGCGAAGTTTCCTCGGACTCGCGTGATATCATAGTAGGTTCATTCCGAACTTCTCAAATATTGCGAAGCCTATGACCAAACTGCTGAAGAAGGCAACCAAAAATGTTTGGAGTCCAGCATATGAAGCGGCATTCAAGGGTTTAGTGAAGCACCTAACATCAGCACCGGTTTTGGCGCAGCCAGACGGAAAAAAACCATTCGATGTGTACTGCAATGCATCTGGCATTGGGCTCGGATGTGTGCTGATGCAAGACCGAAGAGTGGTCGCGTATGGATCACGGCAGCTCTAGAATCATGAGCAGAACTACCCAACTCATTACTATTAGAACTCGCTGCCGTGGTACTCGCACTCAATATGTGGAGGCATTACCTGCTCGGTAACCTCGTACATCTATATACCGACCACAAGAGCCTCAAGTACATATTCACTCATAAGGAGTTGAACATGAGGCAGCAAAGATGGTTGGAGCTGATAAAGGATTACAAAATAGAGATCCATTATCATCCCAGCAAGGCAAACATGGTGGCGGATGCGCTGAGTCGCAAGTCACACATACATAATCTGACCATCACACCGGTTGAAGAGAGTTAACCAAGTTTATATGTGGTTCCACATCAAGCTCTCTACAACCTAGCTCTTATCCACACCATCCGTGAAGAGATAGCAGCATCCAAGAAAAATGACAAGGGTATGTCGCATTTGCGGAGACGTGTAGACAGTGGGGAGCTGAAATGTTTCCGGAAGGACAGAGACGGTGTTCTATGGTTCAAAAACAGAATAGTCGTACCCCGTAACCCGGAATTGAGGAAGAATTTTTTTGACGAGGCTCACTTGTCAAAGTTTTCTATTCACCCCGGCAGCAACAAGATGTATCAGGAGCTCAAGAGCAAATTTTGATGGACACGGATGAAGCGGAAGATCGCTAGATACGTGTCCGAGTGTGATACATGCTGAAGGGTGAAGGCATATCATATGAAGAAACCAGGACTGTTGCAAACGGTAGGCAGTCCTGCCTGGAAGTGGGAAAATGTGAGCATGGATCTCATTATCGGTTTACCCACCACATTTCAGAAACATGATTCCGTGTGGGTAATAGTCGATCGGCTGACAAAGTCTGCCTAATATTCCGGTCAATACCATCTACAACGCCAAGAAGTATGCTGAGTTGTACATCTCATGGATCCTGTGTTTACATGGCGTACCCCGCACTATTCTCTCGAATCGGGGCACTTTATTTGTGCCTCGTTTTTTGGAGCAATTACATGCTGCATTAGGTACAAAACTGATCCGTAGTTCAGCGTACCACACGCAGACGGACGGGCAAACCGAGTGGGTAAACCAAATCCTGGAAGACATGTTACGGGCTTGTGCTATCAACCACGGTAAGAATTGGGATGATCACTTACCGTTAGCCGAGTTTTCGTACAATAATGATTACCAGTCCAGCATAAAGATGGTGTCCTACGAGGCGCTATACGGGAGAAAATGTCGCACACCGCTGAATTGGTGTGAGGATTGATCTTGTCAATAATGCGGAAGAAAAAGTTTGGCTTATTCAAGCAAACTTGAAAGCCGCCCAATACCAACAAAAGCAATATGCGCACCGTAGAAGACGCCCTCAACAATTTGAGGTCAGGCATCTCGTTTATCTATGTGTGTCTCCAATGAAGGGTGTGAAAAGATTCGGGGTCAGAGAAAGTTGGCACTCTGGTTCATCGGTCCATTCAAGGTTTTGGAAAGTTGTAGATCTGTTGCATACCGGCTGGAATTATCAGCAACACTCTCCGGTGTGCACAACATATTCCACGTCTCTCAGCTAAGGAAGTGCCTCAAGTTTTCAACTACCATTCAGCTGAGGGATATTGAGGAACTGAAACCGGATCTCACGTATCAGGAGGAACCGGTTCAGATCATCGATGAGAAGGCATGAACCAGACGCAACCAGACGTTGTGGTTCTATAAAGTTTTATGGAGTAATCACTCTGAGGATGAAGCGACATGGGAGAGCGAAGGATTTCTTCGCCAACTATCCAGAATTTTTAACATCGCACATCCGGTAATTTTTCCACCATCCTCTCTCTTATTTTCACCTTATAATCTAAGGACGAGATTTTTTAAGGGGGGGAATGTAAGGGCCCAAGTTTCTTACTTGCTAAAAGTGTTCATAAACCCACACACCTCAGCTCATTTGTGGTAATTACATGAGCACATTTGAAGAGCAAGTAACCAACGTCAATAGAGTTATTAGGAGATGAACTCACAAAATGCAAAAGTGGTATTTCCCTCATGCATCCCATAAGGGCTGATCACATGATTAAATCCTAAACTTTGTTAGGAATGCTCATGCCAAATTTCATGCAAATCCAAGCCTCTTTGGGGTACTTTTGGATACAGTCATTAAAATTCCAGTTTGAACTTAAATTCAAATTCAAACTCCTTTCATCACATGAATTCAAGAGAGAGATTCATATTGACACTCAGCACATTTTTATGAGCTCACACCAATTTTCATTCCATTTGGAGTTGATCTTGACATGAGCTAGTTGGATCAAATTCAAACCAAATTTGAATTTCAACTTCACATGTGCTGCAAATTCATCCAAACCAAATCATACTTTGAATTATTCAAATCCAAAGGGTCAATTGGTGGTTTGATCAAATTGTCAAGGGTATTAGGGTCCCCAATATTCAGAGCGGTAGGAATTTAGTTTTAGAGGACAAAACTAGCAAGTGGGGCCCTCCTGTCAGCAACACAGTTGCTCTAAACTGACTGAGCTCGGTTGCTCTGTTCTTCGGGCTGAAGCTACGCGCGCCACCGAGCTGAAAACCGGCGCCACCTCCTGCTCCGAGATGCTGTCGCGCTGGAGGCTGTCTATCGGCGCTTATCAACCCCACGAATCAATCCCCGTGCTGCACAAAACAAATTTGCTTCTCTGCTCTTGCACGCTCGACCGAAGAACCTCCGCTCGACTGAACTCACTGCTTCCTCGGTGATCACCTTGCTCCGGTGGATTTCACGCTCGGCTGAGCAGCTCCGTAGCAGCACCAAACTTCACCTCGACGTGCTCCAGCCCTCAGCTGCTCATGATCAGTTTCCTCCGGCCAGCACCGAGCTTCTTCTTCTTCCTCGGTTCAACCCGAGCCGCCGCCACAAGAACGTGTCATCCAGACGTCACCGTCCATCTTTCTGCGAGATGTGAACATCAAAAAAGTCCGGTAGGTCTTCTCCTTATTCCCTGCAAACCCCGGCCGCATGCCATGGGCTGTGCTCACCGGAATTTTAACTCTTTGCGCCGGCACGCTATAGACCGCCGGCCAACTATCCAAAATTCATGCTACATGTTGCACCACTCATCACCAAACTTAGCAAACCAAGTTTAGAAGTCTGTGCGAGTTAATAGGATTGAAAACCTCGGAGAACCATCAAGGACATCCTTTGTTCTCCGAGTTTTCCCCTTTTCCCTGATTTTTGACCTAGGTCGCACGGTGACATACTACTTAGAGCCTTTCCCGAGCTCATTTGCGTCCATGACGATCTTCCCTAGGGTGCACTGATGCTGTAGGAACCTTTGCTCGAGATTTTGGGGTGCTAGGGAGATCGGCCAACATAGCCGAAGTTTTCCCGAAGCCGCCACACGTCGTCGGCCACGTTCTGGTCATCCTCGTATCGAGCTAAGGGCAGCAGCGTGTTCCCCGTGTGGTATTAGGCAGAGGCGGCGAGAATTATGGAGTTTGGTGACCGGCAACGCCCTGCCGGCGAGCTCTCCGGCGAGGGGAGCGGCGGGTCGGCGCGCGAGCGCGAGGTTGAAGACAACCCGTGGGCCCCGCACATCGGCCACTGTTTTCCAGACGTCGGATCCTATGTTGCTCAGAATCACTCTGTGACAACGCGCTTATAAATCCGTAGCCCCATGTGTCATTGCCTCTGGAGGTGACATGTCTCCCGTGGACCCAGCAGGCAGACATTTAAACAATTCGCGGTTTTCCAATTTCCCAGATTTTCCCCAAACTTCAAACACACATAACTTTTGCTAGGATTGTCCAAATCGAGTGAACCAAATTTTGCAGGATTCGGCTCTCTGAGTACGTTCCAGAAAAACTAGTTTCACTCCATGAAACTCTGTATTTCTCAAGAATTAATTCTCCAAAATTTAAACTGTTGGGAATATTAACTGGAGATTTCCTTTATGGAAAATTCTGAAATTTTGCCAGGATGTTCATTGTAACATCCCTGATTCACATGAAAACTTTCAGATCCATCCGAGCTAATTTAGTCTGCCTAATGGTTTAATTAAGTGAACTGACCCAGAGAAAAAGAAAAATATCCAGAAACATTTTTCAAAATTTCTCTGAACTTCATTAGCTCATATTTTTTCTAGGATTCTCCAAATTAGATGAAACCAACTCCATTAGAACCGTCTTAAATTCTAGTTTCCAAAATGTCATGGCTTGATCCAGGAAAATCTCTAGAATACCATAGAAGTTAATTATGGCCAAATACACATTTATTTTTTCAGAGCTCAAATTAGCTTTGCTTCAAATGAAATTTGGCCAAGTCCTTGTTTAAGTTCTCACCAAACCGCAGTAAAAAATTAGAGTCAGAAGTGTTGTCTAGTTAAACTTATAGTCTTTATTATCTCAAATCAACACATGTGCATTTAAATTGACATGCATTTTTATTTCTATTTTTGTGTAGTCGCTAAGGTTGAGGAAGAACCGGAGAGACTAGATTAGATCCCTCCGGAAGGGAGTTTACTCAATGACCAGCAGCAAGGAAATCTCCAGTTCTGCATTAACCAACTTTTAAAGTTTATTGTTTTGATCACTTACTTTATGCAAGTCTTATGATTTGCATTAGAGTCTTGAATTGAAACCCACTTGCATAGCCAAGATAACCAGAGGTTTGGGTTTAGGATTTGAACCAGTGGCCACGTCAATGCTCAAATGATATAGGATTTGGTACAAGTCGAGTAGTTGGAACTACTCACGAGAATTAGCTTAGAGGCACACCACTCGGTTAGAGATATAGACAATGAATCACATGGCAAGAAAATGATACCGAGCAGAGAATAAGGGCAGCAGGACTTTGGGGCCTGGGTGTCATAGCTCTGCTAGTGTCGATTGAAGACCGAGCCGTGTGCGGGTCTGTTGAACAAGCTAGAACTGTACCAAAGGCCTACCGGCTATATGGGAACCGGGAAACCGATGTAATTTAGGTAGCGATATTTTGAGGCATTGCTTGTTGTCCAGAGGGTAGGTTGAGAGCAGCGAGGTGTAAATCAGCTAGCGGGCACCGAGGATGCTCCGTGTAGAGACCTCCTGCTCGGGACGATAGGACCAGTTCAACACTTGGCTAACGAATGAAAGATGGTTGCGTACGACATCCGTGATGGTTGCTGTAGCAACATCGAGTACGGGCGTACGTGATGGGTTATTTGGGTAACACTGCAGGTGTAAATCAATTATAATCGGCGTCACTCGCGGTCAGTGAGTACCACTTGTTCACTGTACCGTGACGTGGAAAGAACAGGCTAGTTATCATGGTAAAAGTTGCTGTTTGAAAGTCCTACGTGTTGTGAAATAGGCGATGCGCTACTCTAGCAATTCGACTGTATCACCCAGGAAACATGCGAGTAAGGAGGTCATGGATCGTTACCACTAGACGCGCAGCGCAGCGGATCGTAGATGTGCGTCGGTGTAGGAGAAGTAGACGATCATGTTCGTCTCCTCCTGAATCCTCGTCATAGGAACGTCGTCACATCACCGTAGCCGATCAGCGCAGCAGTAACAGCAGCGCCTCCACAGAGTCCGCACGTACAGGGAGGAATGCCGCGCGTCGGTGTGCTAGCACCGCGCGCGCGAGAGGGGTTTCGGCGTGTGGCCTGTGAGGGGCGGTGGCTAGGGCTGTTACGTGGTGGAGTAATCTGCCCCTAACCCTACCCCTCATATTTATAGGTGCGCTAATGGGCTTTTAGGTCACAGGCCCATTAGTACCCAAATTTCTTATGGATCAAATATCCATCAGGCCTTTATCCGAATTGTTATGATTGCCTCTTGGGCATATCACCAACAATCTTCCACTTGCACTAGAGACAATCATATAGCCAAGTTTTTCAATATTCTATCCCCTTAAGTGTGTGACCCGTTAGGTTCATGTACAGTCGGTTATGAATGAAAACCGTTTTCAAACACAAGTCAGTAGAGGTACCTAGCAGGACATATTGACTCCCAAATGTACATAATGATCATATCGGCTGAACCTAGATATATTCACATGCTTATTCCATTGTCACACGATACCAGTCAAGCTCAAGGCGAGATACTTGCCATCCTTGTGATAGCTCGACCATTCACTCGATCAAATAGTGGATTCAATCTATGACTAACTTTTAGTCATAATGATTAACTCCTTAATCACTTTGGCATGGCCATGCACTTTCCAATCCAACTATCTCGAGGGGCCCAGAGATATCTCTCCTGTTATTTATGAGGGGCAAATGCCATCTTGATCCGCACACATCCCATTCCATGCTTCATCATGTACCTGAAGACTATTTTTATGACCACCCAGTTACGGAGTAGCGTTTGATAGTTTCAAAGTGCACAACTACACATAGTGAGAAACAATGGCGATCTCAGGTCTAAGAATCTAGCAGGTGTATCACTCAAGACCAACTGATGGCACATATGTAAATAACAATCCCAACAGTGTCTCGGAATGGGTCTATCCAACACCATGTTCACTAACATGTGTTCACATTATTAATTTGATATCTCCATATCTATGATACGTGAAACGTGGTCATCAATTAGTACATGTGCTAGTCTGCGTACTATCATTATCTCATATAACGATGTAGACTAGGGATCATTTTAAGTAACATTATATTTAACAAAGAGTCTCATGAACAAGTCACATACTTGATGATCAATGTGAATAATAGTTACTCAAATAGTACATAAACATAGCTATGACAAAAGTCTCCCACGTACACACTAGGATCACTGATGTAAGTATCTAATACCCATAGATCTCGTGTGCCTCATGCTTTGATTGTGGAAGAGGCTTTGTCAACAGATCTGCCACATTCAAATCCGTATGCACCTTGCATATATTCACATCACCTCGGTCGATAATCTCTCGAATGAGGTGATAGTGTCGTAGTATATGTTTGGATCTTTTGTGTGATCTAGGCTCCTTTGCCTGTGCAATGACTTCATTATTGTCGCAATAGAGATCCACAGGTCCAGACGCACTAGGAACAACACCCAACTCAGAAACAAATTTTCTGATCCAAACAACTTCCTTTGCAGCTTCAGAAGCTGCAATATACTCCGCCTCCGTCGTTGAATCTGCTATTGTGTCTTGCTTGGAACTTTTCCAGCTCACTGCCTTTCCATTGAGGCAAAACACAAAACCGGATTGCGATCTAGAGTCATCCTTGTCTGTTTGGAAGCTAGCATCGGTGTAACCTCTTACAACGAGCTCTTCTTCACCTCCAAACACTAGGAATACATCCTTAGTTCTTCTCAAGTACTTAGGAATGTTTTTGACAACTGTCCAATGAGCCTCACCATAATCTGATTGATACCTGCTCGTAACACTTAGAGCATACGATACATCTGGGCGTGTACACAACATGGCATACATGATAGATCCAATAGCCAAAGCATAAGGAATCACTCTCATCCTCTTTTGCTCGTCAGGCGTCGAAGGACACTGACTTTTGCTTAGAGTGATGTCATGTGACATTGGCAAGAAACCATTCTTAGAATCTTGCATATTGAACCGATTCAATATCCTTTCAATATATGTGTCTTGGCTTAATCCAATTAGCCTTTTAGATCTATCTCTATAGATCTTTATGCCCAAAATGTACGCTGCCTCTCCTAAATCCTTCATTGAGAAACTTTTTCTTAATGAGGATTTAACATCATCTAGTACTGGAATGTCATTTCTGATCAACAATATGTCATATACATATAGGACCAGAAATATAAGTGCGCTCCCACAAACCTTCTTGTAAATACAAGGTTCTTCTACGTTCTTGATGAAACCAAACCCTTTGACCACTTCATCAAAATGTAGATTCCAACTCTGAGATGCTTTCTTCAATCCATAGATGGACTTTTGAAGTTTGCATATTTTTCTAGCATTTTTAGAATCGACAAAACCCTCAGGTTGTGTCATGTACACATCCTCAGTCAGACTCCCGTTAAGAAAGTTTATTTTGACATCCATCTGCCATATTTCATAATCAAAATATGCAGCAATTGCTAGGAGAATCCGAACAGACTTTAGCATAGCGACGGACAAAAATGTTTCATCATAATCAACAACTTGAATTTGTTTGAAACCTTTCGCCACCAATCGTGCTTTATAGATGTGAACTTTTCCATCCATATCAGTCTTTTTCTTGAAAATCCATTTGCAATCGATCAGTCTCACACCATCGATTGGATCAACCAAGTTCCAAACTTGATTCTCATGCATGAATTCTATTTCGGATTCCATGGCTCCAAGCCATTTCTTAGAGTCAGGTCCCATTATTGCTTCAGTGTAGGTCACAGGCTCATTATTGTCCAACAATACCATGTCCTGTTGTTTCGTGGTTAGGAGTGTCAACTTTTCAGTTGCACAACGTACCCTTGTAGACATTCTGTAAAATCCCCAAAAAGTGGTAGCAAGAAAATTCAGCTCTTGTACACCTATGAAAAATGAGGGGAATTAAAACTTTGAATTATAATGGTATAAGTTCAAAGTGAGGGTTTAGATTTCCCAAAAACTTCCAAACATGGGGGTCTAAGTTCATAACTTGGATCTTCATAGTCCAAATATTCAACCTTCCAAATTTCAGCTCATTTGGAGGAGTTTTCATATTTGTTTTGGATTAAAAGGAAGAGCCCTCTAATCTGAATTTCAAATTCAGTTTCAAATTCCAATTCCCTCAATTTGAAAATTGGGTTTCACAAATGTGTTCTCCACCTTGTAATGAGCAGCCATGCCAAAAGTTGGAAATTTTGGAACTGGTTTGCTATATTTTTGAGACAATACAAAGTGGAGAATTCAAACTCATTTCAAATTCAAAGGGTCAAACACAATTCAAATTTTACACCAGAATTCAAACCATTTGAATTCAGCAAATTCAAACCTTACTTGGGGTGAAAGTCTAGCCTTAAATGTTGATTGCTGGGGTAAAATATCAGGGAATTATTGGATTAAAACAGAGGGAGGTGGGGCCCAGCAGTCAGCCTCCCAGCAGAGCTACCGCCTCTGTTTTCATCGGCTGATCGCCGAGAGGCCGCCAGCGCCCGGTGAAACCCGCTCCCGAGAAATTCCATCGCGCCACCTCCTGGTTCCTCGATCGCCAGCCGCTTCATCACCCCCCCGGTTGCAGCAATGAAGTCGGTCTTTGTTTCCCTCAGTAACTCGCCGCTCCTTTCGTTCTCTCCCGCGAGAAACCGCCTCAGCGCCGTCGCTGTTTACTCCCTCGCCCATGCTCGCCCGAGCTCGGATGATCGAGCCCCAAACAGCAAAAAGAAGCGCAAGAGAGTGCTTCAGCCTCCACCTTTCTTTTCCATAAGCTTCCTAGCTCGTGCTACGCGCAAACCAGAGATTGGCGCCGGCGATCGGATGTGCTCGGCGGAACCCAGTTCGGTTCACCGTGGACAGCGCGCTACGCTCAGCTTCACCGCCCCTTCCCTGCACAAGAAAGGTGCGTTGTTGTCCGTAGATCATGTTACCGAACGCCTCAGGATGATTGATCAACCGGGTATTGAGAATTTCGGGTTTTACCAAACCCTAGTTCATAACAACACTCCTCGGTCTACAATCAAATTCTTCGTGTTGTGATAGCTAGAGCTCATCCTGGTCTAGGAGAAGCTTTCTTAGATCCCTGCGATCCTTCTCGCTCAAACGGCGCCGGAAACCATCAAGAACTGAAGGAGTTCTTCGAGTTTTTGTCGCCGCCGCAGTTTTGCGGGCTCGGGTCGCCGGTGAGGTCCCCTCTCCGGTGGGTTTCAGGGAGAGCGAGCTATGGGTCGAGGATGTCCATGGGACACTGGTGCTTTTGGAGAAAACCCTAGCCCAAAAGACCCACGATTGAGGCAGAGCGAGGTCGCCGAAGTAAGCTTCGGCATGGTCGCCGGTGCAAGCACCATTCCGTACGTTGTCATCGGCTCCCGACCCCACCATCGTGTTCAGCACGGTGTAGAACTCACAGGCGGCGAGATAGACGAAGTTTGGACCACGGGAACCCCGTCCCGGCGAGCCTCGCCGGCGTGCGCCGCCGCGGGAGGCGCGGGCAGCGCGAGGAAGATGAAGGAGGGCCGGGTCCCACCGGTCAGCCTCCGTGTTCGCGCGAGGATCAGTTTGTGGCGCCGGATCCAGTGCGGCTGCGTGGGAATAACTCCGTAGCCCCCGGTGTTGCCGAAATCTCACTGGTCCGATTTAAAACAGTGGGCCCAGTTCCAATTATTTGAAGTTTCTATTAGGGAAATAATTCCAGGAATTAGCTGATCTTTGCAAGCCCATAACTTTGTGTAGAAAACTCCAAAAAGAGTGAGACCAATTTTGTTGGAATCCTCATGAGGAGTACATCGCAGAGAAACCAATTTTAGGCTACGAACATGCCCAGGAATTTCTGTAGAATTGTTTATATTAAATATTTTAGGGATTTATTACAGGAATAATTCTTTATGAAATAGTCCCAAATTTTGGCAGAAAACCCTTTCCATAGTTACTGATCTTCAGTAAAAATTTGGGCTTCATTGGAGATCATTTGCTAGGCTAAACTGCCTTCCCAAGTTCAGCCTTTATTTGGAAATTCAAATTTAAACAGAAGCTTTTTCAGAACTCCTGTCCAACTTCAAAAATTCATATCTCTCTGATGGTAGCTCCAAAAGTGGTGAAACAAATTTTGTTAGAACCATGGAGACTGACCCTAATCATATCTTCCATTTCTAGCTATGTCAAAGCTCCTGATTTGGGCTCAAAATTCAGAGAAGCATTGTACTTGTAGGAGTCTTAAAGACTACATTGTGCAATGACATGTCTCCAAATTTGGCTCAAATCATCCTTAGAGGGTCTAGTATCCACTGTAAAAATCCCAAAGCCAATTAAGGATTCTAAATAGCAGTAGCTATGAATAGAAGTTCAATTCTTATAAATCCTTAATACTTATACATTTATTTTGCTACATTTCATTTAGTGACCGAAGTTGAGGACGCACCGGAGCCTTTGGACGTCCTGCCACCTGAAGCTGACTTCCCCTTTAACTCGCAACCAGGCAAGCCCCTGTTTGCACTTAAGTACCTTTTATAAAGCTTTTTATTTGTATCACCTATGTCTAGGGTGAATGCTTGCATTAGAGTTAGGGTGATTGAAACCCCACTTGCATAGCCTTTTAAATCCTATAAAGGGTTTGGTAGTTTACAAACTCAAATGCCATGCTAATGTTTAGTATCCTGGTAGAAGTCGAGTGGTTGGAAGCTACTCGCGAGATAGTATTTATCATACGGAATGAGAAGAGGTAGAAAATGGCTTGAGTTATGAAAATGAGACCCAGCAGGGGAGATAGGATGCAGTGAGCAGAGGTCTCACGTGCTTATCCCTGTTGGTGTCGGTTGAGGACCGTCCGTGTGCCGCCCTACTGGACATGTATCGAACAGTACCGGATGCATACTGGCATATGGGAACCAGGAAACTGATGTAATTGGTTAACCTGGGTGTCAAGGCTTACCCAACCGTAAATAGGAGTGGGTTGAGGATAGCAAGGTGTAAATCTGCCGGTGGGCACAGTCACGCTCCACGCGGGGACCTCCTACCCGTTATGGATGGACCGGTTCGGCATTTGGGTTGCCTTTGTAAGGTTGTTGCATACAACAGAGTAGGAAGGGGTGTGGAATCACGCTTCTGAAAGTGGGTGTATGCAACGTGTTATCCGGGTGTGTCTTGATTGCAATCACCGTCCCTCGTGGTTATTTGAGTACCCGCTTGTTCACTGCGCTGTGACGTAGTAAGAAATGAAAAAAGCCAACGGAAAATGCTGTATTGATCTATTAATGTCTTGAATACCTTGAGTGCTATAGTTATAGAGCTAATTAAGTTTATATTCCACTTTGGGCATCACCACATAGGAGGAAAGAGTTTCTTGTTTGATTGTGGACTTCCGATGTGAGGGCTGCCTAAGGCATACAAATCCGCTGCTATAGAAACTGAAAGCAAGGATCAACTTATAGGCGTGTCTTTATTGCAAAGTCCTTCCTACCTTACACGTCCATGCATGTAGAGTTCCATGCCTAGGGTTGACGGTTAAGACTTGCTGAGCCTTCGTGCTCACGGTTGCAATATTTGAGCTGTGTGCAGGTGAGAGTTATGAGGACGGATCCGAGGACGAGGCGATGCTCCCGTCGGGGTACACGGCCGAGCTGGAGCCCTGCACGCCGCCGTGATCTCCGGTTACTTGCTGCTAGTGTGTAGCGTCCCTGGGCTGGACGGCTGGACTTTTGCATAGCTAGGATGAGAGGCCTTATATGTATATTACTTCCGCTGTATGAATAGGTTTTGTAAAAAGACTTCCGCTGTTTTATATCAAATAAAAGTTTGTATGTTATTCTTTATTCTTTTCGTGTGTGCTGTTGGGTGCCGCATCGCACGGCACCACCCTATGCGATCTTGGAGTGGGTGAACCACGGGGTGGTCCCCACAGTTATGGTATCAGAGCCGCATTGGGAATAGCACGCTCGGAAAGAGCCTATTTTTGAAAACTTAGAAGTAGTCGAGTGAGGATTAGTCATTAAGCCCACATAAGGTCTATGATAGTAGTAGTTACTAAGGTGGAAAAGCTAACTTATGTGTTATACATTCTGTAACGACGCTCCGACGTCAGGTAAGAGGTAAGGTACGCCACCGTAGGCGGATCAATTGCGGTAACTCGCCATACGAGAAATAGTATGGAAGGATATACCGTGGCTTGGCACGGTAGTGAATATGAGTCTCTGAACCTATTAATGGTTCTGAGAGCATATGAAAACGCTGATCTAAGCGTGCTTTAGGCAAAAGTGAGAATACCCCATCGTGTGGTAAGCAACACGATAGTATGCAACTCTTGAACGTTCAATGTTCAAAGGGCCATACGCAGCGGTCGCCATCGGCGTGCCTCAACGGTCATGAGGCAGTAGGTGGTATCCGTTGGGTTGATTAAATTCCCAACCGTGACGACCCGTTCGCGCTCTACTCGGGTTCCCCATCATGTAGTGTGAAAACACGACCATGTACCTTGATACGTGGCTTGACTCAAGGACGATCCATATGGCAATGATACGGACCGTATGTTTTTACTATGATATGGAACTGCCTGCAATGTTAAAACATTTGTGTGCACCATTATTGTGTGTTCTTCTGCTGGTACATTAACCACGTTAGTGCATGACGATTAGTAACCGTTTGTGAGTGACGACTTTAGTTCCACCATTTGACACATATAAGCCGGAATACCGGTTTAGGATTTTTCTTTGGTGAGGAAACGTAGTACTGACTGCATAAGAGTTTATTTTCAAAGAAAAGAGTCAAAATGAAGTTTAGGAATCCATTTATGGGTTAGTAAACTCCTATATTGAACTAAGAGTCAAGTGGGAGTATAGATTCAGTCTCAAAAACTTAGAAATAATCTCCCCTGTTTTCGGCAGAAATTTTTCTGAACTTGAACAGGGCATAACTTAAGTTTGGTTGAACCAATGGAGGTGTGAGATACCATTCTGGAAAGGTTTTGAAGTCCTCTACAATTTTTCTGTAGAGCTGCGGAAAAAAAATGTCCCTCCAAAGGGATGAAAATCTCAGATGAGTAGGTACTGTCCAGAAACAGGGCAGACCAAAAATGCTCTCTGGAATTTTCTGTGTTTCGACCACAACTTCCTGTAGAAAAATTTCCAAGGGTCAATCAAGAGACCGTTGGAAAGTACAGGAAATTTGCTACAACTTTGTTGTTGAACACTAGTCCAGATTGTGCCTCTATGGGGGTCAAAACTGTTGAATTATCCAGACTGGTCAGCTGGACCAGAAGCTGGACAGTGAGCACTATGTTGAAGTGTTGCCACCCATAATTTCATAAGTCAGTCTTATTTTATTAAATATCAACTGCCTATCATCCCACAAATAATTCATATTTGATATGTTCTCCGGGTGGGAAATTAACAGCTGATAGAATGGTCTATAGAGCACCATTACAGTTGGGTGGAAATCTATACCCGACGTCTCTAATCATGTTAGAGAGTCAAAAACTCGATGTCATTTTAGGAATGTCATGGCTACATCGCCATGGTGCTGTTCTTGACATCATTCCACTTGTGGTTCGTTTAAACTCTCCACTTCATGAACCACATGTTCTTATTCTTGACCGTTCGGTTCAAGAATCTCCAGCCACCTATAACACAGAAGCCACAAAACTTGAGGATATTCGTGTGGTCGGTGAATACCCAGATGTCTTTCCGGATGACCTTCCGGGCATGCCACACGAAAGGGATGTCGAGTTCAAGATTGAACTCGTACCTGGGACGACGCCGATATCACAGAGACCATACAAGATGGCTCCTAACGAGCTGGCTGAACTGAAGGAGCAGCTCAACGATCTAATGAAGAAGGGTTTCATTCAACCGAGTTCCTCGCCATGGGGATGCTCAGCGCTGTTTGTGAAGAAAAAGGATGAAACCTTGAGGTTGTGTTTGGACTACCGACCTCTCAACGCCGTCACCATCAAGAATAAATATCCACTGCCCTGCATCGATATATTATTCGATCAACTTGTGGGTGCGAGTGTATTTTCCAAGATGGATCTTCGCTCCGGATATCATCAAATCAAGATCCGAGCGGAGGATATCCCAAAGACGGTCTTCTCGACGAGATATGGGTTATATGAGTACCTCGTCTTGTACTTTGGTCTCACCAACGCCACGGCACACATCATGTATCTCATGAACCCAGTGTTCATGCCGGAGATGGACAAGTTTGTGGTGGTGTTCGTAGACGACATCTTGGTCTACTCCAAGTCTTAAGAGGAACACGACAAGCACTTGCATATTGTGCTTCAACGATTAAGAGACCATAAGCTTTATGCCAAGTTCAGCAAGTTCGAGTTTTGGATCAGCCAAGTGCCATTCCTTGGTCATATTATTTCTGCAGAAGGCATTGCAGTTAATCCAAGCAAAATCGAACAAGTTCTGAAATGGAAGTCCCCCACATCAGTCCATGAAGTCAGAAGTTTCCTCGGGTTAGCAGGATATTACCGGAGATTCATACCGAACTTCTCCAAGCTTGCTAAGCCAATGACTGAACTGTTGAAGAAGGGGATCAAATATGTTTGGAGCTCAGCTTGCGAAGAAGCTTTCCAAGCATTAGTGAAGCATCTTACAACAGCCCCGGTGTTAGCTCAACCGGATACAACCAAGCCCTTCGACGTATATTGTGATGCGTCCGGTATCGGGCTTGGCTGTGTATTGATGCAAGGAGGAAGAGTGGTCGCCTATTGCTCACGTCAACTCCGTAACCACGAGCAGCACTATCCGACTCATGATCTTGAGCTTGCTGCTGTGGTATTGGCCTTGAAGATTTGGAGGCACTATTTGCTTGGGAACTTAGTGCACCTCTACACCGACCACAAAAGTCTGAAATATATATTCACTCAAAAGGAGTTGAATATGCGGCAACGGAGATGGCTAGAACTGATCAAAGACAATGAGATTGAGATTCACTACCATCCCGGTAAGGCAAACATGGTTGCCGACGCCTTGAGCCGCAAATCTCATATCAATAATCTGTCCATCACCCCACTTGAAGAGGAGGAGCCGAGTCTGTACTTGGTTCCATATGGGGCATTGTATAATCTTGCTCTCGTCCCTACAATACGAGAGGACATTATGGAAGCGCAGAAGAAATACGTGGGAATGTCGCACATTCGGAGAAGGATGAAGAATGGCGAAATGAAATGCTTCCGAAGAGATGATAACTGTACACTATGGTTTAAAGACCGTATAGTGGTACCCCGTGACCTGAAGCTTCGAAGAAAAATCTTGGATGAAGCTCATTTGTCCAAGTATTCTATTCATCCGGGCAGCAACAAGATGTACCAAGATCTGAAAACAAGGTTTTGGTGGACACGGATGAAAAGAGAAATCGCAAAGTACGTATCCAAATGTGATACGTGTCGGCGGGTGAAGGCCGACCATATGCGTAAAGCCGGACAGCTGCAACCATTGAACATTCCGGCGTGGATGTGGGAGGATATCAGCATGGACTTCATAGTCGGATTACCTCTCACGTCTCACAAGCATGACTCGATTTGGGTGATAGTCGATCGACTAACCAAGTCGGCTCATTTTATCCCCGTACATACAAAGTACGTGGCCAAGCAATATGAGGAGCTGTACATTGCAAAGATCTTGTGTTTGCACGGTGTTCCCCGCTCCATTATTTCAGATCGCGGTGCGCTGTTCGTCTCTCGGTTCTGGGAACAGCTGCACGCATCGTTGGGGACCAAACTGATCCGAAGCTCCGCGTATCACCCGCAGACGGATGGTCAAACTGAACGGGTGAATCAAGTGCTTGAAGACATGCTACGCGCTTGTGCCATCCACCACGGCAAGCATTGGGACGATCATTTGCCGTTGGCAGAGTTCTCTTATAATAATGGCTATCAAGCTAGCATTAAGATGGCGCCGTATGAATCTCTCTATGGCCGGAAATGTCGCACACCTCTCAACTGGTGCGAGTCCGGCGAGCGAGTTATCTACGGCATTAACTTATGATTGAAGCTGAAGAACGAGAGCGAGTAATACAAGCCAATCTTAAGGCTGCTCAATCTCGTCAGAAGAGCTATGCGGATAAAACACGCCGCCATCTCCACTTCAACATCGGGGACCATGTTTATGTCTGTGTGTCTCCGATGAAGGGAATTCATCGTTTCGGAGTGAAGGGTAAACTTGCGTCGCGGTTCATTGGTCCATTAACCGTCATTGACAGATGCGGACCCATGGCCTATCGCTTGGATTTACCGGCGTCACTCGCAGGCATTCACAACGTCTTCCACATCTCTCAGCTGAGGAAGTGCCTCAAACCCTCGGCTGAAATCCGCACTGAAGACATAGAAATCCTTCAACCGGACCTCACGTATACGGAGTATCCGATCCGGATCATCGATGAAAAGACACGTGCCACAAGAAACCGGACCTTATGGTTCTACAAGGTCTTGTGGAGTAACCATACCGCTGATGAGGCGACATGGGAAAGCGAGGACTATCTACGAACGTACTATCCGGACTTGCTATCATCATATACTCGGTAAAGTTCTCCCCGCTTTACATTTCTGTTGGAATCTCGGGACGAGATTCTTTTTAAGGGGGGAGGGATGTAAAATCCCCAAAAAGTGGTAGCAAGAAAATTCAGCTCATGTACACCTATGAAAAATTAGGGGAATTAAAACTATGAATTATAATGGTGTAAGTTCAAGTGAGGGTTTAGACTTCCCAAAAACTTCCAAACATGGCGGTCTAAGTTCATAACTTGGATCTTCATAGTCCAAACATTCAACCTTCCAAATTTCAGCTCATTTGGAAAAGTTTTCATATTTGTTTGGGATTAAAAGGAAGAGCCCTCTAATCTGAATTTCGAATTCAGCTTCAAATTCCAATTCCATCAATTAAATTCAAACCTTACTTGGGGGAAAGTCTAGCCTTAAATGTTGAGTTGCTGCGGTAAAATATCAGGGAATTATTGGATTAAAGGAGAGGGAGGTGGGGCCCAGCAGTCAGCCTCCCAGCAGAGCTACCGCCTCTGTTTTCATCGGCTGATCGCCGAGAGGCCGCCAGCGCCCGGTGAAACCCGCTCCCGAGGAATTCCACCGCGCCACCTCCTGGTTCCTTGATCGCCAGCCGCTTCATCACCCCCCCCCCCGTCGCAGCAACGAAGTCGGTCTTCGTTTCCCTCAGTAACTCGCCGCTCCTTTCGTTCTCTCCCGCGAGAAACCGCCTCAGCACCGTCGCTGTTTACTCCCTCGCCCACGCTCGCCCGAGCTATGATGATCGAGCCCCAAACAGCAAAAAGAAGCGCAAGAGAGTGCTTCAGCCTCCACCTTTCTTTTCCATAAGCTTCCTAGCTCGTGCTACGCGCAAACCAGAGATTGGCGCCAGCGATCGGAGGTGCTCGGCGGAACCCCGTTCGGTTCACCGTGGACAGCGCGCTACGGCCAGCTTCACCGCCCCTTCCCTGCACAAGAAAGGTGTGTTGTTGTCCGTAGATCGTGTTACCGAACGCCTCAGGATGATTGATCAACCGGGTAGTGAGAATTTCGGGTTTTACCAAACCCTAGTTCATAGCAACACTCCTCGGTCTACAATCAAATTCTTCGTGTTGCGATAGCTAGAGCTCATCCTGGTCTAGGAGAAGCTTTGTTAGATCCCTGCGATCCTTCTCGCTCAAACGGCGCCGGAAACCATCAAGAACTGAAGGAGTTCTTCGAGTTTTTGTCGCCGCCGGAGTTTTGCGGGCTCGGGTCGCCGGTGAGGTCCCCTCTCCGGTTGGTTTCAGGTAGAGCGAGCTATGGGTTGAGGATGTCCATGGGACACTGGTGCTTTTGGAGCAAACCCTAGCCCGAAAGACCCACGGTTGAGGGAGAGCGAGGTCACCGAAGTAAGCTTCGACATGGTCGCCGGTGCAAGCACCTTTCCGGCCGTTGTCATCGGCTCCTGACCCCACCATCGTGTTCAGCACGGTGTAGAACTCACAGGCGGCGAGTTTGACGAAGTTTGGATCACGGGAACCCCGTCCCGGCGAGCCTCGCCGGCGTGCGCCGCCGCGGGAGGCGCGGGCAGCGCGAGGAAGACGATGGAGGGCCGGGTCCCACCGGTCAGCCTCCGTGTTCGCGCGAGGATTGGTTTGTGGCGCCGGGCCCAGTGCGGCTGCGTGGGAATAACCCGGTAGCCCCCGGTGTTGCTGAAATCTCACTGGTCCGATTTAAAACAGTGGGCCCAGTTCCAATTATTTGAAGTTTCTATTAGGGAAATAATTCCAGGAATTAGCTGATCTTTGCAAGCCCATAACTTTGTGTAGAAAACTCCAAAAAGAGTGTCACCAATTTTGTTGGAATCCTCATGAGGAGTACTTCACAGAGAAACCAATTTTAGGCTATGAACATGCCCAGGAATTTCTGTATAATTGTTTTTAGTAAATCTTTAGGGATTTATTACAGGAACAATTCTTTATGAAATAGTCCCAAATTTGGGCAGAAAACCCTTTCCACAGTTACTGATCTTCAGTAAAAATTTGGGCTTCATTGGAGATCATTTGCTAGGCTAAACTGCCTTCCCAATTTCAGCCTTTATTTAGAAATTCAAATTTAAACAGAAGCTTTTTCAGAACTCCTGTCCAACTTCAAAAATTCATATCTCCCTGATGGTAGCTCCAAAAATGGTGAAACAAAATTTGTTAGAACCATGGAGACTGACCCTAATCAGATCTTCCATTTCTAGCTATGTCAAAGCTCCTGATTTGGGCTCAAAATTCAGAGAATCATTGTACTTGTAGGAGTCTTAAAGACTACATTGTGCAATGACATGTCTCCAAATTTGGCTCAAATCATCCTTAGAGGGTCTAGTATCCACTGTAAAAATCCCAAAGCCAATTAAGGATTCTAAATAGCAGTAGCTATGAATAGAAGTTCAATTCTTATAAATCCTTAATACTTATACATTTATTTTGCTACATTTCATTTAGTGACCGAAGTTGAGGACGCACCGGAGCCTTTGGACGTCCTGCCACCTGAAGCTGACTTCCCCTTTAACTCGCAACCAGGCAAGCCCCGGTTTGCACTTACGTACCTTTTATAAAGCTTTTTATTTGTATCACTTATGCCTAGGGTGAATGCTTGCATTAGAGTTAGGGTGATTGAAACCCCACTTGCATAGCCTTTTAAATCCTATAAAGGGTTGGGTAGTTTACAAACTCAAATGCCATGCTAATGTTTAGTATCCCGGTAGAAGTCGAGTGGTTGGAAGCTACTCGCGAGATAGTATTTATCATACGGAATGAGAAGAGGTAGAAAATGGCTTGAGTTATGAAAATGAGACCCAGCAGGGGGGATTGGATGCAGTGAGCAGAGGTCTCACGTGCTTAGCCCTGTTGATGTCGGTTGAGGACCGTCCGTGTGCGGCCCTGCTGGAGAAGTATCGAACAGTACCGGATGCATACTGGCATATGGGAACCAGGAAACCAATGTAATTGGTTAACCTGGGTGTCGAGGCTTACCCAACCGTAAATAGGAGCGGGTTGAGGGTAGCAAGGTGTAAATCTGCCGGTGGGCACAGTCACGCTCCACGCGGGGACCTCCTACCCGTTACGGATGGAACGGTTCGGCATTTGGGTTGCCTTTGAAAGGTTGTTGCATACAACAGAGTAGGAAGGGGTGTGGAATCACGCTTCTAAAAGTGGGTGTATGCAACGTGTTATCCGGGTGTGTCTTGATTGCAATCACAGTCCCTCGCAGTTATTTGAGTACCCACTTGTTCACTGCACTGTGACGTAGTAAGAAGTGAAATAAGCCAACGGAAATGCTGTATTGATCTATTAATGTCTTGAATACCTTGAGTGCTGTAGTTATAGAGCTAATTAAGTTTATATTCCACTTTGGGCATCACCACATCGGAGGAAAGCGTTTCTTGTTTGATTGTGGACTTCCGATGTGAGGGCTGCCTAAGGCATACAAATCCGCTGCTATAAAAACTGAAAGCAAGGATCAACTTATAGGCATGTCTTTATTGCAAAGTCCTTCCTACCTTACACGTCCATGCATGTAGAGTTCCATGCCTAGAATTGACGGTTAAGACTTGCTGAGCCTTCGTGCTCACGGTTGCAATATTTGAGCTGTGTGCAGGTGAGAGTTATGAGGAGGGATTCGAGGACGAGGCGATGCCCCCGTCGGGGTACACGGACGAGCTGGAGCCCTGCACGCCGCCGTGATCTCCGGTTACTTGTTGCTAGTGTGTAGCGTCCCCGGGCTGGACGGCTGCACTTTTGCATAGCTAGGATGAGAGGCCTTATATGTATTTTACTTCCGCTGTATGGATAGGTTTTGTAAAAATACTTCTGCTGGATTATATCAAATAAAAGTTTGTATGTTATTCTTTATTCTTTTCGTGTGTGCTGTTGGGTGCCGCATCGCACGGCACCACCCTATGTGATCTTGGAGTGGGTGAACCACGGGGTGGTCCCCACACCTTCGTGGGGCTGGTATTTCATCAAGTGGTTGTACAACATCTTGTACATCCTGTATAGGATTAGAGGGTGCCAAAACATTTTTAGGTATTTCTTGAATTTCTTCAAGATGCACCTTGCTCCCACTATCTCCTTTTGAGAGAAACTCTTTATCCAAGAAGACACCATTGCGAGCAGTAAACACTTTACCCTCCATTTTATTATAAAAATAATATCCTTTGGTTTCCCTAGGATATCCCACAAAGAAACATTTGTATGATTTGGGAGTAAGTTTGTCTTACGTCAAACGTTTGACATAAGCATCACATCCCCAAACTTTGAGGAAAGACAATCCCGGACGTTTCCCGGTCCACATCTCATATGGTGCCTTCTCAACAGACTTAGTTGGTACTCTGTTTAGTGTAAATGCAGCAGTTTCAAGAGCATAACCCTAAAAGGATAGTGGAAGATCAGTCTGGCTCATCATCGACCTAACCATATCTAACAAGGTTCAGTTCCTCCGCTCGGACACCCCATTCCATTGAGGTGTTCCAGGTGGAGTCAACTGTGGAACAACTCCACATTGTTTTAAATGATCATAAAATTTATGGCTCAAATATTCACCCTCACGATCAGATCGTAGAAGTTTAATTGTCTTGCCCAACTGATTTTGTACTTCATTATGAAATTCTTTGAACTTTTCAAAAGATTCAGACTTGTGCCTCATTAGATAGACATATCCATATCTACTAAAGTCATCGGTAAAAGTAATGAAATACTGAAAACCATCTCTAGCTACCAAACTCATTGGTCCACATACATCAGTATGTATAAGTCACAACAAGTCACTTGCCCTCTCACTTTGACCAGTGAAGGGTGCTCTGGTCATCTTCCCAATCAAACACGACTCGCATGTGTCAAGTGATTTAAAATCAAATGAACTTAACAAACCATCTTTATGGAGTTTCTCAATGTGTTTCTCATTTATATGACCTAAGCGACAATGCCAGATAAAAGTGGGATTTAGATCATTTCGTCGAGCCCTTTTTGTATTAATGTTATAGACTGTTTTATCCTCAAGATCAATAACATATAATCCATTTACTAATGGACATTGAGCATAGAAAACATTATTATAATAAATAGAACAACTTTTTTTCTTTTATTATAATCTCATAACCATTAACTTCTTCCAAACATGAAGAAGATATAATGTTCTTGCTCAAAGAAGGAATGCAATAATAATTGTTTAATTCCAAAACTAATCCTGAGGGTAATGACAAGTGATAAGTTCCGACAGCTATGACAGCAACCTTTGCTCCATTGCCGACCCGGACATCCAACTCGCCTTTTGCAAATCTTCTAGTCTCACTTAGACCCTGCAACAATTTGCAAGTGTGAATCATTGATCCGGTATCAAATACTTATGATTCACTAGAAGATGTAGCAATATTGATTTCTATAACATTTATACCTGAAGTGGAAGTCACACTTCCTTTCTTCTTCTTATACTCCAAGTATTTCTTGCAGCTCCTAGACCAATGCCCCTTAGCATGACAGTGAAAGCATTCATCATTAGGAGAAGGGCCTGATTTACCGTTTGGCTTTGAGCTTGAAGGCTCATTGGGAACCTTTCCCTTGCCTTTAGGATGCGTCACACGCTTCCTCTTTTTATTCTCCTTTTGAACCTTCATCACATGAGTGGTGTTTTTCTTAATGATTTGCTCGGTTGTTTTAAGCATCCCATGCAATTCAGCCAACGTTTTCTCCATGCCATTCATTTGATAATTCAATATAAATGGCTCATAGCTCGATGGGAGTGACTGGAGAATGACATCAATAGCCAGGTCATCCTTGAGTTTAGAACCAAGTTTGTCCAAAGTCTCAATGTAACCAATCATCTTGATTACATGGGGACTGACCGGGCTACCTTCTGCCAGCTTGCATGAGAACAAGGACTTTGAGATGTTGTACCTCTCAGCCCTTGCTTGGTTCTCAAACATTCCACGTAGTCCATGAATCATAGAATAAGCATCTGTATGCTCATATTGTTTCTGTAGATCAAGGGACAGTGTGGCAAGCATGAGGCAGCTTGCATTAAGCGCATCATCGCAGTGCTTCTCATAAGTCTTGCGAGTTGCGGCATTTGCATCATCGGGGAGGTCATTGGGGTATGGTTGCTCAAGAACATACTCAATTTTCTCGTGTCTGAGAACAATTCTCAGGTTGCGGTACCAATCAATAAAGTTAGCTCCATTGAGCTTTTCTTTCTCAAGCACAGATCGCAAATTGAAACCGGAATTGTTACCAGCAGACATGATCTACAATAAATATTCAAGGTTTTAGCACTATGTAATGTACCAATCTTTTATTAACAGTTTAATAAAAGACACCACCACTATATGAGCATCGTCCTCCCTCTAACGACATATAGTATTCCAAGATCCATATTCACTAATTTCTGGTGAGCTTTGGCTTCACTGCTAGAAAATTAGTGACATTGGTAAACAACCATTGTTAATTATATCTCTATATAATTCTTGTTTGTTGGGTGACATCCAATGCCCCGGCTCCCAACACTATGCCATAAAGCCAAAAACTGTTTTGATGGCTTTGTTGAGTAAACCAATACTATGCATTTGAATGTCCAACATTCAGCCTATTCATTATGATAGATGACGGTATTTTGCTTTGGCAAACCTACCACACAACGATCAAAACAACATAGGTGCAGCTATAGGTAAACGGCATCAAATACTCAACTTTTCCGAGGGAAGCTATTTTATCATGACAAAACATCCACCAAATGAAAAGCATGAAAAGAATAGTAAAACATCACAGGCATACGATCATATCATATCTGTGAATAGTATGGCCTTTAGGATCATAGTGGTCTCCATCACCATGGTTCCATCATGATCTATACCGCCATGTCTCCCTTCTTATGGTGATCACCATCGCCATCATGCTTGAGGTTTCTCAATGAATATAAAAGAAGCTAATACATCTAATAGCTATCAAATAAATTACATGAGAGATCATTCAGCATAGGGCGACACACAGGTCATTATACAATTATGTGACAACCTCAACCCGGTTGTGTTAAATTTGCAACACGCAGGCTGCACAAATTTTACACACAGATCATCACATCACATATAGGCCATACAATTCATATCATTCCCTGCAAAAACAAGTTAAGCGTAGAATGATTTCTATCGCGAAACAACTTAATGATGTCACTATAGCAGATAGCAACGGCAAATTAACCCGAATTGATCGCTTCTATGAAATCACTATGAAAATCTCATCGAATTGATCAAATCAAACCGAATCTGAGTCATTCAGAATGCCTCAATTTTCATTGTGACTGGTCATCCACGAGAAGATCGTGACACATGACCGTGATCTGTTGGCTCAACCTGTTAGCTATGTACACTATTAGTCCCGATGGCGATTCTAGCCGGTAGGGACAGGTTGCGCACACAGCAGAGAAGGAGCACGAACTAATCCTTTAGTCATATGATGGCAATCTACTCTAACCAATTCCAAACCCCAAAAGCCGAACAATAAAAATTCATCATATGAACTTGTCTGCAGTAGATCGCATCTAAGATCCAGACCAAAAACTACGCAAGTCGGCTCTGATACCACTGTTGTGAAATAGGCGATGCGCTACTCTAGCAATTCGACCGTATCACCCAGGAAACATGCGAGTAAGGAGGTCATGGATCGTTACCACGAGACGCGTAGCGCAGAGGATCGTAGATGCGTGTCGGTGTAGGAGAAGTAGACGATCACGTTCGTCTCCTCTTGAATCCTCGTCAGAGGAACGTCGTCACGTCACCGTAGCCGATCAGCGCAGCAGTAACAGCAGCGCCTCCACGGAGTCCACAAGTACAGGGAGGAACACCGCGCGTCGGTGTGCTAGCACCGCGCGCGCGAGAGGGGTTTCGGCGTGTGGCCTGTGAGGGGCGGCGGCTAGGGCGGTTACGTGGTGGAGTGATCTGCCGCTAACCCTACCCCTCATATTTATAGGCGCGCTAATGGGCTTTTAGGTCACAGGCCCATTAGTACACTAATTTCTTATGGATTAAATATCCATCAGGCCTTTATCCGAATTGTTATGATTGCCTCTTGGGCATATCACCAATACTACACTGATTGTTAATGAAGTGCTTTAGATTATAGCAAATAAAAGTTCTTTTCAACCTTAGGCAAAGCACATAAGAGAAATGAATTTTTTGTTTGATTGCGGACTTCCTATGTGTCTTAGAACAAGATTTCCACTAACTTGAAAGTAAGAATCCACTAATTAGGCGAGTCCTTATGCAAAGAGTTTCCGATGGTACACTTAATTCCAACATGTAGAGTTATATGGTTAGGTGAGACCGGTTAGTCTTGCTGAGCCATCGTACTCACTGCTTGTTGTTGAAGCGTTTGCAGGGTTCTCCGGAGGAGGAGACGGATCCCCCAGAGGAAATCACCGTCGAGTAGGAGTCGTGCACGCCGCCGTGTGAGTGTGGTGCGTGTAGCTAGTGGAATCACGTTCACGGGCTGAACGTGAGACCTTTTGCTTAGTCTACGCCCAAGAGTGTAGGCTACGATGGTATTTTGATGTAACTATGTTGATAAACAAGTTGATTTAATAAAGCATAGCTTCTGCTTATTGTCTTTTCTGTGTGTTATACGGTGTTGTGTATAACAGCACCCCTCAGCAAAATCCTAGAATGTCGGGACCATTGGGCATCCTCCTTGGTTTGTACGATGGCTGGCGGATGTCTTCGACGAAGAAGCCGCTGGAGGGACCTCCAGACTTGAGGCCATCTTGGCCAGTAGGTCGGTCGTCCCGTTGTCTTTTCTTGGAACGTGGCAAAGCTCGAGCTCCTCAAACTGACCCCCTAGCTTCTGAACCATGCGACAATATGTGGTCATGCGCGGGTTGCGACAGCTCGACTCATTCATGACTTGGTTGACGACGACCTCGGAGTCACCTCGTACGTAGAGTCGCCGAGATTCGAGGCTGACAGCTACCTTGAGCCCATTGAGGAGGGCCTCGCATTCCGTGATGTTATTGGTCACTTTGAAATGGAGTCTCCATGCGTATTGTAGCTCATCCCCTTCGGGAGATTGTAAAAGTCCCAAAAACGTGAATGCAAAGAAACGGATGTTTGAGCATCATTGTGTTTCGGGTTGACAAAAAATTGAGACTTGTTTAAATTTTTCCACATATAATGACACGTATGAGTGTCCCACCAATCTAGCCGAGGATAAAGTGAGTGTTTGTGGGACAGAGTTAAGTTAAAACTCATGTGTAAGCTCTCATGTTCCAGGCTAAATAAAATACAGAGAGTGAACTCAATTTGTTCACTTCAAATTTCAAATGAGGGCAACAAATAGGAATGCAAACTGTTGTGCTCAAAACCTCATTTGCAGCAGCCAAAACAAAAATCCGAGTTAATATTTGAATTCCTTAGGTCCAAATAAGTGGGTAGGCAAAGTTTCATGGACTTTAGAAATGATTTGCTACCCATTGTTCTCCGGGCGCCACCGCATGCAACCCCGAGGCCACCTCCTGCTGCTGTGGCGTGCTGGCGACTAGCTCCCGCATCCGCTCACGGGTTGCTATTGCCGCTCACAAACCGCCACATCGAGGCTCCAGAGCTCCCTCGCGCTGGACTGAGTAGAGAGCGCCGCCACCACTTCGGGTCGATGCGTGAGACAACGAACTCGTGCATTCCTTTCTCTCCAGACATGCAAAACGGCACCGGTGTCCTTCTCTTTACCTCCTCGGCCAAGTCTCGGGCTCCCCAACCCTGCTCGGATTGTTCTTCACAGAGGCCGAGTTCTACCGTCACCAGGTGCTCACGTGGACAGGGCAACCGAGGGGCTTTCACGCCCGAGCTAGGACACCCAAAGGAGCGTCGGAGCTCCCTGCTACTCCTTGCCGAACCTCAACTCAAGCCATGATCCCCCGAGCGAGAATTTGGCAATTTATTCTCGGCACATGCAAAATGACCCAAGGTGAGAATTCCTCGAAATTCGATCACAATTCCTGTTTTTAGGCCACCAAATCATTCACATGTGCACTAGACTTGCTAGCGGTCAAGTTCCCTTCAAAACCCTAGCTAGAAATCGACCGTGAGTGAGCTAATTCCTGTGTTCCCGAGCTCGGACGTCGCGACACCATTCGGGCACACGGTGAGAGCAGGGTAGCTGCCATTTCCGGGCTTGTTTGCATCCTTGTCGAGTTTCCCTAGCATCCAAGCATGCTGTAGAGCCAATCCCTCGAAAGTTTTGCAGACTAGGACCACCGGGCGATGGCGCCGAGCTTCCCCGAAGGCCCCCGCACATCACGGGCATGTTTCCGGTTGTCTATCACCCACGCGAACCCCGCCAACGTGCTCCCCGGCACTGAAAACCCCCGGGTGGCGAGTCTCCGGCCGGGAGACGGCGACGCGGCAGCGCGGGAGCGGGAAATGACCGAGGAAGAAGATGACCCGGGTGGGCCCCACGTGTCAGCGACCGAAAGTTTAAAAAACTGATCAGATGTGGCTCTGTGATCCAGTGTGGTTGCACGCCAAAAGGGTGTGGCCCCGTGTGGCTGGAATTTCACTGGCTGAGATTTAAAACGTGGGCCCAAGTCTTTTTCCAATAGCAAAACAAATCCAGTTTCAGCTCCAACTTTGAAAATTCATAACTTTGTGTAGGAAACTCCAAATTGGGTGATTCAAATTGGATGGGATTCCTTTTGCAAAGATCTATCCAAATATGAACCCCAATTTTTATGAAAGTCAATATTAAATTCTGAATAATTATTTTAAATTTTCCTGAAAAAGAATTATTGAGGGAGTTTGGTTTATCCAAAAATCCTCAAATTTTGCCAGAATATTATTTAGGATATTATTGAAATTTCAGAAAAGTTTCAGATCATTTGGAGTTGATTTGAGTAGGAGTTTCCAGAGTACAATCTGCTGTACTCAAAATTGTCCAGAAACTTTTCCAGAAAATAGTTTTACTTTGTAAAAGCAATTCTGGAATATCCTTAGCTTCAAAAATCATAGGAAACTTCAGACATACTCTATTAGCCATACTTGAAAGGGTAGTTCATGTGATTGGGCATGAGAATGCACCTTACTCCAGAATTAATTCCTTGTAGCATAACTGCTTCTAGAATTATTCTGGAAGAACTACTCAAGTAAAAAGTCTGAATTCTGTACCAAAGTGCTTTCATGTGACCAGGAACTCACCTGTAAAGTTTCAGCTCAAATTGAACTTTAGATCTACCTGTTCTTGTTCTCCATGCTTATGTACATGAGCAACACATAGAGAATTATGGTGGGAATTATGGAAGACACAATTTCCACCCACATTAGCTGCAATTTGGCAAGCTATGTCTCTGTGTAGTTTATGACTTCATAAAGAAATTTCGAAGTCATTGGGGATCAGGACCTTTGGTTCCTTTCAACCCATTTCAACTCATGTGACATGTCCATTAGGAACCATAGAACATGCTAATTGAGCTCCTTATGGATAGTTGGTTTTTCTTCTAATTCCTCTGCACAACAGGGACAAGAACTTCATTCTTAGTACTCCCACACAGTTCCCTGTTATTAACGAGTTGAGTCTTTATTTCTTTAAAGTGCATTATAAGAACCTGTGCATATACATATCAATAGGACTTACGACGGAGGCAATCAATGGAGAAGTTCGACGGACTGATTCCATTGAAGTGGATCAGTTGATCAAGCCTCAAGGGAGACAAGACTCTAATGAATTATATACTATTAGACCCTGCAAAACAGGCAAGCTCCGGTTTGCATTTAACTACCACTAAGTTTTTACTTTGTATACAATACGTCGGTTAGGATGAATTGTGCATTAAGTCTAGATGTTTGATACTACTCTTGCATGACCAGAAAACCTATTGAGTATTTGGGTAGGTGTCCTTCCACCATGTAGAATATTCCATGCTTAAGTAGGACTCGGTAGAAGTCGACTGTCTGGACGCTACTCGCGAGTATTGGAATTTGGGAGCACAGGGGATTGAGTCAAAATATTGTTAGTAAGTTGAAATGAGACCGGGCAGGGTGTAGGGGAAACAGGACATGGGGGCCTGGGTGCTTAGACCTGTCCATGGAGGCCCTGCTGAACAAGTATTGAACGTACCAAAGGCATATCAGATATATGGGCCCCGATAAACTGATGTAACCTATACCTGGGGGCGTCGAGGTATAGCACACCGATTTATAGGTGTAGGTTGAGGACATCAAGGTGGAAATCTGCTAACGGACACCGGTTCGACGTTTGGTCTGTTGGGTGAAAGGTTGTCCCGTACGACATCGAGTGAGCGTGCTGTGCAGCTCCACGGGTGGGCATATATGACGTGATCTTCGGGTATCCCTGCAGGTGTATATCGAGTCGATTCGCCATCCCTCACGGTTATGAGTACCGCTTGTTCACTGCGTCGTGATGTAGAGGTAACTTGCACTGAGATAAGAATTAGTCACCATTGGTTTGAAATTAATACTAATAATGTAATGTTATCTTTTTGTGAATAGGTTAGTGCAAATTCCATTCATTTCCACCATGAGCAAGTTACATCGGGAGAAAGTGTTTCTTGTTTGATTGTGGACTCCCGATGTGAGGTTCCCAAGGTTATGCTTAATTTGCTGCTAATAACATTTGGAAGTAAGGATCCATTTTAGGCGAGTTCATATGCAATGTACTATCCTATGTTAAGTTTTTACCATAGAGTTTCATGCTTAGGGCCGGCGGTTAAGTCTTGCTGAGCGTTATGCTCACGGATACTATAAAAGTTGTTTTGCAGGTAATAACACTACGCTACTGAGTACGGTTGTCCGATGAGACTCAGAACTCTACGAGTGGTAAACTCATGGAAACCCTTGCCGCTGATGTTGTCATCGTGATGCTAGTGAGAAGGGTCCGCGGGCTGGATGACTTCTCTGTTGCTTAGCATAGATATGAGACGTGAGTTGTATTAGTTTTCCACTATAGAGAATTTTGAGAAATATTTGTAAAATTAACACTTTGTAAGCTTCCGCTTGGTTTATGTATTATGATGTTTTATTGTGTGTGCTGTTGGGTGCCGCATCGCACGGCACCACCCAATGCGATTCCCGGGTGGGGTACCCCGGCCCCGTGATCAGGACAGGGCCCTCACAGCGTGGTATCAGAGCCGCATTGGTAATAGTGCACATAATAAGGATCATATTACGTTAAAAACTCAGGATACGGTGAGATAAACGGTACTAAGCCAACATAAGGACTGCTATTAGCATATTATGAAGGTGGCAAGCTAACCTATTTGTTATGTCAGAAAATCGTGCATTTCGGGACGTCTATGTCTTGGGGGGTGCACGTATGCGCTGTCCACCAGTGCGCACAAGCTGAAGGGTGGAGCCCCACGGGTGGCAGGTAACCTGGCCTCTTTAGTATCCTCTACGACTCTAGCATGGCTTACATTTGATCTCTAGCATGGCTTACACTACTTTATGTATCTCATTGATGTGATAGTGTAAGTAACCTGATAGTATGACTTGGATGAGCTTTGTTTTGTATGTATATGTTATAATATGCTCATAACATTTAAAAATTTCTCTTTTGAACCTTCTGAATACATTGTCAAAGGGGGAGAAATACGTATAAGGAGAGATTTTTTTACACTTTGCATATGTTATACACACTTTCTTCCTTCTCTGATTTTAAAAAATGGGGAGAAATTAATAAAGGGGGAGAAATTAGTTTTCAAAGCTTTTCAAAACTTTTCATAAGCCAATGTTCGGATTTTAATTGGTGTTGCCAATGCATTCATCAAGGGGGAGATTGTGAGACCTATGTGTGCTGAATACATTGGCAATTAGGATAAAAGTTAGCATTGACATTCAAAGTTTTGAATATTGCCAAAATATTCTTCTGTGGCAAGGTCCGACAAGTTCTTTGTTAGGTCCGCCAAGTGTTGGCAAGGTCCGACGCAAGGTCCGGAGAGCTCCTGCAAGGTCCGGAGAGCTCCTGCAAGGTCCGGAGAGCTTCTATGAGGTCCGGAGCATGTTTTTAGGAAGCTCCCGTGAAGTTCAACTCATTGAACTGCAGAGTCTTGTTTTTGCTTTTAACTCGCAATGTTTCAAACTTGCTTTTATGGGAAGGTTTGCTTAGTATTAATTTTCTATGTTTTTGGTGTGTTTTGGTGGTTATGGCTGTTATCATTTGATATGGTTTGCAACATTCTTATGTGACGGGCTCATGTAAGGTGTTGTGGTTTTCGAACTAATGTGAGTCAAGTCGAGGACTTGTGCTCGGAAGAATTGGTTGTTTATTCATGTGCAGGTGTTGCTTGAGTTCAAGACATGGATGGTGACGCGATCGTTGGACTAGTCTCAGGGAGGAGATGAGGTTCCAACAACCAACTTCGGAAGGAGCTGTGGTTGAGTTGATCGCGAGGTCGCGCAGCATGTTTGGATCAAGGGCAGTGCATATGAAGGTTGCGTGTACGTCGTCGGAAGGTGTTTGCACGTGTGCAAGGAGTGCATGGACGTGGCAACATTGTTCCAAGGCGTGATGAAGAGAAGTGGACGTAAAGAATTGGTCGGAAAGGTCCAACCGGCTGGATTGCGTACTCAGGCTGAGGCTGAGTCGGATATGGCTCAAATATGGAAGATTTGAGTTGGTTATGATAGGATTTCGTGCTAGGCACGAAGTTGAGTTGTTTTAGAAATGTTTAGAACGTTCCTAAGGTGTTTGGAAGTCTCACGATTGCTTCTATCTGCGAATAGGAGAGTCCTGAGCAGTTATGGTAAGTTAGGATACGAGTCCAATTAGGAGTAGGAGTCCTAGATTGGATTGTTTAGCCTGAGAGCTGGCTATAAAAGCAAGGGAGGCCAGAGCTCTCGTGTGTTGAGAACTTTGGGCTGTTCCTCTTGTGTTTCTATTGAATAAAGTTCATAGTTTCGAGGAGCTTTTGTGCCTTGTTCGTCCGACTTGTTTTTCGTCAAGTCTTTCTCGCCGAGTTTCTGGACAGACCGACGTTGCTTCGGTGTTTCATTCATAACTCGAGTTTTACAGATCCGATTGACGTGATTCTTTTTGGGTTGTCTTCACAACTCAATTATCAATCATCTGTGAAATTTTCACGAGCTTCGGATCTGTAGTTTTTGAGATACACGAGTTTCTTTGCAGCATTGCAGATCTGTTTTATATCGGGTAGAACAGATTGATCTTCGTTTAATGTTTTGATCGTATCTCAAGTTTCACTTCGTGTTTTCAAGTGATTCTTGTTGCATTAGATCCGTGACTTGATTCTCTACCTCTCTACTTGATTTGTCACGTTTGAACACGTTTGAAAACACTTGCACACACGGTTTCTTTAACCGATTAATTTTTTGCTGAGGGGTTTCTGTTGTTTCCGCTGCGAAAAGTTTTAATCTACCATTCACCCCCCCTCTGGTAGCTTTTCACGTGCTCTTCGATCCTACAATTGGTATCAGAGCCAAGGTGCTCTAATCTTTGTGATTTGCACGTGTTTTGACTAACCATCATAGAGAAGTACTCCGCAAAACCTTGTGTGTTCAATGGCATCGATTTTCAGGTTTGGAAGGCGCGGATGGAGGCCTACATACAGGCGCAAGGCATCGCCATATGGGAAAAGGTCTACCGGAACTTCGATGTACCACCCAACAATCAAGTTACGGCTGCGAACATGAGAGATGTTGACAACAACAAGGCTCGCAACTTGATCATCCAAGGATTGACTCAAAGCGACTTCGACCGTGTTGCACACCTCCGATCTACATATGATGTTTGGAAAGCTCTTTGTGACTACCATGAAGGATCCAATACGATCAAGGAGGTAAGGCAAGATATGTTCAAGAAAGAATACATGCATTTTGAGATGCAACCCGGTGAGTCAATTGACGACCTTTTTGCTCGCTTTAATAAAATTCTCAGCAACTTGCGTAGTGTCAATGTTAACTTTTCAGATACTGAAAATGCTAGACAATTGTTAGGAGCATTAGATATGTCAATTTGGGAGATGAAAGTTACATCTATTCGTGAATCTACTGTCATGAGTTCTCTTACTTTAGACGTGCTTTATTCTAAATTGAAAACTCATGAAATTGACATCATCTCACATAAAAACCCCAACAAGTCTATTGCATTTGTTTCGCAACGTGACATGTCTTGTTCTAGTCAATCATCATCTAGTGGTGCACTCTCTTTGCTGTCCTCTCTAACCCTTGAACAGATTGAAGAGTTTCCAGAGGAGGAGATTGCACTCATATCTACTCGGTTCTCAAAAGCATTGCAAAATGTGAGAACTAGAAGGAGAGGAAGCTCCAGACCTCAACGATGTTTTGAATGTGGTAAG
Organism: Neostapfia colusana; assembly: GCA_030760725.1. Classification (NCBI taxonomy): domain Eukaryota; kingdom Viridiplantae; phylum Streptophyta; class Magnoliopsida; order Poales; family Poaceae; genus Neostapfia; species Neostapfia colusana. The sequence continues at coordinate 42,299,539 of JASWHV010000002.1, read as the reverse complement.
ACAGGACATTTTCGTACGGAGTGCCCTAACCTTTCAGGTCTGACTTCACGTGAAGAAAAGCAAACAAGGCCGAAGAAATCGTTTGCAAAGAATAATAAGAAGAAAGATTTATCAATGCACAACATAGTGCATAGTATGATCTCTGCACTTCAAGATTTCGGCTCAAGTGATGTGGACACCGGTAGTGATGAAGATGAAGAAGCTATGGCAAATATGTGCTGCATGGCGAGCAAGTCAAGTTCAAGCTCCGAGGAGGCAGAACACAACAGCGACGATGAAGAGGTATGTCCCACTTGTGAAGAAATGTGTGATGCTATTTCTCGTGCCACTGTTATATTAAAGAAAAAGGATAAAAAACTTAGGAACAATGCTGTTAAAATTGAATCACTAGAATCTGAAATTAATCGTTTAAAAACTTTGATTCCTAGTGACGATTCTTGTTCCTCATGTGATTTGATTTATGAACAATTATCCTCTTTAATAAGTGCACACACATCTACACTTGATAAACTTGAACTTGAAATTGAAAAGAACAAAGAGCTTGCTGCACTTAATGATAAAAATTTGAAAGATGCTTGTTTTTCTACAATTGATTTGCATTGTTCTTCATGTGATGATCTGAATAAGAAACTAAATGATGCTACGAATGAGATTTCTATTTTGAACAATGCTTTACGTGTGCATGAAGTTAAATATTGTTCAAATTGCAAACTAAAAGAAAAAACTTCATGTGAAAACTGCTTTGATCTGTCCAATAAACTTGATGACATGCATAGGACACTAGATCGGTTTTCTAATGCAAATAAGAACCTAAACTTGCTGCTGAATTCTTCCAAGTCTTGTAATGATAAAACTGGTTTAGGTTTTAATTATCATGCTCATGCTAAGGCACACCCACCTAAAGTTGTAAAGTCATTAGGAAGCAGTTTGATTCAAACATCTCCTAGACAAAAAGAGGTGATTTTCAAATCTGCAGGAGTACTGTCCCATTCGGGTTCTAATAAACGTGTTGCTTGCTCATCTAGACATGATAATAAGGTTATTTTTCATTGTTCCTACTGTGGTAGAGATGGTCATGTCATGGATTTTTGTTATAGACTAGCTAAACACGATAAGAAACAAAGAATACTTGCCAGATCACATAACAACCAAGCAAAATCTGCTAGACCGAATGTTCGGAGCTTGCAACCTGCTGTAATGAGTCAAAAACTTGCTCCCGGACCTACTGTTTTTTGTGCTACATATAACACATCTTCTATGTCAGTAGTTGGGAACAAAAATGTTCGATGTTTGGCTCATAAACCTGCTGTACCTTCTCAGCTTTCGCGTGTTATTCCTGCTGGACGTCGTGTGACTCAGTACTGGATTCCTAAAAGTCTTTTAACTAACCCCAGTATTGAGTCATCGACGTATTGTGCTGCTGTGTAGGTTTCACGTTTGAGGAAGGAGAACATTTGGATTGTGGATTCAGGTTGCTCACGCCACATGACCGGTAACAAAGAATGGTTCTCCTCTCTCTCTTTTGTGTCACGTGTAGAAAATATTACTTTCGCCGATAACTCTTCTACTCCCATAACTGCTAAAGGTTCGGTTAGAGTAAACAATCTCTACACTTTGAAAGATGTGGCACTTGTTAAAAATTTGAAATACAACTTGCTTTCGGCTTCACAATTGCTAGATGAAAATCTAGAGGTTAGCTTTGCTAAAAATTGCTGTAAGGTTGTAGATTCAAAAGGTGAGCTTTTGTTTAACATGTCTAGGTTTGGAAGAGTTTTTAAAGCTGATTTTGATTTGTCAACTTCTAAGCATCGGTGTCTAGTTGCTAATGATACAAAGGATCTATATTTTTGGCATCATATACTTGGTCACATAGGCTTTGATCATCTCACTCGTGTTAGTGCTCTCGATCGCATACGTGGGCTGCCGAAGCTTAAAAAGGACAATGATATTGTGTGCTCTTCTTGTAGACATGCTAAGTTTGTTGCAGGTTCACATGCTCCTCTCACAATGACCATGACAGCTGAACCGGGACAACTTTTACATCTTGACACAGTAGGTCCGGCACGTGTTCAATCCTTCGGAGGTAAATGGTATGTGCTTGTGATTGTTGATGATTATTCCAGATATTCTTGGGTTTATTTTATGGCATCTAAGAATGAAGCTTTTAGTCATTTTAGAACTTTATTTCTTAGATTATCTATTGATCACCCAGGATCATTAAAAGCAATTAGAAGTGATAACGGAACTGAATTTAAAAACCAATCCTTTGATCACTTTTGTGCTGAAAATGGAATAGATCATCAATACTCTTCACCCTATGTACCACAACGAAATGGTGTCGTAGAAAGAAAGAACAGGACCTTAGTTGAGATGGCTAGGACTATGCTTGATGAATATCAAACTCCTAGGAAATTTTGGGCTGATGCAATTGCAACCGCTTGTTATGTCTCAAATCGTGTTTTCTTGCGTGCTAAGCTTGGAAAAACCCCATATGACCTCCGGTTTGGACATAGGCCTAGTGTTACACACTTTAGGGTTTTTGGTTGCAAATGCTTTGTTAAGAAACATGGTAATCTTGATAAATTTGAAGCTAGATCTGTTGATGGCATGTTTCTTGGTTATCCATCTCATACTAGAGGCTACCGTGTGCTTTTACTTGACACCAACAAAATTGTGGAGATTTGCGAGGTTTCTTTTGATGAAGCTAGCCCAAGTACTAGCTCCAATATTGCAGGTCCGGATCCATATCCGCAGGGGGAGAGTATTTTTATTGAAGAAGATGAAGAAGTGGTGCTGCTGCCCGAAAACTCGGAAGTAAATAACGATCAAGCTGCTGATTTTGCACCACAACCAGCACCAACAGTCACTACTGCTGGTTCGGACCTTCCTCAATCAACAAGCTCTCCTAATCAAAGGTCCGAACATGAAGAAGAAGGTGCTTGTGAAGTGTCTACTCCCCTCCGAGTACTCAAAAGTCATCCTCCACAACAAATCATTGGAAGCTTGCATGAACGAGTCACTCGGTCCAGGTTTTGCGATCCAAACTCTCATGCTCATTCTGCTTTTGTTGCTTCTTTTGAACCCAAGGATATATCACACGCACTCACTAATGAATCTTGGATTAATGCCATGCAAGAAGAGTTAGAAAATTTTGAAGGAAATAATATTTGGAAACTTGTACCTCCACCTCAAGGTCACACATTAATTGGAACTAAATGGGTATTTAAAAATAAGCAAAGTGAGGATGGGGTTGTGGTTAGGAATAAAGCTAGGTTGGTTGCTCAAGGTTTCACTCAAATTGAAGGTCTAGATTTTGATGAAACTTTGCTCCTGTTGCTAGATTAGAAGCTATAAGAATTTTATTAGCATTTTCTGCATCTAAAGGTTTCAAGTTATATCAAATGGATGTTAAAAGTGCTTTTCTTAATGGCTACATAGAGGAGGAGGTTTATGTTAAGCAGCCACCGGGTTTTGAAAATCCAAATTCTCCTAATCATGTTTACAAACTGTCCAGAGCCTTGTACCCTCTAAAACAAGCCCCTAGAGCATGGTACGATAGGTTAAAAACATTCTTACTTGAAAAGGGGTTTACCATGGGCAAGGTTGATAAAACTCTTTTTGTACTTAAGCATGGCAATGAATCATTATTCGTTCAAGTGTATGTGGATGATATTATCTTTGGTTGTGCTTCTCATGATCTCGTGTCCAAGTTTTCAGCTATGATGAGTTCAGAATTTGAGATGAGTATGATGGGAGAACTCACATACTTTTTGGGGCTGCAAATCAAGCAAACAAAAGAAGGAAATTTTGTGCATCAAACTAAGTATACAAAGGACCTTCTTAAGCACTTCAACATGGACAAATGTAAGCCTCTTCGGACACCAATGGGAACAGCAACAACACTTGAACTTGACGAAGATGGTGACCCGGTCGATAAAAAAGAATACAGAAGTATGATTGGATCACTTTTGTATATCACGGCGTCAAGACCGGACATACAATTCAGCGTATCTCTTTGTGCACGTTTTCAAGCTTCTCCACGTGCTTCACATCGCCAAGCCATCAAAAGGATTCTCAGGTACCTACATGGAACTCAAGAATTTGGCATTTTTCTTCCTTCTTCCTCAACCGTTTCTTTGAAAGCTTTTTCGGATGCTGATTTTGGGAGTTGTAGGATTGATAGGAAAAGTACTTCGGGTGCTTGTCATTTTCTTGGTAATTCACTTGTTGCTTGGTCCTCTAGAAAACAAAGTTTAGTTGCACAATCCACGGCCGAATCTGAATATGTAGCTGCGGCTAGCGCTTGCTCACAAATTCTTTGGATTGTTCAAACACTTAAGGACTATGGGGTTGATTTAGATAGTGTTCCACTGTTTTGTGATAACACTAGTGCAATTTGTATTGCAAAAAACCCTTTGAAACACTCTAGAACTAAGCACATTGACATTAGGTATCACTTTCTTCGTGATAATGTTGAAAAAGGAAACATTGTGCTTCACCATGTCGATACCGAACAACAATTGGCTGATATTTTTACAAAACCTTTGGATTTCACTCGTTTTTGTTTCATTCATAGTGAAATAGGGGTTATGCATCCTCATGGCTTAAATTGAGGGGGAGTTTTTGAAACTTTGAAAGTCTACGTGTGAATCTGAAACTAAAATAATATGAGCATAGTATTTCATACATATATGACTTTGTGATTCCTTTTACAGGCTGAAAGTTCTTACTACATTACTCATGTTATACATTTTGTAGTTTTTGCCATGACTAGTAATTGGAATAATTACTTACACTAAATCTGGTCATGATCGAACTTTCTTGCTGTTTTGAACTTGTTGCGTGCTCACAAGTGCTTTTAATCATAAAAAAATTAATCAAGTGATCAGCTCACATGTTGAGTTTTCAAATAAAAAATTGAGAAAAGATCAAGAGAATATGCATGCATCGCACTTCTTCTTTTGAGATTGCTTATCATTGCACTAAGATATGAACTTGGAAGGAATTGTGTATGACTAAAACCATGTCCTTAAGCTTCTGATTGTCAAATGACATAGGCATGGCTTGGTTGGTTAGAATAAGGTTGATGCGGCATATAATCTCTTGCAAATATCATATGATCAACTTTGTGCCTTAAATGATTATGAATAATAAAAATGCAGCAACAAGTGTCATGTTTTCAGGTTTTGAAATAGTTGAGTAAGGGAGATCATGACTTGCTTAAACTGAAAAATACATTTGATCTCTAGCATGGCTTACACTACTTTATGTATCTCATTGATGTGATAGTGTAAGTAACCTGATAGTATGACTTGGATGAGCTTTGTTTTGTATGTATATGTTATAATATGCTCATAACATTTAAAAATTTCTCTTTTGAACCTTGCTGAATACATTGTCAAAGGGGGAGAAATATGTATAAGGAGAGATTTTTTTTACACTTTGCATATGTTATACACACTTTCTTCCTTCTCTGATTTTAAAAAATGGGGAGAAATTAATAAAGGGGGAGAAATGAGTTTTCAAAGCTTTTCAAAACTTTTCATAAGCCAATGTTCGGATTTTAATTGGTGTTGCCAATGCATTCATCAAGGGGGAGATTGTGAGACCTATGTGTGCTGAATACATTGGCAATTAGGATAAAAGTTAGCAATGACATTCAAAGTTTTGAATATTGCCAAAACATTCTTCTGTGGCAAGGTCCGACAAGTTTTTTGTTAGATCCGCCAAGTGTTGGCAAGGTCCGACGCAAGGTCCGGAGAGCTCCTGCAAGGTCCGGAGAGCTTCTGTGAGGTCCGGAGCTTGTTTTTAGGGAGCTCCCGTGAAGTTCAACTCGTAGAACTGCAGCGTCTTGTTTCTGCTTTTAACTCGCAATGTTTCAAACTTTCTTTTATGGGAAGGTTTGCTTAGTATTAATTTGCTAAGTTTTTGGTGTGTTTTGGTGGTTATGGCTGTTATCATTTGATATGGTTTGCAACATGCTTATGTGACGTGCTCATGTAAGGTGTTGTGGTTTTCGAACTAACGTGAGTCAAGTCGAGGACTTGTGCTCGGAAGAATTGGTTGTTTATTCATGTGCAGGTGTTGCTTGAGTTCAAGACATGGCTGGTGACGGGATCCTTGGACTAGTCTCAGGGAGGAGATGAGGTTCCAACAACCAAGTTCGGGAGGAGCTGTGGTTGAGTTGATCGGGAGGTCGCGCAGTATGTTTGGATCAAGGGCAGTGCATATGAAGGTTGCGTGTACGTCGTTGGAAGGTGTTTGCACGTGTGCAAGGAGTGCATGGACGTGGCAACATTGTTCCAAGGCGTGATGAAGAGAAGTGGACGTAAAGAATTGGTCGGAAAGGTCCAACCGGCTGGATTGCGTACTCAGGCTGAGGCTGAGTCGGATATGACTCAAATATGGAAGATATGAGTTGGTTATGATAGGATTTCGTGCTAGGCACGAAGTTGAGTTGTTTTAGGAATGTTTAGGACGTTCCTAAGGTGTTTGGAAGTCTCACGATTGCTTCTATCTGCGAATAGGAGAGTCCTGAGCAGTTATGGTAAGTTAGGATACGAGTCCAATTAGGAGTAGGAGTCCTAGATTGGATTGTTTAGCCTGAGAGCTGGCTATAAAAGCAAGGGAGGCCAGAGCTCTCGTGTGTTGAGAACTTTGGGCTGTTCCTCTTGTGTTTCTATTGAATAAAGTTCATAGTTTCGAGGAGCTTTTGTGCCTTGTTCGTCCGACTTGTTTTTCGTCAAGTCTTTCTCGCCGAGTTTCTGGACAGACCGACGTTGCTTTGGTGTTTCGTTCATAACTCGAGTTTTACAGATCCGATTGATGTGATTCTTTTTGGGTTGTCTTCAAAACTCAATTGTCTATCATCTGTGAAATTTCACGAGCTTTGGATCTGTAGTTTTTGAGATACACGACTTTCTTTCAGCGTTGCAGATCTGTTTTATATCAGGTAGAACAGATTGATCTTCGTTTAATGTTTTGATCGTATCTCAAGTTTTACTTCGTGTTTTCATGTTATTCTTGTTGCATTAGATCGTGACTTGATTCTCTACCTCTCTACTTATTCGTCACGGTTGAACACGTTTGAAAACACTTGCACACACAGTTTCTTTAACCGATTGATTTTTTGCTGAGGGGTTTTTGTTGTTTCCGCTGCGAAAAGTTTTAATCTACCATTCACCCCCCTCTGGTAGCTTTTCACGTGCTCTTCGATCATACACTTGTACACAAAGGATATTTACTTGTCTCCTAATGGCAACATCTACTAACTCACGTAGCTTCCCCGTCAAGGATCCTACATTCCAACTACCCACCTGAAATCTATGTTCCTCGGCTAGCTTCCTTACGCTTTGCACCCGTCGAGTAAGATGCAAAGACCCTTGCTCACTTATCACTACATCCAGGCGATGTTGTAGCGCGCCACTAAGGTGATGGTGATCCGTCCCTTGCTCATTTAACACCATATCCGGCTTCCGATATGGCGCGCCACTAAGGTGGTGGCGACCCGGCCCTTGCCCACTTAACACCATATCCGGGTTCCGATATGGCGCGTCGCTAAGAGGGTTACACCCCAACGAATTTCTATTGAGTTTCATTTCCATGAGAATGGCTAAGTGTAGTTGTTGGCTCGCCAAGCCTGTCACAACCCCTCCTCCTTTACCTGGTCTTGGGACCAGCTATGTTATTACAACATAGGCGGAGTTTAAATTAGACATAACAGTCTGTAGAAACTCTCTACGGGTCATATGATACACCGTTGGAAAGGTTATGAAATTGGCAACATTGTTGTAGTTCAAAGTTCATATAAAGGAGATGCTGGCAAATTTTATCCAGGAATTCTGTCAACTTTGAGCAATCATAACTTTTGATCCAGAAATGATCTAGAGGCATATGAGTACTCATTGGAAATATACTGAAGTTAACTTTAACTTTGGGTATTCAACTTGAGTTATGAAAATGCTATTAAACAGATCAAAATCTAGGTTAGAACAGACGGGTCTGTTCTGTACAGCAAAGAGGGCTAATTCGGCTTACCACACGGAAGTGACTAAACCTGAGGATATTCCGGTGGGACGTGAATATCCGATGTGTTTCCGATGAGTACCGGTCATGCCGGCCAATGGGACGTCAAGTTCAAGATTGAACTGGCGCCGGAAACAAAACTGATTTCACAGAAGCCGTATATGATGGCACCCGATGAACTGGTGAAGTAGAAGGAGCAACTAAGGGAATTCATGAGCAATAGTTTTATCTGACCAAGCTCATCACCTTAGGATCGCTCTGCGCTGTTTGTTAAGCAGAACGATGAGACGCTAAGATTAAGTGTTGATTATTGTTCGCTCAATGCCGTCACTATAAAGGACAATGAGGGTACTCTATGGGTTAAAGACCGTATAGTTGTACCTCGTAAGATGAAGCTCTACGGCCGGAAATGTCGCACACCGCTGAAGTGGTGTGAGTACGGCGCAAGAGTACGGTTCGGGGTTGATTAGTCAACAAAGATGATGACCGAGTTCAAACAATAGGGGCGAACTTGAAGGCTGAATAATCTCGACAGAAAAGCTAAGAGGATCGAAGGCGTAGACTGTTGCATTCCGACGTCGAAGAACACATTTATCTTCGTGTGCTCCGATGAAAAGAATTCACTGGTTCAATATAAAGGGGAGATTTTGCTCCCCGAAGCTTAGATCCATTTGCTATCACAAAAAGTGTGGACCCGTAGATTACCGGTTGGAACTACCGGCATGTATCGCGGGTACCCACGACATAGTCATGTGTCACAGCTACGGAAGTTCCTTAAATCTACCGCTGCTGTCCGCACCGAAGAAATCGACGAGTCGAAACCAGGTCGTGCCTACACTGAGCGACAGGTACAGACTATCAATGGAAGGATCAGGAACACCTGGAGCCGGACATTGAGCATTTACAAGGTGCTGTGGATTAATCATACCATGGAAGAAACAACGTGGAGAGCAAACATTACCTCCGCATGAACTATCCGGAACTTTTATCGTCATACCACTTGGCATTACCTCCCCCATCTCGTTTCTCCTATTGGAATCTTGGGACGAGATTCTTTTTAAGGGAGGAGGAATGTAAAAGTCCCAAAAACATGAATGCAAAGAAACGGATGTTTGAGCATCATTGTGTTTCGGGTTCACAAAAAATTGAGACTTGTTTAAATTTTTCCACATGTGATGACACGCATGAGTGTCCCACCACTCTAGCCGAGGATCAAGTGAGTGTTTGTGGGACAGAGTTAAGTTAAAGCTCATGTGTAAGCTCTCATGTGCCAGGCTAAATAAAATACAGAGAATGAACTCAATTTGTTCATTTCAAATTTCAAATGAGGGCAACAAATAGGAATGCAAACTGTTGTGCTCAAAACCTCATTTGCAGCAGCCAAAACAAAAATCCGAGTTCATATTTGAATTCCTTAGGTCCAAATAAGTGGGTAGGCCAAGTTTCATGAACTTTAGAAATGATTTGCTACCCATTGTTCAAATGGAATTTAAATTACATAGGAATTCAAATTCAAATGTGAATTTGGAGGAAACCTGTCAAATTCTTCAAATTCAGTTAGGATTCAAATTTCCTACAATTGCATGGAATCAGTTTCCAACCTTGAGGAAAAATTGAGGGGATAAGGGGGACAGTGGGGCCCACATGTAAATGAGCAGAAAAATGTGACTTGCACCCTAAGCAACTCTTCTCTGTTCCCACTAAGCAACCGACGCTCTCTGTTCAGAAACGATTCAGCCGTGACTCTCTCCGGGCGCCACCGCATGCAACCCCGACGCCACCTCCTGCTGCTGTGGTGTGCTGGCGACCAGCTCCCGCCCTCATCCGCTCACGGGTTGCTATTGCCGCTCACAAACCGCCACACTGAGGCTCCAGAGCTCCCTCGCGCTGGACTGAGCAGAGAGCGCCGCCACCACTTCGGGTCAATGCGTGAGATAACGAACTCGTGTATTCCTTTCTCTCCAGACATGCAAAACGGCACCGGCGTCCTTCTCTTTACCTCCTCGACCAAGTCTCGGGCTCCACGACCCTGCTCGTATTGTTCTTCACAGAGGCCGAGTTCTACCGTCACCAGGTGCTCTCGTGGACAGGGCAACCGAGGGGCTTTCACGCCTGAGCTAGGACACCCAGAGGAGCGTCGGAGCTCCCTGCTACTCCTCGCCAAACCTCAACTCAAGCCATGATCCCCTGAGCGAGAATTTGGCAATTTATTCTCGGCACATGCAAAACGACCCAAGGTGAGAATTCCTCTAAATTCGATCGCAATTCCTGTTTTTAGGCCACCAAATCATGCACACGTGCACTAGACTGGCTAGCGGTCAAGTTCCCTTCAAAACCCTAGCTAGAAATCGACCATGAGTGAGCTAATTCCTGTGTTCCCGAGCTCGGACATCACAACACCCCTAGCATCCAAGGATGCTGTAGAGCCAATCCCTCGAAAGTTTGGCGGACTAGGACCACCGGGCGACGGCGCCGAACTTCACCGAAGGCCGCCGCACGTCGCGGGCATGTTTCCTGTTGTCTATCACCCAAGCCAACCCCGCCAACGTGCTCCTCGGCCCTGAAAACCCCCGGGTGGCGAGTCTCCGGCCGGGAGACGGCCGGAAACGCCGGTCCGGTGAGCTCCGGCAGAGGTCCGGCGACGGGGCAGCGCGGGAGCGGGAAATGACCGAGGAAGAAGATGACCCGGGCGGGCCCCATGTGTCAGCGACCGAAAGTTTAAAAAACTGATCAGCTGTGGCTCTGTGATCCAGTGTGGCTGCACGCCAAAAGGGTGTGGCTCGGTGTGGCTGGAATTTCAGTGGCTGAGATTTAAAACGTGGGCCCAAGTCTTTTTCCAATAGCAAAACAAATCCAGTTTCAGCTCCAACTTTGAAAATTCATAACTTTGTGTAGGAAACTCCAAATTGGGTGATTCAAATTGGGTTGGATTCCTTTTGCAAAGATCTATCCAAATATGAACCCCAATTTGTATGAAAGTCAATATTAAATTCTGAATAATTCTTTTAAGGTTCTTGAAAAAGAATTATTGAGGGAGTTTGGTTTACCCAAAAATCCTCAAATTTTGCCAGAATATTATTTAGGATATTATTGAACTTTCGGCAAAGTTTCAGATCATTTGGAGTTGATTTGAATAGGAATTTCCAGAGTACAATCTGCTGTACTCAAAATTGTCCAGAAACATTTCAAAAAAATAGTTTTCCTTTGTAAAATCAATTCTGGAAAATCCTTAGCTTCACAAATCATAGGAAAATTCAGACATACTCTATTAGACATACTTGAAAGGGTAGTTCATGTGATTGGGCATGAAAATGCACCTTAGTCCAGAATTAATTCCTTGTAGCATAACTGCTTCTAGAATTATTCTGGAAGAACTACTCAAGTAAAAAGTCTGAATTATGTACCAAAGTGCTTTCATGTGACCAGGAACTAACCTGTAAAGTTTCAGCTCAAATTGAACTTTAAATCTACCTGTTCTTGTTCTCCATGCTTATGTATATGAGCAACACATAGAGAATTATGGTGGGAATTATGGAAGACACAACTCCCACCCACATTAGCTGAAATTTGGCAAGCTAAGTCTCTGTGTAGTTTATGACTTCATATAAAAATTTCGAATTCATTGGGGATCAGGACCTTTGGTTCCTTTCAACCCATTTCAACTCATGTGACATGTCCATTAGGAACCATAGAACATGTTAATGGAGCTCCTTATGGACAGTTGGTTTTTCTTCTAATTCCTCTGCACAACAGGGACAAGAACTTCATTCTTAGTACTCCCACACAGTTCCCTGTTATTAACGAGTTGAGTCTTTATTTCTTTAAAGTGCATTATAAGAACCTGTGCATATACATATCAATAGGACTTACGACGGAGGCAATCAATGGAGAAGTTCGATGGAGTGATTCCATTGAAGTGGATCAGTTGATAAAGCCTCAAGGGAGACAAGACTCTAACTGAATTACATACTATTAGACCCTGCAAAACTGGCAAGCCCCGGTTTGCATTTAACTACCACTAAGTTTTTACTTTGTATACTATACGTCAGTTAGGATGAATTGTGCATTAAGTCTAGATGTTTGATACTACTCTTGCATGACCAGAAAACCTATGGAGTATTTGGGTAGGTGTCCTTCCACAGTGTAGAATATGCCATGCTTAAGTAGGACTCGGTAGAAGTCGAGTGGCTGGACGCTACTTGCGAGTATTGGAATTTGGGAGCACAGGGGATTAAGTCAAAAAGTTGTTAGTAAGTTGAAATGAGACCGGGCAGGGTGTAGGGGCAACAGGACATGGGGGCCTGGGTGCTTAGACCTGTCCGTGTCGGTTGAGGACCGATCCGTATGCGGCCCTGCTGAACAAGTATTGAACGTACCGAAGGCATATCGGATATATGGGCCCCGATAAACCGATGTAACCTATACCTCCGGGTGTCGAGGCATAGCACACCAATTTATAGGTGTAGGTTGAGGACAGCAAGGTGGAAATCTGCTAACGGGCATAGAGAGATGCTCCATGTAGGGAACCTCCTGTCCGTTTCGGTGCGATCAGTTCGACGTTTGGGCTGTTGGGTGAAAGGTTGTCCCGTACGACATCGAGTGAGCGTGCTGTGCAGCTCCACGGGTGGGCGTACGTAACTTGCTCTTCGGGTATCCCTGCAGGTGTATATCGAGTCGATTCGCCGTCCCTCGCGGTTATGAGTACCGCTTGTTTACTGCATCGTGACATAGAGGTAACTTGCACTGAGATAAGAATTAGTCACCATTGGTTTGAAGTTAATACTAGTAATGTAATGTTATCTTTTTGTGAATAGGTTAGTGCAAATTTGATTCATTTCCACCATGAGCAAGCTACATCGGGAGAAAGCGTTTCTTGTTTGATTGTGGACTCCCGATGTGAGGTTGTTAGACCTACTTGTGCTGTATACAATGGCTTTAATGATAAAAGTTTTGAATACTACCAAAACACCTTTTTAACAAGGTCCAATGATAGGTCCGACTTGTTTTTGGTAGCTCCGGCAAGGTCCGACGTAAGGTCCGACTTGCTTTGTCTAGGTCTGACTTATTTTGGCTAGGTCCGACTTGTTTTTGCTAGCTCCGGTGCTAGGTCCGACTAGCTTTGGTAAGTTCCGTGCTAGGTCCGACTAAGCTTTAGTAAGCTCCGGCAATAGGTCCAACTAGCTTTGGTAAGCTCCGGTTCAAGGTCCGGTTAGCTTTGGTAAGGTTCGGAGCTTGATTGCAATGGTTCTGCTTTTAACTTGCAATGTTTCGAACTTGCTTTACTCTTATGGAAAGTTTGCTTAGTATTATTTTACTAAGTTTTTTGTGTGTTTTGATGGTTATGGCTGATATCATTTTGCTATGGTTTACAACATGCTTATGTGAGGTGCTCACGTAAGATGTTGTAGTTTCGAACTAACGAGAGTCAGGTCGAGGACTTGTGCTCGGAAGTATTGGTTGTTTATTCATGTGCAGCTGTTGCTTGAGTTCAAGACATGGCTGGTGACGGGATCCATTTTACGAGTCTTAGGGAGAAGATGAGGTTCAACAACCAAGTTCGGGAGGAATTGTAGTTGAGTTGATCGGGAGGTTGCGCAGTATGTTTGAATCAGGAACAATGCATATGAAGGTATCTTGGACATCGTTGGAAGATGTTTGCACGTGTGCAAGGAGTGCATGGACGTGGCTGCATGGTTCCAAGGAGTGATGAAGAGATGTGGACATAAAGAATTGGTCGGAAAGGTCCAACCGACTAGGTTATGGACTCAGGCTGCGGCTGAGTCATGTTTGACTCAAATATTGAAATTTATGAGTTGGTTATGATAGGATTTCGTGTGGGACATGAAGTTGAGTTGTTTTAGGAATGTTTGGGACGTTCCTAAGGTGTTTGGAAGTCTTAAGATTGCTTCTATCTGTGTATAGAAGAGTCTTGAGCAGTATTGGAAAGTTACAGTTTGAATCCAAGTAGGAGTAGGAGTCCTAGTTTGAGTTGAGTTGGCCTTCGGGCTGGTTATATAAGCAAGGGAGGCCAGAGCTCGTGGTGCATGACTTTGGGGCTGTTCCTCTTGTGTTTCGATAAATAAAATTCGTATTCTAAAGGAACTTTTGTGCCTTGTTCGTCCGACTTGTTTCAGACAAGTTTTTCTCGTGGAGTTTATGTTCAGCACTACCTTGCTTCGGTGGTTTTATCATAACTCGAGTTTTACAGATCCAATTGGTGTGATTCTTTTAGGGTTGTCTTAACAACTTGATTATCTATCATATGTGAAAATTTCACGGTCATTGAATTTGTGGTTTCTGATCTACACGAGTTTCTTTGCAGTATTCCAGAACTGTTTTTATCACGTAGGACAGATTGACCTTTGTTCGATCTTTCGATCGTAACTTGAGTTTGTCTCAACGGATTTTCATGATTCTTGTTGTGACGTCTTCGTGACTTGATTCTACACAATCTATACTAGTTTTGTCACAGTTGAACACGTTTAGATTAGTCGCACACACCGGTTTCTTTAACAGATCGGTTTTCTGCTGAGGGGTGTTTTGTTGCTTCCGCTGAAAAGTTTTTATCTACCATTCACCCCCCCTCTCGTAGCTTTACACGTGTACTTCGATCCTACAATTGGTATCAGAGCCAGGTTGCTCTAATCTTTGTGATTTGCACGTGTTTTGACTAATCATCATGGAGAAATACTCCGCCAAACCTTGTGTGTTTAGTGGTATTGATTTTCAGGTTTGGAAGGCACGCATGGAAGCTTTCATCCAGGCGCAAGGCTTTGCAATATGGGAAAAGGTGTACAAGCCTTACGATGTGCCTTCAAACGATCAAGTCACGGCTACAAACATGAGAGATGTCGACAACAACAACAAGGCTGGAAACTTGATCATACAAGGACTAACTCAGAGCGACTTCGACCGTGTTGCACACCTCTGATCGGCGTACGATGTGTGGAGAGCACTTTGTGACTACCACGAAGGATCCAACACGATCATGGAGGTAAGACAGGATATGTTCAAGAAAGAATACATCCGCCAGTCCATTGATGACCTCTTTGCTCGCTTTAATAAAATTCTCAGCAACTTGCGTAGCGTCAATGTTAATTTTTTAGATGCTGAAAATGCTAGGCAATTACTAAGTGCATTAGACATGTCAATTTAGGAGATGAAAGTTACATCCATACGTGAATCCACTGTCATGAGTACTCTTACATTAGATGTGCTTTATTCTAAGCTAAAAACTCAAGAAATTGACATTATATCACGTAAGAACCCAAATAAGACTATTGCATTTGTCACACAACGTGATATGCCTAGCTCCGGCCAATCATCTAGCAATACACCAGATTGAGGAGTTTCCAGAGGAGGAGCTAGTACTTCTTTCTACTAGGTTCTCAAAAGCATTACAAAATATGAGAACTAAAAGGAGAGGAAGCTCCGGACCTCAACGATGCTTTGAATGTGGTAAGACAGGACACTTTTGTACAGATTGCCCTAACCTTTCAGATCCTTCTAACCATGATGAAAAGAAGAATAAAGTCAAGTCCTCTTTTGGCAACACCAACAAGAAAAAGAAGGGTTTTACGGGACGCAAACTGATAAACAGTTTCATCACCGCACTTCAAGAACTTGGCTCGAGTGATGTAGACATTGGAAGTGATGAAGATGAAGATGATATGGCAAACTTGTGCTTCATGGCGGGCAAATCAAAATCAAGTATGGAGGATGCAGAACACAACAGTGACAACGAAGAGGTATGTCCTACTTCCGAAGAAATGTGTGATGCTATTTCTCGTGCCACTATTATTGTTAAGAAAAAGGACAAAAAGATTAGGGACAATGCTGTTAAAATTGAGTCACTAGAATCTGAAATTAATCGTTTAAAACCCTTGATTCCTAGTGATGATTCTTGTTCCTCATGTGATTTAATATATGAACAATTGTCCTCTCTAAGAAGTGCACACACCTCCACACTTGATAAACTTGAACATGAAATCGAAAAGAACAAAAAGCTTGCTGCACTTAATGATAAAAACTTGAAAGATGCTTGTTGTTCTACAATTGATTTGCATTGTTCTACTTGCAATGATCTTCATAAGAAACTACAAGATGCTATGAAAGAAATTTCTATATTGAACAATGCTTTACGTTCTCATGAAGTTAAATATTGTTCCAATTGCAAATTAAAAGGAAAAACTTCATGTGAAAATTGCCTTGATCTATCAAATAAACTTGATAACATGCATTGGACATTAGATCGGTTTTGTAATGGGAATAAGAATTTAAACTTGCTGCTGAATTCTTCCAAGTCTTGCAATGATAAAACTGGTTTAGGTTTTGATTCACATGCTCATGCTAAGGAACATCCACCTAAAATTGTAAAATCATTAGGACATGGTTTGATTCAAACAGTTCCTAAACAAAAAGAAGTGGTGTTTAAATCTGCAGGAGTGTTGTCACATTCGGGTTCAAATAAGCATACTGCATGCCCATCTAGACATGAACACAAAGTTAAATTTCATTTTACCTATTGTGGTAGAGATGGTCATGTCATAGATTTTTGTTATAGACTAGCTAAAGAACATAAAAAGGAAAGAATGCAAGCTAGATCTTATATCTCTCATGCAAAATTTTCTGCACATACTAAACCGAATGTCAAGAACATGCAACCTGCTGTTATGAGTCGGAAATATTCAAAGTTTAACTCCGGAGCTTCAGTTTTTGCCTCCGGACCTTCTGTTTTTGCCTCCGGAGCTACTGATTTTCGTGCTACACAAGTAACACCTCATAGGTCAGTAGTTAAGAACAAAAAATCTCAAACTTTGACTCATAAACCTTCTGTTTTATCTCAGCTTTCGCATGTTATTCCTGTTGGACATCGTGTGACTCAGTACTGGATTCCTAAATGCCTTTTAACTAACCCCAGTATTGAGTCATCGATGTATTGTGCTTTTTGTAGGTATCACGCTTGAGGAAGGAGAACATTTGGATTGTGGATTCAGGTTGCTCACGCCACATGACCGGTAACAAAGAATGGTTCTCCTCTCTCTCTTTTGTGTCACGTGTAGAGAATGTTACTTTTGCCGATAATTCTTCAACTCCTATAATTGCTAAGGGTTCGGTTAGAGTAAATGATCACTACACTTTGAGGGATGTGGCACTTGTCAAAAATTTGAAATACAACTTGCTTTCTATTTCACAATTGCTAGATGAAAATCTGAAAATTATTTTCAATAAAATTGCTGCAAGGTTGTAGGTTCAAATAGTGAGCTTATCTTTAACATGTCTCGGTTTGGAAGAGTTTTTAAAGCTGATTTTGATATTTCTTCCTCTAAGAATAGATGTCTAGTTGCAAATAATTCCAAAGATTTATATTTTTGGCATCGTAGACTTGGTCACGTAGGGTTTGATCATCTCACGCGTGTTAGTGCTCTTGATTGCATACGTGGGCTGCCTAAGCTTAAAGGGGACAAAGAAATTATGTGATCTTCTTGTAGACATGCTAAGATGGTTGCAGGTTCACATGCTCCTCTCACAATGACCATGACAACTGAACCGGGTTAACTTTTACACATTGACACCGTAGAACCTTCACGTGTTCAATCCTTTGGAGGTAAATGGTATGTTCTTGTGATTGTTGATGACTATTCTAGATACTCTTGTGTTTACTTTATGGCATCTAAGAATGAAGGTTTCAGTCACTTTAGAACTTTATTTCTTAGATTATCAATTGATCACCCAGGATCTTTAAGAGCAATTAGAAGTGATAATGGAACCGAATTTAAAAATCAATCATTTGATCACTTGTTTGCTGAAAATGCAATAGATCATCAATTTTCTTCACCATATGTACCTCAACAAAACGGTGTTGTAGAGAGAAAGAACAGAACCTTAGTTGAGATGGCTAGGACTATGCTTGATTAATATCAAACTCCTAGGAAATTTTGGGCTGATGCAATTGTAACTGCTTGTTATGTCTCAAATCGTGTTTTCTTGCGTGCTAAGCTAGGTAAAACACCATATGAGTTCAGGTTTGGACGTAGGCCTAGTGTCACACACTTTATGGTCTTTGGTTGCAAATGCTTTGTTAAGAAACATGGTAATCTTGATAAATTTGAAGCTAGATCTGTTGATGGCATGTTTCTTGGTTATCCATCTCATACTAGAGGCTACCGTGTGCTTTTACTTGATACTAACAAAATTGTGGAGACTTGTGAGGTTTCTTTTGATGAAGCTAGCCCAGGTACTAGTTCAAATATTGCAGGTCCGGATCCATTTCCGCAGGGGGAGAGTATTTTCGTTGAAGAAGAGGAAGAAGTGGTGCTGCTGCCCGAAAATTCAGCAGCTAATGACATTGTTCCAGCTCCTGATCTTGATTCACAGCCAGCACCGACGACCACCATTTCTGTTCCAGATCCTCCTCACGTCACAAGCTCATCTATTTGTGATGAACATGAAGAAGAAGCTTGTGAAGTGTCCACTCCCCTCCGATTCTCAAAAGTCATCCTCCACAACAAATTATTGGAAGATTGCATGAATGAGGGGTTTTTCGACCCCAATTCTCATGCTCATTCTGCTTTTGTTGCCTCTTTTGAACCCAAAGATATATCACACGCACTCACTAATGAATCTTGGATTATTGCCATGCAAGAAGAGTTAGAAAATTTTGAAAGAAATAATGTTTGGAAACCTGTACCTCCACCTCAAGGTCACACTTTAATTGGAACTAAATTGGTGTTTAAAATAAACAAAGTGAGGATTGGGTTGTGGTTAGAAATAAGTCTAGGTTGGTTGCTCAAGGTTTCACACAAGTTGAAGGTCTAGATTTTGATGAAAATTTTGCTCCTGTTGCTAGATTAGAAGCCATAAGAATTCTGTTAGCCTTTGCTGCATCTAAAGGTTTTAAGCTATATCAAATGGATGTTAAAAGTGCTTTTATTAATGGCTACATAGATGAGGAGGTTTATGTCAAACAACAACCTGGTTTTGAAAATCCAAATTTTCCTAATCATGTTTACAAACTGTCCAAAGCCTTGTACGGTCTCAAACAAGCCCCTAGAGCATGGTATGATAGGTTAAAAACATTCTTACTTGAAAAGTGGTTTACCATGGGCAAGGTTGATAAAACTCTTTTTGTGCTTAGGCATGGCAATGACTCATTATTCGTTCAAGTGTATGTGGATGATATTATCTTTGGTTGTGCTTCTCATGATCTTGTGTCTAAGTTTTCAGCTATGATGAGTTCAGAATTTGAGATGAGTATGATGGGAGAACTCACGTACTTTTTGGGGCTGCAAATCAAGCAAACCAAGGAGGGTACCTTTGTGCATCAAACAAAGTATATTAAAGATCTCCTAAGGTGCTTCAACATGGACAAAAGAAAGCCTCTTCGGACACCAATGGGAACAGCAACAACACTTGAACTTGATGAATATTGTGATCCTGTTGATCAAAAAGAATATAGAAGCATGATCGGATTACTTTTGTATCTCACGGCATCAAGACCGGACATACAATTCAGCGTATATCTTTGTGCACGGTTTCAAGCCTCCCCACGTGCTTTACATCGTCAAGCCATCAAAAAGATTCTCAGGTACTTACATGGAACTCAAGAATTTGGCATTTTTCTTCCTTCTTCCTCAACCGTTACTTTGAAAGCTTTTTCCGATGCTGATTTTGGGGGTTGCAGGATTGATAGGCAAAGTACTTCTGGTGCTTGTCATTTTCTTGGTAATTCACTTGTTGCCTGGTCCTCTAGAAAACAAAGTTCAGTTGCACAATCCACAGCCGAATCTGAATATGTAGCTGCTGCTAGTGCCTGCTCACAAATTCTTTGGATTGCTCAAACACTTAAGGACTATGGGGTTGATCTAGATAGTGTTCCACTGTTTTGTGATAGCACTAGTGCCATTTGCATTGCTAAAAACCCCGTGCAACATTCGAGAACTAAGCACATTGACATTAGGTATCACTTTCTCCGTGATAATGTCGAAAAAGGGAACATTGTGCTTCACCATTTAGATACCGAACAACAATTGGCTGACATTTTTACAAAACCTTTGGATTTCACTCGTTTTTGTTACATTCGTAGTGAAATAGGGGTTATGCATCCTCATGGCTTAAATTGGGGGAGAATTTTGAAACTTGGGAAGTCTATGTGTGAATCTGAAATTAAAATAATATGAGCATAGTATTTCATGCATATATGACTTTATGATTCCTTTTTTATGCTGAAAGTTCTTACTACATTACTCGTGTTATACATTTTGTAGTTTTTACCATGTCTACTAATTGGAATAATTACTTACACTAAATCTGTTCATGGTCGAACTTTCTTGCTGTTTTGAACTTGTTGCATGCTCAGAAGTGCTTTTAATCATAAAGAATTAATCAAGTAATCAACTCACATGTTGAGTTTTTATGTTCAAATAAAAAAATGAGAAAAGATCAAGAGAATATGCATGCATCGCACTTCTTCTTTTGAGATGGCTTATCATTGCACTTAGATATGAACTTGAAAGGAGTTGTGTATGACTAAAACCATGTCCTTAAGCTTCTGACTATCAAATGACATAGGCTTGGCTTGGTTGGTTAGAATAAGGCTGATTCTGCATATAATCTCTTGCAAATGTCATAAGATCAAAATTTGTGCTTTAAATGATAAATAAAATGCAGCAACAAGTGTCATACTTTCAGGTCTTGAAATAGTTAAGTTTGTGAGATCATGACTTGCTTAAATTGAAAATTACACTTGATCTCTAGCATGGCTTACACTACTTTATGTATCTCATTGATGTGATAGTGTAAGTTATTTTATAGTATGATTTGGATGAGCTTTGTTTTATATGTATATGTTATAATGTGCTCATAACAAATTAAAATTTCTCTTTTGTACCTTGCTGAATACATTGTCAAAGGGGGAGAAATTGATCACACATTGCACACATTCACAAGTGTTTTGGCACGATTCTTCTCAGGGGGAGAATTTTTGGTATTTTTTGTTTTTCTTCTCATTTTATTTCTGATTTACAAAGGGGGAGAAATTGTTTTGAAAACATTTCATGTGAATAAGCCAATGTTCGGATTTTAAGTGGTGTTGCCAATGCATTCATCAAGGGGGAGATTGTGAGACCTATGTGTGCTGAATACATTGGCTTTGACGATAAAAGTTTTGAATACTACCAAAACACCTTTTTAACAAGGTCCGACTCTAGGTCCGAGCTCCTACAAGGTCCGACGATAGGTCCGACGTAAGGTCCAACTTGTTTTGTCTAGGTCTGACTTATTTTGGCTAGGTCCGACTTGTTTTTGCTAGCTCCTGTGCTAGGCCCGACTAGCTTTGGTAAGTTTCGTGCTAGGTCCGACTAAGCTTTAGTAAGCTCCGGCGCTAGGTCCAACTAGCTTTGGTAAGCTCTGGTTCAAGGTCCGGTTAGCTTTGGTAAGGTTCGGAGCTTGATTGCAATGGTTCTGCTTTTAACTTGCAATATTTCAAACTTGCTTTACTCTTATGGAAAGTTTGCTTAGTATTATTTTACTAAGTTTTTTGGTGTGTTTTGGTGGTTATGGCTGATATCATTTTGCTATGGTTTACAACATGCTTATGTGAGGTGCTCACGTAAGATGTTGTAGTTTTGGAACTAACGAGAGTCAAGTCGAGGACTTGTGCTCGGAAGTATTGATTGTTTATTCATGTGCAGGTGTTTCTTGAGTTCAAGACATGGCTGGTGACGGGATCCATTGAACTAGTCTTAGGGAGAAGATGAGGTTCAACAACCAAGTTCGGGAGGAATTGTGGTTGAGTTGATCGAGAGGTTGCGCAGTATGTTTGAATCAAGAACAATGCATATGAAGGTATCTTGGACGTCATTGGAAGATGTTAGCACGTGTGCAAGGAGTGCATGGACGTGGCTGCATAGTTCCAAGGCGTGATGAAGAGATGTGGACGTAAAGAATTGGTCGGAAAGGTCTAACCGACTAGGTTATGGACTCAGTCTGCGGCTGAGTCATGTTTGACTCAAATATGGAAAGTTTTGAGTTGGTTATGATAGGATTTCATGTGAGTCACGAATTTGAGTTGTTTTAGGAATGTTTGGGACGTTACTAAGGTGTTTGGAAGTCTTAAAATTGCTTCTATCTGCGTGTAGAAGAGTCTTGAGCAGTATTGGAAAGTTACAGTTTGAATCCAAGTAGGAGTAGTAGTCCTAGTTTGAATTGGGTTGGCCTTAGGGCTGGTTATATAAGTAAGGGAGGCCAAGGCTCATGTGTGCACAACTTTGGGGCTGTTCCTCTCGTGTTTTGATAAACAAAATTCGTATTCTAAAGGAACTTTTGTGCCTTGTTCGTCCGACTTGTTTCAGACAAGTTTTTCTCGTCGAGTCTCTGTTCAGCACTACCTTGCTTCGGTGGTTTTATCATAACTCAAGTTTTACAAATCCGATTGATGTGATTCTTTTTGGGTTGTCTTCACAACGTGATTATATATCATCTGTCAAAATTTCACGGACATTGAATTTGTGGTTTCTTATCTACACGAGTTTCTTTGCAGTATTCCAGAACTGTTTTTCTTGCGTAGGACAGATTGACCTTTGTTCGATCATTCGATCGTAACTTGAGTTTCTATCAATGGATTTTCATGATTCTTGTTGTGACATCTTCTTGACTTGATTCTATACATTCTATACTAGTTTTGTCACAGTTGAACACGTTTAGATTAGTCGCACACACGGTTTCTTTAACAGATCGGTTTTCTGCTGAGGGGTGTTTTGTTGCTTCTGCTGAAAAGTTTTTATCTACCATTCACCCCCCTCTGGTAGCTTTACACGTGTACCTCGATCCTACAGGCCCCCTCATGCCGGAGTTTGGTCACAGTAGAGCCCCGCCGTCGAGCCCTGTCACGCCTCGCCTTCGCCGGAGAAGAAGCCCGTCGTTCTGCCCTACCATAATTCTTCGCAGAAAAAACCCAGGTGCTGCCATTGCTAGGACGGAGGCCCTGCCGCAAAGAGGAAGTGAGGTAGGTCTTCATTATCCCTCTTATGGCACCGCCTCTGTTTCTATGCACCCGTTTTCTTCGCCCCTTCGAGCAGAAACTTTTGGCGTATGGAGACATCATGTTTTTGTCAATTTTTGACAGTGGAATTGATCTACATCTTGTGTCAAGATCATCACCACATCCACACTTGATCCCGACACCCTTGTTCATCATAAAACCCCATGAAAGCCCATTAAAACATGCAAGAACACGTACAAACTGGTTTTGTAAAACTGCACTATAGGATTTGCATTCATCTACCCCATTGCATCTTGAGTAAAGTTTGTGCATGATGATTGATTGCTGTAAATTTTATATGTGCGTGGTCGTAAGTAGAAGGACAAGCTCAAGAGGCCGTCTACGAGGAACTACAGCACCAAGACTTCGAGATGCTTGAGCAACACGAACCACGGGACCAAGGCATGTGCCCCTTGACCATATTGATCCCATATTTTGAAACTGTTTTGCTTGTGAAAACTTCTATGCTTGAGTCAACATGATGGGACACCCTTTTATTGGAGTTTTTAGTAGTTTTGTTAACCACCCTTGTCGCCGGGAAAGTTAATGAGTCGGGTATGGTCATTTTTTCCTTTTTGCTTCGTTTAACTTACGGGACACAGGAAGCTGAAATAAAACTTGTTTAGCTACTGCACTCATATGAATAATGATGATGAGAACTTGATGATGTTAATGAGCATGGAATTGAGGAGATCTAGGCAAGCTTGGTTCGTGGATGTTGCTGAATGAGATGGTGGTTTACTTGCCATAGATCTAAGGACTGGTTCATGCGAGCACATGTCAGGAAAACAGTGCCACCACAAGGTCAAATATGGGTGCGGCTTAGCTGACTAATTAGGCGTGTTGCTAGCTTGTTATGAACCGTTGGATGGCGCGGGGAATGGGAGTCGAGAGGGACTGCCCTGGGAACTGCATGGCACAAGAGGGGGCCCGTGGGTGGGAGAATGGAGATTTGAGCCTGCCGGTGAAACCTCAGTGGGTCCGTATATTCTAGTAGCCCCTTTGTTAAGGCTATTTTGTGATCTCTTGGCCATACACCGACGGTGTTGTACTGATATAATGGAGGTTCTTTCGAGTCGCCGATGGGTGACGAAATCACAAACTTGTTGTTAAAGTGGTGCCACCTATGTAGAGTGTAAAACTATCATGATAGCCGTGCTTCCGGTCACAAGCACCTGGCCAACTTCCATGATTAGAGGCAAAACTTGGGTATGGTTGTGGTATGGTCATTGGGATTGGTTTTGGGACTGTTTTGAGACATGACAATGAGTTTGGTTTCGGTTATATGAATATGAGATGGTTATGAATATTTATCAGTATGGGATGAACTTGAGAAAGATTATTGTCTGGTTAAGACTTGATAATGTAAAAGTCCCAAAAACATGAATGCAGAGAAACGGATGATTGAACGTCATTGTGTTTCGGGTTATGGAAAATGGGACTTACAAAAACTTTCTTACATGGGATGGTATACGTGGAGTTCAACAACACGGGTTCAAGCATTCATTTGAATATGTTGGACCATGGTGGAGTTAAACTCATGTGTAATCATACATGTGTATGAGAAAGAATAAAAAGAAGATCTTTAGACTCAAAGGCTCAGCTCAAGTTGCTGCCAAACTTTTGAATACACATGGAACCTCATGCATTTGAAATTGAGGAGATTTATGGTGGCAACTTTCTGCTTTTAGGGTGATCCAAAAAGGAGTGAATTATGACCATGTTTGAAATGTGATGAAGCCACATTTGAAAGGCAAAGTTTAAACTGAACTGGTGAGGTATAGACTAGGACAAAAAAGTGACCGAGTATGTGTTATGAGCAAAGCAATGTTCACTAAATTCAAAAGTGCCCAGTTCAAAAATGGAATACAAACTGTGGTTGCAAACATTCTAGGTGCAGCAACCAAATTTAAAAGTTGGTTCCATAATTGAAATCCTCAGCCCAAATTTGTGGTAATATAAATTTTCACTACATTGGGAAGTATGTTGGCTAAGCATTTGCAAGAGGACTTAAATTCAGTTTGAACTAAATGGTTCAGTTCAAAGAAAAGGAGGCCATTTCCAAAAAGGAAATTCAAATTGTTGTTTAAAAATTTGTATTTGCAGTGTCCAACTCAAAGATCAGAGGGCATATTCAAATTCTTCAGGTTTGAATTAGTGAGAATGCGAATTTTAAGAAAGTTTGGAGTTGCTTTGATGTAAATATCAAAGGGGCTTATGAATTTCTTTGAAATTTGAATTCAAATTTGAAACTGAGGTAAAACTTGTCAATTTTCCAGATGGCCTTTGAATTTGAATTCCTCATGGTTGAAGTTTGCACTGTGCCAAAAATTGGAGATATTTTGAGAGGGAACAGCAGTGGGGCCCAATTGTCATTGAGATCAGGAAACTTGCACTCAAAGTCTTTGGTGATCGGTTGCACTCAAACCCACCGAAGTGGCTGCGCGCGCCACCGAGGGCTGCTGCCGACGCCACCTCCTACTCCCTTGCCCCCCCCCCCGGCTCTTATCCTCCACGCGAGTGCAACATAGGGACTTTTCCTCTCCCAGCTCGCTCTCACCCTCGCGGTTCTGCTCCCGAAAGAAAACGTCGGAGAACACCGCCGCTCCGGGTCCCCCGATCACGCACAGCCAACCAAGGCTCGGCTGCTCGGGTTTCCAACACGAAAAAGTAGCGCAAGAGCGTGCACGAGGTTTCCCCCCTCTCACCTTGAAGCTCTGAGCTGCTGTTAGACGTGAATTGATGCTTGGCGCCAAGAGCCGAGGTCCACACGGCGGACGCCATTTTGGTTCACCATGGACAGCCCCACACGAAGGTTTTCAAGCTTGATCAAGGGTACCTGGAGGAGCGCCGGATCATCACGATGCTCCTCCCCAAGTTTCAGCTCAATCCGTGCACCGTAGCTCGAGAATTTTGAGTTCTTCTCTCGGCCAGGAAAACATAACCGCGGGTAAAGTTTCTTGAAATTGATACTCAATTTTCGGTTAGAGCTGCTCATTTTGTGCACACAGGAGCTAGAGTGGATCGGGAACCTTTTTCCTTCGCAACCCTACCTTAGAACTGAGTAGTTGCAGCTAATTTCAAGTTTTTCCATCGGCGGCCATGGCGGGAACGATCGGGTGCCCGGTGAAACGCTAGTAACCGCCATTCCCGAGCTACTTTGTGGCCATGTCGAGCTTCCATAGGCGTCACTGATGCTGTAGAGACGATCACTCGGGTTTTCGTGGGCTGAAGTGATCGGTCATCGGCGCCGAAGCTTCACCGAGGCCTTTGCACGTCGCCGGCCTACTTATGGTCACCGGCAGCCCGGGAGCACCGCACCAATGGTTGCCACACCCGGTTTTTCCGAAGAACAACCAAGTGAATACCACATGTATGCCAGGATCATTTTCTCATACATGTGATGATAAATAGTGAAGCATCATTTATTACAAGTCAGGTGTCGAATATAAGTAAGTCTTACATAGCAAATGTCTCGATGGACCATAATAAGTTCATCACAAGTAAATAATCTAGCAGCGGAATAATTATTATCGTGGGCTCCGTCACAGGCGTTGCCCGGGGGACTCCATGAACCTAGAAACCTTCTTCGGGTCCAAAGTATTGGTCATTGAACACCACTTCATTATCTTGACCTGAGCAGCAATATAAACCAACAAATATGCAAGGTTGAGTACCGATGGTACTCAGCAAGTGTGGGAAAGTTATGTCATGCATGGCTAGAGCAAGGAGAGGTTGAACTCATGGTTAAAGCACTACGCAATCAATACCTATCACCTTAGCTTATTAAGCACCTACATTACTACACAGGTGAAATGGTCCCAATCTCCCATCCCATCATCATAATCAAATAACCATAACATCGTTTCCAATGTTAAGCTCCCCGCTTAACATCCACAACTTCCCAAGCCACCATCCTCTAATCATGAATAAGTCCAAGCCGTTCTTGACCGTGAGCACGGCTGTCATGACAGTTTTGACTCTGCAGAGTTTGCACCACTGTACCCACATGTAGTGATTTCATCCCCCGTTGCCGGGTGGACTAAAAGAACCTCCATTATGCCAGTGGCCACGAACCACATTCACACTTCCCAGGTGTGTAGCCAGGAGATCACTACGAAGCCTTTACAAAGGGATTCCTGACGAGCGTGGGCCCACTGAGGTTTCACCCCTAACAGCATACAAGAGGCTCCAACCCCACTGCAGTGGCCCCCTCTTGAGCCTTGCGGTTCATATGGTAGTCGAGCTGACACCTATTCCCCGCACCATCCAACACACCCATACTATGCCGGGGATACACCTAATTAATTGGCCAATCTGCCCCATCTCAGCATGTGGTTGGCACGGTAAAGCCAGGTTACATGCTCCATGAACCGGTCCTTAGGATCCAGGCAAGTACTAAACACAAACCCGAGTCTCGTGCACCCAGCACCAACCAAAAACATCCAACTTGCCTTGATCCCTACCTCTACATAAGTCACAATATCTCATTCAAGAGTATGGTAAAATAAATTGATGATCTCATATCCCAAATATCCCATTCTAAGCATGGCTAAGCATAAGCATGTAAATAAATGACATGATAAAATAAATCCCAACCACAGCTACAAGGAAACAAGATAATGCAATTCTAGGGAAACTTCCTAGCATGAGTTTCATATTTCATTTGACAATGCAAATAATTCTATCTACACATCCTAGCATAGGATCAAAGTGGTCAAGGACACTTGCCTCCTTCCTGCTGCTCTTGGAATGGGTAGTCCTGATCTTGGAAAGGGAGAACTTGCTCTGGAGCAGGTTCTATATCATACCATCACACATAGCAAAAGAAAACAACAATCCATAAGACATAGTTCACACTTCCACTTCATTCAAACCACACATTCACATTTATGAAAGCCATTCACAATTCTATGTGTTGTGGTTACTCTATGTGTGGTTGATTTTTGGCTTACCTGCACTTTTAACCATGTGTACATGATTTGTACTTTTGTATTCATATTCATGTTGGCATACTATATATGAATTTCTAATTTAAATAAACCCCTTATATTTAATTGATACACATTTTAGCTACCAAGTATGCATGAAAAGTATTTTCCTACTTCATGTGTGTCTTCAAACCTTCTACCAACCCTAAACTGAATTCTTTGGATTTTGGAAACTTCATTTATCATTTTCTAGTTATTTATACCTAGCTTGCTATATTTTCAGATTTATTTCCTATGCCTAAAGGTGAACTTTATTATGAAAATAGTAAAACATCTCATCTAAACAGAATAAGTTTTGGGTCTAAAATATTAAATAATGTATTTTTGAACTTCTCCTCTGATGTGAACTATTTTACATTTATTTTACTAATTTTCAGAATTATTCTCTACTTAAAAATGTGTCCCTATAACTAATAAATGTGAATAATCAATTAAACAGATTCATTTCAGCCAAAAATCTATTTTTATCTCACTCCAAAGTTTTCCAAGTACTAGGAAAGTTTTTAATTTGAATTTACAATGTGTTTGTCCCTTCTTTTAAATTTAAATACTAAACATATATTCAAATTCCAAAATTTAATAACACATAGGGTTAAAAAGGTAAACTCACCCCACTACAGGGTCTATTATATTATTTTAAGAATTTCCAGGGGTCTAACTACACATAACAGAGGGGTTTTCCTAATTTTTATTAAGTCCAGGGGCTAAAACTGATTTTTAAATGAATTTACATGATTTTCTGAAGTTCCAGGGGCTAGATCAGAAGTTTCCGGGGCTAGCTCATATTTTCTGAGAACCCCAGGGGGTAGCACGTAAGAGTCCAGGCCTTTATAACGCGGGGCTGACGTGGACCGTCCGATTTAAAACAGACGGCTGAGATTATAACATCGAACCGGTACGCGGGGATTCAAACTCTACCGTGCGATTTAAAATAAACGGCGCACAAGCGGCCACGTCGCTCTGATCGAGCGCGGGCGGCGCTGCCCGGCGGCGCACGGCGGCGGGAGGCGCGATCTCGCTGGAGAGTTTCGGATCTTCGTCAATTCTTCCTAGAACTGTGATTTTATGGCAGAGATCGGTAGAGGGGAGGTCGGGGATCTCACCTCGGGGGTTTTCTTGAGCTCGGAGGTCCTGAAAAGCGATCGGCGACGAGGTCCGAGGTGAATTCACGGTGAGGCTCGTCGGCGCTGTGTTTGAACCGCAAATCACTGAGTTTTCTGCACCTGCAAGGTTCCCCGGAGGCGGTGGATCAAGACCAACGAGTTAGATTAGAATTCCCGAGCGTAGATCGAGCAGAATTCGCCGGAGAAGCTCGGTTTCTCACCGGGAGGAAAATCGGCCAATCGTGGGGAAAAACGGGACGATGCCGGGGTTTTTATAGACGGGGAAGGGCGGCGTTCGGTTGTGATCGAGTTTGCGTCGTCCACGAACGAAATTCGGCTGGGATACGCGAGGATCCGGGGCGGTTTTGATTCGGGGGTGAGAAGAGTCCGACCGAGCGCGGGCGCGAGCGCGAGAAGGAAGAAAGGGTTGGTGGGCCCCGCGTGTCAGTGGGAAGGGGGGGGGCGCGGCTGCGGGCTGGCGCGGGGGTTAGTGGGCCTGCTGGTGGGTTTCGGCCCACTGGTCGGGGAGGTTTATTTTTTCCTTTTCTTTTTCTTTTTCATTTCTGTTTTGAGTTTAATTTGAATTCCAGTTTGAATTTGAATTTTTGCAACACATGCAATACATCCAAAAGATTTTAAATTCCCCTCTTAACAGACTTTGGAGTGTTACAGCTCTACCCCCCTTAAAAGAAATCTCATCCTCGAGATTGGTGTTTCTAAGAAAACAATTCCGGAAATTGTGCCTTAAGCTCATCTTCTCGCTCCCACGTGGCTTCCTCTTCCGAGTGATGCTTCCACTGCACCTTGCACATCCGGATTCTTTTATTTCTTGTGAGGTGTTCCATTGTCTCCAAAATCTTGGATGGCTGCTCGGCATAAGACAGATCCTCAGCTACTTCAACCTCATTCATGGGTAGCACCTCTTCAGGTGTCCTCAGACATTTCTTGAGCTGTGACACATGGAATACATCGTGCACATCCGATAGGCGAGCCGGTAATTCTATCTGATACGCCACTTCGCCTTTCCTCTCCGGAACTTGGAAGGGTCCGATGTACCGAGGTGACAACTTCCCTTTCACCTTGAACCGACGAAGTCCTCGGATAGGGGACACCTTGAGATAGACGTAGTCTCCCACGTTGAAAACGAGCTCTCTTCTCCGAACATCGGCATAGCACTTTTGTCGTGTCTGTGCTATTCTCAAGTTGTTGCGGATTTCCCGGACTTTCGCCTCGGCTTCTTGCAGTACCTCGGGTCCAAACACTTTACTTTCCCCTGTTTGGTTCCAAAATAGTGGAGTTCTGCACTTCCTCCCATACAAAGCTTCAAACGGTGACATCTTCATACTAGCCTGATAGATGTTGTTATAGGAAAACTCCGCATACGGTAAGTTCTTATCCCAACTCCGATTGTTTTTGAGTGCACACGCTCTTAGCATATCCTCAAGAATCTGATTGGTCCTTTCCGTCTGCCCGTCAGTTTGGGGATGATAGGCAGATCTGAAATTCAGATCGGTTCCCATGGTTTCATGCAACTTCTGCCAGAACCTTGAGGTGAATTGTGTCCCTCGATCCGACACAATCTTCTTTGGCACTCCATGGTAACACACGATCCTTGACATGTACAACTCTACCAATTTGGATCCGCTGTAGCTTTCTTTCACGGGGATGAAATGAGCTACCTTGGTTAGCCTGTCGATGATGACTCGTATTGAATCATATCCTGATTGGGTCCTAGGCAACCCCACTACGAAATCCATGCCGATTTCTTCCCATTTCCATTCAGGAACTTTGAGTGGTTGCAATAATCCCGCGGGTCGTTGATGCTCTGCTTTCACCAACTGACATGTGTCACATAGGGCAACATGTTCCCCGACATATCGCTTCATGCCATACCACCAATACCTGCTCTTGAGGTCCTGGTACATCTTCGTACTCCCAGGATGGATGGAATAGTCGGAATCGTGAGCCTCCTTCAAAATCAATTCACGAATCTCCTTTACTTCAGGCACATAGATTCTTTTCCCGTGCCACACCGTACCTTGTTCATCCTCTCTGAAACCAGGAGCTTTATTTTCCTTGATGAGTTGTCTGATCTCTTGTATCTTCTCGTCATTCTTTTGACCCTCGCGTATGTCTCGCTCTAGTGTGGAGTCCACTTCCATGGCGATGGCTTCACCACTATTCACCAGGCATAAATTGAATCGTATAATCTCGTCCTTCAACTCTGCAGGTATGTCCTTCAAGCTCAACTTATTGACCTGCACTTTCCGACTTAAAGCATCTGCCACGACGTTTGCTTTCCCAGGATGATAGTTGATGCCCACATCAAAGTCATTGATTAGCTCTAACCATCTCCTTTGTCCGAGGTTGAGATCTGGCTGTGTGAAAATGTACTTTAAACTCTTATGATCCGTATATATTTCTGTCCTATTCCCCATCAAGTAATGCCGCCAAATTTTCAACGCGTGTACCACTGCGGCTAGTTCTAGGTCATGTGTAGGATAGTTTTTCTCGTGCTTCCGGAGCTGCCGGGATGCATAAGCCACGACATGCCCTTCTTGCATGAGAACACATCCCAACCCATTTCCAGAGGCATCGCAGTACACCGTAAAGTTCTTCTGCATATCTGGCATAACTAGCACTGGGGCTGTTGTCAATCTTTTCTTTAACTCCTGAAAACTCGTCTCGCACTGCGGCGTCCATGTGAATGTGATTCCCTTCTGTTTATCCTCGATTTTGGCAGGATCTACGGAGATTCCTCCCTCCGAGATTATATGTCCTAAGAAGGGAACCCTCTTCAGCCAAAACTCACAATTGCTCAACATGGCATATAGTTGGTGTTCTCTCAGCCTCTGCAACACCAACCTTAGATGTTTCTCATGTTCTTCTCCATCTTTGGAGAAGACGAGAATGTCATCTATGAAAACCACCACAAATTTGTCCAGATATTCCATGAATACTTTGTTCATGAGATACATGAAGTATGTCGGGGCATTAGTTAGCCCGAAAGGCATAACAGTGTATTCATACAGTCCGTACCGAGATACGAAAGCTGTCTTGGGAATATCAGATTGCCTTATCTTAAGTTGGTGGTATCCCGACCTGAGATCAATTTTCGAGAACACACAAGCTCCCCTCAACTGATCAAACAAGTCTTCAATGCGGGGTAATGGGTACTTGTTCTTGATGGTTACCTCATTCAAGGCACGGTAGTCTACGCACAACCTTTGGGTTCCGTCCTTCTTGGGCACAAATATGTCTGGAGCTCCCCATGGTGAGGAACTAGGACGAATATACCCCTTCTCCGTCAGTTCTCTCAAATGATCCTTGAGTTGCCCCAGCTGCTTGGAGTCCATCCGATAAGGTCTCTTGTATATCGGAGCTGTTCCAGGCACTAGCTCAATTGCGAATTCCACTTCACGATCGGGAGGCATACCTGGCAACTCCTCCAGAAAAACATCGGGATATTTCCTGATGGTCCTGATCTCCTCCACTTTCACCTCAACTTGATTTATTTTAACGTCCCTTCTAGGCTCTTGTATTGTTATAAACTTTACTTTTGTGCCACTAGGGTGCG
This sequence comes from Neostapfia colusana, assembly GCA_030760725.1. NCBI lineage: Eukaryota > Viridiplantae > Streptophyta > Magnoliopsida > Poales > Poaceae > Neostapfia > Neostapfia colusana. The sequence continues at coordinate 42,266,803 of JASWHV010000002.1, read as the reverse complement.
TTAGTTCCACCGTTATGGTCGAACAATGGATGATTCCCTTATGTTTGGTCAACCAGTCCATGCCCAAAATAATATCAATCCCTTGGGAATCTATCACTATGAGGTTGGTAGTAAATACCACCCCATTAATGTCTAGATTCACCTTGGGACACACTTGTCTTGTCCTTATTTCTCCACCTGGAGAGTTTACTGCTAGCATATGGTTCATCTGTGTTGTTGCTAGGTCATGCTTCTTAACAAACCCTTGGGAATGAACGAGTGGGTAGCACCAGAATCAAACAACAGGGTTGCAATGTGTAAATTGGCAGGAAACTTACCAACTACCACGTCAGGTGCCTCTTGCCCTTCCTCCATGGTGACGTGGTTCACCCGTCCTCTCATTATATTCTGCTGTTGTGGCTGTGTGGGCTTCTTCTTTGGGCACTTATGGGCGTAGTGCCCCACTTCACCACAGCTAAAACATTGCACCCCAACCTTAGGTGCCTGACCTTTGTTGTCTTGGGGTTGGTTTCGGGGTCCTTGCACTGCTGGCCGAGGTTGATATGTAGGGCGAGGCTGCTGTACGAACTGACGTTGTGGCTGTATTGGTGCTGCCGGAGGCCTGTAGTTCGGGTTGTACCCTCTTGGTGCTGAGTAGGGTACCGCAGCACGGTTTGTCTGCCCTGCGGTTTGCTGCATCAGACGTGGGCGGGTGTTGCTCCATGAGGCTTGATGTGACCACCCGGCCTTCCTCTTGTTCTCATTTTCCAAGGCCTTCAGCTTCCTTTCTACCACAAACGCTCTGTCCACCATCTTTTGGAAGCTTTCATACTCGTTGGAGGACATTGCACACTGCATTTCTGCGGTAAGTCCTTCCACGAAACAATCCTGTTTCTGCTCATCAGTCTCTATGTCCCGTGGGGCACAACGTGATAGTTGAGTGAATTTAGTGAGGTATTCCCTCACAGTCATGTTACCTTGCTTCAACCCCAAGAAGTCCTTCCTCTTGTTCTTGAGTTCACCCCTTGGTATGTAATGGTTGCGGAAGCTACGCTTGAACTCTTCCCAAGTGATGTTCTCAGGGTCATGATGGGCGGCCACGTAGGCGGTCCACCAATCAGCAGCAGGTCCATGCAATTGATGAGAGGCAAACAGCACCCTCTCATACCCTTGGCACTGTATGATCCTCATCTTGGTCTCAATGGTCTTTAGCCAATCATCTGCCTCCAGAGGTTTAGCAGCACTTGCAAACTTTGGAGGTTGAGTTGGTTGGCGTGGTGCAGCTTGTGGAGGTGGAACTTGATGCAAGATGGCCACCACTTGAGTCAGGATCTGGATGAGCAGATTTTGATTTTCAAGCATTTGGTGGATGGGATCAACTCCCTCACGGCGTCCACTCCTGTCTTGGCTCCCAGAAAGATGAGGGTTGCAGGCCTCATCGTTGTTGTTGGCGGGGTTGGCAGCACGACCCTTTCCTCTTCCGGCCATCTAGCATGATCAACCAAATGTTAATTTTAGGCATTACGTATTATCTTACTACTTTCACTTGTTTGTACTTTGAAGTGTTGAGGCTTTGTTATACTTTTCTGAGGGTTTATGTAAAAAGGGCATACCCAGTGCTGAAAGCTCCCACACGTTGTGGGGTCTGGGGAAGGGAATTTCTAGGCAGCCTTCCCCTTGCTTATTTTGCAAGGAGGCTGATTCGAACCCAGGACCTCCAGGACACAAGTGGAGAGACTCTACCACTGCGCCAGGCCTGCTCTTCTGAGGGTTTTTGTCTCAAACAAAAATAAATGCACTATTATTTCATGTGGGTTCACACACCAAAGCAAAACAATCTGAAGACGAGGCTGTGGACAATTGCTCATGGCTTCCAGAACTCACGACACACACCAAGCATTAACCCACCATTAACTAAGATAACGACTCGACTACTCGACATCTTGCTAGGAAGGACTCTACACTACTCGTATCACTGAGCTGGCTCCTCGAGATCTTCCTCATTATTGCAGCTGCCCTCTGACTCTGCTTTTGGTGGGGAGGCTGCTGGTGTAGAAGTGCGACGACGCCTGATCGCCCGGCGATCTGGGGAGTCAGGAGTCCATGTATCATTCACGGTGACACATAGTTCATTCTCATCTCCTCTTTCTCTCGCCCTCAAGCAGGCTCGAAGCAACGCCTCGGTTTCCTTCAGGGTGTCCCGAACATCCTGAAGCTCCTGCTGACACTCCTGCAGTCGAGTGCTGAGCATAGCAGCATCCTCCAAGCACAGGTCCATGTGCTCATGGGAAGTCTCTTGCTGCACTGGCGGGTACTTATACTCCGTTGTACCACTCTCGCGCTGGAGGACATACATGTACTCAGTTCTGTCCAGGTGTCGATGATAGATGTGACTCTGGCAGGTGATGGCCTCCTAGGTGACATCCTTCTCCGCATCGACCTGTGTCGCTCGACAAGCTGGAGAGCGGTGGATCTTGAGCAGCTGATTTTTGTGGATAATCCTCATCTCTGAACTCCATTCTTCCCTCTTCTCACGGATGGTCCTGGTGGAGCTATAGTGTATGATTAGCTTGCCCGTATTGCCGGCGGCTTGGAGCATACGTCGAAGACGGCGCAACAAGCCTCCTACTGCCAATCCGTAGGAAAGGTACGTCACCGGACGGCTCTCCTCTCTTTGGGCAAGGGCAACTACGGGAACTCTCCCTCCTGTGGACTTGCGAGCGGTGCGAATCATGCGAACCATCTAAAACAGAAAGCATTTAAACTTAGGTTAGATAAACTTTTAAACAAAAATTCTATTTTGAATGAAAGTTGAGGTAAGATGAAGAAAGTGACTCCATTAAATAACACTTTTCAACACACTCCTTGTAAAATAATTTTTAAGAAAATAGGGCCCTTAAATACGTCTATTTCTACCTAGGTCCACGTTCCTACGGGCAACCTTGGCTCTGATACCACTTCTGTCACACCCGGTTTTTCCGAAGAACAACCAAGTGAATACCACATGTATGCCAGGATCATTTTCTCATACATGTGATGACAAATAGTGAAGCATCATTTATTACAAGCCAGGTGTCGAATATAAGTAAGTCTTACATAGCAAATGTCTCGATGGACCATAATAAGTTCATCACAAGTAAATAATCTAGCAGCAGAATAATTATTATCGTGGGCTCCGTCACAGGTGTTGCCCGGGGGACTCCATGAACCTAGAAACCTTCTTCGGGTCCAAAGTCTTGGTCATTGAACACCACTTCATTATCTTGACCTGAGCAGCAATATAAACCAACAAATATGCAAGGTTGAGTACCGATGGTACTCAACAAGTGTGGGAAAGTTATGTCATGCATGGCTAGAGCAAGGAGAGGTTGAACTCATGGTTAAAGCACTACGCAATCAATACCTATCTCCTTAGCTTATTGAGCACCTACATTACTACACAGGTGAAATGGTCCCAATCTCCCATCCCATCATCATAATCAAATAACCATAACATCGTTTCCAATGTTAAGCTCCCCGATTAACATCCACAACTTCCCAAGCCACCATCCTCTAATCATGAATAAGTCCAAGCCGCTCTTGACCGTGAGCACGGCTGTCATGACAGTTTTCACTCTGCAGAGTTTGCACCACTGTACCCACATGTAGTGATTTCATCCCCCGTTGCAGGGTGGACTAAAAGAACCTCCATTATGCCAGTGGCCACGAACCACATTCACACTTCCCAGGTGTGTAGCCAGGAGATCACTACGAAGCCTTTACAAAGGGATTACTGACGAGCGTGGGCCCACTGAGGTTTCACCCCTAACAGCATACAAGAGGCTCCAACCCTGCTGCAGTGACCCCCTCTTGAGCCTTGCGGTTCATATGGTAGTCCAGCTGACACCTATTCCCTGCACCATCCAACACACCCATACTACGCCGGGGATACACCTAATTAATTGGCCAAGCTGCCCCATCTCAGCATGTGGTTGGCACGGTAAAGCAAAGTTACATGCTCCATGAACCGGTCCTTAGGATCCAGGCAAGTACTAAACACAAACCCGAGTCTCGTGCACCCAGCATCAACCAAAAACATCCAACTTGCCTTGATCCCTACCTCTACATAACTCACAATATCTCATTCAAGAGTATGGTAAAATAAATTGATGATCTCATATCCCAAATATCCCATCCTAAGCATGGCTAAGCATAAGCATGTAAATAAATGACATGATAAAATAAATCCCAACCACAGCTACAAGGAAACAAGATAATGCAATTCTAGGGAAACTTCCTAGCATGAGTTTCATATTTCATTTGACAATGCAAATAATTCTATCTACACATCCTAGCATAGGATCAAAGTGGTCAAGGACACTTGCCTCCTTCCTGCTGCTCTTGGAATGGGTAGTCCTGATCTTGGAGAGGGAGAACTTGCTCTGGAGCAGGTTCTATATCATACCATCACACATAGCAAAAGAAAACAACAATCCATAAGACATAGTTCACACTTCCACTTCATTCAAACCACACATTCACATTTATGAAAGCCATTCACAATTCTATGTGTTGTGGTTACTCTATGTGTGTTGATTTTTGGCTTACCTGCACTTTTAAACATGTGTACATGATTTCTACTTTTGTATTCATATTCATGTTGGCATACTATATATGAATTTCTAATTTAAATAAATCCCTTATATTTAATTGATACACATTTTAGCTACCAAGTATGCATGAAAAGTATTTTCCTACTTCATTTGTGTCTTCAAACCTTCTACCAACCCTAAACTGAATTCTTTGGATTTTGGAAACTTCATTTATCATTTTCTAGTTATTTATACCTAGCTTGCTATATTTTCAGATTTATTTCCTATGCCTAAAGGTGAACTTTATTATGAAAATAGTAAACCACCTCAATCTAAACAGAATAGGTTTTGGGTCTAAAATATTAAATAATGTATTTTTGAACTTCTCCTCTGATGTGAACTATTTTACATTTATTTTACTAATTTTCAGAATTATTCTCTACTTAAAAATGTGTCCCTATAACTAATAAATGTGAATAATCAATTAAACAGATTCACTTCAGCCAAAAATCTATTTTTATCTCACTCCAAAGTTTTCCATGTACTAGGAAAGTTTTTAATTTGAATTTATAATGTGTTTGTCCCTTCTTTTAAATTTTAAATACTAAACATATATTCAAATTCCTAAATTTAATAACACATAGGGTTAAAAAGGTAAACCCCACTACAGGGTCTATTATATTATTTTAAGAATTTCCAGGGATCTAACTACACATAACAGCGGGGTTTTACTAATTTTTATTAAGTCCAGGGGCTAAAACTGATTTTTAAATGAATTTACATGATTTTCTGAAGATCCCGGGGCTAGATCAGAAGTTTCTGGGGCTAGCTCGTATTTTCCGAGAACCCCAGGGGGTAGCACGTAAGAATCCAGAACTTTATAACGCGGGGCTGACGTGGACCGTCCGATTTAAAACAGACGGCTGAGATTATAACATCGAACTGGTACGCAGGGATTTAAACTCTACCGTGCGATTTAAAATAAACGGCGCACAAGCGGCCACGTCGCTCTGATCGAGCACGGGCGGCGCTGCCCGGCGGCGCACGGCGGCGGGAGGCGGCGATCTCGCCGGAGAGTTTCGGATCTTCGTCAATTCTTCCTAGAACTGTGATTTTATGGCATAGATCGGTAGAGGGGAGGTCGGGGATCTCACCTCGGGGGTTTTCTTGAGCTCGGAGGTCCTGAAAAGCGATCGGCGACGAGGTCCGAGGTGAATTCACGGCGAGGCTCGTCGGCGCTGTGTTTGAACCGCAAATCACCAAGTTTTCTGCACCTGCAAGGTTCCCCGGAGGCGGTGGATCAAGACCAGCGAGTTAGATCAGAATTCCCGAGCGTAGATCGAGCAGAATTCGCTGGAGAAGCTCGGTTTCTCACCAGGAGGAAAATCGGTTAATCGTGGGGAAAAACGGGACGATGCCGGGGTTTTTATAGACGGGGAAGGGCGGCGTTCGGTTGTGATCGAGTTTGCGTAACGAAATTCGGCTGGGATACGCGAGGATCCGGGGCGGTTTCGATTTGGGGTTGAGAAGAGTCCGGCCGAGCGTGGGCGCGAGCGCGAGGAGGAAGAAAGGGTTGGCGGGCCCCGCGTGTCAGTGGGAAAGGGGGGGCGCGGCTGCGGGCTGGCGCGGGTGTTAGTGGGCCGGCTGGTGGGTTTTGGCCCACTGGTCAGGGAGGTTTATTTTTTTCCTTTTCTTTTTCATTTCTGTTTTGAGTTTAATTTGAATTCAAGTTTGAATTTGAATTTTTGCAACACATGCAATACGTCCAAAAATTTTTAAATTCCCCTCTTAACAGGATTTTGAGGTGTTACAATGGTTTTATGGTAGCTGGAAACCCCCAGGCGGCGAGTACCGAGCCGATAGGTGGCTGGCTGGCTGAAATCCGGCGATCTCCGGTGAGCCCGGCAGCGCGCAGGCGCGGGCGGCCGAAGGTTGAAGACGGGTACCCGGGCCCAGCCGTCAGCGAGGAGGGTTTGAAAACTCAGATCTTCTGTGGCTATGGAATCCATTGTGGCTGCGTGGGAAGAGTTCAGTGGCCCCGTGTGGCTTATCCCAGCGAGTGAAACGTGGTCCCCTGGACCCACACGCTGGATTTGAACAATTCCCGATTTATTTGAATTCCTCAAATTTAGTTCAAACTTTATAACCTCATAACTTTTGGTAGGAAGCTCCAAATTTATTGATTCAAATTGAGTCGGATTCAGATTGAAAACTCTATCCAAATATGCAACCCAATTTGTATGAAAAATAATTATTTAATTCTGGAGAATTCTTTAAATCTTTTCAGCAAAAGAATTTTTGAGGGAGTTTGGTTTATCCAAAAATCTTCAAATTTGCCTAGATTATTCTTTAGGATGTTAGTGATCTTATGTAAAAGTTTCATCTCATTTGGAGTTGATTTTGTTAGGATAATTCGGATTTCAAGTTTCTGTGTTCAAATGAATACAGAAACAATTCCAGAGAATTTCCAAAACTTGGAAATTCAGTTCTGAGAGATTCTTAGCTCCAAAAATCATAGGAAAATCCATGCATCCTCCCTGAGCTATGTTTGAAATTACAGTTCACTTGAATTTGTATGGAAGTGCTAATTTATTCAGTATTAATTCCTTTTTGCCTAAATGCTTAGGGAATTGTTCTGAGTGATCTACTCATTGAAAAATTCTAATTTTGGTCCAGATTACTTTCTTATGACAAGGAACTCACAAGAAAATTTTCAGCTCCATTGGAGCTTTGGATCATCACTGTTCTGTTCAACCTAATTAAAGGAGTAACACACAAGTGATGAAATGCACTTATCACTTGATCATGTTGCTTAAACCAAACCCAAACCACTAGCACCAGTGTCATTTTAAATTCTTAAACAGAGTTCCAGTTTTAAACATATCTTCAGAACTTGTTAGCAAAAGTTTTACAATTAAACATATATGCATATTTTTAATGTGTAGTGATTAAACGTGGAAAAGAGGAGGAGAAGTGAAGCTTGAATCAAGGAGCAAGAAGGGCAGTGATTAAGCTTAAAGTCATCAGCAACTAACTTCATAATTATCTGACTTTAGTCACCTGAAAAACCAAGGCAAGCTCCGGTTTGCATTTAAGTTGTTTTATAAAGTTTTTACTTTGTTCACAGTTATGGTTTAGAGTTTGTATGTGCATTAGGTCAAGGATGCTTTATACTCCAAATGCATGACCAAATAAACCCGAGAGTCAAGGGTAGAATATCGTTTCCTGCTGTAGAAGGTTGCCATGCTAAATAGGGTATGACCTCCGGTAGAAGTCGAGTAGTTGGAATCTACTCACGAGCGATAGTCGGGATTACATGGGTGTTGTTGAAGAAGGCAAACTAAAGTTTATATTTCTAAAGATGAGACCGGGCAGGAGGGTTAGGCAGCGACAAGATGAGGTCTTGGTCGAGTAGCTCTGCCTGTGTCGGTTAAGGACCAATGCGTGTGCCGCATCCAGGAGCAAGTATTGACTTGTGTACCGGATGCTTACTGCTATATGGGACCCAGGAAACCGATGTACCAGGTTAACTGGATTGTAGAGGCATACCGCATCGTCTCGTTAGACCTATGAACCTGAGACGGCGTGACCGGTTCTACAGTCGAGTGTCCTGCGAAAGGTTGCCACATACGACGTAATGAAGGATGCCAGATTTGGGGCTTCAAAGGCGGGCGTATGTGACGAGCTATCCGGGCAGTGTTTGATTCGAATCACCGTCCTCGCGGTTATTGAGTGCCGCTTGCTCCCATGTTGTGATGTAGTAATCGAGTTGTGTGGAAACAGTTTGCAAAGTTTAAATTGCTGCTATGATAATTGGAATTGCATGAAAACCATGTATGAAGTAGTGATAGAGCAAACTAAAGTTATTTTTCACCTTGGGACAAGTAACATTGGAATGAAGCGTTTCTTGTTTGATTGTGGAGTTCCAATGTTGCTGGGCGCAAAGTCACTACTGTGATGGCTAAAATCTGAAAGTTAAGGATGAACTTGTAGGTGAATCTTTTTGCAAATTACATGTTTAGGTCTTAAGTTACTTTCATGTAGAGTTGCATGCTTTAGGAGAGACGGTTAAGTCTTGCTGAGCCTTTATGCTCACTCTTGCTATATGAGTGGTTTTGCAGGTTAAGACGACGCTTAAAGAAGGTTGTCCAGTGATACTCGGAAACTTCCGAGTCGGGTAACACATGGAGAACCTAGCCGCTACCATGTCTTCGTGTTGCTAGCGAGAGGAGTCCGCGGGCTGGACCTCCTCTTGAGTGCTCATTAGATATTCAATGTGAGTTATTTGTAGTCTTCTGCTGTAGCTATTTGTTGAAAAATTATTTACAAAGAACATTTGTAAGCTTCCGCTTTTGATTTATGTAATACAGTTTTCCTTATATCTGTGCTGTTGGGTGCGGCATAACACGGCACCACCCAATGCGATTCCCGGGCAGGTTCCCCGTCCCCGTGACTGAACGGGCGGTGTCGGGTCACCACAGATAAATGGTGAATTATGATGAAGGAATGTTGCTGATTTAGCTGGATATATTGGGATTTAACTCATCTAGAAATAGTTGCTGTTTTTACCATTTTTATGAATTAAAATTTGCTTGCTGCAGTGAGCCTTTTTATTGCCTACCTTGTTGTAAGCTACATGTCATACTTTTCCCGCACTTTCTGAGTACGACATGTACTCACCTTTGCATTCTCACATATACATCAGCTACAGGAGAAGAGTACTTCGAGTAACGTGTGGAGTACTAGGCGTGCGCACCAGTCAACATGCCTGTGCAGTTGAAGTTGGAGCCTGCTGTCTTAGCCATTTTCCGCTGTTGTTAGAATCTTCCGCTGCTAAATAAGTTGTATATTCATGAGTGAGACATTGAGTCATTGTAATAAACTACTTAAACACTATTCGTACGTGGTTATATTCTGAATTTCAGTTTGTGGAATACATGTGTATGTCTGATGAACATCCTGGGCAAACATATGCATTCACTTGGTTCATTTTTCAGAACCGGGTGTCACAAATTGGTATCAGAGCCATGTTGACCATAGAACGCAAGACTAGGTAGAATGGACGCTCTAAAACACATAGGAACACTCCTCTAAACTGCTATTTTGGAAAATTGCTTGCTGCTGCACTTTATTTGTTAAATCAGCCACCGCAAAGTGCTATTTTAAGCCCCTCTTTTCTCGGACAGCAACACTTTCATTTTCTTGCTTCATAGCTTCTGAAGTTTTGGGGTTATTTTCTTCTTCTCTAAAGTTTCTCATGTCTTATTTATAGATGCCGGTGACTAGGAGCACAGCACGCATAAGGACTCGTCCACCACCACGTGGGAGTACACTTAAGCCCATTGAGGTGTCCGATGGACCATATTGGGAGGAGGTGAAGATGGAACCCCATGAGAAGAATTAGGTCAGTAGCTCCATGCATGAAGAAGAGGATCCAGAAGAGGTGGAACCGATCGAAGACGACATGGAAGATGATCCACAAGAACGGCATTGGTACGCACCTCAGGAGGAGTTTCACTTGGGCTTACACCCCGTGGAGCCTCATGAAGCTATGTCAAAAGGAGATGAATCCAAAGAGGAGCCACCCCATGCTGAGGCTGAAAATGAAGGTGATGAACGGGCCAACCGTTCATTTCAAGAATTCCGGTCCGACAGGATGGAAGGAGGACACATATCCAAGGACCTTAGAGAGTTCCTGGATTGCTGCAGCTTATACCCGGAGTATCTCCTCAAGAAAGTCCCTCGTCTCGGACATGAAGAGTGGAAGACTGAAGTAACCATCCTATCTAACGGTAGGGTTGCACTCGGCACTTCACACCCACATAGAGAGATACAAGGGCAGAAGCTATCGATGATGCTTCATGGGATGCACTCACCGGACTGTGCTACGCCTTCCGTGAGCAGCTTGAGAACACTACTTTTGGGCTGCACCCGTATCGGAAGAGTGGTACAAGGGACATCATTGGACCCCATGGAGGAGCTTTTTCCAACCAAGCTGCTGACAAGTCTCAGAGGTTGCTCGTGGAGTTGGGGAACCGCTATGCAAGTGCACAAGAAGAGATCCGTTACCTCTGCAAGAAGTTGTACTTGCTGGAAAAACAAGAGGAGACTCGTGCTAACGCGGGAACAAATGGAGCACCAGCGTGATCTATCCCTACATGGACTGCCGACTCACCATGGTGTGCGCCCATTTATGGACCACCCACGTCACACGGCGAGAACAGCACCGGTTCTCACGATTAAGTTTTGGTATCCATTGAATAAAGCTGTAATAGGAACGTTTAGACCGCAGTAGATGAAATAAGAGTGGTGTGCAGAATTTAATGATGATTGCTTGTGTTTGTGTGCTTGGTGTGAGTTGTGGGATGCTTCGGCGAATGTCCACACATAGTAGAGAGATATGAGATGCTTCGGCATGTGTTCACATCCTCATATAGGCTGAAATCAATAAAAGAAGTTGCTTAGTTCATACACTCGATGCATATAGTTGGGAAATCACTTCTTTCAAATTCTGAATTCTATTCCGAGAGTAAGCCTTAAAACAAGGGGGACAGAATTTCTTACCAACCTTATTGTCTTAGATTCCCAAGGGATTGACATAATACTTAGAATGGACTGGTTAAGCAAGCACAACAGAGTGATTCAATGTGCTCAGAGAATCGTGCAGTTGACGAGTGAGCACGGTACTCGTATTGAGTTTGAGGCAGCGCAACCGGCAACCGAGAAGGCAGTGCTGAACCACGTCAAAGAAGCGACATTGGAAAGCATTCTGGTGGTTCAAGAATATTAAGATGTGTTCCTGGAAGAACTTCCAGGTATACCACCTGACCGGGACATCGAATTTGCCATTGATTTAGTACCAGAAACTGCACCTATAGCTAAGAGGCCATGTAGGATGCCTGCTAACGGACTAGTGGAGCTCAAGAAGCAAATTCAGGAGCAGCTAGATAAGGGTTTTATACGCCCAAGCTCGTCACCGTGGGGAGCCCCCGTGCTCTTGGTGAACAGGAAGGACTGGACCCAAAGGATGTCTGTGGATTATAGGTCTCTCAACGAGGTGACAATCAAGAATAAATATCCGCTGCCCCGCATAGAGGACTTGTTCAATCAAATGAAAGGTGCCCGAATTTTCTCCAAGATTGATCTTCGGTCGGGATACTTCCAGCTGAAGATTAAGCCCTCCGACATACCCAAGACTGCATTTCGAACACGGTATGATTCGTATGAATATACTGTTATGTCTTTTGGGTTAATGAATGCACACGCATACTTTATGTACCTCAAGAATAAGGTCTTCATGGAGTACTTGGACAAGTTCATCGTGGTCTCCATCTACGATATCATGGTGTATTCAAAAAGTGAGGAATAACATGAAGAACACTTGAGGTTGATGTTGCAGAAACTGCGAGAGCATCAATTATATGCCAAGTTCAGCAAGCGTCAATTTTGGCTAAAGGAGATATCATTCTTAGGCCACATTATCTCGGAAGGAAGAGTATCGGTTGATCCCGGAAAAGTGGGGGATGTGTTGAAGTGGAACCAAATGCAGAATGTGAGAGATATTCGGAGTATCCTTGGGATGGCTGGATACTACCGCCAGTTCATCAAGGATTTCTTCAAAATAGCGAAGCCTATGACTGAATTGCTGATGAAGGGGAAAGCATTTCAGTGGACACCAGCGTGTCAAAACAGCTTTGAGGAGCTAAAGGAGAGATTTACAACAGCGCCGGTTTTGGTATTGCCGGATGTGAGCAAGAGTTTCGATATATACTGTGACTCATCAAGATACGGGCTTGGATGTGTGCTCATGCAAGGAGAACAAATGGTTTCCTATGCATCGAGGCAATTAAAGAAACATGAGCTGAATTACCCTACACACGACCTGGAATATGCAGCTGTGGTATATGCTTGATGATTTGGAGACATTACATCCTTGGTCACCGATGTGGGATATACACGGATCACAAAAGCCTCAAGTATATATTCACGCAAATGGATCTGAATTTGAGGCAACGTTGATGATTGGAACTTATCAAGGATTATGATGTTGGAATCAACTATCACCCCGGAAAGGCTAATGTAGTAGCTGATGCGTTGAGCCGAAAGGGAGCATGTCACCAACTCACGGTTCAGGAGCTGCCACCGGAGCTGCGTAAGGAGTTTGAACGGTTACATCTCAGGTTCTTGAACGAGATGGAGGTGGTAGAACTGAACGCAACGTTGGAACAAGAGATACGAGATGGCCAAGTAACGGATGAGGAAATCAAGGAAAGAATCCGTTAAGGCATAGAAAAGGATTTCAAGAAAGACGAGAAAGGCACGCTTTGGTTAGGGAAAAGGATTTGTGTGCCTAATGTGAAGCACATCCATGACATGATATTAAAGGAGGCACATGACTCACCTTATTCCATACACCCCGGCTGTACAAAGATGTACAAGGACCTGAAAACATGCTATTCGTGGGATGGCATGAAAAGGGATATTGCCGAATATGTTGCCCTATGCGACACGTGCCAATGAGTGAAGGCCGAAAATCAAAGACCAGCTGGTTTGTTGCAGCCATTGAAAGTACCCGAGTGGAAGTGGGAAGACATCAGCATGGATTTCATAGTCGGATTGCCATGTACTCAGTCGGGTACGACTCCATTTGGGTTATCATAGACAAATTGACGAAAACAGCCCACTTCCTTCTTGTTAGAACCAAGTACACCGTCGCACAACTAGCCGAGCTGTATATGGAGAAAATCGTGTGTCGTCATGGAGTTCCGAAGAGGATAGTTTCAGATCGAGGTTCTCAATTTTCCTCTAGGTTCTGGAAGAAGCTGCATGAAGCCATAGGTACATGATTGAATTTCAGCTCTGCATATCACCCGCAAACCGACGGGCAAACTGAGAGAACAAATCAGATTTTGGAAGACATGTTGAGAGCTTACGCCTTGAAAGATGGGCGTAGTTGGGATAAGAGCTTGCCGTATGCTGAATTTTCATACAACAACAGCTACCAAGCCAGCTTGAAGATGTCACCTTTCAAAGCATTGTATGGTAGACGGTGTAGAACACCACTGTTCTGGAATGAGACCAGAGAAAGCCAAGTATTTGGACCCAAAGTGCTGTAAGACGCTGAAAAGAAAGTCCAAACGATACGTGAAAACTTGAAGGCCGCTCAGTCATGACAAAAGGGTTATGCAGATAATAGGCGAAGAAGATTGACCATCGAAGTGGGAGACTTTGTGTATCTTAAGGTACTGCCTATCCGAGGCCAATGACGGTTCAACATCAAAGGCAAGTTAGCACCTCGCTACATCGGGCCATTCAAGATTTTGGGCAAGCAAGGAGAAGTATCCTATCAACTAGAGCTGCTAACACACCTCTCCGACGTGCACGACTTGTTTCACGTATCCCAACTCAAGAAGTGCCTAAGAGTACCGGAAGAACAAGTACCGATGGATGAGCTACAGCTCCAAGAGGATCTTACATACGCAGAACACCCCATCAAAATCTTGGACATAGAGGAAAGGGTCACGAGAAACAAAGTGATCCATTGGTGTAAGGTACAATGGAGCCACCACACGGAAGCCGAAACTACATGGGAACGTGAGGAAGATCTCAAGGCGGAATTCCTCCATCTTTTCTCCACTCTATCGAATCTCGAGGTCGAGATTCATTTTAAGGGGGGATAGGTTTGTAACACCCTCAATCTCACTACCATGCATTGCATACATTTTTCATGTAGAGAAGCATTTAAAAAGAAGTAGAAACGGAGAAAGGAATATAGAAATGGAGAGAGGAATATAGAAATGAAGAAAGGAATATAGGAATGGAGAAAGCAATATAAAAATGGAGAGTAATGAAAATAAAATAGCTAAATTGAGCCATCCCAAATTCCCCAAAATTTCCCTAGGGGGAATTTCCCCCACATTTGGGGGGAATTTTCCCCAAATTGGCCGCACCAATTAGGGGGAGACCCCTTGGCCACAGCCCTTGAGGGGCGAACCCTATTCCCCACCTTTAGGACTCTTTGGTTAAGTCCCCCACCTCTAGGACTCTTTGGTTAAGTCCTCCACCTCTAGGACTCTTTGTTTCCTCCCCTAGGACTCTTTGGTTGAGTCACATACTGCTAGGACTCTTTGTTTCCACCCCTAGGACTCTCTTTTTCCCCCTTATAAATACAGCCCCCCCCCCTAGCCGCACCCCCTATTCCTTTTGGCCACCGCCCCCCCTCAGCTCCAAGTCGCTGAGTTGCCCCCCCCCTTCTGCCCAAGTCGCCGAGCCCCCCCCCCCCCCCCCTTGCCGGAGTTTGGCCGCCGTCGAGCCCCGTCACGCCTCACCATTGCTGGAGAAGAAGCCCGACGTTCTGCCCTACCATTATTCTCTGCAGAAAAATCCCCCGGAGCTGCCATTGCTAGGAGGGAGGCCCTGCCGCAAGGAGGAAGTTAGGTAGGTCTTCATTACCCCTCTTACGACGTCGTTGCTGTTTGTACACACCCGTTATTTTCACCCCTTCGAGCAGAAACTTTTGGCGTGTGGACAGATCATGTTTTGGTCGATTTTTGACGGTGGAATTGATCTACATCTTGTGTCAAGATCATCACCATGTCCACACTTGATCCCTACACCCTTGTTCATCATAAAACCCCATGAAAACCCATTAAAACATGCAAGAACACGTACAAACTGGTTTTATAAAACTGCACTATAGGATTTGCATTCATCTACCCCATTGCATCTTGAGTAAAGTTTGTGCAAGATGATTGATTGCTGTAAATTTTGTATGTGCGTTGTCGTAAGTAGAAGGACAAGCTCAAGAGACCGTCTACGAGGAACTACAGCACCAAGACTTCGAGACGCTTGAGCAACACGAACCACGGGAGCATAGCAAGTGCCCCTTGATCATATTGATCCCATGTTTTGCAACTGTTTTGCTTGCAAAAAGTCGTATGCTTGAGTCAGCTTGATGGGACACCCTTTTATAGGAGTTTACTAGTTTTGTTAACCATCCTTGTCGCCGGGAAAGTTAATGAGTCGGGTATGGTCGTTTTTCCTTTTTGCTTCGCTTAACTTACGGGACACGGGAAGCTGAAATAAAACTTGTTTAGCTACTGCACTCATATGAATAATGATGATGATAACTTGATGATGTTAATGAGCATGGAATCGGGGAGATCTGGGCAATCTTGGTTCGTGGATGTTGCTGAATGAGATGGTGGTTTACTTGCCATAGATCTAAGGACCGGTACATGCGAGCACATATGTGACGCCCTCAATTCTGTGGAAAACCACGGAACCGAGAACTGATGCATATGTGTGCCCAGGATGTTCATCACACATATACACATGTTCCACAAACTGAATTCAGAATATATATTACCACGAATAACAGGGTTTGTCTTGGACTCATGCTAACAGCGGAAGTCTTATCTAAGCAGCGGAAGTCTAAATCTAGCAGCGGAAGTCTTTATTCTAGTGCGGAAGCAATCTAAGCAGCAGCAGCTCCATCTCTACTCCATCCCCACAGGCAAGGTTGAGGACAGATTACACGCCTAATCCTCCACGTGATCTTCAAGGTACTCCTCTGCTGTTGCTGATGATGAAGTAATAATGCAAGTTTGATTACAATGATGTACTCAGCAAGTGCGGGAAAATATGATATGTAGCTCACAGCAAGGAAGGTATAAAAAGGCTCATTGTAGAAAGCAAAGTTATTTCTCAAAACCACGATAAAACAGCAACTTAACTTTAAGTGAACGTAATCCCAACATGTATTAAAATACCAACATACCTCCATTATGTTCCATCACTTTCCATGTCTCAACCAGACATTGCTCATGAATACCTTATCGTATTCACTACCATCTCACAAATACCATCTCGTATTCGATACCATTCAATTCTGTCTCATTCCGAGACCAATCTTGTTGCCACAACTTAACAGTCATGCAACAAATCTTATCACCCGGACTCAACAGTCCTGAAACCAAACCATAACCAAACTATCCGAACCATAACCAAATACCATCCCATCCCATCTAATCATGGAATTTGGCCAGGCGCTCGTGACCGTAAGCTTGGCTATCATGATAGTTTTAGACTCTGCAGAGTTTGTACCACTTTACCCACAAGTTTGTGATTTCATCACCCGTCGGCGACTGCAGAACCTCCAATATACCAGTACACAACCGTCAGCGTATGGCCAAGAGATCACAAAATTGCCTTTACAAACGGGTTACTAGATGTATGGACTCACTAAGGTTTCACCGGCAGGCTAGAATCTCCAATTCTCCCACCCACGGGCCCCCTCTCGTGCCATGCAGTTCCCAGGGCAGTCCTCACTCGACTCACATTCCCCGCGCCTTCCACGGTCCATAAGAATCTAGCAACTTACCTAATTACTCAGCTAAGCCGCACCCATACTTGGCCTTGTGGTAGCACTGTTAT
This sequence comes from Neostapfia colusana, assembly GCA_030760725.1. NCBI lineage: Eukaryota > Viridiplantae > Streptophyta > Magnoliopsida > Poales > Poaceae > Neostapfia > Neostapfia colusana. Next base: position 42,249,818 of record JASWHV010000002.1, on the reverse strand, counting down.
CCTGGCATGGCTCGCATGAACCGGTCATTAGATCTACGGCAAGTAACCACCATCTCATGCTACCTCATTCACAAACCCAGGCTTGCCTAGATCTCCCTCCAATCCATGTTCATTAACAACATCAGTTTTCTCATTATTCTTACGAGTGCAGTTAGCTAGACACATCTATCTCGCTTCCCATAATCCCATAGACTCAGCGAAGCATAAAAGTAAAAACCATACCCGACTCAATAACTTTCCCGGCGACAAGGGCGGTTTAACAAAAACTAGTAAACTCCTATAAAAGGTTTCCCATCATATCGACTCAAGCACACACACCTTTTCGTAAACAAAACAGTTTTCCAAAATATGGGATCAATATGGTCAAGGAGCAGTTGCCTCGTTCTTGCGGTTCCGGTTGCTCTTGGATCTCGAAACCTTGTTGTTGCAGCTCGTCGTAGACAGCTCCCTGAGCTTGTCCTTCTATATGCGATCACGCAGATACAAGATTCATAGCAATCAATACCATGCACAAACTTTAACCAGATGCGATGATGCATATGCATGCTAATTCCTATGATAAAATTTTTATTAGATCAGTTTGTACGTGTTCTTGCATGGCTTGCATGGGTTTTACGATTGAACAGAGGTGTTAAGATCAATTGTGGACGTGGTGATGATCTTGTCTTTAGATCAAACCGATCAACACGTGATATGTCCATGAAAAAGCTTCTGTTCGAAAGGAATCGAAGAACAGATGCAAAGAAAATGCAATGATGTCGTAAGGTAGTGTTGGAAACCTACCTTACGTTCTTCTTGGTCTCGGGGTCCTTCTCCTAGCAAGACAGATCGTCGGGGTTCTCTTCCGGCGATCTCCAGCGACTGAACTCCGGCGAAGGGGTTTAGCTCGGCGAGTTGGGGCTAGGGCTCTAAGTTGTCGGCTCAGGAGGTGGAAAAGAAATTCGTGGTTGCGGCCAAAGGTTTTCGGTTCTATTTATAACCGGGAAGAGGAGAGTCCTAATCTGATCGGTTTTCGAATAAGAGTCCCATTCAAACTGTTTTTGGATCTTAACAACTTATCTTTAGTTGATTTGGTGCTGTAGCAATGTGGAATTTGTGTCGGTTTCCTCAGTACCGGGGATTCCCACGTGTACAGAAGAAAAACCGCTTCAGAATCACGTCCTTACACTGTGATGAGCTCCGGAAGCTCCACGTGTCCAACGGGACCTGGGCTTCCCTTTTCTGCAGAGACAAGCTCCGGTTGTGCCGCGTGTCAGGCGGACGAGACCTCCCTCTCCCTCAGAGGTGAGCTCCGCGTGCCCCACGCGTCCTGGCAGGTGGGACCTCCCCTCTCCAAAGGCGAGCTCCGCGTGCGCCGCGTGTCTGGTGGGTCAGGACCTCCTCTCTCAATCAGAGGTGAGCTCAGCGAACGCCACGTGTTAGTTCCGGACCTCCCACTTTCTTCGGAGGTGGCTTCGAGTGTCTCATGTGTCAATTCTAGACCTCCCCTCTCTTCGGAGGTGAGCTCCGATAGTGCCACGTGTCCTAACAGTGCCAGACTTCCTTTCTCCTCAGAGACAAGCTTCGAGGTCGACACGTGTCCGACAGTGATGGACCTCCCAGAGGTAAGCTCCGGAGGTGACACGTGTCCGATAGTGTCAGACCTTCCGGAGGTGAGCTTCGGAGGTGACACGTGTACAATAGGACCGGACCTCTCAGAGGTGAGCTCCGAGAATGATACGTGTCTGGCGGGGCCGGACCTCTCAGAGGTGAGCTCCGAGAGTGACACGTGTCCCGCGCGGCTGGTCCTCTCTTTTCTGCGGGGACTAGCTCCGCATCCGACACGTGTACTGTGGGACTAGCCTCGCTCTTCCGCAGAGGCTAGCTCCGGGGGCAACACGTGTCCCATGGGGTTGGACCTTTCCCCCTTTGCGGGGATGAGCACCGAGCCTGCCACATAGCCAGTTTAGCGGCGGACCTCTCCCCCTTTGCGGAGATGAGCTTCGAACGCACCACGTGGCCAGCGAGCCACGGGAGTTGTCTTTGGCGCTCTCTGTAAACTGGAATTTGCTCTTTTTGGCTAACTTTTTTATTCTTTCTCGGTTTCAAGTTATTAAAAGTGTTTTTCTACAAGTAAAATATGAATATATGCAGAACCCGAAAATGAGGGTGTCACAAATCTACCCCCCTTAAATTGAATCTGGCCCTCGAGATTCGTTAGTAGAGAATAGATTTGGAAACTCTGTCTTCTCGGCTGTTGGTTGGGCTGAATCATACTCGATGCGAGTACCGTGCTCGTTTGTCAACTGCACGCTTCTCTCAGCACATTGGATTACTGCGTTGTGCTTGCTTAACCAATCCATTCCGAGTATTATGTCAAGCCCTTGGGAATCCAAGACAATGAGGTCAGCAAGGAAGTCTACCCCCCTTAAATTAGGGTTTACTTTCGGACATACTATATTAGTCTTCATCTCTTCACCGGAAGAATTAACCAACATGGTATATTTCAAGTGTGACATGGGTAGATTATGCTTGGCAACATACTTGGATGATATGAAGGAATGTGATGCTCCAGAATCAAATAAGATGGTGGCTGGATTGGAGTTGGCAAGGAACATACCAATTACGGCGTCTTTAGCCTGTTGCGCTTCCTCAGCAGAGACATGGTTCACGTTGCCGCGAGCGTAGTTCTGCTGTCCACGGTTTCCTTGCTGTCCAGGATCTCTCCTCGAGCACTGGCTTGCAAAGTGTCCCGTCACCCCGCATGCAAAACATGCCCTGTTGCCTACGGCAGCAGGTACGTTGGGGCGGGGGTTTTGAACAGGAGCGCCCATGTTTGGACGAGGTGCAGGAGGCAAAGGCACACGAGGTGCTTGTGCAACGGGTCCTTTCTGTGGTGGCTGATTAGGGCGGTATGCAGGAGCGGTCGATCCATACTGCGGTGCAGCTGGGGGCTGTACCAAGGTCGTGCGTTGCTCCCTTGTGGCTGGTATGGCATCTTCCTCTTGCCCTCTCGCTCGATCTCTCGGATCTTGCTTTCAACCACTATGGACTTGTCAACCAGCTTCTGGAAGCTCGCATAGTCATTGTTGAGGAGCTGAACCTGGATCTCATTGTTTAGCCCTCTCATGAACAGGTGCTGCTTCCATTGGTCCGAGTTGACATCTTCAGGGGCATACCAGGAAAATTGTGTGAACTTTTTGAGGTACTCATTCACGCTTTTCTGTCCTTGGCGGAGACCCTCAAACTCTTGCCTTTTAAGCATCATTACACCAGCAGGGATGTAATGAGATCGGAAACTCTCCTTGAACTCAGTCCATGTGATAGTCTCCGGGTCGACGTGAGCTTTACAAAGGGCATCCCACCAGTCAGCGGCAGCTCCCATGAGTTGGTGCGACGCGAAGAGAACTTTCTCTCGGTCATTGCACTGGACAATGGCAAGCTTCTTCTCCATGGATTTCAACCAGTCATCGGCCTCCATGGGGCCATTAGCTTGAGCAAAGGTGGGTGGTCGAGTCCTCATGAACTCTCCCAGTCTGTTGTGAGCCGGCGGTGGTGGCGGTAGTGGTGGCGGTGGTGCTGGAACGGGGTTGTTGTTGTTGGCCTGTAGCTGACCCAAAGTTTGGATCATTGTCTGCATAAGCTGATTTTGCATTGCCATCAACCTTTCCAGGTTGTTTGCTCCAGCTCTGAGGTTGTCATTCTTAGGAACTTCGACGTGGTCCTCTTCTTGGTTGCCGCGGACGTTCCTCCCTTGTCGGCCGGCGTTTCCTCTCACCATATTTGAGTAGAATTGGATAGAATAGAGGTTTAGAAGTTTAGATTGATCCCCCTATCTATATGCATCAAGGTGGATTGGACTATATATATATTAGCCCATATGAGGATGTGAACAAGTGCCGAAGCATCTCACACCTCCCTACTATGTGTGGATATGGACAACGCTGAAACGTCCCACAACTCACACTAAGCACACAATCACAAAGGCTCACACAACTCCTATTCAAGGCTTATTCAATGGGAGTCCTATGTGGTTTAGGGTGAATACCAGTCTGTGACTTCACCCTATGTCAAGGTGGTTTAGGGTGACACCAATCTGTGATCCAACTATGGCTTCTCCAAGGCTTGCATCCTATGTCAAGGTGGTTCCAATGCCAATCTATGCATCCTAGGCTTGCATCCTATGGTTAGCGTGACTTGTAATACCAATCTGTTACTTGGGGTGCGTCCTACAGTCGACGTAGCTCTATAACCAATCTGTGATCATTCTAGTTTTGTGACCTACAGTCAACTGTGGTAGCTTGATACCAATCTGTGGATTGTACCAATCTGTGACTAGGCATGGCAGCCCTAATATAAATCTGTGACCTATCTAGGCAGTGTGATCTACGATCAACCCATGGCAGGTTGATACTAATCTGTGTCTGATACCAACTTGTGTTTTCTATCTAGGAGTGTAATCTACCGTCAACCCGTGCCTCTGATACCAATCTGTGACACCCTCAATTCTTTGGAAAACCACGGAACCGAGAACGGATGCATATGTGTGCCCAGGATGTTCATCACAAATATACATATGTTCCACAAACTGAATTCGGAATATATATTACCACGAATAACAAGGTTTATTACAAAGTCTCATGAGTCTTGGACTCATGCTAACAGCGGAAGCCTTATCTAAGCAGCGGAAGTCTAAATCTAGCAGCGGAAGTCTTTATTCTACTGCGGAAGCAATCTAAGCAGCAGCAGCTCCATCTCTACTCCATCCCCACAGGCAAGGTTGAGGACAGATTACACGCCTAATCCTCCACGTGATCTTCATAGTACTCCTCTCCTGTTACTGATGATGAAGTAATAATGCAAGTTTGAGTATAATGATGTACTTAGCAAGTGAGGAAAAATATGATATGTAGCTCACAGCAAGGAAGGTATAAAAAGGCTCATTGCAGAAAGCAAAGTTATTTCTCAAAACCACGATAAAACAGCAACTTAACTTTAAGTGAATGTAATCCCAACATGTATTAAATTACCAACATACCTCTATTATGTTTCATCACTTTCCATGTCTCAACCAGGCATTGCTCACGAGTACCTTATCGTATTCACTACCATCTCACGAATACTATCTCGTATTCGCTACCATCTCATGAATACCATCTCGTTTTTGCTACCATTCAATTCTGTCTCATTCCGAGACCAATCTTGTTGCCACAACTCAACAGTCATGCAACCAATCTTATCACCCGGACTCAACAGTCCCAAAATCAAACCATAACCAAACCATGCGAACCATAACCACATACCATCCCATCCCATCTAATCATGGAAGTTGGCCAGACGCTCGTAACCGTAAGCTCGGCTATCATGATAGTTTTAGACTCTGCAGAGTTTGTACCACTTTACCCACAAGTTTGTGATTTCGTCACCCGTCGGCGACTGCAGAACCTCCATTATACCAGTACACAATCGTCGGTGTATGGACAAGAGATCACAAAATAGCCTTTACAAACGGGTTACTACATGTATGGACTCACTAAGGTTTCACCGGCAGGCTAGAATCTCCAATTCTCCCACCCACGGGCCCCCTCTTGTGCCATGCAGTTCCCAGGGCAGTCCTCACTCGACTCACATTCCCCGCGCCTTCCACGGTCCATAATAATCTAGCAACTTACCTAATTACTCAGTTAAGCCGCACCCATACTTGGCCTTGTGGTGGCACTGTTATCCTGACATGGCTCGCATGAACTGGTCCTTAGATCTACGGCAAGTAACCACCATCTCATGCTACCTCATTCACAAACCCATGCTTGCCTAGATCTCCCTCCGATCCATGTTCATTAACAACATCAATTTTCTCATTATTCTTACGAGTGCAGTTAGCAAGACACATCTATCTCGCTTCCCATAATCTCATGGACTCAGCAAAGCATAAATGTAAAAACCATACCCGACTCAATAACTTTCCCAGCGACAAGGGTGGTTCAACCAAAACTACTAAACTCCTATAAAAGGTTTCCCATCATATTGACTCAAGCACACACACCTTTTCATAAACAAAGCAGTTTTCCAAAATATGGGATAAATATGGTTAAGGAACACTTGCCTTGTTCTTGCGGTTCCGGTTGCTCTTGGATCTCGAAACCATGTTGTTGCAGCTCGTCGTAGACAGCTCCCTGAGCTTGTCCTTCTATACGTGATCACGCACATACAAGATTCATAGCAATCAATACCATGCACAAACTTTAACCAGATGCGATGATGCATATACATGCTAATTCCTATGATGAAATTTTTATTAGATCTGTTTGTACGTGTTCTTGCATGGCTTGCATGGGTTTTACGACTGAATAGAGGTGTTAAGATCAATTGTGGACGCGGCGATGATCTTGTCTTTAAATCAAACCGATCAACACGTGATTTGTCCACGAAAAAGCTTCTGTTCAAAAGGAATCGAAGAACAGATGCAAAGAAAATGCAATGATGTAGTAAGGTGGTGTTGGAAACCTACCTTACGTTCTTCTTGGTCGCGGGGTCCTTCTCCTAGCAAGACAGATCGCCGGGGCTCTCTTCCGGCGATCTCCTGCGACTGAACTCCGGCGAAGGGGTTTAGCTCGGCGAGCTGGGGCTAGGGCTCTAAGTTGTCGGCTCAGGAGGTGGAAAAGAAATTCGTGGTTGCGACCAAAGGTTTTCAGTTCTATTTATATCTGGGAAGAGAAGAGCCCTAATCTAATCGGTTTTCGAATTAGAGTCCCATTCAAACTGTTTTTGGATATTAACAACTTATCTTTAGTTGATTTGGTGCGGTAGCAATGTGGAATTCGTGTTGGTTTCCTCAGTACCGGGGATTCCCACGCGTACAGAAGAAAAACCGCTTCAGAATCGCGTCCTTATGAGGTGATGAGCTCCGGATGCTCCACGGGTCCAGCGGGACCTGGGCTTCCTTTTCCGCAGAGACAAGCTCCGGTTGTGCCGCGTGTCAGGTGGACGAGACCTCCCTCTCCCTCAGAGGTGAGCTCCGTGTGCGCCACGTGTCCTGGCGAGCGGGACCTCCCCTCTCCAAAGGCGAGCTCCACGTGCGCCGCGTGTCTGGTGGGTCGGGACCTTCCCTCTCAATCAGAGGCGAGCTCAGCGAACGCCACGTGTCAGTTCTGGACCTCCCCCTTTCTTCGGAGGTCGCTTCGAGTGTGCCATGTGTCAATTCCGTACCTCCCCTCTCTTCGGAGGTAAGCTGCAATAGTTCCACGTGTCCTAACAGCGCCAGACTTCCTTTCTCTTCAGAGACAAGCTCCGAGGTCGACACGTGTCCAACAGTGACGGACCTCCCGGAGGTAAGCTCCGGAGGTGACATGTATTCAATAGTGTCAGACCTCCCGGAGGTGAGTTCCGGAGGTGACACGTGTCCAATAGGACCGGACCTCTCGGAGGTGAGCTCCGAGAGCGATACGTGTCTGGCGGGGCCGGACCTCTCGGAGGTGAGCTCCGAGAGCGACATGTGTCCCGCGCGGCTGGTCCTCTCTTTTCTGCGGGGACTAGCTCCGCAGTCGATAGGTGTCCTGCGGGACTGGCCTCGCTCTTCCGCAGAGGCTAGCTCCGGGGGCAACACGTGTCCCACGGGGTCGGACGTCTCCCCCTTTGCGGGGATGAGCCCCAAGCCTGCCACGTAGCCAGTTTAGCGGCGGACCTCTCCCCCTTTGCGGAGATGAGCTCCGAATGCGCCACGTGGCCAGCGAGCCGCGGGAGTTGTCTTTGGCGCTCTCTGTAAACTGGAATTTGCTCTTTTTGGCTAACTTTTTTATTCTTTCTCGGTTTCAACTTATTTTAATAGTGTTTTTCTACAGTTAAAATATGAATATATGCAGAACCCGAAAATGAGGGTGTCACAACATGCCAGAATAACAGTGCCACCACAAGGCCAAATATGGCTGCGGCTTAGCTGACTAATTAGGTGTGTTGCTAGCTTGTTATGGACCGTTATATGGCGCGGGGAATGGGAGTCGAGAGGGACTGCCCTGGGAACTGCATGGCACAAGAGGGGGCCCGTGGGTGGGAGAATGGAGATTCGAGCCAGCCGGTGAAACCTCAGTGGGTCCGTACATCCTAGTAGCCCCTTCGTAAAGGCTATTTTGTGATCTCTTGGCCGTACACCGACGGTTGTGTACTGGTATAATGGAGGTTCTTTCTAGTCGCCGACGAGTGACGAAATCACAAACTTGTGGGTAAAGTGGTGCCACCTCTACAGAGTGTAAAATTATCATGATAGCCGTGCTTCTAGTCACAAGCACCTGGCCAACTTCCATGATTAGAGGCAAAACTTGGGTATGGTTGTGGTATAGTCATTGGGATTGGTTTTGGGACTGTTTCGAGTCATGACAATGAGTTTGGTTTCGGTTATATGAATATGAGATGGTTATGAATATTTATGAGTATGAGATGAACTTGAGAAAGATTATTGGCTGTTTGAGACTTGATAAATGGTGAATTATGATGAAGGAATGTTGCTGATTTACTTGGTTATATTTGGATTTATCTCATCTAGAAATAGTTGTTGTTTTTACCATGTTTGTGAAATAAAATTTGCTTGCTGCAATGAGCCTTTTTATTGCCTACCTTGTTCTAAGCTACATGTCATACTTTTCCCGCACTTGCTGAGTACGACATGTACTCACCCTTGCATTCCCACATATACATCAGCTACAGAAGAAGAGTACTTCGAGGAACATGTGGAGTACTAGGCGTGTGCACTACCGTCAACATGCCTGTGGAGTTGAAGTTGGAGCCTGCTGTCTTAGTCATTTTTCGTTGTCGTTAGAATCTTCCGCTGGTAAATAAGTTGGATATTCATGAGTGAGACATTGAGTCATTGTAATAAATTACTTAAGCACTATCCGTACGTGGTTATATTCTGAATTTCAGTTTGTGGAATAATGTGTATGTGTGATGAACATTCTGGGCACACATATGCATTCACTTGGTTCATTTTCAGAACCAGGTGTCACAGATGTCCCCGAGGTCTGTCCACGAGGTGCGAAGTTTCCTCAGAATCGCGTGATATCATCGTAGGTTCATTCCAAACTTCTCAAATATTACGAAGCCTATGACCAAACTGCTGAAGAAGGCAACCAAAATTGTTTGGAGTCCAGCATGTGAAGCGGCATTTAAGGCTTTAGTGAAACACCTAACATCAGCACCAGTTTTGGCGCAGCCAGACACAACAAAACCATTCGATGTGTACTGCAATGCATCCGGCATTGGGCTCGGATGTGTGCTGATGCAAGACCGAAGAGTGGTCGCGTATGGATCACGGCAGCTCTAGAATCATGAGCAGAATTACCCAACTCATGACTATTAGAACTCGCTGCCGTGGTACTCGCACTCAAGATGTGGAGGCATTACCTGCTCGGTAACCTCGTACATCTATATACCGACCACAAGAGCCTCAAGTACATATTCACTCAGAAGGAGTCGAACATGAGGCAGCAAAGATTGCTGGAGCTGATAAAGGATTACAAAATAGAGATCCATTATCATCCCAGCAAGGCAGACATGGTGGCGGATGCGCTGAGTTGCAAGTCACATGTTCATAATCTGACCATCACACCGGTTGAAGAGAGTGAACCAAGTTTATATGTGGTTCCACATGGAGCTCTCTATAACCTAGATCTTATCCCCACCATCCGTGAAGAGATAGCAGCATCCCAGAAAAATGACAAGGGTATGTCGCATTTGCAGAGACGTGTAGACAGTGGGGAGCTGAAATGTTTCCGGAAGGACAGAGACGGCGTTCTATGGTTCAAAAACAGAATAGTCGTACCCCGTAACCCGGAATTGAGGAAGAATTTTTTTGACGAGGCCCACTTCTCAAAGTTTTCTATTCATCCCGGCAGCAACAAGATGTATCAGGAGCTCAAGAGCAAATTTTGATGGACACGGATGAAGCGGAAGATCGCTAGATACGTGTCCGAGTATGATACATGCTGAAGGGTGAAGCCATATCATATGAAGAAACCAGGACTGTTGCAACTTGTAGGCAGTCCTGCCTGGGAGTGGGAAAACGTGAGCATGGATTTCATTGTCGGTTTACCCACCATATTTCAGAAACATGATTTTGTGTGGGTAATAGTCGATCGGCTCACAAAGTCTGCCTATTTTATTCCGGTCAATACCAACTACAACGCTAAGAAGTATGCTGAGCTGTACATCTCATGGATCCTGTGTTTACATGGCGTACCCCGCACTATTCTCTCGAATCGCGGCACTTTATTTGTGCCTCGTTTTTTGGAGCAATTACATGCTGCATTAGGTACAAAACTGATCCGTAGTTCAGCGTACCACACGCAGACGGACGGGCAAACCGAGCAGGTAAATCAAATCCTGGAAGACATGTTACGGGCTTGTGCTATCAACCACGGTAAGAATTGGGATGATCACTTACCGTTAGCCGAGTTTTCGTACAATAATGATTACCAGGCCAGCATAAAGATGGCGCCCTACGAGGCGCTGTACGGGAGAAAATGTCGCACACAGCTGAATTGGTGTGAGGATTGATCTTGTCAATAATGTGGAAGAAAAAGTTTGAATTATTCAAGCAAACTTGAAAGCCGCCCAATACCAACAAAAGCAATATGCGAACCATAGAAAACGCCCTCTACAATTTGAGGTCGGGCATCACGTATATCTATGTGTGTCTCCGATGAAGGGTGTGAACAGATTCGGGGTCAGAGGAAAGTTGGCACTCCGATTCATCGGTCCATTCAAGGTTTTGGAAAGGTGTAGATCCGTTGCATACCGGCTGGAATTACCAGCAACACTCTCCGGTGAGCACAACATATTCCACGTCTCTCAGCTAAGGAAATGCCTCAAGTTTTCAACTACCGTTCAGCTGAGGGATATCGAGGAACTGAAACCGGATCTCACGTATCAGGAGGAACCGGTTCAGATAATCGACGAGAAGGCACGAACCAGACGCAACCGGGCGTTGTGGTTCTATAAAGTTTTATGTAGTAATCACTCCGAGGATGAAGCGACATGGGAGAGCGAAGGATTTCTTCGCCAACTATCCAGAATTTTTAACATCGCACACCCGGTAATTTTTCCACCATCCTCTCTCTTATTTTTACCTTATAATCTAAGGACGAGATTTTTTAAGGGGGGGGATGTAAGGGCCCAAGTTTCTCACTTGCTAAAGGTGTTCATAAACCCACACACCTTAGCTCATTTGTGGTAATTACATGAACACATTTGAAAAGCAAGTAACCAACGTCAATAGAGTTATTAGGAGAAAAACTCACAAAATGCAAAAGTGGTATTTCCCTCATGCATCCCATAAGGGCTGATCACATGATTAAATCCTAAACTTTGTTAGGAATGCTCATGCCAAATTTCATGCAAATCCAAGCCTCTTTGGGGTACTTTTGGATACAGTCATTAAAAGTCCAGTTTGAACTTAAATTCAAATTCAAACTCCTTTCATCACATGAATTCAAGAGAGAGATTCATATTCACACTCAGCACATTTTTATGAGCTCACACACCAATTTTCATTCCATTTGGAGTTGATCTTGACATGAGCTAGTTGGATCGAATTCAAACCAAATTTGAATTTCAACTTCACATGTGCTGCAAATTGACACGACCCCAATTGGCCTTGTCGAGCCAGGATCACGCTGAGGGGTGCTGCGTTGCACAGCACCGGATAACACACGTCAAAGGTACAAAGCGGAAGCGAAATTTTATTACATAAACAAGTTTATGAACAAGTTTACATCAAAATAAGTTCAGTCTACACTCACGGGCGTAGACTAAGCATCAAGTGCACGTTCAGCCCTTGAACGTGCCCTTGCTAGCACACACGCACACTAGCTCTGCGGCGTGCACGACTCCCACTCGATGGGGTTCCCCTCCTGGGGTTCTGTCTCCTCTTCGGGAGTCCCTTCCTCATAAAACCCTGCAAAAGCTTCAAACACAAGCAGTGAGCATGAAGGCTCAGCAAGTCTGACCCGTCTCACCTAAACATGGAACTTCTACATGAGGGTAATGGGTTACATGAGGTAAAAATCATTTGCAAGGACTCGCCTAATTAGTAGAACCTTACTTTCAAGTTTTAGCAGCAGGTTGTGGAGATCCTTACGCTAAGGTACATGAGAGAGCCGCAATCAAACAAGAAACGCATTTCTCTCATGTACTTTGCCCAAAGTTAAAATGAACTTTAGTTAGCTCTAAACTACAGCAAGTCATTAGCAATCAAGTCCATCTTTCAATCAGCAACATTTTAACATGTAACTAGCCTGTTCTTTCTACGTCACGGTACAGTGAACAAGTGGTACTCACTGACTGCGAGGGACGGCGATTATAATCGATTTACACCTGCAGGGTTACCCGAACAACCCGTCACGTACGCCCGTACTCGATGTTGCCTACAACAACCATCACGGACGCCGTACGCGACTACCTTTCACCCGTTAGCCAAATGTTGAACCGGTCCAATCGTCCCGAGCAAGAGGTCTCTGCACGCGCATCTCAGTGCCGCCAGCCGATTTACAACTCGAGCTCTCAACCTACCCTCTGAACGACCAGCTATGCCTCAACACCCAGCTACCCGAGTTACATCAGTTTCCCGGTTCCCATATAGCCGGTAGGTCTTCGGTACTGTTCTAGCTTGTTCAACAGGCCCGCACACGGCTCGGTCCTCAATCGACACAAGCGGAGCTACAGCACACAGTCCCCAAAGTCCTGCTTCCATTACCCTCCGCTCGGTCTCATTTTCTTGACATGTGTTTCATGTGCTATCACTACCCGAGTCGAGTGCCTCTAGCCTATGCTCGCGAGTAGTTCCAACTACTCGACTTGTACCGAATCCTACACTATCTTAGCATTGCAGTAGCTAACGGAGTTTGCAATCCTAAACCCAACCCATGGTATTCTTGGCTATGCAATTGGGTTTCCAAACAAGACTCTAATGCGAGGAATAAAGCAATCAAGTATGTGCTCAAAACAATAAAAATTTGTAAAAAGGTTAATGCAAACCGGAGCTTGCCTTGCTGCTCTTGGTCTTAGGCTAGCTGATCCTCCGGAGTAACAAAGTCTAGGACTTTGGGTTCCTCCTCGACCTTAGCGACTACATGATATAAGACATACATGTATTAATTTGAATGCATTTATATTAAGTTTGAACTTGTGAAGCTTATAAGTCCCACTAGACAGACTCAATGACTGTGAAACTTTTACTGTGGCTTGGTTACAACCTAAACAGAGACTTGGTCAAGTTTTAGTTGCAGCAAAGCTCAATTGAGCCCTCCACAATTAATTATGTCCTTGACCTAAATTAGAACTCGTAGGGTGCTCTAAGGATCTTCATGAAACAAACTATGACTTTCTGAAAACTAGATTTTCAGAGGGTTCTAATGGAGTTGGTCTCACTTAATTTGGAAGTTTCTAACTAAAGATATGAGCTAAACAATTTCAGAGAAAATTCTGAAAATGTTTCTGAACATTTTCTATTTTCTCTGGAACAGTTTCACTAATCACACCATTAGGTGGATCAAATGAGCTCCAATGGGTCTGAAATTTTTATGGTAGTTCAGGGATATTTTGGTGAACATCCCAGCAAAATTTCAGGATTTTCCTCCACAGGATTCTCCAGTTAAAATTCCAAACAGTTTAAATTTTGAGAATATAATTCTGGAGAATTAAGGAATTTCGTGAAGTGAAACTTGATTTGCTGGAAAGTACTCAGAGAGCTGAATCCAGCAAAATTTGATTCACTCAATTTGGAGCTTTCTAGACAAAGTTATGAGGATTTGAAGTTTGGAAGAATTCTACAAATCGGGGAAAAGTTTAAACCCTCGTGTGGGACCAGGGGACACGCGTCGCACGCCGAGGCGACAGCACACCGCGGCCCACAAGGATTTTCCGCGCCAGCACACCCGATCCCGGCCGCAGTCGGATCCCGATTCAAAATATCTCCCGCTGACAGCTGGGGTCCACCCCTTCGTCAACCTCCCGACGCCCGCGCTCTGCCGCCGAGGGACCTCGCCGGAGAGCTCGCCGCCTGCTTCTGTACAGCTCCAAACTTCACGATTCTGGCTGCCCCTGCCTACTTTTTCTCGGGGAACAGGATTCTAGGGTCAGCTGCTCATGACAATGGCCGGAGCATGGTCGGCGACGAGCCGCCACCTCGGAAAGACTTCGGCCACGTCGGCTGACTCCCCTAGCACCTCAACTACTCGAGGAACCGGTCGGGAAGCATCAGTGGACCTCAGAGAAGGTCGACATGAGCTCGAGGCAGCTCGAGGAAGGGCCGAAATAGGTCCTCACCGTGCGCCCGATGCCGCCCGTTCATTCCGCCATTGGTAAACCTCGAATTACGCCGGGTACAGAGGTTCTCCGGCCAAGGGTCGTGAAGGCAACTTGTGCGTCACCGTGTCTAGCTTGTGTGAGAGTGGATTGAGGCCCTCTAATCCTTTCTAGAGCACGAAATTGACAGAACCGCACCCGAAGGTCGTTCTGCACACAGAAAGGGGAAAAATGGAAATTCGCCGCCGGTGAGCAACCACTCGAGCTGTGGCTCGGGGGTGAGCAGCACCGGTCACCGGCGCGTCCAAGGGTGCCTTGGCTCGGGCGTGACAACGCCCTGGTTGGGCTGTCCACGGGAGCCTGAGGTGCGGCGGTTCCAAGCCGCCGAATTGATCTTGCGGCACAGCCGATATCAATTGGTTTCCATCGAATTCTAGCAGCGGGGGAAGATGGAGGAAGGTCTCTAGTACCTTGCTGGGGCTCTGGAGTGGACGGAGGGAACTGTGATCGGCGTTCTCCAATCGATTCCGAGCTGCGGAAGACTTCGGCCGGCGCTGAGTTCTTGCGGGGAAGAACGGCGATGCCTCGGCCGAGAAGGGAGACAGGCGCCTTAAGAAGGCTCTACACCGCCTCACGCCCGCGCGTGGGCAAGCAGCTGCTGGCGCAGCGGCTGCCCTCGGTGGTGACCGCAGCGGCGGCTCGGCGACCCGAGTGAGAAAAGTCTCAGTCGGTTTGATCTGAGCAGTGGCTGACATGTGGGTCCCACTTCCAGTTTTAACCTCTGAAATTTACTCCTAATCACTGTTGTAAACAGTGAACCCCATAGTACCACTGGTAATTCAAATTATCCACCCATGAACCATTTGAATTGATCAAAGTTCAAATTGGGTTTGGTTTGAGTGAATTTCAGCACAAGTGCAGTTTTGAATTCAAATGAAGTTTGAATTTGTCCCACTTAGCTCATGTCAAGATCAACTCCAAATGGAGTAAAAATTGGTGTGTGGGCTCACAAAAATGTGCTGAGTAAGAATATGCCCCCCACTTTTAAATTCATGGGATAAAAACAGTTTGAATTTGAATATGGTTTCAAACTGCCCTCTTCCTAACTATACCCAAAATGACCTCAAAAAGGTTTTGAATTTGGGTGAAACTTGGCATGGACATCCTTAGCAAAGTATAGGAGTTTTCACATGTCCAGCCCCCTTATATCACATGTGTGAAATACCACTTTGGCAATGTGTGAGTTTGTTCTCTAATGAGCATGTTGATAATTGTTACTTGCTCTTCATTTGTGTTCATCATCCTTCCTCAAATGAGGTGTGTGGTGTGGTGATGAACACTGCAAATGTGTGTCAAAAACTGAGGCCCTTACACAAATTCATCCAAACCAAATCATACTTTGAATTATTCAAATCCAAAGGGTCAATTGGTGGTTTGATCAAATTGTCAAGGGTATTAGGGTCCCCAATATTCAGAGCGGTAGGAATTTAGTTTTTGAGGACAAAACTTGCAAGTGGGGCCCTCCTGTCAGCAACACAGTTGCTCTAAACCGATTGAGCTCGGTTGCTCTGTTCTTCGGGCTGAAGCTACACGCGCCACCGAGCTGAAAACCGGCGCCACCTCCTGCTCCGAGATGCTGTCGCGCTGGAGGCCGGCTCTCGGCGCTTATTAATCCCACGAATCAATCCCCGTGCTGCACAAAACAAATTTGCTTCTCTGCTCTCGCACGCTCGACCGAAGAACATCCGCTCCACTGAACTCACTGCTTCCTCGGTGATCACCTTGCTCCAGTGGATTTCACGCTCGGCTGAGCAGCTCCGTAGCAGCACCGAACTTCACTCGACGTGCTCCAGCCCTCAGCTGCTCATGATCAGTTTCCTCCGGCCAGCACCGAGCTTCTTCTTCTTCCTCGGTTCAACCCGAGCCGCAGCCACGAGAACGTGTCATCCGGACGTCACCGTCCATCTTTCCGCGAGATGTGAACTTCAAAAAGGTCCGCTAGGTCTTCACCTTATTCCCCGCAAACCTCGGCCGCATGCCATGGGCTGTGCTCACCGGAATTTTAACTCTTTGCGCCGGCATGCTATAGACCGCCGGCCAGCTATCCAAAATTCATGCTACACGTTGCACCACTCATCACCAAACTTAGCAAACCACTTTTAGAGATCTGTGTGAGTTAATAGGATTGAAAACCTCGGAGAACCATCAAGGACAACCTTTGTTCTCCGAGTTTTCCCCTTTTCCCTGATTTTTGACCTAGGTCGCACGGTGACATACTACTTAGAGCCTTTACCGAGCTCATTTGCGTCCATGATGATCTTCCCTAGGGTGCACTGATGCTGTAGGAACCTTTGCTCGAGATTTTGGGGTGCTAGGGAGATCGGCCAACATAGCCGAAGTTTTCCCGAAGCCGCCACATGTCGCCGGCCATGTTCTAGTCATCCTCGTATCGAGCTAAGGGCAGCAGCATGTTCCCCGTGCGGGATTAGGCAGAGGCGGCGAGAATTATGGAGTTTGGTGACCGGCAACGCCCTGCCGGCGAGCTCTCCGGTGAGGGGAGCGGCGGGTCGGCACGCGAGCGCGAGGTTGAAGACAACCCGCGGGCCCCGCGCATCAGCCACTGTTTTCCAGACGCCGGATCCTATGTTGCTCAGAATCACTCTGTGACAACGGGCTTATAAATCCGTAACCCCGTGTATCATTGCTTCTGGAGGTGACATGTCGCCCATGGACCCCGCAGGCAGACATTTAAACAATTCGCGGTTTTCCAATTTTCCAGATTTTCCCCAAACTTCAAACACACGTAACTTTTGCTAGGATTGTCCAAATTGAGTGAACCAAATTTTGCAGGATTCGGCTCTCTGAGTACGTTCCAGAAAAACAAGTTTCACTCCATGAAACTCTGTATTTCTCAAGAATTAATTCTCCAAAATTTAAACTGTTGGGAATTTTAACTGGAGATTTCCGTTATGGAAAATTCTGAAATTTTGGCAGGATGTTCATTGTAACATCCCTGATTCACAAGAAAACGTTCAGATCCATCCGAGCTAATTTAGTCCACCTAATGGTGTGATTAAGTGAACTGACCCAGAGAAAAAGAAAAATATCCAGAAACATTTTTCAAAATTTCTCTGAACTTCGTTAGCTAATATCTTTTTCTAGGATTCTCCAAATTAGATGAAACCAATTCCATTAGAACCGACTTAAATTCTAGTTTCCAAAATGTCATGGCTTGATCCAGGAAAATCCCTAGAATACCATAGAAGTTAATTATGGCCAAATACACATTTATTCGTGCAGGGCTCAAATTAGCTTTGCTTCAAATGAAATTTGGCCAAGTCCCTGTTTAAGTTCTCACCAAACCACAGTAAAAAATTAGAGTCAGAAGTGTTGTCTAGTTAAACTTATAGTCTTTATAATCTCAAATCAACACATGTGCATTTAAATTGACATGCATTTTTATTTCTATTTTTGTGTAGTCGCTAAGGTCGAGGAAGAACCGGAGATACTAGATTGGATCCCTCCGGAAGGGAGTTTACTCGATGACGAGCAGCAAGGCAAGCTCCAGTTTTGCATTAACCTACTTTTAAAGTTTATTATTTTGATCACTTACTTTATGCAAGTCTTATGATTTGCATTAGAGTCTTGAATTGAAACCCACTTGCATAGCCAAGATAAGTAGAGGTTTGGGTTTAGGATTTGAACCAGTAGCCACGTCAATGCTCAAATGATATAGGATTTGGTACAGGTCGAGTAGTTGGAACTACTCGCGAGAATAGGCTTAGAGGCACACCACTCGGTTAGAGATATAGACAATGAATCACATGGCAAGAGAATGATACCGAGCAGAGAATAAGGGCAGCAGGACTTTGGGGCCTGGGTGTCATAGCTCTGCTAGTGTCGATTGAAGACCGAGCCATGTGCGGGTCTGTTGAACAACCTAGAACTGTACCGAAGACCAACCGGCTATATGGGAACCGGGAAACCGATGTAATTCAGGTAGCGATATGTTGAGGCATTTCTTGTCGTCCAGAGGGTAGGTTGAGAGCAGCGAGGTGTAAATCAGCTCGCGGGCACCGAGGATGCTCCGTGTAGAGACCTCCTGCTCGGGACGATAGGACCGGTTCAACACTTGGCTAACGAATGAAAGGTGGTTGCGTACGATGTCCGTGATGGTTTCTGTAGGCAAAATCGAGTACGGGCGTACGTGATGGATTATTTGGGTAACCCTGCAGGTGTAAATCGATTATAATCGCCGTCCCTCGCGGTCAGTGAGTACCACTTGTTCACTGTACCATGACGTAGAAAGAACAGGCTAGTTATCATGGTAAAAAGTTGCTGTTTGAAAGTCCTACGTGTTGTGAAATAGGCGATGCGCTACTCTAGCAATTCTACTGTATCACCCAGGAAACATGCGAGTAAGGAGGTCATGGATCGTTACCACTAGGCGCGTAGCACACCGGATCGTAGATGCGTGTCGGTGTAGGAGAAGTAGACGATCATGTTTGTCTCCTCCTGAATCCTCGTCACAGGAACGTCGTCACATCACCGTAGCCGATCAGCGCAGCAGTAACAGCAGCGCCTCCACGGAGTCCACACGTACAGGGAGGAAAGCCGCGCGCTGGTGTGCTAGCACCGCGCGCGCGATAGGGGTTTCGGCGTGTGGCCTGTGAGGGGCGGCGGCTAGGGCTGTTACGTGGTGGAGTAATCTGCCCCTGACCCTACCCCTCATATTTATAGGCGCGCTAATGGGCTTTTGTGTCACAGGCCCATTAGTACCCTAATTTCTTATGGATCAACTATCCATCAGGCCTTTATCCGAATTGTTATGATTGCCTCTTGGGCATATCACCAACAATCTCCCACTTGCACTAGTGTCACACCCGGTTTCTCCGAAGAACAACCCAGTGAATATCACATGTATGCCAGGATCATTTTCTCATACATGTGATGACAAATAGTGAAGCATCATTTATTACAAGCCAGGTGTCGAATATAAATATGTCTTACAAAGCATACGTCCCGATGGACGATAATAAGTTCATAACATGAAAACAAAATACCAGCGGAATATTATTCTTGTGGGCTCCGTCACAGGAGTTGCCCGGGGTACTCCATGAACCTAGAATCCTTCTTCGGGTCCGAAGTCTTGGTCATTGAACACCAGATCATTCTCTTGACCTGAGCAGCATTATAAACCAACAAATATGCAAGTTTGAGTACCGATGGTACTCAGCAAGTGTGGGAAACTTATGTCATGCATGGCTAGAACAAGGAGAGGTTGAACTCATGGTTAAAGCACTACGCAATTAATACATATCACCTTAGCTTATTAAGCACCTACATTACTACACAGGTGAAATGGTCCCAATCTCCCATCTCATCAAAATCAAATAACCATAACATCATTTCCAATGTTAAGCTCCCCGCTTAACATCCACAACCTCCAAGGTCGTCATACTCTAATCATGAATAAGTCCAAGCCGCTCTTGACCGTGAGCACGGCTATCATGACAGTTTTGACTCTGCAGAGTTTGCACCACTGTACCCACATGTAGTGATTTCATCCCCCCGTTGCCGGGTGGACTAAAAGAACCTCCATTATGCTAGTGGCTACGAACCACATTCACACTTCCTAGGTGTGTAGCAAGGAGATCACTATGAAGCCTTTACAAAGGGATTCCAGACGAGCGTGGGCCCACTGAGGTTTCACCCCTAACAGCATACAAGAGGCTCCAACCCCGCTGCAGTGGCCCCCTCTTGAGCCTTGCGGTTCATATGGTAGTCCAGCTGACACCTATTCCCCGCACCATCCAACACACCCATACTACGCCGGGGATACACCTAATTAATTGGCCAAGCTGCCCCATCTCAGCATGTGGTTGGCACGGTAAAGCCAGGTTACATGCTCCATGAACCGGTCCTTAGGATCTAGGCAAGTACTAAACACAAACGCGAGTCTCGTGCACCCAGCACCAACCAAATCATCCAACTTGCCTCGATCCCTACCGCTACATAACTCATAATATCTCATTCAAGAATAAGGTAGACAAGTTGATGATATCATATCCCACTTATCCCATTCTAAGACTGGCTAAGCATAAGTAATATGAAGGAAATGACATAATAAAGCAAATCCCGACCCAAGCTTCAAGGAAAACAAGGTAATGCAATTCTAGGGAAACTTCCTAGCATGGGTTTCATATTTCAATTGACAATGCAAATAATTCTATATACACATCCTAGTATAGGAACAAAGTGGTCAAGGACACTTGCCTTCTTCCTGCTGCTCTGGGAATGGAAAGTCTTGTTCTTGGAAGAGAAGAACTTGCTCTGGGGCAGGTTATACTCATACCATGACACATAGCAAAAGAAAACAACAATCCATAAGACATAGTTCACACTTTCACTTCATACAAACCACACATTCACACCTATGAAAGTCATTCACACTTCTAAGGGTTGTGGTTACTCTATGTGTGTTGATTTTTGGCCTACATGCACTTTTAAACATATGTATATTATTTCTAACTTTTGCATTCAGATTTCTGTTTGCACACTATATATGAATTTCCAATTTAAACAAATTCTTTAATACCCTCTTTAGCTACCAAGTTTGCATGGAAGGTAATCTCCTACTCCAAATGGTTTTTCAGATCTTCTACCAAATCCTAAACTGAAATCTTTGGATTTGGAAACTTCATTTATCATTTTCTAGTTATGCATACCTAGTCGCTATATTTTCAGATTTATTTCCTATGCCTAAATGTGAACTTTATTATGAAAATAGTAAGACACTTCATCTAAACAGAATAGGTTCTGATATAAAATATTAAATAATATATTTTTGAACTTCTCCTCTTATGTGATTAGTCCTAGAACTAATAAACATGAACACACCCAAACAGATTTCATTTCAGCCTAAAATTTATTTTTAGTTCATTCTAAAGTTTTCCAAGTGTTAGTAGAGTTTAAACTTGAATTTACAATGCGTTTGTATTTCCTTTTAAATTTAAATCCTAGTCACACATTCAAATTTCTAAATTGAATATCATATAGGGTTAAAAAGGTAAGTTCACCCTACTACAGGGTCTAATTTATTATTTTAAGAATTTCCAGGGGCCTAACTATGCATAACAGAGGGGTTTTGCTAATTTTTATTAAGTCCAGGGGCTAAAACTGATTTTTAATTGAATTTACATGAATTTCTAAAGTTCCAGGCGCTAGATCAGAAGTTTCCGGGGCTAGCTCGTATTTTCCGAGATCCCCAGGGGGTAGCGCGTAAGAATCCCGGTCTTTATAATGCGGGGCTGACGTGGACCGTCCGATTTAAAACAGACGGCTGAGATTATAACGTCGAACCGGTACGCGGGGATTTCAATTCTACCGTGCGATTAAAAATAGACGGCGCACAAGCGGCCACGTCGCTCTGACCGTGCGCGGGCGGCGCTGCCCTGCGGCGCGCGGCGGCGGGAGGCGACGATCTGCCGGAAAACTTCGAATCTTCGTCTATTCTTCCTAGAACTGGGATTTCATGGCATAGATCGGTAGAGGAGAGGTCGGGGATCTCACCTCGGGGTTTTTCTTGAGCTCGGAGGTCCTGGAAGGTGGTCGGCGACGAGGTCCGAGATGAATTCACGGCGATGCTCGTCGGCGCTGTGTCTGAAGCGCAAACCACCGAGTTTTCTGCACCTGCGTGATTCCCCGGAGGCGGTGGAACACGATCGGCGCGTTAGATCAGAGAACCCGAGCAAAGATCGAGAGAAAACGGTGATCTGAGCTTCGGTTCTCACCTGGAGGAAAAACAGCCGATCGCGGGCGAAAAACAGGACGATGCCGGTGTTTATATAGCCGCGGGAGGGCGGCGTTCGGTTGGGATCGAGCTGCAGTCGTCCAAAACCGAAATTCGGCTGGGATACGCGGGTATCCGGGGTGGTTTCGATTTGGGGGAGAGAGGAGTCCCAGGTCGGCCGAGCGTGCGCGCGAGGAGGAAGACGACGGCGGGCCCCGCATGTCAGTGAGAGGAAAACGGGGCGCGCGGCTGTGGGCTGGCGCAGGGGCAAGGTGGGCCGGCTGGTGGGTTTCGGCCCACTGGCCGGAAGGTTTTGTTTTTTTCTTTTTCTTTTTATTTTTCTTTTCTGTTTTGAGTTGAATTTGAATTCCAATTTGAATTTGAATTTCTGCACCACATGCAATACGTCCAAAAATTTTTAAATTCCCCTCTTAACAGGTTTTGGGGTGTTACAGCTCTACCCCCCTTAAAAGAAATCTCGTCCTCGAGATTGGTGGTTATAAGAAAACAATTTCGGAAACTGTGCCTTAAGCTCGTCTTCTCGCTCCCATGTGGCTTCCTCTTCCGAGTGATGCTTCCACTGCACCTTGCACATCCGGATTCTTTTATTTCTTGTGAGGCGTTCTATTGTCTCCAAAACCTTGACCGGTTGCTCGGCATAAGACAGATCCTCGGCTACGTCAACCTCATTCATGGGTAACATCTCTTCAGGTGTCCTCAGACATTTCTTGAGCTGTGACACATGGAATACATCGTGCACATCCGATAGGCGAGCCGGCAGTTCTAGTTGATATGCCACTTCGCCTTTCCTCTCCAGAACTTGAAAGGGTCTGATGTATCGGGGTGATAACTTCTCTTTCACCTTGAACCGACGAAGTCCTCGGATAGGGGACACCTTGAGGTAGACATAGTCCCCCACGTTAAAAACGAGCTCTCTTCTTCGTACATCGACATAGCTCTTTTGTCGTGTCTGTGCTATTCTCAAGTTGTTGTGGATTTCCCTCACTTTCACCTTAGCTTCTTGTAGTACTCCAGGGCCAAACACTTTACTTTCCCCCGTTTGGTTCCAAAATAGTGGAGTTCTGCACTTTCTCCCATACAAAGCCTCAAATGGTGACATCTTCATGCTTGCCTGATAGCTGTTGTTATAGGAGAATTCCGCATACGATAAGTTCTTATCCCAACTCCGATTGTTTTTGAGTGCACACGCTCTCAGCATATCCTCAAGGATCTGATTGGTTTTTTCCGTCTGCCCGTCAGTTTGGGGATGATAGGCAGAACTAAAATTCAGATGAGTTCCCATGGTTTCATGCAACTTCTGCCAGAACCTTGAGGTGAACTGTGTCCCTCGATCCGACACTATCTTCTTTGGCACTCTATGGTAACACACGATCCTTGACATGTACAACTCTGTCAATTTGGATCCGCTGTAGCTTTCTTTCACTGGGATGAAATGAGCTACCTTGGTTAGCCTGTCGATGATGACCCATATCGAATCATATAATGATTGGGTCCTAGGCAATCCCACTATGAAATCCATACCGGTTTCTTCCCATTTCCATTCAGGCACTTTGAGTGGTTGCAATAATCCCGCAGGTCGTTGATGTTCTTCTTTCACCAACTGACATGTGTCACATAGGGCAACATGTTCAGCGATATCTCGCTTCATGCCATACCACCAATACCTGCTCTTGAGGTCATGGTATATCTTCGTACTCCCAGGATGAATGGAATAGTCGGAATCATGAGCCTCCTTCAAAATCAATTCACGGATCTCCTTTACCTCAGGCACACAGATTCTTTTCCCGTGCCATACCGTACCTTGTTCATCCTCTCTGAAACCAGGGGCTTTATTTTCCTTGATGAGTTGTCGGATTTCTCGTATATTCTCATCATTCTTTTGACCATCGCGTATGTCTTGCTCTAATGTGGAGTCCACTTCCATGACGATGGATTCACCACTATTCACCAGGCATAGATTGAGTCTCATAACATCGTCCTTCAATTCTGCAGGCATGTCCTTTAAGCTCAACCTATTGACCTGCACTTTCCGGCTTAAAGCATCTGCCACGATGTTCGCTTTCCCAGGATGATAGTTGATGCCCACATCAAAGTCATTGATTAGCTCTAACCATCTCCTTTGTCTGAGGTTGAGATCTGGCATTATGAAAATGTACTTTAAGCTCTTATGATCCGTATATATCTCTGTCCTCTTCCCCATCAAGTAGTGTCGCCAAATTTTCAACGCGTGTACCACTGCGGCTAGTTCTAGGTCAGTGTAGGATAGTTCTTCTCGTGTTTCCGGAGCTGCCAGGATGCATAAGCCACGACATGCCCTTCTTGCATGAGAACACATCCCAACCCGTTTCCTGAGGCATCGCAGTACACCGAAAAGTTTTTCTGCATATCTGGCATAACTAGCACTGGGGCTGTGGTCAATCTCTTCTTCAGTTCCTGGAAACTCGTCTTGCACTGCGGCGTCCATGTGAATGTGATTCCCTTCTCCAACAGTTTGGTGAGGGGTCTTGAAATCTTGGAGAAACCCTCGATAAACCGTCGATAGTATCCAGCCAATCCTAAGAAGCTTCGAACTTCCCCGACATTCTCAGCGGTCTTCCACTTCTGTACATCCTCAATTTTGGCGGGATCTACGGAGATTCCTCCCTCCGAGATTATATGTCCTAAGAAGGGAACTCTCTTCAGCCAAAACTCACACTTGCTCAACTTGGCATATAGTTGGTGTTCTCTCAGCTTCTGCAACACCCACCTTAGATGTTTCTCATGTTCTTCTTCACCTTTGGAGAAGACGAGAATGTCATCTATGAAAACCACCACAAATTTGTCCAGATATTCCATAAATACCTTGTTCATGAGATACATGAAGTATGCCGGGGCATTTGTTAGCCCGAAAGGCATGACGGTGTATTCATATAGTCCGTACCGAGATACGAAAGCTGTCTTGGGAATATTAGTTTGCCTTATCTTAAGTTGGTGGTACCCCGACCTGAGATCAATTTTCGAGAACACGCACGCTCCCCTCAACTGATCAAACAAGTCTTCAATGCGGGGTAATGGGTACTTATTCTTGATGGTTACTTCATTCAAGGCACGGTAGTCTACGCATAACCTTTGAGTTTCATGCTTCTTGGGCACAAATATTACTGGAGCTCCCCATGGTGAGGAACTAGGGCGAATATACCCCTTCTCCGTCAATTCTCTCAAATGATCCTTGAGTTCTCCCAGCTGCTTGGAGTCCATCCGATAAGGTCTCTTGTATATCGGAGCTGTTCCAGGCACTAGCTCAATTGCGAATTCCACTTCGCGATCTGGAGGCATACCTGGCAACTCCTCTGGAAAAACATCTGGATATTCCCTGATGATCCTGATCCCCTCCACTTTCACCTCAACTTGATTTAATTTAATGTCCCTCCTAGGCTTTTGTACTGTTATGAACTTTACTCTTGTGCCACTAGGGTGAGTTAGTTCCACCGTTCTGGTCGAACAATGGATGATTCCCTTATGTTTGGTTAACCAATCCATACCCAAAATAATATCTATCCCTGGTGAATCTATCACTATCAGGTTGGCAGTAAATACTACCCCATTAATTTCTAGATTCACCTTGGGACACACTCGTCTTGTCCTTATTTCTCCACCTGGAGAGTTTACTGCTAGCATATGGTTCATTTGTGTTGTTGTTAGATCATGCTTCTTAACAAACCCTTGGGCAATGAACGAGTGGGTAGCACCAGAATCGAACAACAGGGTGGCAATGTGTAAATTGGCAGGAAACTTACCAACTACCACGTCGGGCCTCTTGCGCTTCTTCCATGGTCATGTGGTTCACCCGTCCTCGCATCACATTCTGCTGTTGCGGCTGCACGGGCTTCTTCTTTGGGCACTTATGGGCGTAGTGCCCCACTTCACCACAGTTAAAGCATTGCACCCCAACCTTAGGTGCCTGGCCTTTGTTGTCTTGGGGTTGGTTTGAGGGTCCTTGTACTGCTGGTCGAGGTTGATATGTAGGGCGAGGCTGCTGTACAAACTGACGTTGTGGTGGTGCTGGCGCTGCCGGAGGCCTGAAGTTTGGGTTGTACCCTCTCGGTGCTGAGGAGGGTACCGCAGCACGGCTCGTCTGCCCCGCGGTTTGTTGCTGCATCAGACGTGGGCGGGTGTTGCTACTCGAGGCT
The DNA here is from genome assembly GCA_030760725.1 of Neostapfia colusana. NCBI lineage: Eukaryota > Viridiplantae > Streptophyta > Magnoliopsida > Poales > Poaceae > Neostapfia > Neostapfia colusana. The sequence goes on along the minus strand of JASWHV010000002.1, from coordinate 42,223,565 downwards.
TGGTGTGACCATGCGGCTTTCCTCTTGTTTTCATTTTCCAAGGCCTTCAGCTTCCTTTCCACAACAAATGCTCTGTCCACCATCTTTTGGAAACTTTCATACTCGTTGGAGGACATTGCACACTGCATTTCTGCTGTAAGTCCTTCCACGAAGCAATCCTGTTTCTGCTTATCAGTCTCTATGTCCCGTGGTGCATAACGGGATAGTTGGGTGAATTTAGTGAGGTATTCCCTCACCGTCATGTTTCCTTGCTGCAGCCCCAAGAACTCCTTTCTCTTGTTTTTGAGTTCGCCCCTTGGTATGTAATGGTTGCGGAAGCTACGCTTGAACTCTTCCCAAGTGATGTTCTCGGGGTCATGATGGGCGGCTACGTAAGCGGTCCACCAATCAGCAGCAGGTCCACGCAATTGGTGAGAAGCAAACAGCACCCTCTCATACCCTTGGCATTGTATGATCCTTATCTTGCTCTCAATGGTCTTTAGCCAGTCATCTGCCTCCAGGGGTTCAGCAGCACTTGCAAACTTTGGAGGTTGAGTTCCTAGAAACTCACTCAACCTTGGTTGGCGTGGTGCAGCTTGTGGAGGTGGAGCTTGGTGCAAGTTGGCCACCACTTGAGTCAGGTTCTGGATGAGCTGATTCTGATTCTCAAGCATTTGGTGGATGGGATCAACTCCTTCATGGCGACCACCCCTGTCTTGGCCTCCAGAAAGATGAGGGTTGCCGGCCTCATTGTTGTTGTTGGCGGGGTTGGCACCACGACCCTTTCCTCTTCCGGCCATCTATCATGATCAACCAAATATCAATTTAATGCATTACGTATTATCTTACCAATTTTACTTGTTTACACTTTGAAATGTTGAGGCCTTGTTGTATTTATATTTTCTGAGGGTTCATGTCTCACGCAAAAATAAATGCACTATTAGTTTCATAGGGGTTCACACATCAAAGCAAAGCAACCTGAAGACGAGGTTGTGGACAATTGCTCATGGCTTCCATAACTCACGTCACACACCACACATTAACACACCATTATCTAAGGTATTGACTCGCCTACTCGATAACCTACTGAACTATGGGGAAGTACTCTACATGACTCGTGTCACTGAGCTGGCTCCTCGGGATCTTCCTCATTATTGCGGCTGCCTTCTAACTCCGCTTTGGGTGGGGAGGCTGCTGGTGGAGAAGTGCGGCGACGCCTGATCGCCCGGCGATCTGGGGAGTCAGGAGTCCATGTGTCATTCACGGTGACACACAGTTCATTCCCATCTCCTCTTTCTCTCGCCCTCAAGCTGGCTCAAAGCAACGCCTCGGTCTCCTTCAGGGTGTCACGAACATCCTGAAGCTCCTGCGGACACTCCTGCAGTCGAGTGCTGAGCATAGCAGCATCCTCCAAGCATAGGTCCATGTGCTCATGGGAAGTCCCTTGCTGCACTGGCGGGTACTTGTACTCCATCCTACCACTCTCACGCTGGAGAACATACATGTACTCAGTCCTGTCCAGGTGGCGACGATAGATGTGACTCTGGCAGGTGATTGCCTCCTAGGTGACATCCTTCTCCGCATCGACCTGTGTCGCTCGACAAGCTGGAGAGCGGTGGATCTTGAGCAGCTGATTTTCGTGGATAATCCTCATTTCTCAACTCCATTCTTCCCGCTTCTCACGGATGGTCCGGGTGGAGCTATAGTGATGATTAGCTTGCCCGTATTGCCGGCGGCTTGGAGCATGCGTCGTAGACGGCGCAACAAGCCTCCTACTGCCAATCCGTAGGAGAGATACGTCACCGGACGGTCCTCCTCTCTCACGGTAAGGGCAACTACGGGAACTCTGCCTCCGGTGGACTTGCGGGCGGTACGGATCATGCGAACCATCTAAAACATAAAGCATTTAAAATTAAGTTAGATAAGATTTTAAACAAAAATCCTATTTTGAATAAAAGTTGGGGTAAGATGAATAAATTGACCTCATTAAATAACACCTTCAACCCACACTTTTGTAAAATAGTTTTTAAGAAAATAGGGTCCTTAAATACGTCCATTTCTGCCTAGGTCCACGTTCCTACAGGCAACCTTGGCTCTGATACCACTTCTGTCACACCCGGTTTCTCCGAAGAACAACCGAGTGAATATCACATGTATGCCAGGATCATTTTCTCATACATGTGATGACAAATAGTGAAGCATCATTTATTACAAGCCAGGTGTCGAATATAAATATGTCTTACAAAGCATACGTCCCGATGGACGATAATATGTTCATAACATGTAAACAAAATAGCAGCGGAATATTATTCTTGTGGGCTCCGTCACAGGAGTTGCCCGGGGTACTCCATGAACCTAGAATCCTTCTTCGGGTCCGAAGTCTTGGTCATTGAACACCACATCATTCTCTTGACCTGAGCAGCATTATAAACCAACAAATATGCAAGTTTGAGTACCGATGGTACTCAGCAAGTGTGGGAAAGTTATGTCATGCATGGCTAGAACAAGGAGAGGTTGAACTCATGGTCAAAGCACTATGCAATTAATACCTATCACCTTAGCTTATTAAGCACCTGCATTACTACACAGGTGAAATGGTCCCAATCTCCCATCTCATCATAATCAAATAACCATAACATCATTTCCAATGTTAAGCTCCCCGCTTAACATCCACAACCTCCAAGGTCATCATACTCTAATCATGAATAAGTCCAAGCCGCTCTTGACCGTGAGCACGGCTGTCATGACAGTTTTGACTCTGCAGAGTTTGCACCACTGTACCCACATGTAGTGATTTCATCCCCCGTTGCCGGGAGGACTAAATAAACCTCCATTATGCCAGTGGCTACGAACCACATTCACACTTCCCAGGTGTGTAGCTAGGAGATCACTACGAAGCCTTTACAAAGGGATTCCCAACGAGCGTGGGCCCACTGAGGTTTCACCCCTAACAGCATACAAGAGGCTCCAACCCCGCTGCAGTGGCCCCCTCTTGAGCCTTGCGGTTCATATGGTAGTCCAGCTGACACCTATTCCCCGCACCATCCAACACACCCATACTACGCCGGGGATACACCTAATTAATTGGCCAAGCTGCCCCATCTCAGCATGTGGTTGGCACGGTAAAGCCAGGTTACATGCTCCATGAACCGGTCCTTAGTATCCAGGCAAGTACTAAACACAAACGCGAGTCTCGTGCACCCAGCACCAACCAAATCATCCAACTTGCCTCGATCCCTACCTCTACATAACTCATAATATCTCATTCAAGAATAAGGTAAACAAGTTGATGATATCATATCCCACTTATCCCATTCTAAGCATGGCTAAGCATAAGTAATATGAGTGAATGACATAATAAAGCAAATCCCAACCCAAGCTTCAAGGAAAACAAGGTAATGCAATTCTAGGGAAACTTCCTAGCATGGGTTTCATATTTCAATATACAATGCAAATAATTCTATCTACACATCCTAGTATAGGAACAAAGTGGTCAAGGACACTTGCCTTCTTCCTGCTGCTCTGGGAATGGAAGGTCTTGTTCTTGGAAGGGAAGAACTTGCTCTAGGGCAAGTTATACTCATACCATCACACATAGCAAAAGAAAACAACAATCCATAAGACATAGTTCACACTTTCACTTCATACAAACCACACATTCACACCTATGAAAGTCATTCACACGTCTAAGGGTTGTGGTTACTCTATGTGTGTTGATTTTTGGCCTACATGCACTTTTAAACATATGTATATTATTTCTAACTTTTGTATTCAGATTTCTGTTTGCACACGATATATGAATTTCCAATTTAAACAAATGCTTTAATACCCTCTTTAGCTACCAAGTTTGCATGGAAGGTAATCTCCTACTCCAAATGGGTTTTCAGATCTTCTACCAAATCCTAAACTGAAATTTTTGGATTTGGAAACTTCATTTATCATTTTCTAGTTATGCATACCTAGTTGCTATATTTTCAGATTTATTTCCTTTGCCTAAATGTGAACTTTATTATGAAAATAGTAGGACACCTCATCTAAACAGAATAGGTTCTGATATAAAATATTAAATAATATATTTTTGAACTTCTCCTCTGATGTGAACTAATTTAAATCTATTTTACCCATTTTCAAGATTATTTATTAACCTAAAAATGTGTTCCTAGAACTAATAAACATGAACACACCCAAACAGATTTCATTTCAGCCTAAAATTTATTTTTAGTTCATTCTAAAGTTTTCCAAGTGTTAGTAGAGTTTAAACTTGAATTTACAATGCGTTTGTATTTCGTTTTAAATTTAAATCCTAGTCACACATTCAAATTTCTATATTGAATATCATATAGGGTTAAAAAGGTAAGTTCACCCTACTACAGGGTCTAATTTATTATTTTAAGAATTTCCAGGGGCCTAACTATGCATAACAGAGGGGTTTTGCTAATTTTTATTAAGTCCAGGGGCTAAAACTGATTTATAATTGAATTTACATGAATTTCTGAAGTTCCAGGGGCTAGATCAGAAGTTTCCGGGGCTAGCTCGTATTTTCCGAGATCCCCAGGGGGTAGCGCGTAAGAATCCCGGTCTTTATAATGCGGGGCTGACGTGGACCGTCCAATTTAAAACAGACGGCTGAGATTATAACGTCGAACCGGTACACGGGGATTTCAATTCTACCGTGCGATTAAAAATAGACGGCGCACAAGCGGCCACATCGCTCTGATCGTGCGCGGGCGGCGCTGCCCGGCGGCGCGCGGCGGCGGGAGGCGGCGATCTCGCCGGAAAACTTCGGATCTTCGTCTATTCTTCCTAAAACTGGGATTTCATGGCATAGATCGGTAGAGGAGAGGTCGGGGATCTCACCTCGGGGTTTTTCTTGAGCTCGGAGGTCCTGGAAGGCGGTCGGCGACGAGGTCCGAGGTGAATTCACGGCGATGCTCATCGGCGCTGTGTCTGAAGCGCAAACCACCGAGTTTTCTGCACCTGCATGATTCCCCGGAGGCGGTGGAACACGATCCACGCATTAGATCAGAGAACCCGAGCAAAGATCGAGAGAAAACGGTGATCGGAGCTTCGGTTCTCACCGGGAGGAAAAACAGCCGATCGCGGGCGAAAAATGGGACGATGCCGGTGTTTATATAGCCGGGGGAGGGTGGCGTTCGGTTGGGATCGAGCTGGAGTCGTCCAGAACCGAAATTCGGCAGGGATACGTGGGTATCCGGGGTGGTTTCGATTCGGGGGAGAGAGGAGTCCCGGGTCGGCTGAGCGCGCGCGAGGAGGAAGACGACGGCGGGCCCCACATGTCAGTGAGAGGAAATCGGGGCGCGAGGCTGCGGGCTGGCGCGGGGGCGAGGTGGGCCGGCTGGTGGGTTTCGGCCCACTGGCCGGAGGGTTTTGTTTTTTTTCTTTTTCTTTTTCTTTTTCTTTTCTGTTTTGAGTTGAATGTGAATTCCAATTTGAATTTGAATTTCTGCACCACATGCAATACGTCCAAAAAATTTTAAATTCCCCTCTTAACAGGTTTTAGGGTGTTACAACTAGAGACAATCATATAGCCAAGTTTTTCAATATTCCATCCCCTTAAGTGTGTGACCCGTAGGTTCATGTACAGTCGGTTATGAATGAAAACCGTTTTCAAACACAAGTCAGTAGAGGTACCTAGCAGGACATACTGACTCCCGGATGTACATAAAGATCATATCGGCTGAACCTAGATACATTCACATGCTAATTCCTTTGCCACACGATACCAGTCAAGCTCAAGGCGAGATACGTGCCATCCTTGTGATAGCTCGACCATTCACTCGATCAAATAGTGGATTCAATCTATGACTAACTTTTAATCATAATGATTAACTCCTTAATCACTTTGGCATGGCCATGCACTTTCCAATCCAACTATCTCGAGGGGCCTAGAGATATCTCTGCTGTTATTTAGGAGGGGCAAATCCCATCTTGATCCACACACATCTCATTCCATGCTTCATCATGTAACTGAAGACTATTTTTATGACCACCCAGTTACGGAGTAGCGTTTGATAGTTTTAAAGTGCACAACTACACATAGTGAGAAACAATGGCGATCTCAGGTCTAAGAATCTAGCAGGTGTATCACACAAGACCAACTGATGGCACATATGTAAATAACCATCCCAACAGTGTCTCAGAATGGGTCTATCCAACACCATGTTCACTAACATGTGTTCACATTTTTAATTTGATATCTCCATATCTATGATCCGTGAAACGTGATCATCAATTAATACATGTGCTAGTCTGCATACTATCATTATCTCATATAACGATGTAGACTAGGGATCATTTTGAGTAACATTATAATTAACAAAGAGTCTCACGAACAAGTCACATACTTGATCAATGTGAATAATAGTTACTCAAATAGTACATAAACGTAGCTATGACAAAAGTCTCCCACGTACACACTAGGATCACTGATGTAAGTATCTAATACCCATAGATCTCGTGTGCACCTCATGCTTTGATTGTGGAAGAGGCTTTGTCAACAGATCTGCCACATTCAAATCTGTATTCACCTTGCATATATTCACATCACCTCAGTCGATAATCTCTCGAATGAGGTGATAGCATCGTAGTATATGTTTGGATCTTTTGTGTGATCTAGACTCCTTTGCCTGTGCAATGGCTCCATTATTGTCGCAATAGAGATCCACAAGTCCGGACGCACTAGGAACAACACCCAACTCAGAAACAAATTTTCTGATCCAAACAGCTTCCTTTGCAGCTTCAGAAGCTGCAATATACTCCGCCTCCGTTGTTGAATCTGCTACTGTGTCTTGCTTAGAACTTTTCTAGCTCACTGCCCCTCCATTGAGGTAGTACACAAAACCGGATTGCAATCTAGAGTCATCCTTGTCTGTTTGGAATCTAGCATCGGTGTAACCTCTTACAACAAGCTCTTCTTCACCTCATAACACTAGGAACACATCCTTAGTTCTTCTCAAGTACTTAAGAATGTTTTTGACAACTGTCCAATGAGCCTCACCATAATCTGATTGATACCTGCTCGTAACACTTAGAGCATAGAATACATCTAGGCGTGTACACAACATGGCATACATGATAGATCCAATAGCCGAAGCATAAGGAGTCACTTTCATCCTCTTTTGCTCATCAGGCGTCAAAGGACACTGACTTTTGCTTAGAGTGATGTCAAGTGACATTGGCAAGAAACCTTTCTTAGAATCTTGCATATTGAACCGATTCAATATCTTGTCAATATATGTGTTTTGGCTTAATCCAATTAGCCTTTTTGATCTATCTCTATAGACCTTTATGCCCAAAATGTACGCTGCCTCTCCTAAATCCTTCATTGAGAAACTTTTTCTTAATGAGGATTTAACAGCATCTAGTATTGGAATGTCATTTCTGATCAACAATATGTCATCTACATATAGGACTAGAAATATAAGTGTGCTCCCACTAACCTTCTTGTAAGTACAAGGTTCTTCTACGTTCTTGATGAAACCAAACCCTTTGACCACTTCATCAAAATGTAGATTCCAACTCCGAGATGCTTGCTTCAATCCATAGATGGACTTTTGAAGTTTGCATATTTTTCTAGCATTTTTAGTATCGACAAAACGCTCAGGTTGTGTCATGTACACATCCTCAATCAGACTCCCATTAAGAAAGGTTGTTTTGACATCCATCTGACATATTTCATAATCAAAATATGCAGCAATTGCTAGGAGAATCCGAACAGACTTTAGCATAGAGACGGGCAAAAATGTTTCATCATAATCAACACCTTGAATTTGTTTGAATCCTTTCACCACCAATCATGCTTTATAGATGTGAACTTTTCCATCCATATCAGTCTTTTTCTTGAAAATCCATTTGCAGTCGATCGGTCTCACACCATCGATTGGATCAACCAAGCTCCAAACTTGATTCTCATGCATGGATTCTATTTCGGATTCCAAGGCTCCAAGCCATTTCTCAGAGTCAGGTCCCATTATTGCTTCAGTGTAGGTCACAGGCTCATTATTGTCCAACAATACCATTTCCTGTTGTTCCGTGGTTAGGAGTGTCAACTTTTCAGTTGCACGACGTACCCTTGTAGACCTTCATGGGGCTGTTATTTCATCAAGTGGTTGTACTACATCTTGTACATCCTGTATAGGATTAGAGGGTGCCGAAACATTTTCAGGTATTTCTTGAATTTCTTCAAGATGCACCTTGCTCCCACTAACTCCTTTTGATAGAAACTCTTTCTCCAAGAAGACACCATTGCGAGCAGTAAACACTTTACCCTCCGTTTTATTATAAAAATAATATCCTTTGGTTTCCCTAGGATATCCCACAAAGAAGCATTTGTCTGATTTGGGAGTAAGTTTGTCTGACGTCAAACGTTTGACATAGGCATCACATCCCCAAAGTTTGAGGAAAGACAATTCTAGACGTTTCCCGATCCACATCTCATATGGTGTCTTCTCAACAGACTTAGATGGGACTCTGTTTAGTGTAAACGCAGCAGTTTCAAGAGCATAACCCCAAAAGGATAGTGGAAGATCAGTCTGGCTCATCATCGACCTAACCTTGTCTAACAAGGTTCGGTTTCTTCGCTCGGACACCCCATTCCATTGAGGCGTTCCAGGTGGAGTCAACTGTGGAACAATTCCACATTGTTTCAAATGATCATAAAATTCATGGCTCAAATATTCACCCTCACGATCAGATCGTAGAAGTTTAATTGTCTTGCCCAACTGATTTTGTACTTCATTCTGAAATTCTTTGAACTTTTCAAAAGATTCAGACTTGTGCCTCATTAGATAGACATATCCTTTTCTACTGAAGTCATCGGTAAAAGTAATGAAATACTGAAAACCATCTCTAGCTACCGAACTCATTGGTCCACATACATCAGTATGTATAAGTCCCAACAAGTCACTTGCCCTCTCACTTTGACCAGTGAAGGGTGCTTTGATCATCTTCCCAAGCAAACAAGACTCACATGCGTCAAGTGATTCAAAATCAAATGAACTTAACAAACCATCTTTATGGAGTTTCTCAATGCGTTTCTCATTTATATGACCTAAGCGACTGTGAGACCTATGTGTGCTGAATACATTGGCAATGTGACATGCTCATGTAAGGTGTTGTGGTTTTCGAACTAACGTGAGTCAAGTCGAGGACTTGTGCTCGGAAGAATTGGTTGTTTATTCATGTGCAGGTGTTGCTTGAGTTCAAGACATGGCTGGTGACGGGATCCTTGGACTAGTCTCGGGGAGGAGATGAGGTTCCAACAACCAAGTTCGGGAGGAGCTGTGGTTGAGTTGATCGGGAGGTCGCGGAGCATGTTTGGATCAAGGGCAGTGCATATGAAGGTTGCGTGTACGTCGTTGGAAGGTGTTTGCACGTGTGCAAGGAGTGCATGGACGTGGCAACATTGTTCCAAGGCGTGATGAAGAGAAGTGGACGTAAAGAATTGGTCAGAAAGGTCCAACCGGCTGGATTGCGTACTCAGGCTGAGGCTGAGTCGGATATGGCTCAAATATGGAAGATTTGAGTTGGTTATGATAGGATTTCGTGCTAGGCACGAAGTTGAGTTGTTTTAGGAATGTTTAGGACGTTCCTAAGGTGTTTGGAAGTCTCACGATTGCTTCTATCTGCGAATAGGAGAGTCCTGAGCAGTTATGGTAAGTTAGGATACGAGTCCAATTAGGAGTAGGAGTCCTAGATTGGATTGTTTAGCCTGAGGGCTGGCTACAAAAGCAAGAGAGGCCAGAGCTCTCGTGGGTAGAGAACTTTGGGCTGTTCCTCTTGTGTTCTATTGAATAAAGTTCAGAGTTTCGAGGAGTTTTTGTGCCTTGTTCGTCCGACTTGTTTTTCGTCATGTCTTTCTCGCCGAGTTTCTGGACAGACCGACGTTGCTTCGGTGTTTTGTTCATAACTCGAGTTTTACAGATCCGATTGATGTGATTATTTTTGGGTTGTCTTCACAACTAAATTATCTATCATCTGTGAAATTTTCACGAGCTTCGGATCTGTAGTTTTTGAGATACACGAGTTTCTTTTCAGAGTTGCAGATCTGTTTTATATCGGGTAGAACAGATTGATCTTCGTTTAATGTTTTGATCGTATCTCAAGTTTTACTTCGTGTTTTCAAGTGATTCTTGTTGAATTATATCCGTGACTTGATTCTCTACCTCTCTACTTGATTTGTCATGGTTGAACACGTTTGAAAACACCTGCACACACGGTTTCTTTAACCGATTGATTTTTTGCTGAGAGGTTTTTGTTGTTTCCGCTGCGAAAAGTTTTAATCTACCATTCACCCCCCTCTGGTAGCTTTTCACGTGCTCTTCGATACTACAATTGGTATCAGAGCCAAGGTGCTCTAATCTTTGTGATTTGCACGTGTTTTGACTAACCATCATGGAGATGTACTCCGCAAAACCTTGTGTGTTCAATGGCATCGATTTTCAGGTTTGGAAGGCGCGGATGGAGGCCTACATACAGGCGCGAGGCTTCGCCATATGGGAGAAGGTCTACCAGAACTTCGATGTACCACCCAACGATCAAGTTACGGCTGCGAACATGAGAGATGTTGACAACAACAACAAGGCTCGCAACTTGATCATCCAAGGATTGACTCAAAGCGACTTTGACCGTGTTGCACACCTCCGATCTGCATATGATGTTTGGAAAGCTCTTTGTGACTACCATGAAGGATCCAATACGATCAAGGAGGTAAGGCAAGATATGTTCAAGAAAGAATACATGCGTTTTGAGATGCAACCCGGTGAGTCAATTGATGACCTTTTTGCTCGCTTTAATAAAATTCTCAGCAACTTGCGTAGTGTCAATGTTAACTTTTCAGATGCTGAAAATGCTAGACAATTGTTAGGAGCATTAGATACGTCAATTTGGGAGATGAAAGTTACATCTATTCGTGAATCTACTGTCATGAGTTCTCTTACTTTAGACGTGCTTTATTCTAAATTGAAAACTCATGAAATTGACATCATCTCATGTAAAAACCCCAACAAGTCTATTGCATTTGTTTCGCAACGTGACATGTCTAGTTCTAGTCAATCATCATCTAGTGGTGCACTCTCTTTGCTGTCCTCTCTAACCCTTGAACAGATTGAAGAGTTTCCAGAGGAGGAGCTTGCACTCATCTCTACTCGGTTCCCAAAAGCATTGCAAAATGTGAGAACTAGAAGGAGAGGAAGCTCCGGACCTCAACGATGTTTTGAATGTGGTAAGACAGGACATTTTCGTACGGAGTGCCCTAACCTTTCAGGTCCGACTTCACGTGAAGAAAAGCAAACAAGGCCGAAGAAATTGTTTGCAAAGAATAAGAAGAAGAAAGATTTATCAATGCGCAACATAGTGCATAGTATGATCTCTGCACTTCAAGATTTCGGCTCAAGTGATGTGGACACCGGTAGTGATGAAGATGAAGAAGCTATGGCAAATATGTGCTGCATGGCGAGCAAGTCAAGTTCAAGCTCCGAGGAGGCAGAACACAACAGAGACGATGAAGAGGTATGTCCCACTTGCAAAGAAATGTGTGATGCTATTTCTCGTGCTACTGTTATATTAAAGAAAAAGGATAAAAAACTTAGGAACAATGCTGTTAAAATTGAATCACTAGAATCTGAAATTAATCGTTTAAAAACTTTGATTCCTAGTGATGATTCTTGTTCCTCATGTGATTTGATTTATGAACAATTATCCTCTTTAAGAAGTGCACACGCATCTACACTTGATAAACTTGAACTTGAAATTGAAAAGAACAAAGAGCTTGCTGCACTTAATGATAAAATTTTGAAAGATGCTTGTTGTTCTACAATTGATTTGCATTGTTCTTCATGTGATGATCTGAATAAGAAACTAAATGATGCTATGAATGAGATTTCTATTTTGAACAATGCTTTACGTGTGCATGAAGTTAAATATTGTTCAAATTGCAAACTAAAAGGAAAAACTTCATGTGAAAACTGCTTTGATCTGTCCAATAAACTTGATGACATGCATAGGACACTAGATCGGTTTTCTAATGCAAATAAGAACCTAAACTTGCTGCTGAATTCTTCCAAGTCTTTTAATGATAAAACTGGTTTAGGTTTTAATTCTCATGCTCATGCTAAGGCACACCCACCTAAAGTTGTAAAGTCATTAGGAAGCGGTTTGATTCAAACAGCTCCTAGACAAAAAGAGGTGATCTTCAAATCTGCAGGAGTACTGTCCCATTCGGGTTCTAATAAACGTGTTGCTTGCTCATCTAGACATGATAATAAGGTTATTTTTCATTGTACCTACTGTGGTAGAGATGGTCATGTCATGGATTTTTCTTATAGACTAGCTAAACACGATAAGAAACAAAGAATACTTGCTAGATCACATAACAACCAAGCAAAATCTGCTAGACCGAATGTTCGGAGCTTGCAACCTGCTGTAATGAGTCAAAAACTTGCTCCTGGACCTACTGTTTTTTGTGCTACATATAACACATCTTCTAAGTCAGTAGTTGGGAACAAAAATTTTCGATGTTTGGCTCATAAACCTGCTGTACCTTCTCAGCTTTCGCGTGTTATTCCTGCTGGACGTCGTGTGACTCAGTACTGGATTCCTAAAAGTCTTTTAACTAACCCAGTATTGAGTCATCGACGTATTGTGCTGCTGTGTAGGTTTCACGTTTGAGGAAGGAGAACATTTGGATTGTGGATTCAGGTTGCTCACGCTACATGACCGGTAACAAAGAATGGTTCTCCTCTCTCTCTTTTGTGTCACGTGTAGAAAATGTTACTTTCGCCGTTAACTCTTCTACTCCCATAACTGCTAAAGGTTCGGTTAGAGTAAACAATCTCTACACTTTGAAAGATGTGGGCACTTGTTAAAAATTTGAAATACAACTTGCTTTCGGTTTCACAATTGCTAGATGAAAATCTAGAGGATAGCTTTGCTAAAAATTGCTGCAAGGTTGTAGATTCAAAAGGTGAGCTTTTGTTTAACATGTCTAGGTTTGGAAGAGTTTTTAAAGCTGATTTTGATTTGTCAACTTCTAAGCATCGGTGTCTAGTTGCTAATGATACAAAGGATCTATATTTTTGGCATCGTAGACTTGGTCACATAGGCTTTGATCATCTCACTCGTGTTAGTGCTCTCGATCGCATACGTGGGCTGCCGAAGCTTAAAAAGGACAATGATATTGTGTGCTCTTCTTGTAGACATGCTAAGTTTGTTGCAGGTTCACATGCTCCTCTCACAATGACCATCAGAGCTGAACCGGGACAAATTTTACATCTTGACACAGTAGGTCCGGCACGTGTTCAATCCTTCGGAGGTAAATGGTATGTGCTTGTGATTGTTGATGATTATTCCAGATATTCTTGGGTTTATTTTATGGCATCTAAGAATGAAGCTTTTAGTCATTTTAGAACTTTATTTCTTAGATTATCTATTGATCACCCAGGATCATTAAAAGCAATTAGAAGTGATAACGAAACTGAATTTAAAAGCCAATCCTTTGATCACTTTTGTGCTGAAAATGGAATAGATCATCAATACTCTTCACCCTATGTACCACAACAAAATGGTGTCGTAGAAAGAAAGAACAGGACCTTAGTTGAGATGACTAGGACTATGCTTGATGAATATCAAACTCCTAGGAAATTTTGGGCTGATGCAATTGCAACCGCTTGTTATGTCTCAAATCGTGTTTTCTTGCGTGCTAAGCTTGGAAAAACCCCATATGAGCTCCGGTTTGGACATAGGCCTAGTGTTACACACTTTAGAGTTTTTGGTTGCAAATGCTTTCTTAAGAAACATGGTAATCTTGATAAATTTGAAGCTAGATCTGTTGATGGCATGTTTCTTTGTTATCCATCTCATACTAGAGGCTACCGTGTGCTTTTACTTGATACTAACAAAATTGTGGAGACTTGCGAGGTTTCTTTTGATGAAGCTAGCCCAAGTACTAGCTCCGATATTGCAGGTCCAGATCCATATCCGCAGGGGGAGAGTATTTTTATTGAAGAAGATGAAGAAGTGGTGCTGCTGCCCGAAAACTCGGAAGTAAATAACGATCAACCTGCCGATTTTGCACCACAACCAGCACCAACAGTCACTACTGCTGGTTCGGACCTTCCTAAATCAACAAGCTCTCCTAATCAAAGGTCCGAACATGAAGAAGAAGGTGCTTGTGAAGTGTCTACTCCCCTCCGAGTACTCAAAAGTCAACCTCCACAACAAATCATTGGAAGCCTGCATGAACGAGTCACTCGGTCCAGGTTTTGCGATCCAAACTCTCATGCTCATTCTGCTTTTGTTGCTTCTTTTGAACCCAAGGATATATCACACGCACTCACTAATGAATCTTGGATTAATGCCATGCAAGAAGAGTTAGAAAATTTTGAAAGAAATAATGGTTGGAAACTTGTACCTCCACCTCAAGGTCACACATTAATTGGAACTAAATGGGTATTTAAAAATAAGCAAAGTGAGGATGGGGTTGTGGTTAGGAATAAAGTGACACGACCCCACGGTCTTGTCGAGCCAGGATCACGCCGAGGGGTGCTGCGTTGCACAGCACCGGATAACACACGTCAAAGGTACAAAGCGGAAGCGAAATTTTATTACATAAACAAGTTTATGAACATGTTTACATCAAAATAAGTTCAGTCCACACTCACGGGTGTAGACTAAGCATCAAGTGCACGTTCAGCCCTTGAACGTTTCCTTGCTAGCACACACGCACACTAACTCTGTGGCGTGCACGACTCCCACTCGACGGGGTTCCCCTCCTGGGGTTCCGTCTCCTCTTCGGGAGTCCCTTCCTCATAGAACCCTGCAAAAGCTTCAAACACAAGCAGTGAGCACGAAGGCTCAGCAAGTCTGACCCGTCTCACCTAAACATGGAAATACTAAATGAGGGGTGGTGGGTTACATGAGGTGAAAATCATTTGCAAGGACTCGCCTAATTAGTAGAACCTTACTTTCAAGTTTTAGCAGCAGGTTGTGGAGAACCTTACGCTAAGGCACATGAGAGAGCCGCAATCAAACAAGAAACGCATTTCTCCCATGCACTTTGCCCAAAGTTGAAAAAGAACATTAGATCGCTCTAAACTATAGCATATCATTAACAATCAATGTCCATAATTCAATCAGCAACATTTCATCATGTGACTAGCCTGTTCTTTCTACGTCACGGTACAGTGAACAAGTGGTACTCACTGACCGCGAGGGACGGCGATTATAATCGATTTACACCTGCAGGGTTATCCGAACAACCCGTCGCGTACGCCCGTACTCGATGTTGCCTACAACAACCATCACGGACGCCGTATGCAACTACCTTTCACCCGTCAGCCAAATATTGAACCGGTCCCATCGTCCCGAGCAAGAGGTCTCTGCACGTGCATCTCTGTGCCGCCAGCCGATTTACACCTCAAGCTCTCAACCTACCCTCTGAACGACGGGCAATGCCTCAATACCCAGCTACCCGAGTTACATCAGTTTCCCGGTTCCCATATAGCCGGTAGGTCTTCGATACTGTTCTAGCTTTTTCAACAGGCCCGCACACGGCTCGGTCCTCAATCGACACAAGTGGAGCTATAGCACACAGGCCCCAAAGTCCTGCTGCCCTTACTCCCCGCCTGGTCTCATATTCTTGCCATGTGTTTCATGTGCTATTTTCTACCCGAGTCGAGTGCCTCTAGCCTATGCTTGCGAGTAGTTCCAACTACTCAACTTGTACTGAATCCTACTCTACCTTAGCATTGCAGTAGCTAACGGGGTTTGCAATACTAAACCCAACACGTGGTTTTCTCGGCTATGCAGTTGGATTTCCAAACAAGACTCTAATGCAAAGAATAAAGTAATCAAGTATGTGCTCAAAACAATAAAAACTTGTAAAAGGTTAATGCAAACCAGAGCTTGCCTTGCTTCTCTTGGTCGTAGGCTAGCTGTTCCTCTGGAGTAACGAAGTCTAGGACTTCGGGTTCCTCCTCGTCGTTAGCGACTACATGTTAGAAGAAATATATGTATCAATTTAAATGTGTTTGTATTAAGTTTTAAACTTGTGATGCTTATAAGTCCCACTAGACAAACTCTATGACTGTGAAACTTTTACTGTGGCTTGGTTACAACCTAAATAGAGACTTGGTCAAGTTTTAGTTGCAGCAAAGCTCATTTGAGCCCTCCACAATTAATTATGTTCTTGACCTCAATTGGAACTCTTAGGGTGCTCTAAGGATTTTCATGAAACAAACTATGGCTTTCTGAAAACTAGATTTTCTGAGGGTTCTAATGGAGTTGGTCTCACTTAATTTGAAAGTTCCTAGCTAAAGATATGAGCTAAACAATTTCAGAGAAAATCCTGAAAATGTTTCTGAACACTTTCTATTTTCTCTGGAACAGTTTCACTAATCACACCATTAGGTGGATTAAATGAGCTCCAATGGGTCTGAAATTTTTATGGTAGTTCGGGGATATTTTGGTGAACATCCCAGCAAAATTTCAGGACTGTCCTCCCCAGGATTCTCCAATTAAAATTATTAACATTTTAAATTTTGAGTAA
The DNA here is from genome assembly GCA_030760725.1 of Neostapfia colusana. Classification (NCBI taxonomy): domain Eukaryota; kingdom Viridiplantae; phylum Streptophyta; class Magnoliopsida; order Poales; family Poaceae; genus Neostapfia; species Neostapfia colusana. The sequence goes on along the minus strand of JASWHV010000002.1, from coordinate 42,207,022 downwards.
TTATTCTGGAGAAACAAGGGTCTTCATGAAGTGAAACTTGATTTGCTGGAAAGTGCTCATAAAGCTGAATCCAGCAAAATTTGGTTCACTCAATTTGGAGCTTTCTAGCCAAAGTTACGAGGATTTGAAGTTTGGAAGAATTCTGAAAATCGGTGAAAAAGTTTAAACTCTCGGGGCCCGCGGGGACACGTGTCGAGCGAGGAGGTGTCCGGCAAACCGGGGATACCACACGTGTCGAGCGCGGAGGTGTCCGGCACACCGGAGCTCACAGGGTATTTGAGCGCCAGCACAGCCGATCCCCGGCCACACCCGATCTCGATTTAAATTCTTCAGCCGCTGACACGTGGGCCAGCCGGCTTCGTCTTCCTCCCGCCGTTCTCTCGCGCCCGCGCCGCTGACCTCGCCGGAGCAGACTCGGGCTCGCCGGCTCACCGCTGCTGGACCTCCCATGGTCTGAAACTCGCCGCCAGGGGGTTGTCGACGTCGAGGAACATGTCGGTGGTGTCAGGTCGGGCTGGGGGTGACCGGAAATAGCTCGGCGACGTGCCGCGGCCTCGGTTGAGGTTCGGCACCATCGACCGTGGTTTGTAAACCCGCCAACACCTCGAACAAACGGCCTTACAGCATCTGTGTACCTCTAGGAAGATCGACAAGGTGTCAAAAGGGTTCAGGGATGGCGGCAAGTCGGTCGGCACCGTGTGACCGATCGTGCCCGCCATGATCACCCTCGATCGAGCTCGAAATTTGTCACTCCTAGCCAGTTTCACGCTACGGATGAAGAAAAGAACTTGATCGCTGGCTAGTCCAGCATCTAGGTGCAAGATTTGATGACCTCCGAAAGATCATAGAGCGAGAATTTAAAGAAACCGTACCGGAAGCTCAGTTTAAGGTTGCCGGAGCAAAAACTGGAAATTCTCTGTGGATTCTTCACAGTTTGCTTCCGAACTTGGAGGAGAGCAGCACGGTGGTCGCGCGCTCCTGTTGCCTCTCTCACTGGACCGTGAAAACGCCTGTAGAACGCTGCCCACGGGCGCCTGACTCTCGGCTGAGGCTAGGTCGCCGCGGTGGCGATCGTCTTCGGGCAAAGGAGGTCGGAGCTCGGGGTTTCTGGCGTTGGGGAGGTGGAGTGCGACCTCAGGTGGCTGTCTAGCAGCTCAGGGACGAAGGAGGAGATGGTTTTGCTGGTTTTCCCGATTGAGCAGAGAGCTGCGGCGAGAAACAATGCTGCTGCTCGGGTTTGCCCGCGAGAAGATAAAGCCGGGCGACTCCTGCTCGGCTGAGGCGGTGCCGTCACGTGGGGGCGCGAGCAAGCCGCCCTGGGCGCCAGCGCGCGGAGAGGGAAGCATCTGGTGGCGCCGGTAGCTGCTCGGTGGCACAGCCGACAGCTGCTCGGTGGAATTTCCCACCGAGATTCTGACTTTGGGTGCAAGTTTCTCCTTCTTCCCTCTATGACATGTGGGTCCCACACAGGGTTTTAACCTCTGAAATTTACTCCTAATCACTGTTGTAAACAGTGAGCCCCATAATACCCCTGGTGATTCAAATTATTCACCCCTGAGCCATTTGAATTGAATAGGATTCAAATTGGGTTTGGTTTGAGTGAATTTCAGCACAAGTTCAGTTTTGAATTCAAATAAAGTTTGAATTTGTCCCACTTAGCTCATGTCAAGATCAACTCCAAATGGAGTGAAAATTGGTGTGTGAGCTCACAAAAATGTGCTGAATAAGAATATGCCTCCCACTTTTAAATTCATGGGATAAAAACAGCTTGAATTTGAATGTGGTTTTAAACTGCCCTCTTTCTATCTATACCCAAAATGACCTCAAAAAGGTTTTGAATTTGGGTGAAACTTGGCATGGACATCCTTAGCAAAGTGTAGGAGTTTCATATGTCCAGCCCACCTATATCACATGTGGAAAATACCACTTTTGCAATGTGTGAGTTTGTTCTCTAATGAACATGTTGATGGTGGTTACATGCTCTTCATTTGTGTTCATCAACTTTCCTCAAATGAGGTGTGTGGTGTGGTGATGAACACTTCTATTATGTGTCAAAAACTGAGGCCCTTACATTCCTCCCACCTTAAAAGAATCTCGTCCCGAGATTATAAGGTGAAAATGAGAGAGAGGACGGTGGAAAATTACCGGATATGCGACGTGAAAAAGTCGGGGTAGTTAGTGAGAAGGAATCCTTCGCTCTCCCATGTCGCTTCGTCCATGGAGTGATTACCCCATAGAACCTTGTAGAACCACAACGTACGGTTGCGTGTGGTTCGGGCCTTTTCATCGATAATCTGCACCGGTTCCTCCCGATAGGTGAGATCCGGTTGCAGTTCTTCAATGTCTTCCAGCTGAATGGTAGTTGATAGCTTAAGACACATCCTCAGCTGGGCAATGTGAAAGACGTCGTGCACACCAGAAAGTGCTTCTGGTAATTTCAGTCGGTATGCCACTGATCCACATCTTTCGGTAATCTGAAATGGACGGGGTGACAACTTTCCTCTCACACCAAATCTGTTTACGCCCTTCATTGGAGACACCCGTAGGTATACGTGATCTCCAACTTCGAATTGTAATGGGCGCGTTCTCCGGTCCGCATACTGCTTCTGACGGGATTGAGCGGCTTTTAGGTTCGCTTGAATTAGTCGAACCCTTTTCTTCCGCGTTGTTGACAAGGTCAATCCCGATGGTAACCCTTTCGCCAGATTCACACCAATTCAGTGGCGTGCGGCATTTCCGCCCGTACAGCGCCTCGTAGGGCGCCATCTTGATGCTGGCTTGGTACCCATCATTGTATGAGAACTCGGCTAACGGCAAGTGATCATCCCAATTCTTGCCGTGATTGATAGCACAAGCTTGTAACATGTCTTCTAAGATTTGATTTACCCACTCTGTTTGCCCATCCGTCTGCGGGTGGTATGCTGAACTACGGATCAGCTTTGTCCCCAAGGCAGCGTGCAGCTGCTCCCAAAAACGGTACACAAATAAAGTGCCCTGATCCGATATGATAGTACGGGGTACGCCGTACAAGCATAGGATCCGTGAGATGTACAGTTCAGCGTACTTCTTGGCATTGTAGTTGGTGTTGACCGGGATGAAATGGGCAACTTTGGTGAGCCGATCGACGATCACCCACACAGAATCATGTTTCTGCAAGGTGGTGGGTAAACCGACGATGAAGTCCATGCTCACATCCTCCCACTTCCAGGCAGGAATGCCCAGTGGTTGTAGCAGTCCGGCTTCCGCATGTGGTCTGCCTTCACCCTTCGACATGTATCACACTCGGACACGTATTTTGCAGTCTCACGCTTCATCCGTGTCCACCAAAACTTGCTTCTGAGTTCTTGATACATTTTGTTGCTGCCGGGGTGAATAGAAAATTTTGACAAGTGAGCCTCATCAAAGATTTTCTTCCGTAATTCCGGGTTACGGGGTACGACGATCCGGTCTTTGAACCATAGGACGCTGTCTCCGTCCTTCCGGAAACAATTCAGCTCCCCACTGTCTACACGTCTCCGCAAATGTGACATGCCCTTGTCATTCTTCTAGGCTGCCGCTATCTCTTCACGGATAGTGGGGATCAAAGCTAGGTTGTAGAGAGCTCCGTGTGGAATCACATGTAGTGGTGGTTCGCTCTCTTCCAACGGTGTGATGGTCAGATTGTTGACGTGTGACTTGCGGCTCAGCGCATCAGCCACTACGTTTGCTTTGCCCGGATGATAATGGGTCTCTATTTCGTAATCCTTTATCAGTTCTAACCATCTTCGTTGCCTCATGTTCAGCTCCTTCTGAGTGAATATGTACTTGAGGCTTTTGTGGTCGGTATATAAATGTACGAGGTTACCGAGTAGGTAGTGCCTCCACATTTTGAGTGCGAGTACCACGGCAGCGAGCTCCAAGTCGTGGGTTGGATAATTTTGCTCATGGTTTCTAAGCTGCAGTGATCCATACGCGACCACCCTTCGGTCTTGCATCAGAACACATCCGATCCCAATGCCGGACGCATCGCAGTACACATCGAACGGTTTTGTTGTATCTGGCTGCGCCAAAACCGGTGCTGATGTCAGGTGCTTGACTAAAGCCTTGAATGCTGCTTCACATGCTGGACTCCAAACATATTTGGTAGCCTTCTTCAGCAGCTCTGTCATTGGCTTGGCAATCTTCGAGAAGTTCGGAATGAACCTCCGATAATATCCCGCGAGTCCGAGGAAACTCCGTACCTCGTGAACAGTTCTCGGGGATTTCCAATTCAGCACTTGAGTGATCTTGCTCGGGTCCACAGCGATACCCTCCGCTGAGATTGATATGCCCGAGGAAAGGCACTTGTGATATCCAAAACTCGCATTTGCTGAATTTTGCGTATAACTTGTGATCCCGCAGCCGTTGCAAGACTATACGCAAATGTTTCTTGTGATCTTCCTCCGACTTGGAATATACCAGGATGTCGTCGATGAAGACCACGACAAACTTGTCCAGCCCCGGCATGAATACCGAGTTCATTAAGTACATGAAGTGAGCTGGAGCATTGGTGAGGCCGAAGGACATGACCAGGTACTCATAAAGTCCGTACCTCGTCGAGAAAGCCGTCTTCGGAATGTCCTCCGCCTTTATCTTAATTTGATGGTACCCGGATCTTAAGTCCATCTTGGAAAAGATCTTTGCTTCGACCAACTGATCAAACAACATGTCGATCCGTGGCAACGGGTATTTGTTCTTGATGGTTACAGCATTTAATGGACGATAGTACACGCAAAGCCGCAACGTCTCATCCTTCTTCTTTACAAATAATGCCGAACACCCCCATGGTGAGGAGCTCGGCCTAATAAAACCCTTCTCTAGAAGGTCCGTGAGCTGAGTGTTCAGTTCAGCCAACTCCTTGGGCGCCATCTTGTACGGCCTTCGGGATATTGGCATGGTTCCCGGTGCAAGTTCAATCTTGAACTCCACCTCTCTATTGGGCGGCATCCCCTGCAAATCGTCCAGGAATACATCAGGGAACTCTCGGACCACTGGAATATCTTCCAATCTGATGGTTGTGGCTTGATAGACACTTGGAAGTTTTACTTCTGGACTGTCCAGAAATAATGAGTGAGACCCGTGCACTTCTGAGTTTAAGTGCACGACTCGAAGGACGGTGTCTAAAACACCACCGTGGTGGGTTAACCACGACATCCCTAGGATGACATCGACCTTCTGTCCCTCTAAGATAATGAGAGACGTGGGGTACACTCTACCCGCTAAGCATAATGGTGCTTTGGAAACCATTACGCTTGCTGAAATCTTCCCACCCGGTGAACAAATTAAATATGGACTATCGGTGGGTAGTATTGGCAAGCTGTATTTAGCAATGAAAGCTTGACTAACAAAATTATGTGTGGCGCCTGAATCAAACAGTACTATAGCGGGATGCTGGTGGAGTTGGAACATACCCGCAAGGATTGGCTCGCCCTCCGGCACGTCCTCAATGGCAAGCTGGTGGACGGTGCCGGGCCTAGGGTTTGCCCGCCGCGCATTAGTAGGGTTCCTGGGTCGATTCCTCCCCGGAAACTGCGGTACCACTTCGCCGCCTTGCCTCTCCGGGCAACTGCTCGCGAAGTGTCCTGGAGGACCACACTTCTAACATGTGACCGCGGCTGGTGGAGTGCTCGGTGGAGGAAAGCCCAGCATGCGTTTCTGAGGTGCATACGCACGCGGCATCGCCCGCTGCTGCTGTTGTTGTTGGGGTGGCACTGGCAGTGCCGGCCTGAATGCCGGTGAAGGGTACGGCCGACTGCGGAATGGCATCGACCTCTGTGGTGGCTGCCAGCGTGGACCTGATGGGGGGCGATTCACCATCTGAAACTTCTGAGAAGGACCACCTCCTTCTCCGCTGCTTTGCGGCGTGCTTCGCTTTCGCTCCGCCGCCGTTAACTCCTTGCCGGAGTCCTCCTGAACAATCGCAGCATCAATGATGTTGTTGAGGCTGCCGCGATTGAACATCGCCAACTTGTCCTTCAGGAGCGGGTTAAGCCCCTGGTAAAAGTGGTCCCGCCTCTTCTCGTCCGTATCTGCGTGATACGACGCGTAGAGCGCGAGATCGTTGAACGCCCTGGAATATTCCAGCGCGTTCCGGCTCCCTTGCTGCAGGTGCAGGAACTCCTGTGTCTTCCTCTTCATTAAACCTGGAGGTATATGATAGGCCCTGAAGGCCATCCGGAACTCCACCCAGGTCATCACTCGGTCGGTGGGTTGTGAAGCACAGAAGTTGGCCCACCATGCGCTCGCGGATCCTTGGAGCTGCTGGACCGCGAACTGAGTCTTGCGCTGCTCGCTTATCTGGAGCAGCCCGAACTTCATCGCTATGGCGCGGAGCCAGTTGTCCGCGTCAAGAGGTTCATCCGCCCTTGAGAATACCGGGGGATTAGTTGCCAGGAAGTCGGAGTAGGAGCTCTGTTGACGCTCCTCACGGTCTTGACGTCTCTCTGGGCAAGACGTATTGGCGATAAGCGTTTGCAGCAACTCCGTGTGCTGCTGATGTGAACCCGCCATTGCCGCGACGATGTCGGCCAATGTAACCGTTGGCAGTGGCGGTGGCGGCGTTTGCTGTTGCTGTTGCTGCTGTTGCTGCTGCTGTCCCGAGGAGTCCTCGGGAGGCTGTTGGGAGGTCTCTCCCCGTTGACTAGTACCCCCAACGTCCGGGTTGGCACGAGTACGCGTCATTCTGATATACAAATCAGCAGCAATTAGCACATGTCTTACTTACAAATTTCCATATGCAACAGTAGGTATTGAAGTGACACATGAATAATTTGCACAACATTCACATATATTGATAAAGCATAAACTTTATACAAGATACATTATTCTCGGTTCTCCAAGAAGTCGTGCTCATGTCGTCACTACCTATACATACGCTACTGTCTACACGACATGTCACCGATTACAAAAGTTGGGTTACACTACCCTGGCTGCCCTACATGGCAACTGTAACCCCCTACTTGGAGTAGAACTCGACCTCCTGCGGGTCGTCCTCCTCCGGTACCTCTGCTGGTGGCTCCGGATCTACCACCTCTTCTCCCATCCCAGGTTCTCCCATTGCTGGAAGACCCAAGACCACCGGTATGCCCAATACCGGGGGTACGAGGTCCTGCAAAGCATGCACCTCGTCCATAGCCTGGTTGTAATCTTCTTCCCAGCCTTGCCCTTCCTCAATAGCGTCGTCTCGCTCTTGAGCAAGGTCCTCGTTCTGCTGGGTCAGATTCTGTACCAGTTCTTGTAATGCCGCGATGTCAACACGGCTCTTTTTTCCTTCCTTCTTCAGACGACGCAACTGATTGTGTTGTTCATTCAGCCGCTTGATCGTCGGAAGGAGCACATTGCGGAGTGCGATGTGAGAACTCTCGAAATGGTCTCCACGGCTCGTGCTCTCCTTGATCTTCGTGGCAAGATGCTCCGTATGAACAGCTTGGCTGTCCATCACGGTGTTTCCCGCCCTCATCTGGAGGCTAAGGTTTGCCTCCGCGGAGTTGTACCTTGGGCAACCCGGATCTGTTGCCTCCTGGTACCTTTCTTCCCACACATGCTGAGCCCGTCCCTCCACCGGAACGAGCGTGTATGGAGTGCCCTCCATAGCCTGCACGTGTAGTTGGCAGAAACGTGACATGGTGTCACGGGCTGCCACTTGCCACATCCCTTCCGGTTGTCTTTCTCTCATCGTGACGGTGAAAGGCACCCAACCGGGTGGCGTAGGTCCTGCACGGACTTCGACATGGATCGTCCATGTCTTGTTCCCCTCTTCGCCTTCTTCTTTGGCGAAGTAGTGCGGCATCTGATTGTACCCGAAATATTGGAGCATTTGCCACAATGCTTCCGGGTAGCCGCTACGGTGAGAACAGTGGGACATCACCCACCCGTTCTCCAACTTCTTATCTGCTGTCATCTGTAAAAATATATTTGAGAAATGTCAAATATTTATTTAAACAGTAAACCTCCGAGTTATAACATAAGACATGTCATTGAACCCATAAAACTTGGAAACATAGTTCAAATTTTAGACAAATTTGACTGCTGATCTGCTGTTCCCATGACAGCCCTGACCAGTTTCCATTTCAACCTGATTTAGGCCATGTTAAATGCAAAACTAGTTCTGTAGCTCCACATCAAAGTTAAAGCTAACTTGAATAGCTTTCCAGAAAGTATTTGCTTGTCCTAAGATACGTCCTGGTTAAAAAGTTATGAGATGTCAAAGTTAACAGAATTTCTGGAGAAAATTGGACAGCACCTCCATGCTTTAGGTACTGATTGATCCAAGAATCCCAGTTAATTCTGTTCCTAATCTGACAAAACTTTCTGTTACAAAGTTGTAACCTATCTCATAAGCTTTTCAGAACTACCTCATTTTCTATTTTTGGATTTTTAAGCAGGAAGTTATGCTTAATTTACAGAGAGTCTTTACTCTGTCCTGTTTCCTGGACAGCTTCAACTCTACTTCAGTTTTCGAGTGGTTAAGGGATGAAACACCTCTGGACCTCAACAGAAGAGTTGTAAAGATCTTTCAAAGCTTTCCAGAAATGTATCATATAACCCCAACCTCGAAAGAACTCAACTTCTAACCTCTGATTAACTTCAGCCTTGATTCAGCTGAAAACAGAGTGCTCTGTCCTTAACAACCTATAAGTTGAAAACTTGTTAACTTTGAATATCTTGTTCAAGGGAAGAAGTTACATCAAGTTTTTACTACTTTAGATCAAAACCTTCAAGTTTTAAATGAAGTTGTTCATTTAGTTGGGTGTGACGTCGATGCGTCACCAGATTATGTCGGTACTATGTCCTCACAAAGAAAAACCTATACCGGACTTAGCCGGCTTCGTTATTTCAGTGGCACTAAATGTCACTCGCACACGGATGCTACATGTCTACCGTTTCGTGGTCAGGCTACCTGCAGAAACTCAAGCAATCGTCAGACTCGGCTGCACAGCGAGTCTGGAATCCACACAGTTCGTACACCCGGCCGTCATCACTCGCCCGGATGTTCTCAAGCCAACCACGCCTTGAGTTACGTGTTCACGTTTCAGACCACGTGACGGGGTCTCCCAAGTTGCACCACGCACGCCAGGGACAGACGTTGCTCGAATACCCCAAACGACATGAAGAGTCGTAGAGGATATCAAAGCGGGTCGGGTTACCTGCCACCCGTGGGGCTCCACCCTTCAGCTTGTGCGCACTGGTGGACAGCGCTTACATGCACCCCCCAAGACATACACGTCCCGAGATGCACCATTTTCCGACATAGTCAAATAGATTAATATGCCACTTTCTATATGCTAATAACATCCTTATACGGGCTACTAACTCGTTCCTCACTGGATTTTTGAAAAAGATGACCTTTGTACTGTGTTAAACCTCAAGCGAGCTCTGATACCAACGCTGACACGACCCCACGGTCTTGTCGAACCAGGATCACGCTGAGGGGTGCTGCGTTGCACAGCACCGGATAATACACGTCAAAGGTAAAAAGCGGAAGTGAAATTTTATTACATAAACAAGTTTATGAACATGTTTACATCAAAATAAGTTCAGTCCACACTCACGGGCGTAGACTAAGCATCATGTGCACGTTCAGCCCTTGAACGTGTCCTTGCTAGCACACACGCACACTAACTCTGCGGCGTGCACGACTCCCACTCGACGGGGTTCCCCTCCTGGGGTTCCGTCTCCTCTTCGGGAGTCCCTTCCTCATAGAACCCTGCAAAAGCTTCAAACACAAGCAGTGAGCACGAAGGCTCAGCAAGTCTGACCCGTCTCACCTAAACATGGAACTTCTAAATGAGGGGTGGTGGGTTACATGAGGTGAAAATCATTTGCAAGGACTCGCCTAATTAGTAGAACCTTACTTTCAAGTTTTAGCAGCAGGTTGTGGAGAACCTTACGCTAAGGCACATGAGAGAGCCGCAATTAAACAAGAAACACATTTCTCTCATGTACTTTGCCCAAAGTTGAAAAAGAACTTTAGTTCGCTCTAAACTACAGCATATCATTAACAATCAATGTCCATAATTCAATCAGCAACATTTTATCATGTGACTAGCCTGTTCTTTCTACGTCACGGTACAGTGAACAAGTGGTACTACTGACCGCGAGGGACGGCGATTATAATCGATTTACACCTGCAGGGTTACCCGAACAACCCGTCACGTACGCCCGTACTCGATGTTGCCTACAACAACCATCACGGACACCGTACGCAACTACCTTTCACCCGTCAGCCAAATATTGAACCGGTCCCATCATCCCGAGCTAGAGGTCTCTGCACGCGCATCTCTGTGCCGCCAGCCGATTTACACCTTGAGCTCACAACCTACCCTCTGAACGACGGGCAATGCCTCAATACCCAGCTACCCGAGTTACATCAGTTTCCCGGTTCCCATATAGCCGGTAGGTCTTCGGTACTGTTCTAGCTTGTTCAACAGGCCCGCACACGGCTCGGTCCTCAATCGACACAAGCGGAGCTATAGCACACAGGCCCCAAAGTCCTGCTGCCATTACTCCCCGCCTGGTCTCATATTCTTGCCATGTGTTTCATGTGCTATTTTCTACCCGAGTCGAGTGCCTCTAGCCTATGCTCGCGAGTAGTTCCAACTACTCGACTTGTACCGAATCCTACTCTACCTTAGCATTGCAGTAGCTAACGGGGTTTGCAATCCTAAACCCAACCCGTGGTTTTCTCGGCTATGCAGTTGGATTTCCAAACAAGACTCTAATGCAAAGAATAAAGTAATCAAGTATGTGCTCAAAACAATAAAAACTTGTAAAAGGTTAATGCAAACCGGAGCTTGCCTTGCTGCTCTTGGTCGTAGGCTAGCTGTTCCTCCGGAGTAACGAAGTCTAGGACTTCGGGTTCCTCCTCGACCTTAGCGACTACATGTTAGAAGAAACATATGTATCAATTTAAATGTGTTTGTATTAAGTTTTAACTCGTGAAGCTTATAAGTCCCAATAGACAGACTCTATGACTGTGAAACTTTTACTGTGGCTTGGTTACAACCTAAATAGAGACTTGGTAAAGTTTTAGTTGCAGCAAAGCTCATTTGAGCCCTCCACAATTAATTATGTCCTTGAACTCAATTGGAACTCCTATGGTGCTCTAAGGATTTTCATGAAACAAACTATGACTTTCTGAAAACTAGATTTTCAGAGGGTTCTAATGGAGTTGGTCTCACTTAATTTGAAAGTTCCTAGCTGTAGATAAGAGCTAAACAATTTCAGAGAAAATCCTGAAAATGTTTCTGAACACTTTATATTTTCTCTGGAACAGTTTCACTAATCACACCATTAGGTGGATTAAATGAGCTCCAATGGGTCTGAAATTTTTACAGTAGTTCAGGGATATTTTGGTGAACGTCCCAGCAAAATTTCAAGATTGTCCTCCCCAGGATTCTCCAATTAAAATTCCTAACAGTTTAAACTTTGAGGAATTAATTCTGGAGAAACAAGGGTCTTCATGAAGTGAAACTTGATTTTCTGGAAAGTTCTCAGAACTCAGAATCCAGCAAAATTTGGTTCACTCAATTTGGAGCTTTCTAGCCAAAGTTATGAGGATTTGAAGTTCGGAAGAATTCTGAAAATCGGTGAAAAAGTTTAAACTCTCAGGGCCCGCGGGGACACGTGTCGAGTGCGGAGGTGTCTGGCACACCGGGGATACCACACGTGTCGAGCGCGGAGGTGTCCGGCACACCGGAGCTCACAGGGTATTTGTGCGCCAGCACAGCCGATCCCCGGCTACACCCGATCCCGATTTAAATTCTTCAGCCGCTGACACGTGGCCAGCCGGCTTCGTCTTCCTCCCGCCGTTCTCTCGCGCCCGCGCCGCCGACCTCGCCGGAGCAGACTCGGGCTTGCCGGATCGCCGCTGCCGGACCTCCCATGGTCTGAAACTCGCCGCCAGGGGGTTGTCGACGTCGAGGAACACGTCAGTGGTGTCAGGTCGGGATGGGGGTGACCGGAAATAGCTCGGCGACGTGCCGCGGCCTCGGTTGAGGTTCGGCACCGTCGACCGTGGTTTCTAAACCTGCCAACACCTCAAACAAACGGCCTTACAGCATCAGTGTACCTCTAGGAAGCTCGACAAGGTGTCAAAAGGGTTCAGGGATGGTGGCAAGTCGGTCGGTCCCGTGTGACCGATCGTGCCCGCCATGATCGCCCTCGATCGAGCTCGAAATTCGTCACTCCTAGCCAGTTTCACGCTACGGATGCAGAAAACAACTTGATCGCCGGCTAGTCCAGCGTCTAGGTGCAAGATTTGATGACCTCCGAAAGATCATAGAGCGAGAATTTAAAGGAACCGTACCGGAAGCTCAGTTTAAGGTTGCCGGAGCAAAAACTGGAAATTCTCTGTGGATTCTTCACGGTTTGCTTCCGAACTTGTAGGAGAGCAGCACGGTGGTCGCGTGCTCCTGTTGCCTCTCTCGCTGGACCGTGAAAACGCCTGTGGAACGCTGCCCACGGGCGCATGACTCTCGGCTGAGGCTAGGTCGCCGCGGTGGCGATCGTTTTCGGGCAAAGGAGGTCGGAGCTCGGGGTTTCTGGCGTTGGGGAGGTGGAGTGCGACCTCTGGTGGCTGTCTAGCAGCTCAGGGACGAAGGAGGAGATGGTTTTGCTGGTTTTCCTGATTCAGCAGAGAGCTGCGGCGAGAAACAATGCCGCTGCTCGGGTTTGCCCGCGAGAAGATAAAGCCGGCCGACTCCTGCTCGGCTGAGGCAGTGCCAGTCGCGTGGGGGCGCGAGCAAGCCGCCCTGGGCGCCAGCGCGCGGAGAGGGAAGCAGCTCGTGGCGCCGGTAGCTGCTCGGTGGCACAGCCGACAGCTGCTCGGTGGAATTTCCCACCGAGACTATGACTTTGGGTGCAAGTTTCTCCTTCTTCCCTCTATGACATGTGGGTCCCACCCGGGGTTTTAACCTCTGAAATTTACTCCTAATCACTGTTGTAAACAGTGAGCCCCATAATACCCCTGGTAATTCAAATTATTCACCCCTGAGCCATTTGAATTCAATAGGATTCAAATTGGGTTTGGTTTGAGTGAATTTCAGCATAAGTTCAGTTTTGAATTCAAATAAAGTTTGAATTTGTCCCACTTAGCTCATGTCAAGATCAACTCCAAATGGAGTGAAAATTGGTGTGTGAGCTCACAAAAATGTGCTGAATAAGAATATGCCTCCCACTTTTAAATTCATGCGATAAAAACAGCTTGAATTTGAATGTGGTTTTAAACTGCCCTCTTTCTATCTATACCCAAAATGACCTCAAAAAGGTTTTGAATTTGGGTGAAACTTGGCATGGACATCCTTAGCAAAGTGTAGGAGTTTTCATATGTCCAGCCCACCTATATCACATGTGGAAAATACCACTTTTGCAATGTGTGAGTTTGTTCTCTAATGAACATGTTAATGGTGGTTACATGCTCTTCATTTGTGTTCATCAACTTTCCTCAAATGAGGTGTGTGGTGTGGTGATGAACACCTCTATTATGTGTCGAAAACTGAGGCCCTTACATAAAGCTAGGTTGGTTGCTCAAGGTTTCACTCAAATTGGAGGTCTAGATTTTGATGAAACATTTGCTCCTGTTGCTAGATTAGAAGCTATAAGAACTTTATTAGCATTTGCTGCATCTAAAGGTTTCAAGTTATATCAAATGGATGTTAAAAGTGCTTTTCTTAATGGCTACATAGAGGAGGAGGTTTATGTTAAGCAGCCACCGGGTTTTGAAAATCCAAATTTTCCTAATCATGTTTACAAACTGTCCAAAGCCTTGTACGGTCTAAAACAAGCCCCTAGAGCATGGTATGATAGGTTAAAAACATTCTTACTTGAAAAGGGGTTTAGCATGGGCAAGGTTGATAAAACTCTTTTTGTACTTAAGCATGGCAATGACTCATTATTCGTTCAAGTGTATGTGGATGATATTATCTTTGGTTGTGCTTCTCATGATCTCGTGTCCAAGTTTTCAGCTATGATGAGTTCAGAATTTGAGATGAGTATGATGGGAGAACTCACATACTTTTTGGGGCTGCAAATCAAGCAAACAAAAGAAGGAACTTTTGTGCATCAAACTAAGTATACAAAGGACCTTCTTAAGCGCTTCAACATGGACAAATGCAAGCCTCTTCGGACACAAATGGGAACAGCAACAACACTTGAACTTGACGAAGATGGTGACCCAGTCGATAAAAAAGAATACATAAGTATGATTGGATCACTTTTGTATCTCACGGCGTCAAGACCGGACATACAATTCAGCGTATGTCTTTGTGCATGTTTTCAAGCTTCTCCACGTGCTTCACATCACCAAGCCATCAAAAGGATTCTCAGGTACCTACATGAAACTCAAGAATTTGGCATTTTTCTTCCTTCTTCCTCAACCGTTTCTTTGAAAGCTTTTTCGGATGCTGATTTTGGGAGTTGTAGGATTGATAGGAAAAGTACTTCGGGTGCTTGTCATTTTCTTGGTAATTCACTTGTTGCTTGGTCCTCTAGAAAACAAAGTTCAGTTGCACAATCCCCGGCCGAATCTGAATATGTAGCTGCGACTAGCGCTTGCTCACAAATTCTTTGGATTGTTCAAACACTTAAGGACTATGGGGTTGATTTAGATAGTGTTCCACTGTTTTGTGATAACACTAGTGCAATTTGTATTGCTAAAAACCCCGTGAAACAATCTAGAACTAAGCACATTGACATTAGGTATCACTTTCTTCGTGATAATGTTGAAAAAGGAAACATTGTGGTTCACCATGTCGATACCGAACAACAATTGGCTGATATTTTTACAAAACCTTTGGATTTCACTCGTTTTTGTTTCGTTCATAGTGAATTAGGGGTTATGCATCCTCATGGCTTAAATTGAGGGGGAGTTTTTGAAACTTTGAAAGTCTATGTGTGAATCTGAAACTAAAATAATATGAGCATAGTATTTCATACATATATGACTTTGTGATTCCTTTTACAGGCTGAAAGTTCTTACTACATTACTCATGTTATACATTTTGTAGTTTTTGCCATGACTAGTAATTGGAATAATTACTTACACTAAATCCGGTCATGATCGAACTTTCTTGCTGTTTTGAACTTGTTGCGTGCTCACAAGTGCTTTTAATCATAAAAAATTAATCAAGTGATCAGCTCACATGTTGAGTTTTCAAATAAAAATTTGAGAAAAGATCAAGAGAATATGCATGCATCGCACTTCTTCTTTTGAGATTGCTTGTCATTGCACTAAGATATGAACTTGGAAGGAATTGTGTATGACTAAAACCATGTCTTTAACCTTCTGATTGTCAAATGACATAGGCTTGGCTTGGTTGGTTAGAATAAGTCTGATGCGGCATATAATCTCTTGCAAATATCATATGATCAACTTTGTGCCTTAAATGATTATGAATAATAAAAATGCAGCAACAAGTGTCATGTTTTCAGTTTTTGAAATAGTTGAGTAAGGGAGATCATGACTTGCTTAAACTGAAAAATACATTTGATCTCTAGCATGGCTTACACTACTTTATGTATCTCATTGATGTGATAGTGTAAGTAACCTGATAGTATGACTTGGATGAGCTTTGTTTTGTATGTATATGTTATAATATGCTCATAACATTTAAAATTTTCTCTTTTGAACCTTGCTGAATACATTGTCAAAGGGGGAGAAATATGTATAAGGAGAGATTTTTTTTACACTTTGAATATGTTAGACACTTTCTTCCTTCTCTGATTTTAAAAAATGGGGAGAAATTAATAAAGGGGGAGAAATGAGTTTTCAAAGCTTTTCAAAACTTTTCATAAGCCAATGTTCGAATTTTAATTGGTGTTGCCAATGCATTCATCAAGGGGGAGATTGTGAGACCTATGTGTGCTGAATACATTGGTAATTAGGATAAAAGTTAGCATTAACATTGAAAGTTCTGAATATTGCCAAAACATTCTTCTGTGGCAAGGTCTGACAAGTTCTTTGTTAGGTCCGCCAAGTGTTGGCAAGGTCCGACGCAAGGTCCGGAGAGCTCCTGCAAGGTCCGGAGAGCTTCTGTGAGGTCCGGAGCTTGTTTTTAGGGAGCTCCCGTGAAGTTCAACTCGTAGAACTGCAGCGTCTTGTTTTTGCTTTTAACTCGCAGTGTTTCAAACTTGCTTTATGGGAAGGTTTGCTTAGTATTAATTTTCTAAGTTTTTGGTGTGTTTTGGTGGTTATGGCTGTTATCATTTGATATGGTTTGCAACATGCTTATGTGACGTGCTCATGTAAGGTGTTGTGGTTTTCGAACTAACGTGAGTCAAGTCGAGGACTTGTGCTTGGAAGAATTGGTTATTTATCCATGTGCAGGTGTTGCTTGAGTTCAAGACATGGCTGGTGACGGGATCCTTGGACTAGTCTCAGGGAGGAGATGAGGTTCCAACAAACAAGTTCGGGAGGAGTTGTGGTTGAGTTGATCGGGAGGTCGCGCAGCATGTTTGGATCAAGGGCAGTGCATATGAAGGTTGCGTGTATGTCGTTGGAAGGTGTTTGCACGTGTGAAAGGAGTGCATGGACGTGGCAACATTGTTCCAAGGCGTGATGAAGAGAAGTGGACGTAAAGAATTGGTCGGAAAGGTCCAACCGGCTGGATTGCGTACTCAGGCTGAGGCTGAGTCGGATATGGCTCAAATATGGAAGATTTGAGTTGGTTATGATAGGATTTCATGCTAGGCACGAAGTTGAGTTGTTTTAGGAATGTTTAGGACGTTCCTAAGGTGTTTGGAAGTCTCACAATTGCTTCTATCTGCGAATAGGAGAGTCCTGAGCAGTTATGGTAAGTTAGGATACGAGTCCAATTAGGAGTAGGAGTCCTAGATTGGATTGTTTAGCCTGAGGGCTGGCTATAAAAGCAAGGGAGGCCAGAGCTCTCGTGGGTAGAGAACTTTGGGCTGTTCCTCTTGTGTTTCTATTGAATAGAGTTCATAGTTTCGAGGTGCTTTTGTGCCTTGTTCGTCCGACTTGTTTTTCGTCAAGTCTTTCTCGCCGAGTTTCTGGACAGACCGACGTTGTTTGGGTGTTTCGTTCATAACTCGAGTTTTACAGATCCGATTGATGTGATTCTTTTTGGGTTGTCTTCACAACTCAATTATCTATCATCTGTGAAATGTTGACGAGCTTCGGATCTGTAGTTTTTGAGATACACGAGTTTCTTTGCAGCATTGCAGATCTGTTTTATATCGGGTAGAACAGATTGATCTTCGTTTAATATTTTGATTGTATCTCAAGTTTTACCTCGTGTTTTCAAGTGATTCTTGTTACATTAGATCCGTGACTTGATTCTCTACCTCTCTACTTGATTTGTCACGGTTGAACACGTTTGAAAACACTTGCACACACAGTTTCTTTAACCGATTGATTTTTTGGTGAGGTGTTTTTGTTGTTTCCGCTGCGAAAAGTTTTAATCTACCATTCACCCCCCCCCTCTGGTAGCTTTTCACGTGCTCTTCGATCCTACAGCGACAATGCCAAATAAAAGTGGGATTTAGATCATTTCGTTGAACCCTTTTTGTATTAATGTTATAGAATGTTTTATCCTCAAGATCAAGAACATATAATCCATTCACTAATGGACATTGAGCATAGAAAATATTATTATAATAAATAGAACAACATTTGTTCTTTTATTATAATCTCATAACCATTAACTTCTTCCAAACGTGAAGAAGATATAATGTTCTTGCTCAAAGAAGGAATGCAATAACAATTATTTAATTCCAAAACTAATCCTGAGGGTAATGACAAGTGATAAGTTCCGATAGATATAACAGCAACCTTTGCTCCATTGCCGACCCGAAAATCCAACTCGCCTTTTGCAAATCTTCTAGTATCACTTAGAGCCTGCAACGATTTGCAAGTGTGAATCATTGATCCGGTATCAAATACCTATGATTCAGTAGAAGATGTAGCAATATTGATTTCTATAACATTTATACCTGAAGTGAAAGTCTCACTTCCTTTCTTCTTCTTATCTTCCAAGTACTTCTTGCAGTTCCTAGACCAATGCCCCTTAGCATGACAGTGAAAGCATTCATCATTAGGAGAAGGACCTGATTTACCCTTTGGCTTTGAGCTTGAAGGCTCATTGGGAACCTTTCAATTTCCTTTAGGATGCGTCACACGCTTCCTCTTTTTATTCTCCTTCTGAACCATCATCACATGAGTGGTGTTTTTCTTAATGCTTTCCTCGGCTGTTTTAAGCATCCCATGCAATTCAGCCAACGTTTTCTCCATGCCATTCATTTGATAACTCAATATAAATGGATCATAGCTCGATGGAAGTGACTGGAGAATGACATCAATAGCCAGGTCATCCTTGAGTTCAGAACCAAATTTGTCCAAAGTCTCAATGTAACCAATCATCTTGATTACATGGGGACTGACCGGGCTAACTTCTGCCAGCTTGCATGAGAACAAGGACTTTGAGATATTGTACCTCAGCCCTTGCTTGGTTCTCAAACATTCCACGTAGTCCCTGAATCATAGAATAAGGATCTCTATACTCATACTGTTTCTATAGATCAGGGGACATTGTGGTAAGCATGAGGCAGATTACATTAAGCGCATCATCGCAGTGCTTCTCATAAGTCATGTGAGTTGCGGCATTTGCATCATCGGGGAGGTCATTGGGGTATGGTTGCTCAAGAACATACTCAATTTTCTCTTGCCTGAGAACAATCCTCAGGTTGCGGTACCAATCAATAAAGTTACCTCCATTGAGCTTTTCGTTCTCAAGCACAGATCGCAAATTGAAACCTGAATTGTTACCAGCAGACATGATCTACAATAAATATGCAAGGTTTTAGCACTATGTTATGTACCAATGTTTTATTAACAGTTTAATAAAAGACAACACCACTATATGAGCATCGTCCTCCCTCTAACGACATATAGTGGTCCAAGATCCATATTCACTAATTTCTAGTGAGCTTTGGCTTCACTGCTAAAAAATTAGTGACATAGGTAAACAACCATTGTTAATCATATCTCTATATGATTCTTGTTTGTTGGGTGACATCCAATGCCCCGGCTCCCAACACTATGCCATAAAGCCCAAAACTGTTTTGATAGCTTTGTTGAGTAAACCAATACTATGCATGTGAATGTCCAACATTCACCCTATTCATTATGATAGATGACGGTATTTTACTTTGGCAAACCTACCATACAACGATCAAAACAACATAGGTGCAGCTATAGGTAAACGACATCAAATACTCAACTTTTCCGAGGGAAGCTATTTTATCATGACAAAACATCCACCAAATGAAAAAGCATGAAAAGAATAGTAAAACATCACAGGCATACGATCATATCATATCTGTGAATAGTATGGCCTTTAGGATCATAGTGGTCTCCATCACCATGGTTCCATCATGATCTATACCGACATGTCTTCCTTCTTATGGTGATCACCATCGCCATCATGCTTGAGGTTTCTCAATGAATATAAAAGAA
Source organism: Neostapfia colusana (assembly GCA_030760725.1). Taxonomy (NCBI): domain Eukaryota; kingdom Viridiplantae; phylum Streptophyta; class Magnoliopsida; order Poales; family Poaceae; genus Neostapfia; species Neostapfia colusana. Next base: position 42,187,533 of record JASWHV010000002.1, on the reverse strand, counting down.
GCTAATACATCTAATAGCTATCAAATAAATTACATGAGAGATCAGTCATCACAGGGCGACACGCAGATCATTATACAATTATGTGACAACCTCAACCTGGTTGTGTTAAATTTGCAACACGCAGGCTGCACAAATTTTACACACAGATCATCACATCACATTTAGGCCATACCATTCATATCATTCCCTGCAAAAACAAGTTAAGCGTAGAACGATTTCTATCGCGAAACAACTTAATGATGTCACTATAGCAGACAGCAATGACGAATTAACCCGAATTGATCGCGTCTATGAAATCACTATGAAAATCTCATCGAATTGATCAAATCAACCCAAATCTTAGCCATTCAGAATGCCTCAATTTTCATTGTGACTGGTTATCCATGAGAAGATCACGACACATGACCGTGATCTGTTGGCTCAATCTGTTAGCTATGTACACTATTAGTCCCGATGGTGATTCCAGCCGGTAGGGACAGGTTGCGCACACAGCAGAGAAGAAGAACAAACTAATCCTTTAGTCATATGATGACAATCTACTCTAACCAATTCCAAACCCCAAAAGCCGAACAATAAAAATTCATCATATGAACTTGTCTGCAGTAGATCGCATCTAAGATCCAGACCAAAAACTACCCAAGTCGGCTCTGATACCACTGTTGTGAAATAGGCGATGCGCTACTCTAGCAATTCGATCGTATCACTCAGGAAACATGCAAGTAAGGAGGTCATAGATCGTTACCACTAGACGCGCAGCACAGTGGATAGTAGATGTGCGTCGGTGTAGGAGAAGTAGACGATCACGTTCGTCTCGTCCTGAATCCTCGTCACAGGAACGTCGTCACGTCATCGTAGCCGATCAGTGCAGCAGTAACAGCAGCGCCTCCACGAAGTTCACACGTACAGGGAGGAACGCCGCGCGTCGGTGTGCTAGCACCGCGCGTGCGAGAGGGGTTTCGGCGTGTGGCCTGTGAGGGGCGGCGGCTAGGGCTGTTACGTGGTGGAGTAATCTGCCCCTAACCCTACCCCTCATATTTATAGGCGCGCTAATGGGCTTTTAGGTCACAGGCCCATTAGTACCCTAATTTCTTATGGATCAAATATCCATCAGGCCTTTATCTGAATTGTTATGATTGCCTCTTGGGCATATCACCAACACTACGCTGATTGTTAATTAAGTGCTTTAGATTATAGCAAATAAAAGTTCTTTTCAACCTTAGGCGAAGCACATAAGAGAAATGCATTTCTTGTTCGATTGCGGACTTCCTATGTGTCTTAGCACAGGGTTTCCACTAACTTCAAAGTAAGAATCCACTAATTAGGCAAGTCCTAATGCAAAGAGTTTTCCATGGTATACTTAATTCCAACATGTAGAGTTATATGGTTAGGTGAGACGGGTTAGTCTTGCTGAGCCATCATGCTCACTGCTTGTTGTTGAAGCGTTTGCAGGGTTCTATGAGGAGGAGGCTCCGGAGGAGGAGACGGATCTCCCAGAGGAAATCACCATCGAGTAGGAGTCGTGCACGCCGCCGTGTTAGTGTGGTGTGTGTAGCTAGTGGGATCACGTTCACGGGCTGAACGTGAGACCTTTTGCTTAGTCTACGCCCGAGAGTGTAGGCTACGATGGTATTTTGATGTAACTATGTTGATAAACAAGTTGATGTAATAAAACATAGCTTCTGCTTATTGTCTTTTCTGTGTGTTATACGGTGCTGTGTATCACAGCACCCCGCAGCGAAATCCTAGAATGTCGGGACCATTGGGCATCCTCCTTGGTTTGTACGACGGCTGGCGGATGTCTTCGACGAAGAAGCCGTGGGAGGGACCTCCAGACTTGAGGCCATCTTGGCCAGTAGGTCGATTGTCTCGTTGTCTCTTCTAGGAACGTGGCAAAGCTCGAGCTCCTCAAACCGACCCCCTAGCTTCTGAACCTTGTGACAATATGCGGTCATGCGCGGGTTGCGACAGATTGACTCGTTCATGACTTGGTTGATGATGACCTCGTAGTCACCTCGTACGTAGAGTCGCCGAGATTCGAGGCTGACAGCTACCTTGAGCCCATTGAGGAGGGCCTCACATTCAATGATGTTATTGGTCACTTTGAAATGGAGTCTCCATCCGTATTGTAGCTCATCCCCTTCGGGAGATTGTAAAAGTCCCAAAAACGTGAATGCAAAGAAACGGATGTTTGAGCATCATTGTGTTTCGGGTTCACAAAAAAAATTGAGACTTGTTTAAATTTTTCCACATGTAATGACACGCTTGAGTGTCCCACCACTCTAGCCGAGGATAAAGTGAGCGTTTGTGGGACAGAGTTAAGTTAAAACTCATGTGTAAGCTCTCATGTGGCAGGCTAAATAAAATGCAGAGAGTGAACTCAATTTGTTCACTTCAAATTTCAAATGAGGGCAACAAATATGAATGCAAACTTTTGTGCTCAAAACCTCATGTGCAGCAGCCAAAACAAAAATCCGAGTTCATATTTGAATTCCTTAGGTCCAAATAAGTGGGTATACAAAGTTTCATGAACTTTAGAAATGATTTGCTACCCATTGTTCAAATGGAATTTAAATTACATAGGAATTCAAATTCAAATGTGAATTTGGAGGAAACCTGTCCAATTCTTCAAATTCAGTTAGGATTCAAATTTCCTACAATTGCATGGAGTCAGTTTCCAACCTTGAGGAAAAATTGAGGGGATAAGGGGGACAGTGGGGCCCACATGTCAATGAGCAGAAAAATGTTGACATGCACCCTAAGCAACTCTTCTCTGTTCCCACTGAGCAACCGACGCTCTCAGTTCAGAAATGATTCAGCCGTGACTCTCTCCAGGCGCCACTGCATGCAACCCCGAGGCCACCTCCTGCTGCTGTGGCGTGCTGGCGACCAGCTCCCGCCCTCATCCGCTCACGGGTTGCTATTGCCGCTCACAAACCGCCACACCGAGGCTCCAGAGCTCCCTCGTGCTGGACTGAGCAGAGAGTGTCGCCACCACTTCGGGTCGATGCGTGAGACAATGAACTCGTGTATTCCTTTCTCTCCAGACATGCAAAACAGCACCGGTGTCCTTCTCTTTACCTCCTCGGCCAGGTCTCGGGCTCCCCGACCCTGCTCGGATTGTTCTTCACAGAGGCCTAGTTCTACTGTCACCAGGTGCTCACGTGGACAGGGCAACCAAGGGGCTTTCACGCCCGACCTAGGACACCCAGAGGAGTGTCGGAGCTCCCTGCTACTCCTCGCCGAACCTCAACTCAAGCCATGATCCCCTGAGCAAGAATTTGGCAATTTATTCTCGGCACATGCAAAACGACCCAAGTTGAGAATTCCTCCAAATTCGATCGCAATTCCTGTTTTTAGGCCACCAAATCATGCACACGTGCACTACACTGGCTAGCGGTCAAGTTCCCTTCAAAACCCTAGCTAGAAATCGACCGTGAGTGAGCTAATTCCTGCGTTCCCGAGCTCGGACGTCGCAACACCATTCGGGCGCATGGTGAGAGCAGGGTAGCTGCCATTTACGGGCTTGTTTGCATCCTTGTCGAGTTTCCCTAGCATCCAAGGATGCTGTAGAGCGAATCCCTCGAAAGTTTGGCGGACTAGGACCACCGGGCGACGGCGCCGAACTTCACAGAAGGCCGCCGCACGTCGCGGGCATGTTTCCGGTTGTCTATCACCCACGCCAACCCCGCCAACGTGCTCCCGGGCCCTGAAAACCCCCGGGCAGCGAGTCTCTGGTTGGGAGACGGCCGGAAATGCCGGTCCGGTGAGCTCCGGCGGAGGTCCAGCGATGGGGCAGCGCGAGAGCGGGAAATGACCGAGGAAAAAGATGACCCGGGCGGGCCCCACGTGTCAGCCACTAAAAGTTTAAAAAGCTGATCAGATGTGGCTCTGTGATCCAGTGTGGCCGCGCGCCAAAAGGGTATGGCCCGGTGTGGCTGGAATTTCACTGGCTGAGATTTAAAACGTGGGCCCAAAACTTTTTCCAATAGCAAAACAAATCCAGTTTCAGCTACAACTTTGAAGATTCATAACTTTGTGTAGGAAACTCCAAATTGGGTGATTCAAATTGGGTTGGAATCCTTTTGCAAAGATCTATCAAAATATGAACCCTAATTTTTATGAAAGTCAATATTAAATTCTGAATAATTATTTTAAGGTTTACTGAAAAAGAATTATTGAGGGAGTTTGGTTTATCCAAAAATCCTCAAATTTTGCCAGAATATTATTAAGGATATTATTGAACTTTAAGCAAAGTTTCAGATAATTTGGAGTTGATTTGAGTAGGAATTTCCGGAGTACAATCTGCTGTACTCAAAATTGTCCAGAAACTTTTTCCAGAAAATAGTTTTGCTTTGTAAAATCAAATCTGGAAATCCTTAGCTTCAAAAATCATAGGAAAATTCAGACATACTCTATTAGCCATACTTTAAAGGGTAGTTCATGTGATTGGGCATGAAAATGCACCTTAGTCTAAAATTAATTCCTTGTAGCATAGCTGCTTCTAGAATTATTCTGGAAGAACTACTCATGTAAAAAGTCTGAATTCTGTACCAAAGTGCTTTCAGGTGACCAGGAACTCACCTGTAATGGTTCATCTCAAATTGAACTTTAGATCTACCTGTTCTTGTTCTCCATGCTTATGTATATGAGCAACACATAGAGAATTATGGTGGCAATTATGGAAGACACAATTTCCACCCACATTATATGCAATTTGGCAAGCTAAGTCTCTGTGTAGTTTATAACTTCATATAAAAATTTTGAAGTCATTGGGGATCAGGACCTTTGGTTCCTTTCAACCCATTTCAACTCATGTGACATATCCATTAGGAACCATAGAACATGTTAATGGAGCTCCTTATGGACAGTTGGTTTTTGTTCTAATTCCTCTGCACAACAGGGACAAGAACTTCATTCTTAGTACTCCCACACAGTTCCCTGTTATTAACGAGTTGAGTCTTTATTTCTTTAAAGTGGATTATAAGAACCTGTGCATATACATATCAATAGGACTTACGACGGAGGCAATCAATGGAGAAGTTCGACGGAGTGATTCCATTGAAGTGGATCAGTTGATCAAGCCTCAAGGGAGACAAGACTCTAACTGAATTATATACTATTAGACCCTGCAAAACAGGCAAGCCCCGGTTTGCATTTAACTACCACTAAGTTTTTACTTTGTATACAATACGCGGTTAGGATGAATTGTGCATTAAGTCTAGATGTTTGATACTACTCTTGCATGACCAGAAAACCTATGGAGTATTTGGGTAGGTGTCCTTCCACCTTGTATAATATGCATTTCTTAAGTAGGACTCGGTAGAAGTCGAGTAGCTGGACGCTACTCGCGAGTATTGGAGTTTGGGAGCACAGGGGATTGAGTCAAAAAGTTGTTAGTAAGTTGAAATGAGACCGGGCAGGATGTAGGGGCAACAGGACATGGGGGCCTGGGTGCTTAGACCTGTCCATGTCGGTTGAGGACAGATCCGTATGCGGCCCTGCTGAACAAGTATTGAACATACCGAAGGCATATCGGATATATGGGCCCCGATAAACCGATGTAACCTATACCTCCGGGCGTCGAGGCATAGCACACCGATTTATAGATGTAGGCTGAGGACAGCAAGGTGGAAATCTGCTAACGGGCATAGAGAGATGCTCTGTGTAGGGAACCTCCTGTCCTTTTCGGTGTGACCGGTTCAACGTTTGGGTTGTTGCGTGAAAGGTTGTCCCGTACGACATCGAGTGAGCGTGCTGTGCAGCTCCACGGGTGGGCGTACATGACGTGCTCTTCGGGTATCCCTGCAGGTGTATATCGAGTCGATTCGCCGTCCCTCACGGTTATGAGTACCGCTTGTTCACGACGTCATGACGTAGAGTTAACTTGCACTTAGATAAGAATTAGTCACTTTTGGTTTGAAGTTAATACTATTAATGTAATGTTATCTTTTTGTGAATAGGTTAGTGCAAATTCGATTCATTTCCACCATGAGCAAGTTACATCGGGAGAAAGTGTTTCTTGTTTGATTGTGGACTCCCGATGTGTGGTGCCCAAGGTTATGCTTAATTTTCTGCTAATAACATTTGGAAGTAAGGATCCATTTTAGGCGAGTTCATATGCAATGTACTATCCTATGTTAAGTTTTTACCATCATGTAGAGTTTCATGCTTAGGGTCGACGGTTAAGTCTTGCTGAGCGTTATGCTCACGGATACTATACAAGTTGTTTTGCAGGTAATAACACTACGCTACTGAGTACGGTTGTCCGATGAGACTCGGAACTCTCCGAGTGGTAAACTCATGGAAACCCTTGCCGCTGCTGTTGTCATCGTGATGCTAGTGAGAAGGGTCCGCGGGCTGGATGTCTTCTCTGTTGCTTAGCATAGATATAAGACGTGAGTTGTATTATTCTTCCGCTGTAGAGTATTTGAGAAATATTTGTAAAATTAACACTTTGTAAGCTTCCGCTTGGTTTATGTAATATGATGTTTTATTGTGTGTGCTGTTGGGTGCCGCATCGCACGGCACCAGCCAATGCGATTCCCGGGTGGGGTATCCCGTCCCCGTGATCGGGACGGGGTCCTCATAGCATGGTATCAGAGCCGCATTGGTAATAGTGCACAGAATAAGGATCATATTACGTTAAAAACTTAGGATACGGTGAGATAACGGTACTAAGCCCACATAAGGACTGCTATTAGCATATTATGAAGGTGGCAAGCTAACCTATTTGTTATGTCGGAAAATCGTGCATCTCGGGACGTCTATGTCTTGGGGGGTGCACGTATGCGCTGTCCACCAGTGCGCACAAGCTGAAGGGTGGAGCCCCACGGGTGGCAGGTAACCCGGCCCGCTTTAGTATCCTGTCGTTTGGGGTATTCGAGCAACGCTTTTCCCTAGCATGCTTTGGGCAAGTATGGGAGACCCCATCACTTGGTCAGTAACGTGAACACGTAGCTCAAGGCATGCTTGGCTTGAGAACACCTGTGCGAGTGATGACGAACGGGTGTACCAACTGGATGGATACCGGGTTCGGTGTGCAGCCAAACCTGATGATTGATTGTGTTTATGTAGGTACTAACCATGAAAACCTTAGTACGTGTAGAACACGTTTGCGAGTGACCGTTTTAGTGCCACCTAAGGATACGTATATGCCGGTGTAATCCAGTTAGGTTTTTCTTTGGTGAGGCAACGGAGTACCGTCATATGTCTTACGGTGCATCGACACCGTACTACATTGGATAGTTTTCTTTCCTAGGAAGAAATCATTCATGACTAACTTTGAAACCAGAAATGGATGTTTAAAAGCACATATTAGTTATTGAGCTCTTCATGTGGACTAAGTTTCAAAGAAGAGGCTTACTAGGTGTCCATTGATTTCAAAACCATTCTGCTCTGTTCTGGCAGAAATTTTGCTGGAACTTGACAGGGCATAACTCACAGATTATTTAGCCAATGGAGGTGTTTGATACAGTTCTAGAAAGGTTTTTAAGTGATCTACAACTTTTATGTAGAACTCCAGAGCAGAATCACACGCCAACTTTACTGAATGTCCAGGTGAATGCAAACTGTTCAGAAAACAGAACAGCTGCAACACTCTCTGGATGTTTCTGTAAATTAGACACAACAGTCTGTAGAAAACCTCCACAGGTCATATGATACACCGTTGGAAAGGTTATGAAATTGTCAACATTTTTGTAGTTCAAAGTTTGTTCAGATTTTTATTGTATTTGCATATACAACTGTGATAGAAATTGCCACATACAAAGGAGATGCTGGCAAATTTTATCCAGGAATTCTGTCAACTTTGAGCAATCATAACTTTTGATCCAGAAATGATCTAGAGGCATATGAGTACTCGTTGGAAATATACTGAAGTTAACTTTAACTTTGGTATTCAACTTGAGTTATGAAAATGCTATTAAACGGATCAAAATCTGGGTTAGAACAGACGGGTCTGTTCTGTACAGCAAAGAGGGCTAGTTAGGCTTACCACACCGAAGTGACTAAACCCGAGGATATTCTGGTGGGATGTGAATATCCGATGTGTTTCTGGTGAGTACCGGTCATGCCGGCCAATGGGACGTCAAGTCCAAGATTGAACTGGCGCCGGAAACAACACCGATTTCACAGAAGCCGTATATGATGGCACCCGATGAACTGGCGAAGTAGAAGGAGCAACAAAGGGAATTCATGAGCAATGGTTTTATCTGACGAAGCTCATCACCTTGGGATCGCTCTGCGCTGCACGTTAAGAAGATCGATGAGACGCTAAGATAAAGTGTTGATTATTGTTCGCTCAATGCCGTCACTATGAAGGACAATGAGGGTACTCTATGGGTTAAAGACCGTATAGTTGTACCTCATAAGATGAAGCTCTACGGCCGGAAATGTCGCACAACGCTGAAGTGGTGTGAGTACGGCGCAAGAGTATGGTTCAGGGTTGATTAGTCAACAAAGATGATGACCGAGTTCGAACAATAGAGGCGAACTTGAAGGCTGAATAATCTCGACAGAAAAGCTAAGAGGATCGAAGGCGTAGACTGTTGCATTCCGACGTCGAAGAACACGTTTATCTTTGTGTGTCTCCGATGAAAGGAATTCACCGGTTCAATATAAAGGGGAGATTTTGCTCCCTGACGCTTAGATCCATTTGCTATCACGAAAAGTGCGGACCCGTAGATTACCGGCTGGAACTACCGGCATGTATCGCGGGTACCCACGACATAGTCATGTGTCACAGCTACGGAAGTGCCTTAAATTTACCGCCGCTGTCCGCACCGAAGAAATCGACGAGTCGAAACCAGGTTGTGCCTACACTGAGCGACTGGTACAGACTGTTGATGGAAGGATCCGGAATACCTGGAACCGGACATTGAGCTTTTACAAGGTGCTGTGGAGTAATCATACCACGGAAGAAACAACGTGGAGAGCAAAGATTACCTCCGCATGAAATATCCAGAACTTTTATCGTCATACCACTTGGCATTACCTCCCCCGTCTCGTTTCTCCTATTGGAATCTCGGGACGAGATTCTTTTTAAGGGAGGAGGAATGTAAAAGTCCCAAAAACGTGAATGCAAAGAAACGGATGTTTGAGCATCATTGTGTTTCGGGTTCACAAAAAAATTGAGACTTATTTAAATTTTTCCACATGTGATGACACGCATGAGTGTCCCACCACTCTAGCCGAGGATCAAGTGAGTGTTTGTGGGACAGAGTTAAGTTAAAACTCATGTGTAAGCTCTCATGTGCCAGGCTAAATAAAATGTAGAGAGTGAAATCAATTTGTTCATTTCAAATTTCAAATGAGGGCAACAAATAGGAATGCAAACTGTTGTGCTCAAAACCTCATTTGCAGCAGCCAAACCAAAAATCCTAGTTCATATTTGAATTCCTTAGGTCCAAATAAGTGGGTAGGCAAAGTTTCATGAACTTTAGAAATGATTTGCTACCCATTGTTCAAATGGAATTTAAATGTCATATGAATTCAAATTCAAATGTAAATTTGGAGGAAACCTGTCCAATTCTTCAAATTCAGTTAGGATTCAAATTTCCTACAATTGCATGGAGTCAGTTTCCAACGTTGAGGAAAAATTGAGGGGATAAGGGTGACAGTGGGGCCCACATGTCAATGAGCAGAAAAATGTTGACTTGCACCCTAAGCAACTCTTCTCTGTTCCCACTGAGCAACCGACGCTCTCTGTTCAGAAACGATTCAGCCGTGACTCTCTCCGGGCGCCACCGCATGCAACCCCGAGGCCACCTCCTGCTGCTGTGGCGTGCTGGCGACCAGCTCCCGCCCTCATTCGCTCACGGGTTGCTATTGCCGCTCACAAACCGCCACAACGAGGCTCCAGAGCTCCCTCGCGCTGGACTGAGCAGAGAGCGCCGCCACCACTTCGGGTCGATGCGTGAGACAACGAACTCGTGTATTCATTTCTCTCCAGACATGCAAAACGGCACCGGCGTCCTTCTCCTTACCTCCTCGGCCAAGTCTCGGGCTCCCCGACCCTGCTCGGATTGTTCTTCACAGAGGCCGAGTTCTGTCGTCACCAGGTGCTCACGTGGACAGGGCAACCGAGGGGCTTTCACGCCCGAGCTAGGACACCCAGAGGAGCGTCAGAGCTCCCTGCTACTCCTTGCCGAACCTCTACTCAAGCCATGATCCCCTGAGCAAGAATTTGGCAATTTATTCTCGGCACATGCAAAACGACCCAAGGTGAGAATTCCTCCAAATTCGATCGCAATTCCTGTTTTTAGGCCACCAAATCATGCACACGTGCACTAGACTGGCTAGCTGTGACACCCTCATCTCGGGTGTCAGCATATGCTCGTGTCCTATGAAAAGGAAACATTTTAATGAAAAATAGGAACAGAGAGAATTATCAAAAGAATAGCCAATAAAGCCTTCAGAGAACGCCGAAGGCAACTTCCACGGCCAGCAGGCCACGTGGCGTGATCGGAGCTCATCCCTGCAAAGTGGGAGAGGCCGCCGCCAAGCTGGCTGCGTGGCAGGCTCGGGACTCATCTCCGGAAGGAGGAGAGCTCCGATCCTGCGGGACACGTGTTGCCCACGGAGTTAGCCTCTGCGAAAGAAGCAAAGGCATTTTTCAGAGGACACGTGTCATCCTCGGAGCTAGTCCTCGCGGAAATAAGAGGACCAGTCGCGCGGGATACGTGTCAATCTCGGAGCTCATCTCAGAGAAGTCCGGATCTATCGAACACGTGTCGCCACCGGAGCTTATCACCGGAAGGTCCGTCGCAGCTAAACACGTGTCGACCTCGGGGCATGTCCCCGAGGAAAGGAGAGCGGAAAAACCGGCACCCACACGTGGCGTGCGCGGAGCTCGTCTCCGAAGAAGAGGGAGGTCTCGCTCGTGACACGCGGCACAACCAGAGCTCATCTCTGCGGGAGAAGAGATACCAGGCCCGGAGGACACGTGGAGCTTCCGGAGCTCTTCACCACGGAAGTAACGAGTCTGGAGCGGTTTTTACGCGTAAAGATACCAGTACGCAACGGAAACCGATCTAAACTCCACGATGTTACCGAAGATAAGACGTCAGGATCTAACAAAGATCTGAATAAGACTCTTATTCGGGATCCAATCAGATTAGGACTCTTCTCTTCCTGATTATAAATAGAAACCAAAACCTATGGCCAAAACCACGAACTTCTCTTTCAACTCCTGAGCCGACGACTTAGAGCCCTAGCCCTAACTCGCCGAGCAAAACATCGCCGAAGCACAACAAGGGAGATCATCGGAGGAGGACCTCGAAGACAAGAAGAGCGTGAGGTAGGACTTCAATACCACCTTACGACATCATGGTGTTCATCTCTTGCATCTGTTCTTCGATTCCTTTCGAACAGAAGCCTTTTCGTGGGCAGAACACTCGATGATCAGTTTGATCTAAAGACAGTATCATCGCCACATTCGTCTTTGATCTGAGCACCTCTGACCATGCAAGCCATGCAAGAACACGTACATATCAATCTAATAAAAGAACTAATTGTAGGATAGCATGCATGTGCATCATCGCATCTAGTTTAGGGTTTGTGCATGATATTGATTGTTGTGAATTTGTATGCACGTGAATCCTACATAGCAGGACAAACTCAGGAAGCTGTCTACGACGAGCTGCAGCAACAAGGTTTTGAGAATCAAGAACAACCGGAACCGCAAGAACAAGGCAAGTGCTCCTTGACCATGTTGATCCTATGTTTTGGGAAAAACTATTTTTGCTTTCCGAAAAGGTGTGTGCGTACTGAGTCAAACATGATGGGAAACCTTTTTATCGGAGTTTACTAGTTTTGATTAAACCATCCTTGTCGCCTGAGAAGTTTATGAGTCGGGTTTGGTTTTTGTTTTATGCTTCGCTGAGTCCATGGGATTGGGAAGCGAGATAGATGTGTCTAGCTAACTGCACTCGTAATAATAATGAGAAAACTGATGCTAATAATGGACATGGATCGGAGGGAGATCTAGGCAAGCCTGGGTTTGTGAATGAGGTAGCATGAGATGGTGGTTTTGCTTGCCGTAGATCTAAGGACCGGTTCATGCATGCACATGCCAGGATAACAGTGCCACCAGAAGGAACAGTATGGGTGTGGCTTAGCTGAGTAATTAGGTAAGTTGCTAGAGTGTTATGGACTGTGGAAGGCGCGGGGAATAGGAGTCGAGTGAGGACTGCCCTGGGAACTGCATGGCACAAGAGGGGGCCCGTGGGTGGGAGAATTGGAGATTCTAGCCTGCCGGTGTAACCTTAGTGAGTCCATACATCTAGTAACCCCTTTGTAAAGGCTATTTTGTGATCTCTTGACCATACACCGACTGTTGTGTACTGGTATAATGGAGGTTCTGCAGTCGCCGACGGGTGACGAAATCACAAACTTGTGGGTAAAGAGGTACAAACTCTGCAGAGTTACTAAAACTATCATGATAGCCGAGCTTACGGTCACAAGCACCTGGCTAATCTGCCATGATTAGATGGTATGTTTACTGGGATGGTTATTAGAATGGTTATTGGGAAGGTTCTTGGTTATGGTTATTGATTGTGGTTCGGTTTGAGACTGTTGAGTCCGGATGATGAGATGTTTGCATGACCGGTGGGTCATAACATGAGATTGGTCTCGGTGCGAGACGAGGTTGTTTTATGAGATGAGATGGTAGCGAATACGAGGAGGTATTCGTAAGTATGAGTAAAGGATTGGTTAATGTTCGGATGGAACACGGGAAGTGATGGAGGTATGTTGGTAATTTAATACATGCTGGGACTACATTCATCTAAAGTTAAGTTGCTGTTTTATCATGATTTTATAAATTTGCTTTTCTGCAAATAAGCCTTTTATACCTACCTCGTTTATGAGCTGCATATCATGTGTTATTCCCGCACTTGCTGAGTACATCATTGTGCTCAAACTTGCATTACTATTTCTTCATCAACAGCAAGAGAAGACTACTATGAAGACCGAGTAGAGCATTATGGCGTGTGATCTGTTCTCAACCTTGCCTATGGAGCGAGTAGAGATGGAGCCACTTCTGCTTAGTTTTGCTTCCGCATTAGTTTTTGCTTCCGCATTTAAATAAGGACTTCCGCTGCATAGAATAAAGACTTCCGCTGTAAGCATGAGTCCAAGACTCATGAGGTGATTGAAATAAACTCTGTTATTCGTGGTAATATATAATCTGAATTCAGTTTGTGGAACGTATGTGTATGTGTGATGAACATCCTGGGCACACATATGCATTAGTTCTCGGTTCCGTGGTTTTCCACAGAATTGAGGGCGTCACAGATTGGTATCAGAGCCACGGGTTGACAGTAGGTTACACGCCTAGATAGAAACCTTAGATTGATATTAGAGCCACGTGTTAACAGCAAGTTACACCCCTGAATAGGAGTCATAGGTAGCTAAGCCACACTGACCAAAGGAAGCATCCTAGGGTGAATAGCCTAGATTGGCCTTGAAACCACCTTGACATAGGAAACCATCGTTGAATAGGAGTTGAGTGGGCCCTTGTGATGATTATTTGTGAATATGTGCTTAAGTGTGAGTGGTGGGACGTCTCAAAAACGTTGTTCATATCCACACATAAGAAGAGGGAGGTGTGAGATGTTTCGGCACTTGCTCACATCCTCATAAGGACTAATATATATAGTCCAACTCACCTTGATGCATATAGTTGAAAGGACCTACCTAATCTTCTAACCTTCTATTCTGTTTCGTTCTCTCTCACAGATGGTGAGAGGAAACGCCAGCCGAAGGAACATCCAGGAAGATGACCACGAGGAAGTTCCTGCAAACCCCGGAGCTGGCGAAAACAACCTAGAAAGGTTAATGGCCATGCAAAACCAGCTTATGCAAACCATGATCCAAACTTTGGGTCAGTTGCAGGACAACCAACACCCCGTTCCGGCACCACCGCCACCACCGCCGCCGGCTCATAACAGGTTGGGAGAGTTCATGAGGACTCGACCACCCACCTTTGCTCAAGCAAGCGATCCAATGGAGGCCGATGATTGGTTGAAATCCATGGAGAAGAAGCTTGCCATTATTCAGTGCAACGACCGAGAGAAGGTTCTCTTTGCGTCGCACCAACTGATGGGAGCAGCTGCTGACTGGTGGGATGCCTTGAGCAACGCCCATGCCAACCCGGAGACAATCACTTGGACTGAGTTCAAGGAAAGTTTCCGCTCCCACTATATCCCTGTTGGCGTAATGATGCTCAAGAGGCAGGAGTTTGAAGGTCTCCGCCAAGGACAGAAAAGTGTGAATGAATATCTCAATAAGTTCATACAACTGTCCCGGTATGCCCCCGAAGATGTCAACACAGATCAGAGGAAGCAGTACATGTTCATGAGAGGGTTGAACAATGAGATCCAAGTTCAGCTCCTCAACAATGACTACGTAAGCTTCCAGAAGCTGGTTGATAAGGCTATTGTGGTGGAAAACAAGATACGAGAGATCGAGCGAGAGTGCAAAAGGAAGATTCCATACCAGCCCCAAGGGAGCAATGTACGACCTAGATACACGCCCCCTGCACCTCAGTATGGATCGACCACTCCTACGAACCGCCCTGGTCAGCCACCACAGCAACGGTTCGTTGCACCGGCACCTCGTGTGCCCATGCCTCCTGCACCCCGGCCTAACAATGGCGCTCCTGTTCAAAACCCCCGCCCCAACGTACATGCTGCCGTAGGCAACAGGGCATGCTTTGCATGCGGGGAAGTAGGCCACTTTGCTAACCAGTGTCCGAAGCGAGGCCCTGGACAGCAAGGTAACGTGCCCAAGCAGAACCAGCGACCAAACGGAGGGGACAACCAAGGAAACCGTGGACCGTAGAACTATGCTCGTGGCCACGTTAACCATGTCACTGCTGAGGAAGCACAACAGGCTAAGGACGTCGCAATTGGTATGTTCCTTGACAACTCCAACCCAGCCACCATTTTATTTGATTCCGGAGCATCACATTCCTTCATATCATCCGAATATGTTGCCAAACATCATCTACCCGTATCCCACCTAGAATGTGCTATGTTAGTTAATTCTCCCGGAGGAGAAATGAGGACTAATATAGTATGTCCTAAAGTAAGCCTTAAAATAAGGGGGTAGACTTCCTTGCCAACCTTATTGTCTTGGACTCCCACGGAATTGACATCATACTCGGAATGGACTGGTTAAGCAAGCACAAAGGAGTAATCCAATGCGCTGAGAAAAGCGTGCAGTTGACAAACGAACATGGTATCCGTGTCGAGTTTGAGTCAGCCCAGCAAGCAACCGAATGGGCGGATTTGAACCATGTTGAAGGAGTAGCATTGGACAACATTCCAGTGGTTCAGGAATTTTCGGATGTGTTCCCGGAAGAACTTCCAGGTATGCCACCTGACCGGGACATCGAGTTTGCCATAGATTTGGTACCTGGAACTGCACCCATAGCTAAGAGACCATATAGGATGCCCGTCAACGAGTTAGTTGAACTCAAGAAGCAAATTCAGGGACAGTTGGAGAAGGGTTTTATCCATCCAAGTTCGTCACCATGGAGAGCCCTGGTACTCTTCGTGGACAAGAAGGACGGAACCCAAAGAATGTGCGTGGACTACAGGTCTCTCAACGAGGTAACAATCAAGAATAAATACCCTCTGCCCCGTATAGAGGACCTGTTCGATCAAATGAAAGGAGCCCAAGTGTTCTCCAAGATTGATCTTCGGTCGGGATATTTCCAGCTGAAGATTAAGCCCTCCGATATACCTAAGACAGCCTTTCGGACGCGGTATGGTTCATATGAATATACCGTTATGTCTTTTGGATTGATGAATGCACCCACATACTTCATGTACCTTATGAATAAGGTTTTCATGGAGTACTTGGACAAGTTTGTTGTAGTTTTCATCGACGACATTATGGTGTATTCAAAAAGTGAGGAGGAGCATGAAGAGCATCTGAGATTGACCTTGCAGAAGTTGCGCGAGCATCAGTTGTATGCCGAACTCAACAAGTGTCAATTTTGGCTAAAGGAAATATCTTTCCTAGGCCACATCATCTCCAAGGAAGGGGTATCGGTTGACCCCGGAAAGGTGAGAGATGTTCTGAAGTGGGACCAAGCGAAGAGCGTGAGGGATATTCGAAGTTTCCTTGGGATGGCAGGATACTATCGTCGCTTCATTAAAGACTTCTCTAAGATAGCAAAACCTATGACGGAGTTGCTAATGAAGGGAAAAGTCTTTCAATGGACACAAGCCTGCCAAGAAAGTTTTGAGGAACTCAAGAAAAGGCTAACCACAGCACCAGTTCTGGTATTGCCAGGCGTAAGCAAGAGCTTTGACATATATTGTGACGCATCCAGACAAGGGCTCGGATGTGTGCTCATGCAGGAAGGACAAGTGGTAGCCTATGCCTCACGACAATTAAAGAAGCATGAGCTTAACTATCCTACGCATGACTTAGAGTTAGCAGCAGTGGTGCATGCATTGAAGATTTAGAGACATTATATCCTTGGTCATCGATGTGAGATCTATATGGATCATAAAAGCCTCAAGTACATATTTACACAAACGAACTTGAATTTGAGGCAACGTCGATGGTTAGAACTCATCAAGGATTATGATGTAGGAATCAACTACCACCCCGAGAAGAAAGGGAGCATGCCACCAACTCACGGTTCGGGAGCTACCACCCAAACTACGTAAAGAATTCGAACGGTTACACCTCAGATTCTTGAATAACATGGATATAATGGTGATCCACTCCTCATTGGAGCAAGAAATAAGAAAGGGACAACCAACGGACGAGGGGATCGAGGAGATCAAGGAAAGAATCCGACAAGGGATAGAGAAGGATTTCAAGGAGGATGAAAAGGGTACGCTTTGGCTAGGAAAAAGGATTTGTGTGCCAAACATAAGACACCTTCGCGACATGATATTGAAGGAGGCACATAATTCACCCTATTCCATACATCCAGGGAGCACCAAAATGTACAAGGACTTGAAAACTTGCTATTGGTGGGATGGTATGAAGAGGGATATAGCCGAATACGTTGCCCTATGCGACACATGCCAACGGGTGAAAGCCGAACATCAAAAACCCGCTGGATTGTTGCAACTGTTGAAAATACCTGAATGGAAATGGGAGGACATCAGTATGGACTTTATTGTCGGATTTCCAAGAACTCAGTCAGGATACGACTCCATCTGGGTCATTGTGGACCGGTTAACGAAAACCGGCCATTTTCTTCCGGTAAAGACCAGTTACAACGTTACACAGTTGGCAGAGTTGTACATGGAGCAGATCGTGTGCCGTCACGGAGTTCCGAAGAGGATAGTCTCAGATCGAGGTTCTCAGTTTACCTCTAGATTCTGGAGGAAGCTGCAGAAAGCCATGGGTACACGACTGGATTTTAGCTCCGCCTATCACCCACAAACAGATGGGCAAACCGAAAGGACGAACCAAATTTTGGAGGACATGTTGAGAGCTTGCGCCTTGAAACATGGGCGTAGTTGGGATAGGAGTTTACCGTATGCCGAGTTCTCCTACAACAACAGCTATCAAGCTAGCTTGAAGATGTCACCTTTCGAAGCCTTATATGGCAGACGGTGTAGAACGCCGCTGTTCTGGAACGAGACAGGAGAGAACCAGGTGTTTGGACCCGAAGTACTACAAGAGGCTGAAAAGCAAGTCCAAACGATACGGGAAAACTTAAAGGCTGCTCAGTCATGACAGAAAGGCTATGCGGACAATAGGCGAAGGAAGTTGACTTTTGAAGTAGGAGACTTCGTATACCTTAAGGTATTGCCTATCCGAGGCCAACGACGTTTTAACGTCAAAGGCAAACTAGCGCCTCGCTACATCGGACCATTTAAGATTTTGGACAAGCGAGGAGAAGTAGCCTATCAACTAGAGCTCCCAAACCACCTCTCCGACGTACATGACGTGTTTCATGTATCCCAGCTCAAGAAGTGCTTGAGAATGCCAGAGGAACAAGTGTCAATGGGAGAACTTGAACTTCAAGAGGACTTGACTTACGCAGAACACCCTGTCCGAATCTTGGACGTAAAGGAAAGGGTCACCCGAAACAAGGTGATTCGATGGTGCAAGGTACAATGGAGCCATCATACTGAAGCTGAAGCCACATGGGAACGTGAAGAGGATATCAAGGCAGAATTTCCCCATCTATTTTCTACTAAAGAATCTCGAGGACGAGATTCAATTTAAGGGGGGTAGATTTGTGACACCCTCATCTCGGGTGTCAGCATATGCTCGTGTCCTATGAAAAGGAAACATTTTAATGAAAAATAGGAACAGAGAGAATTATCAAAAGAATAGCCAATAAAGCCTTTAGAGAACGCCGAAGGCAACTTCCACGGCCAGCAGACCACGTGGCATGATCAGAGCTCATCCCTGCAAAGTGGGAGAGGCCGCTGCCAAGCTGGCTGCGTGGCAGGCTCGGGACTCATCTCTGGAAGGAGGAGAGGTCCGATCCTGTGGGACACGTGTTGCCCACGGAGTTAGCCTCTGTGAAAGAAGCAAAGGCATTTTTCAGAGGACACGTGTCATCCTCGGAGCTAGTCCTCGCGGAAATAAGAGGACCAGTCGCGCGGGATACGTGTCAATCTCGGAGTTCATCTCAGAGAAGTCCGGATCTATCGAACACGTGTCGCCACCGGAGCTTATCACCGGAAGGTCCGTCGCAGCTAAACACGTGTCGACCTCGGGGCATGTCCCTGAGGAAAGGAGAGCGGAAAAACCGGCACCCACACGTGGCGTGCGCGGAGCTCGTCTCCGAAGAAGAGGGAGGTCTCGCTCGTGACACGCGGCACAACCAGAGATCATCTCTGCGGGAGAAGAGATACCAGGCCCGGAGGACACGTGGAGCTTCCGGAGCTCTTCACCACGGAAGTAACGAGTCTGGAGCGGTTTTTACGCGTAAAGATACCAGTACGCAACAGAAACCGATCTAAACTCCACGATGTTACCGAAGATACGACGTCAGGATCTAACAAAGATCTGAATAAGACTCTTATTCAGGATCCAATCAGATTTGGACTCTTCTCTTCCTGATTATAAATAGAACCCAAAACCTATGGCCGAAACCACGAACTTCTCTTTCAACTCCTGAGCCGACGACTTAGAGCCCTAGCCCTAACTCGCCAAAGCACAACAAGGGAGATCATTGGAGGAGGACCTCGAAGACAAGAAGAGTGTGAGGTAGGACATCAATACCACCTTACGACATCATGGTGTTCATCTCTTGCATCTGTTCTTCGATTCCTTTCGAACAGAAGCCTTTTCGTGGGCAGAACACTCGATGATCAGTTTGATCTAAAGACAGGATCATCGCCACGTTCGTCTTTGATCTGAACACCTCTGACAATGCAAGCCATGCAAGAACACGTACAGATCAATCTAATAAAAGAACTAATCGTAGGATAGCATGCATGTGCATCATCGCATCTAGTTTAGGGTTTGTGCATGATATTGATTGCTGTGAATTTGTATGCACGTGAATCCTACATAGCAGGACAAACTCAGGAAGCTGTCTACGACGAGCTGCAGCAACAAGGTTTTGAGAATCAAGAACATCCGGAACCGCAAGAACAAGGCAAGTGCTTCTTGACCATGTTGATCCTATGTTTTGGGAAAAACTATTTTTGCTTTCCGAAAAGGTGTGTGCGTACTGAGTCAAACATGATGGGAAACCTTTTTATAGGAGTTTACTAGTTTTGATTAAACCATCCTTGTCGCCTGGGAAGTTTATGAGTCGGGTATGGTTTTTGTTTTATGCTTCGCTGAGTCCATGGGATTGGGAAGCGAGATAGATGTGTCTAGCTAACTGCACTCGTAATAATAATGAGAAAACTGATGCTAATAATGGACATGGATCAGAGGGAGATCTAGGCAAGCCTGGGTTTGTGAATGAGGTAGCATGAGATGGTGGTTTTGCTTGCCATAGATCTAAGGACCGGTTCATGCATGCACATGCCAGGATAACAGTGCCACCACAAGGCCAACTATGGGTGCGGCTTAGCTGAGTAATTAGGTAAGTTGCTAGAGTGTTATGGACTGTGGAAGGCGCGGGGAATGGGAGTCGAGTGAGGACTGCCCTGGGAACTGCATGGCATAAGAGGGGGCCCGTGGGTGGGAGAATTGGAGATTCTAGCCTGCCGGTGAAACCTTAGTGAGTCCATACATCTAGTAACCCCTTTGTAAAGGCTATTTTGTGATCTCTTGACCATACACCGACGGTTGTGTACTGGTATAATGGAGGTTCTGCAGTCGCCGACGGGTGACGAAATCAAAAACTTGTGGGTAAAGAGGTACAAACTCTGCAAAGTTACTAAAACTATCATGATAGCCGAGCTTACGGTCACAAGCACCTGGCTAAACTGCCATGATTAGATGGGATGTTTACTGGGATGGTTATTAGAATGGTTATTGGGAAGGTTCTTGGTTATGGTTATTGATTGTGGTTCGGTTTGAGACTGTTGAGTCCGGATGATGAGATGTTTGCATGACCGGTGGGTCATAACATGAGATTGGTCTCGGTGCGAGACGAGGTTGTTTTATGAGATGAGATGGTAGCGAATACGAGGAGGTATTCGTAAGTATGAGTAAAGGATTGGTTAATGTTCGGATGGAACACGGGAACTGATGGAGGTATGTTGGTAATTTAATACATGCTGGGACTACATTCATCTAAAGTTAAGTTGCTGTTTTATCATGATTTTATAAATTTGCTTTTCTGCAAATAAGCCTTTTATACCTACCTTGTTTATGAGCTGCATATCATGTGTTATTCCCGCACTTGCTGAGTACATCATTGTGCTCAAACTTGCATTATTATTTCTTCATCAACAGCAAGAGAAGACTACTGTGAAGACCGAGTAGAGCATTATGGCGTGTGATCTGTTCTCAACCTTGCCTGTGGAGGGAGTAGAGATGGAACCATTTCTGCTTAGTTTTGCTTCCACATTAGTTTTTGCTTCCGTATTTAAATAAGGACTTCCGCTGCATAGAATAAAGACTTCCGCTGTAAGCATGAGTCCAAGACTCATGAGGTGATTGAAATAAACTCTGTTATTCGTGGTAATATATAATCTGAATTCAGTTTGTGGAACGTATGTGTATGTGTGATGAACATCCTGGGCACACATATGCATTAGTTCTCGGTTCCGTGGTTTTCCACAGAATTGAGAGTGTCACACTAGCGGTCAAGTTCCCTTCAAAACCATAGCTAGAAATCGACCGTGAGTGAGCTAATTCCTGCGTTCCCGAGCTCGGACGTCGCAACACCATTCGGGCACACGGTGAGAGCAGTGTAGCTGCCATTTCCGGGCTTGTTTGCATCCTTGTCGAGTTTCCCTAGCATCCAAGGTCACTGGACCGGCATTTCCGGCCGTCTCCCGGCCGGAGACTCGCCGCGCGGGGGTTTTCAGGGCCGGGAAGCACATTGGCGGGGTTGGCGTGGGTGATAGACAACCGGAAACGTGCCCGCGACGTGCGGCGGCCTTCGGTGAAGTTCGGCGCCGTCGCCCGGTGGTCCTAGTCCGCCAAACATTCGAGGAAGAAGATGACCCGGGCGGGCCCCATGTGTCAGCGACCGAAAGTTTAAAAAACTGATCAGCTGTGGCTCTGTGATCCAGTGTGGCTGCGCGCCAAAAGGGTGTGGCCCGGTGTGGCTGGAATTTCACTGGCTGAGATTTAAAACGTGGGCCCAAGTCTTTTTCCAATAGCAAAACAAATCCAGTTTCAGCTCCAACTTTGAAAATTCATAACTTTGTGTAGGAAACTCCAAATTTTGTGATTCAAATTGGGTTGGATTTATTTTGCAACGAAATATATCCAAATATGAACCCCAATTTGTACGAAAGTCAATATTAAATTTTGAATAATTCTTTTAAATTTTCCTGAAAAAGAATTATTGATAGAGTTTGGTTTATCCAAAAATCGTCAAATTTTGCCATAATATTATTTAGGATATTATTGAACTTTCGGCAAAGTTTCATATCATTTGGAGTTGATTTGAATAGGAATTTCCAGAGTACAATCTGCTGTACTCAAAATTGTCCAGAAACTTTTCCAGAAAATAGTTTTCCTTTGTAAAATTAATTCTGGAAAATCCTTAACTTCAAAATCATAGGAAAATTCAGACATACTATATTAGACATACTTGAAAGGGTATTTCATGTGATTGGGCATGAAAATGCACCTTAGTCCAGAATTAATTCCTTGTAGCATAACTGCTTCTAGAATTATTCTGGAAGAACTACTCAAGTAAAAAGTCTAAATTCTGTACCAAAGTGCTTTCATGTGACCAGGAACTCACCTGTAAAGTTTCAGCTCAAATTGAACTTTAAATCTACCTGTTCTTGTTCTCCATGCTTATGTATATGAGCAACACATAGAGAATTATAGTGGGAATTATGGAAGGCACAACTTCCACCCACATTAGCTGCAATTTGGCAAGCTAAGTCTCTGTGTAGTTTATGACTTCATATAAAATTTTTGAAGTCATTGGGGATCAGGACCTTTGGTTCCTTTCAACCCATTTCAACTCATGTGACATGTCCATTAGGAACCATAGAACATGTTAATGGAGCTCCTTATGGACAGTTGGTTTTTGTTCTAATTCCTCTGCACAACAGGGACAAGAACTTCATTCTTAGTACTCCCACACAGTTCCCTGTTATTAACGAGTTGAGTCTTTATTTCTTTAAAGTGCATTATAAGAACCTGTGCATATACATATCAATAGGACTTACGATGGAGGCAATCAATGGAGAAGTTCGACGGAGTGATTCCATTGAAGTGGATCAGTTGATCAAGCCTCAAGGGAGACAAGACTCTAACTGAATTATATACTATTAGACCCTGCAAAACAGGCAAGCCCCGGTTTGCATTTAACTACCACTAAGTTTTTACTTTGTGTACAATACGTCGGTTAGGATGAATTGTGCATTAAGTCTAGATGTTTGATACTACTCTTGCATGACCAGAAAACCTATGGAGTATTTGGGTAGGTGCCCTTCCACCATGTAGAATATGCCATGCTTAAGTAGAACTCGGTAGAAGTCGAGTGGCTGGACGCTACTCGCGAGTATTGGAATTTGGGAGCACAGGGGATTGAGTCAAAAAGTTGTTAGTAAGTTGAAATGAGACCGGGCAGGGTGTAGGGGCAACAGGACATGGGGGCCTGGGTGCTTAGACCTGTCCGTGTCGGTTGAGGACCGATCCGTAGGAGGCCCTGCTGAACAAGTATTGGACGTACCGAAGGCATATCGGATATATGGGCCCCGATAAACCGATGTAACCTATACCTCCGGGCGTCGAGGCATAGCACACCGATTTATAGGTCTAGGTTGAGAAAAGAAAGGTGGAAATCTGCTAACGGGCATAGAGAGATGCTCCGTATAGGGAACCTCCTGTCCGTTTCGGTGCGACCGGTTCGACGTTTGGGCTGTTGGGTAAAAGGTTGTCCCATACGACATCGAGTGAGCGTGCTGTGCAGCTCCACGAGTGGGCGTACGTGACGTGCTCTTCGGGTATCCCTGTAGGTGTATATAAAAGTTGATTCGCTGTCCCTCGCGGTTATGAGTACCGCTTGTTCACTGCATCGTGACGTAGAGGTAACTTGCAATGAGATAAGAATTAGTCACCATTGGTTTGAAGTTAATACTAGTAATGTAATGTTATCTTTTTGTG
Organism: Neostapfia colusana; assembly: GCA_030760725.1. NCBI lineage: Eukaryota > Viridiplantae > Streptophyta > Magnoliopsida > Poales > Poaceae > Neostapfia > Neostapfia colusana. Next base: position 42,163,839 of record JASWHV010000002.1, on the reverse strand, counting down.
AATAGGTTAGTGCAAATTCGATTCATTTCCTCCATGAGCAAGTTACATCGGGAGAAAGCATTTCTTGTTTCATTGTGGACTCCCGATGTGAGGTTGTGAGACCTATGTGTGCTGAATACATTGGCTGTGACGATAAAAGTTTTGAATACTACCAAAACACCTTTTTAACAAGGTCCGACGATAGGTCCGACTTGTTTTGGGTAGCTCCGGCAAGGTCCGACGTAAGGTCCGACTTGCTTTGTCTAGGTCTGACTTATTTTGGCTAGGTCCGACTTGTTTTTGCTAGCTCCGGTGCTAGGTCCGACTAGCATTGGTAAGTTTCATGCTAGGTCCGACTAAGCTTTAGTAAGCTCTGGCACTAGGTCCGACAAGCTTTGGTAAGCTCCGGTTCAAGGTCCGGGTAGCTTTGGTAAGGTTCAGAGCTTGATTGCAATGGTTCTGCTTTTAACTTGCAATGTTTCGAACTTGCTTTACTCTTATGGAAAGTTTGCTTTGTATTATTTTACTAAGTTTTTGGTGTGTTTTGGTGGTTATGGCTTGACACGACCCCACGGTCTTGTCGAGCCAGGATCACGCTGAGGGGTGCTGCGTTGCACAGCACCGGATAACACACATCAAAGGTACAAAGCGGAAGCAAAGTTTTATTACATAAAAAGGTTTATGAACAGTTGTACAACAAAATATGTTCAGTGTACACTCACGGGTGTAGACGCATCGAGTTCACGTTCAGCCCGTGAACGTGTCCTCGCTAGCACGCACACACACTAACACGGCGGCGTGCACGACTCCCACTCGACTGGGTTCCCCTCCTGGGGTTCCGTCTCCTCCTCGGGAGTCCCTTCCTCATAAATCCCTGCAAAAGCTTCAAACACAAGGAGTGAGTACGAAGGCTCAGCAAGACTGACCCGTCTCTCCTAAACATGGAACTTCTATATGAGGGGTGATAGGTACAGGAGATAAAACAAGTTGCAAGGACTCGCCTAATTAGTGGAACCTTACTTTCAAATTTTAGCAGCAGGTTGTGGAGAACCTTACGCTAAGGCACATGAGAGAGCCGCAATCAAACAAGAAACACATTTCTCTCATGTACTTTGCCCAAAGTTGAAAGGAACTTTAATTAGATCTAAACTACAGCAAATCATTAACAATCAAAGTCCATCTTTCAATCAGCAACATTTTAACATGTAACTAGCCTGTTCTTTCTACGTCACGGTACAGTGAATAAGTGGTACTCACTGACCGCGAGGGACGGCGATTATAATCGATTTACACCTGCAGGGTTACCCGAACAACCCGTCATGTACGCCCGTACTCGATGTTGCCTACAGCAACCATCACAGACTCCGTACGCAACCACCTTTTACCTGTCAGCCAAATATTGAACCGGTCCCATCGTCCCGAGCAAGAGGTCTCTGCACGCGCATCTCAGTGCCGCCAGCCGATTTACACCTCAAGCTCTCAACCTACCCTCTGAACGATGGGCAATGCCTCAACACCCAGCTACCCGTTTACATCGGTTTCCCGGTTCCCATATATCCGGTAGGTCTTCGGTACTGTTCTAGCTTGTACAACAGGCCCGCACACGGCTCGATCCTCAATCGACACGAGCGGAGCTATAGCACACAGGCCCCAAAGTCCAGCTGCCCTTACTCTCCGCTCGGTCTCATTTTTCTTTCCATGTGTATCATGTGCTATCTCTACCCGAGTCGAGTGCCTCTAGCCTATGCTCGCGAGTAGTTCCAACTACTCGACTTGTACCAAATCCTACAATATCTTAGCATTGCAGTAGCTAACGGGGTTTTCAATCCTTATCCCAACCCCTGGTTCTCTTGGCTATGCAATTGGGTTTTCAAACAAGACTCCAATGCAAGGAATAATCATACTCAAGTAAGTGCTCAAAACAATAAAAATTTGTAAAAAGGTTAATGCAAACCGGAGCTTGCCTTGCTGCTCTTGGTCGTAGGCAAGCTGCTCTTCCGTGGAGCGCCTTAAGAAGGGCTCAGCTCCGACCTGCACCCGCGCGTGCCCAAGCTGCTCGTGGCGCGGCGGCCTCCCTCGGTGGCGATCGCTGCTGAAGCCCGAAGATCCGAGTGAGAAAGTCTCAGTCGGCTGAATCACTTCAGTGGCTGACATGTGGGTCCCACTTTCATTTTTAACCCCTGAATTTAACTCCATATCACTGTTGTAAACAGTAAGCCCTAAAATAACCATGGTGATTTGGATTATTCACCCCTGAGCCATTTGAATTAGTTAGAATTCAAATTGGGTTTGGTTTGACTGAATTTCAGCACATGTTCAGTTTGAAATTCAAATAAAGTTTGAATTTGCTACACTTAGCTCATGTCAAGATCAACTCCAAATGGAGTGAAAATTGGTGTGTGAGCTCACAAAAATGTGCTGAGTAAGAATATGCCTCCCACTTTTGAAGTCGTGGGGTAAAAACAGTTTGAATTTGAATTTGGGTTCAAACTACCCTCTTTCATGCTATACCCAAAAGGACCTCAAAAAGGTTTTGAATTTGGGTGAAACTTGGCATGGACATTCCTACCATGGTTTAGGAGTTGTTTAAATGTCCAGCCCCTATGTGATGTATGTGGGAAATGCCCCTTTTTCATCTTGTGAGTTTATTCTCTAATGAGCATGTTGATAATGGTTACTTGCTCTTCAAATGTGTTCATCAACTATCTTCAAATGGGTGTGTGTGTGTGTGTGTGTGTGTGTGGTGATGAACACTTTGAATGTGTCAAAAACTGAGGCCTTTACATTCCTCCCCCCTTAAAAGAATCTCGTCCCGAGATTATAAGGTGAAAATGAGAGAGAGGACGGTGAAAAATTACCGGATATGCGACGTGAAAAAGTCGAGGTAGTTAGCGCGAAGAAATCCTTCGCTCTCCCATGTCGCTTCGTCTATGGAGTGATTACTCCATAGAACTTTGTAGAACCACAACGTACAGTTGCGTGTGGTTCGGGCCTTCTCGTCAATGATATGAACCGGTTCCTCCCGATAGGTGAGATCCGGTCTCAGTTCCTCAATGTCCTCCAGCTGAACAGTAGTAGATAGCTTGAGACACTTCCTCAGCTGGGAAATGTGAAAGACGTCGTACACACCGGAAAGTGCTTCTGGTAATTTCAGCTGGTATGCTACTGATCCACATCTTTCCGTAATCTGGAACGGACCGATGAATTGGGGTGCCAACTTTCCTCTCACCCCAAATCTGTTTACGCCCTTCATCGGAGACACACGTAGGTATACGTGATCCCCGACTTCGAACTGCAATGGGTGTCTTCTCTGGTCCGCATACTGTTTCTGCCGGGATTGGGAGGCCTTTAGGTTCGCTTGAATCAGCCGAACCTTTTCCTCCGCGTCATTGACAAGGTCAATCCCGAAGGTAACCCTTTCGCCAGACTCACACCAATTTAGTGGTGTGCGGCATTTCCTCCCGTATAGCGCCTCGTAAGGCACCATCTTGATGTTGGCTTGGTACCCATTGTTGTACGAGAACTCGGCTAACGGCAAGTGATCATCCCAATTCTTGCCGTGGTTGATAGCGCAAGCTCGTAGCATGTCCTCTAGAATCTGATTTACCCACTCGGTTTGCCCATCCGTCTGCGGGTGGTATGCTGAACTACGGATCAGCTTCGTCCCCAATGCAGCGTGTAGCTGCTCCCAGAAACGGGACACAAATAAAGTGCCCCGGTCCGATATAATGGTACGGGGTACGCCGTATAAGCATAGGATCCGTGAGATGTACAGTTCAGCGTACTTCTTGCCGTTGTAGTTGGTGTTGACCGGGATGAAATGGGCAACTTTGGTGAGCCGGTCGACAATCACCCACACAGAATCATGCTTCTGGAAAGTGGTGGGTAAACCGACGATGAAGTCCATGCTCACATCCTCCCACTTCCAGGCAGGAACGCCCAGTGGTTGTAGCAGTCCTGGTTTATGCATATGATCTGCCTTCACCCTTCGACATGTATCACACTCGGACACGTACTTTGCGATTTCCCGCTTCATCCGTGTCCACCAAAACTTACTTCTGAGTTCTTGATACATTTTGTTGCTGCCGGGGTGAAAAGAAAACTTTGACAAGTGAGCCTCATGAAAGATTTTCTTCCATAACTCCGGGTTACGGGGTACGACGATCCGGTCCTTGAACCATAGAATGCCGTCTCCGTCCTTCCGGAAACGTTTCAACTCCCCACTGTCTACACGTGTCCGCAAATGCGACATTCCCTTGTCATGTTTCTGAGCTGCTGCTATCTCTTCACAGATGGTGGGGATCAAAGCTAGGTTGTAGAGAGCTCCATGTGGAATCACATGTAGCGGTGGTTCGCTCCTCTTCCAACAGTGTGATGGTCAGATTATTGACGTGTGACTTGCGACTCAGCGCATCTGCCACCACGTTTGCCTTGCCGGGGTGATAATGGATCTCTATTTCGTAATCCTTTATCAGTTCTAACTATCTTCGCTGCCTCATGTTCAGCTCCTTCTGAGTGAATATGTACTTGAGGCTCTTGTGGTCGGTATATAAATGTACGATGTTACCGAGTAGGTAGTGCCTTCACGTTTTCAGTGCAAGTACCATGGCAGCAAGCTCCAAGTCGTGAGTTGGATAATTCTGCTCATGGTTTCTAAGCTGCCATGACCCTTACGCGACCACTCTACGGTCTTGCATCATCACACATCCGAGCCCAATGCCGGATGTATCGCAGTACACATCGAACGATTTTGTTGTGTCTGGCTGCACCAAAACCGGTGCTGATGTTAAGTTCTTGACTAAAGCCTTGAATGCTTCTTCACACGCTGGACTCCAAACATATTTGGTAGCCTTCTTCAGCAGCTCCGTCATAGGCTTGGCAATCTTTGAGAAGTTCAGGATGAACTTCCGATAATATCCCACGAGTCCGAGGAAACTCCGTACCTTGTGAACAGTTCTCAGAGATTTCCAATTCAGCACTTGTGTGATCATACTCGGGTCTACAGCGATACCCTCCACTGAGATGATATGCCCGAGAAAAGGCACTTGCGATATCCAGAATTCGCACTTGCTGAATTTCACGTATAGCTTGTGATCCCGCAGCCGTTGCAAGACTATATGCAGATGCTTCTTGTGATCTTCCTCCGACTTGGAATACACGAGGATGTCATCGATGAAGACCACGACAAACTTGTCCAGCTCCAGCATGAATACTGAGTTCATCAAATACATGAAGTGAGCTGGAGCATTGGTGAGGCCGAAGGACATGACCAGGTACTCATAAAGCCCGTGCCTCGTCGAGAAAGCCGTCTTCAGAATATCCTCAGCCCGTATCTTAATCTGATGGTACCCTGATCTTAAGTTCATCTTGGAAAAGATCTTTGCTTCGACCAACTGATCAAACAACATGTCGATCCGTGGCAACGGGTACTTGTTCTTGATGGTTACAGCGTTTAATGGACGATAGTCCACGCAAAGCCGTAACGTCTCATCCTTCTTCTTCACAAATAATGCCGAACAGCCCCATGGTGAGGAGCTCGGCCTAATAAAACCCTTCTCCAGCAGGTCTGTTAGCTGGGTCTTCAGTTCAGCCAACTCCTTGGGTGCCATATTGTACGGCCTTCGGGATATTGGCATGGTTCCCGGTGCCAGTTCAATCTTGAACTCCACCTCTCTATCGGGCAGCATCCCCGGTAAATCATCTGGGAATACGTCAGGGAACTCTTGGACCACTGGAATATCTTCCAATCTGATAGTTGTGGATTGATAGACACTTGGAAGTTTTATTTCTGGACTGTCCAGAAATAAGGAGTGAGATCCGTGCACTTCGGAGTTCAAGTGCACGATTCAAAGGACGGTGCCTAACATAGCGCCGTGGCGGGTTAACCATGACATCCCTAGGATGACATCGACCCTCTGTTCCTCTAAGATTATGAGAGACGTAGGGTACACTCTACCCGCTAAGCATAATGGTGCTTTGGAAACCATTACGCTTGCTGAAATCTTCCCACCCGGTGAACAAATCAAATATGGACTATTGGTGGGTAGAATTGGCAAGCTGTGTTTAGCAATGAAAGCTTGGCTAATAAAATTGTGCGTGACGCCTGAATCAAACAACACTATAGCGGGATGCTGGTGGAGTTGGAACATACCTGCAAGGATTGGCTCACCCTCCGGCACGTCCTCTATGGCAAGTTGGTGGACAGTGCCGGGCCTCGGGTTTGCCCGCCGCGCATTAGTAGGGTTCCGGGGCTGATTCCTCCCCGGAAGTTGCTGTGCAACTCCGCCGCCTTGTCTCTCCGCACAACTGCTGGCAAAGTGTCCTGGGCGACCACATTTATAGCATGTGACCGCTGCTTGTCCGGTGCTTGGGGGACGAAAGCCCGGCATGCGCTGCTAAGGTGCATACGCACGCGGCATCGCCCGCTGCTGCTGTTGTTGTTGTGGAGGTGGTGCTGGCAGTGCCGGCCTGAATGCCGGTGAAGAATATGGCCGACTGCGGAATGGCATCGACCTCTGTGGTGGCTTCCAGCGTGGACCTGATGGTAGGCGATTCACCATCCTAAATTTTTGAGAAGGACCGCCTCCTTCTCCGCTGCTTTGCGGCGCGCTTCGCTTTCTCTCCGCCGCTGCTAACTCCTTACCAGAGTCCTCCTCCGGTACCTCTGCTGGTGGCTCTGGATCTACAACCTCCTCTCCCATCTCAGGTTCTCCCATTGCCGGAAGACCCAAGACCACCGGTATGCCCAATACCGGAGGCACGAGGTCCTGCAACGCGTGAACCTCGTCCATGGCCTGGTTGTAGTCTTCTTCCCAGCCTTGTCCTTCCTCAATAGCGTCGTCTCGCTCTTGAGTAAGGTCCTCATTCTGCTGGCTTAGAGTCTGCACCAGTTCTTGCAACGCCGCGATGTCGACACGGCTCTTTTTCTTCGCCTTCTTCATACGATGCAACTGATTATGCTGTTCGTTCAGTCGCTTGATCATCGGAAGGAGCACATTGTGGAGTGCGCTGTGAGCACTCTTGAAATGGTCTCCACGGCTTGTGCTCTCTTTGAGCTTTGCGGCGAGATGCTCCGTATGAACAGCTTGGCTGTCCATCACGGCCTTTCCCGCCCTCATTTGGAGGCTGAGGTTTGCCTCCGCGGGGTTGTACCTTGGGCAACCCGGATCTGTTGCCTCCCTGTACCTCCCTACCCACACATGATGAGCCCGTCCCTCCACCAGAACAAGCGCATATGGAGCGCCCTCCATCGCTCTCACGTGTAGCTGGAAGAAACGTGACATGGTGTCATGGGTTGCCACTTGCCACATTCTCTCGGGTTGTCTACCTCTCACCGTGACGGTGAACGGCACCCACCCGAGTGGCGTAGGTCCTGCAGGAACCTCGACATGGATTGTCCACGTCTTGTTCCCCTCCTCGCCTTCTTCCTTGGCGAAGTACTGCGACATCTGGTTGTACCCGAAATATTGAAGCATCTGCCTCAATGCTTCCGGATAGCTGCTGTGGTGAGAACAGTTAGATTCCACCAACCCGTTCTCGAACTGTTTATCCGCTGTCATCAGTAAAAACATATTTGAGAAATGTCAAATATTTATTTGAACAGTAAACCATTGAGTTATGACATAAAACATGTCATTGAATTCATAAGACTTGGAATCATAGTTCAAATTTAAATAAATTTGACTGCTGATCTGCTGTCCAATATGACAGCCCTGACCAGTTTCCATTTCAACCAGATTTAGGCCACGCTAAAGGCAAAACCAATGCTGGAGCTCAACATCAAAGTTAAATCTAACTTCAATAGCTTTCCAGAAAGTATTTGCTTGGCCTAATATCTGTCCTGGTTCAAAAGTTATGAGATGCCAAAGTTAACAGAATTTCTGGAGAAAATTGGACACCACCTCCCTGCTTTAGGTACTGATTTGATCCAAGAATTCCAGTTAATTCTGCTCCCAATCTGACAAAACTTTCTGTTACAAAGTTGTAACCCATCTCATAATATTTCAATAACTACCTCATTTTCTATTTTTGGATTTTTATGCAGGAAGTTATGCTTAATTTACAGAGAGTTTTTGTTCTGCCCTGTTTTCTGAACAGTTTCAACACTACTGCATTTTTCGATGGGTTTTAAGGGGCGAAACACCTCTGGACATTAACATAAAAGTTGTAAAACTCTTCCAAAGCTTTCCAGAAATGTATCATATGACCCCATCCTTGAAAGAACTCAACCTCTAACCTCTGACTAACTTCAGCCTTAATTCAGCTGGAAACAGGGGACTCTGTCCTTAGTATCCTATAAGTTGAAAATTTGTTAACTTGGAATATCCTGATTAAGGGAAGGAATTACATCAGGTTTTAATTCTTTGGATTAAAACTTTCAAGTTTTACAATGAAGTTGCTCATTTAATGGAGCGTGACGTCGATGCGTCACCAGATCATAGCGGTACTACGTCCTCACAAAGAAAAACCTATACCGGACTTAGCCGGCTTCGTTAGTTCAGTGGCACTAAGCGTCTCTCGCACACAGATGCTACACGTCTACCGTTTCGTGGTTAGACTACCTGCAGATAACTCACACAATCGTCAGACTCGGCTGCAAACCGAGCCCGGTATCCATACAGTTCGTACACCCGGCTGTCATCACTCGCCCAGATGTTCTCAAACCAAAACGCCTTGAGCTATGTGTTCACGTTACTGACCACGTGACGGGGTCTTCCAAATTGCCCGAAGAACGCCAGATACAGACGTTGCTCGAATACCCCAAACGACATGAAGAGCCGTAGAGGATATTAAAGCGGGTCGGGTTACCTGCCACACGTGGGGCTCCACCCTTCAGCTTGTGCGCACTGGTGGACATCGCTTACGTGCACCCCCCCAAGACATAAACGTCCCGAGATGCACGATTTCCAACATAATCAAATAGGTTAATATGCCACTTTCTATACACTAATAACATCCTTATATGGGCTACTAACTCGTTCCTCACTGAATTTTTGAAAAAGATGACCTTTGTAGTGCGTTAAGCCTCAAGCGAGCTCTGATACCAACACTGACACGACCCCACGGTCTTCTCGAGCCAGGATCACGCTGAGGGGTGCTGCGTTGCACGGCACCGGATAACACACATCAAAGGTACAAAGCAGAAGCAAAGTTTTATTACATAAAAAGGTTTATGAACAGTTGTACGACAAAATATGTTCATTCTACACTCACGGGCGTAGACTACGCATCGAGTTCACGTTCAGCCCGTGAACGTGTCCCGCCTAGCACGCACACACACTAACACGGCGGCGTGCACGACTCCCACTCGACGGGGTTCCCCTCCTGTGGTTCCGTCTCCTCCTCGGGAGTCCCTTCCTCATAAAACCCTGCAAAAGCTTCAAACACAAGCAGTGAGCACGAAGGCTCAGCAAGACTGACCCGTCTCTCCTAAACATGGAACTTCTATATGAGGGGTGATAGGTACAGGAGATAAAACAAGTTGCAAGGACTCGCCTAATTAGTGGAACCTTACTTTCAAATTTTAGCAGCAGGTTGTGGAGAACCTTACGCTAAGGCACATGAGAGAGCCGCAATCAAACAAGAAACGCATTTCTCTCATGTACTTTGCCCAAAGTTGAAAGGAACTTTAATTAGCTCTAAACTACAGCAAATCATTAACAAGCAAAGTCCATCTTTCAATCAGCAACATTTTAACATGTGACTAGCCTGTTCTTTCTACGTCACGGTACAGTGAACAAGTGGTACTCACTGACCGCGAGGGACGGCGATTATAATCGATTTACACCTCCAGGGTTACCCGAATAACCCGTCACGTACGCCTGTACTCGATGTTGCCTACAGCAACCATCACGGACGCCGTACGCAACCACCTTTCACCCGTCAGCCAAATATTTTACCGGTCCCATCGTCCCGAGCAAGAGGTCTCTGTACGCGCATCTCAGTGCCGCCAGCCGATTTACAACTCAAGCTCTCAACCTACCCTCTGAACAACGGGCAATGCCTCAACACCCAGCTACCCGAGTTACATCGGTTTCCCGGTTCCCATATATCCAGTAGGTCTTCGGTACTGTTCTAGCTTGTTCAACAGGCCCGCACACGGCTCGGTCCTCAATCGACACAAGCGGAGCTATAGCACACAGGCCCCAAAGTCCTGCTGCCCTTACTCTCCGCTCGGTCTCATTTTTCTTGCCATGTGTATCATGCGCTATCTCTACCCGAGTCGAGTGCCTCTAGCCTATGCTCGCGAGTAGTTCCAACTACTCGACTTGTACTGAATCCTACACTATCTTAGCATTGCAGTAGCTAACGGGGTTTTCAATCCTAATCCCAACCCCTGGTTCTCTTGGCTATGCAATTGGGTTTTCAAACAAGACTCCAATGCAAGGAATAATCATACTCAAGTAAGTGCTCAAAACAATAAAAATTTGTAAAAAGGTTAATGCAAACTGGAGCTTGCCTTGCTGCTCTTGGTCGTAGGCTAGCTGCTCTTCCGAAGTAACGAAGTCTAGGACTTCGGGTTCCTCCTCGACCTTACCGACTACATGAGATACAAGTATATGTGTTAATTTAAGTGCATTTGATTTGAATTAAACTTGTGAACCTTATAAGTCTCACTAAACAGACCCACTAAACTGAAATTTTTACTGTGGCTTGGTTACAACCTAAACAGAGACTTGGTCAAGTTTTAGTTGCAGCAAAGCTCATTTGAGCCCTCCACAAATAATTATGTACTTGACCTTAATTGGAGGCTGTAGGGTGTTCTAGGGATTTTCATGGAGCAAGCCATGACTTTCTGAAAACTAGATTTTTAGAGGGTTCTAAAGGAGTTGGTCTCACATAATTTGAAGGTTCCTAAATAATGATATGAGCTAAATAATTTCAGATAAATTCTGAAAATGTTTCTGAACATTTTCTATTTTCTCTGGAACAGTTTTATTAATCACACCATTAGATGGATCAATCGAGCTCAAATGGATCTTAAATTTTTACGATAGTACACGGATATTTTGGTGAACATCCCAGCAAAATTTCAGAATTTTCCTCCAAAGGATTCTCCAGTTAAAATTCCAAACAGTTTAAACTTTGATGAATTAATTCTGGAGAAATAAAGATTTTCATGAAATGAAACTTGATTTGCTGGAAAGTCCTCAGAGAGCTGAATCCAACAAAATTTGGTTCACTCGATTTGGAGCATCCTAGCCAAAGTTATGAGGATTTGAAGTTTGAATGAATTCTGAAAATCGAGGAAAAGTTCAAATCTGCCGGTGGGTCCACGGGGACACGTGTTGGGCGCTGGAGCGACGGAACATCGGGGTCCACAGAGTTTTTGCACGCCAGCACACCAGATCTGAGCCGCAGAGCGATCCCGATTTAAAATCCGAGCCGCTGACAGCCGGGGTCCACCCCCTTCGTCTACCTCCCGACTCCCGCGTTCGGCCGCCGCGACGCCTCGCCGGAGAGCTCGCCAGCAGCCTCTGTGGTGCTCCAAACTTCATGATTCTGGCCGCCCCTGCCTACTTCCACTCGGGGAACATGATTCCGGGCTCAGTTCGTCATGAAAATGGCCGGCACCTGGTCGGCGATGAGCGGCGGCCTCGGGAGAACTTCGGCCGTGTTGGCCGACCTCCTAGCACCCCAATCGATCGAGCAACCGGTCAGGAAGCATCAGTGGACCTTAGGAAAGGTCGACATGAGCTTGAAGCAGCTCGGGGAAGGTCCGAAGCAGGGTCCCACCGTGCGCCCGATGCTTCCCGCAGGATCCGCCGTCGGCAAGCTTCGAAATACGCCGGGTACAGGGGTTCTCAGGCTAAGGGTTGTGAAGGCAACTTGTGCGCTACCAAGTCTAGTCTGTGTAGGAACGGATTGAGACTCTCTACACCTTCCTAGAGCGTGAATTTGACAGAACCGCACCCGAAGGTCAGTCTGTACCGAGAAAGGGGAAAACTGGAAATTCACCACCAGCGTTCAAGCACTCGGGTTGTGGCTCGGGGGTGAGCAGCACCGATCACCAAAGCGTCCGGGGACACCTCAGCTCGGGCATGACAACCTCCCAGTTGGGCTGTCCACGGGAGCCGAAGCGCAGCGGCTTTAGGTTTCTGAACGGGACTCTCGGTATAGCCGAGATCAACCGGTTTCAGCCGAGTTCTAGCAACGGGGAAGAAGGAGGAAGGTTCCTAGTACCTTGTCGTAGCCCTGGATGAAGCAGGGTGGCTGTGATCGGGGCTCTCCGATCAGTTCCGAGCGGCGGACGGAAGAATCCGGTTCTGTGTTCTTGCGAGGGAAAACGGCGAGGGGGCTTCGGCAGAGCCGTGAAGCGCCTTAAGAAGGGCTCGGCACCGACCTGCACCCGCGCGTGGCCAAGCTTCTGGTGGCGCAGCGGCCTCCCTCGGTGGCAATCGCTGCTGAAGCCCGAAGACCCGAGTGAGAAAGTCTCAGTCGGTTGAATCACTTCAGTGGCTGACATGTGGGTCCCACTTTCATTTTTAACCCCTGAACTTAACTGCATATCACTGTTGTAAACAGTAAGCCCTAAAATTCCCATGGTGATTTGGATTATTCACCCCTGGGCCATTTGAATTAGTTAGAATTCAAATTGGGTTTGGTTTGACTGAATTTCACCACATGTTCAGTTTGAAATTCAAATAAAGTTTGAATTTGCTACACTCAGCTCATGTCAAGATCAACTCCAAATGCAGTGAAAATTGGTGTGTGAGCTCACAAAAATGTGCTGAGTAAGAATATGCCTCCCACTTTTGAAGTCATGGGTTAAAAACAGTTTGAATTTGAATTTGGGTTCAAACTACCCTCTTTCATGCTATACCCAAAAGGACCTCAAAAAGGTTTTGAATTTTGGTGAAACTTGGCATGGACATTCCTAGCATGGTGTATGAGTTGTTTAAATGTCCAGCCCCTATGTGATGTATGTGGGAAATGCCCCTTTTTCATCTTGTGAGTTTATTCTCTAATGAGCATGTTGATAATGGTTACTTGCTCTTCAAATGTGTTCATCAACTATCTTCAAATGGGGGGCGTGTGTGTGGTGATGAACACTTTGAATGTGTCAAAAAATGAGGCCTTTACATGGCTGATATCATTTTGCTATGGTTTACAACATGCTTATGTGAGGTGCTCACGTAAGATGTTGTAGTTTCGGAACTAACGAGAGTCAAGTCGAGGACTTGTGCTCGAAAGTATTGGTTGTTTATTCATGTGCAGGTGTTGCTTGAGTTCAATACATGGATGGTGATGGGATCCATTGAACTAGTCTTAGGGACAAGATGAGGTTCAACAACCAAGTTCGGGAGAAATTGTGGTTGAGTTGATCGGGAGGTTACGCAGTATGTTTGAATCAAGAACAATGCATATGAAGGTATCTTGGGCGTCGTTGGAAGATGTTTGCACGTGTGCAAGGAGTTCATGGACGTGGCTGCATGGTTCCAAGGCATGATGAAGAGATTTGGACGTAAAGAATTGGTCGGAAAGGTCCAACCGACTAGGTTATGGACTCAGGCTGCGGCTGAGTCGTATTTGACTCAAATATGGAATTTTTTGAGTTGGTTATGATAGGATTTCTTGTGGGACATGAAGTTGAGTTGTTTTAGGAATGTTTGGGACGTTTCTAAGGTGTTTGGAAGTCTTAAGATTGCTTCTATCTGCGTATAGAAGAGTCTTGAGCAGTATTGGAAAGTTACAGTTTGAATCCAAGTAGGTGTAGGAGTCCTAGTTTGAGTTGAGTTGGCCTTCGGGCTGGTTATATAAGCAAGGGAGGCCAGAGCTCGTGGTGCACGACTTTGGGTCTGTTCCGCTTGTGTTTTGATAAATATAACTCGTATTCTAAAGGAACTTTTGTGCCTTGTTCGTCCGATTTGTTTCAGATAAGTTTTTCTCATCGAGTTTCTGTTCAGCACTACCTTGCTTTGGTAGTTTTATCATAACTCGAGTTTTACAGATCCAATTAATGTCATTCTTTTTGGGTTGTCTTCACAACTTGATTATATATCATCTATGAAAAATTCAAGGTCATTGAATTTGTGGTTTCTGATCTACACGAGTTTCTTTGTAGTATTCCAGAACTGTTTTTCTCGGGTAGGACAGATTGACCTTTGTTCGATCTTTCGATCGTAACTTGAGTTTCTCTCAACGGATTTTTATGGTTCTTGTTGTGACGTCTTCGTGACTTGATTCTCTACAATCTATACTAGTTTTGTCATAGTTGAACACGTTTAGATTAGTCACACACACAGTTTCTTTAACAGATCGGTTTTCTGCTGAGGGGTGTTTTGTTGCTTCCGCTGAAAAGTTTTTATCTACCATTCAACCCCCTCTCATAGCTTTACACGTGTACATCGATCCTACAATTGGTATCAGAGCCAGGTTGCTCTAATCTTTGTGATTTGCACGTGTTTTGACTAATAATCATGGACAAATACTCCGCCAAACCTTGTGTGTTTAGTGGTATTGATTTTCAGGTTTGGAAGGCACGCATGGAAGCCTTCATCCAGGCGCAAGGCTTTGCAATATGGGAAAAGGTGTACAAGACTTACGATGTGCCTTCAAACGATCAAGTCACGGCTACAAACATGAGAGATGTCGACAACAACAACAAGCCTCGAAACTTGATCATACAAGGACTAACTCAGAGCGACTTCGACCGTGTTGCACACCTCCGATCGGCGTACGATGTGTGGAGAGCACTTTGTGACTACCACGAAGGATCCAAAACGATCAAGGAGGTAAGACAGGATATGTTCAAGAAAGAATATATGCGCTTTGAGATGCAACCCGGTGAGTCCATTGATGACCTCTTTGCTTGCTTTAATAAAATTCTCAGCAACTTGCGTAGCGTCAATGTTAATTTTTCAGATGCTGAAAATGCTAGGCAATTACTACGTGCATTAGACATGTCAATTTGGGAGATGAAAGTTACATCCATACGTGAATCCACTGTCATGAGTACTCTTATATTAGATGTGCTTTATTCTAAGCTAAAAACTCATGAATTTGACATTATATCACGTAAGAACCCAAATAAGACTATTGCATTTGTCTCACAATGTGATATGCCTAGCTCCGGCCAATCTTCTAACAATACACTTGCTTTGCTGTCTTCACTAACCCTGGAACAGATTGAGGAGTTTCCAGAGGAGGAGCTAGTACTTCTTTCTACTAGGTTCCCAAAAGCATTACAAAATGTGAGAACTAGAAGGAGAGGAAGCTTCGGACCTCAACGATGCTTTGAATGTGGTAAGACAGGACACTTTCGTATAGATTGCCCTAACCTTTCAGGTCCTTCTAACTGTGATGAAAAGCAGAATAAAGTCAAGTCCTCTTTTGGCAATACCAACAAGAAAAAGAAGGGTTTTACAGGACGCAAACTGATAAATAGTTTCATCACCGCACTTCAAGAACTTGGCTCGAGTGATGTAGACATTGGAAGTGATGAAGATGAAGATGATCTGGCAAACTTGTGCTTCATGGCGGGCAAATCAAAATCAAGTATGGAGGATGCAGAACACAACAGTGACAACGAAGAAGTATGTCCTACTTGCGAAGAAATGTGTGATGCTATTTCTCGTGCCACTATTATTGTTAAGAAAAAGGACAAAAAGCTTAGGGACAATGCTATTAAAATTGAGTCACTAGAATCTGAAATTAATCATTTAAAATACTTGATTCCTAGTGATGATTCTTGTTCCTCATGTGATTTAATATATGAACAATTGTCCTCTCTAAGAAGTGCACACACCTCCACACTTGATAAACTTGAACTTGAAATCGAAAAGAACAAAAAGCTTGCTGCACTTTATGATAAAAACTTGAAAGATGCTTGTTTTTCTACAATTGATTTGCATTGTTCTACTTGCGATGATCTTGATAAGAAACTACAAGATGCTATGAAAGAAATTTCTATATTGAACAATGCTTTACGTTGTCATGAAGTTAAATATTGTTCCAATTGTAAATTAAAAGGAGAAACTTCATGTGAAAATTGACTTGATCTATCAAATAAACTTGATAACATGCATAGGACATTAGATCGGTTTTGTAATGGGAATAAGAACATAAACTTGCTGCTGAATTCTTCCAAGTCTTGCAATGATAAAACTGGTTTAGGTTTTGATTCACATGCTCATGCTAAGGAACATCCACCTAAAATAGTAAAATCATTAGGAAGTGGTTTGATTCAAACAGTTCCTAAACAAAAAGAAGTGGTTTCTAAATCTGCAGGAGTGTTGTCACATTCGGGTTCAAATAAGCATACTGCATGCTCATCTAGACATGAACATAAAGTTAAATTTCATTGTACCTATTGTTGTAGAGATGGTCATGTCATAGATTTTTGTTATAGACTAGCTAAACAACATAAAAAGGAAAGAATGCAAGCTAGATCTTATAACTCTCATGCAAAATTTGCTGCACATACTAAACCGAATGTCAGGAACATGCAACCTGCTGTTATGAGTCAGAAATATTCAAAGTTTACCTCCGGGGCTTCATTTTTTGCCTCTGGAGCTTCTGTTTTTGCCTCCGGAGCTACTGATTTTCGTGCTACACAAGTAACACCTCATAGGTCAGTAGTTAAGAACAAAAAATCTCAAACTTTGACTCATAAACTTGCTGTTTTATCTCAGCTTTCGCAATTTATTCCTGCTGGATGTCGTGTGACTCAGTATTGGATTCCTAAATGCCTTTTAACTAACCCCAGTATTGAGTCATCGACGTATTGTTCTTCTATGTAGGTTACATGCTTGAGGAAGGAGAACATTTGGATTGTGGATTCAGGTTGCTCACGCCACATGACCAGTAACAAAGAATGGTTCTCCTCTCTCTCTTTTGTGTCACGTGTAAAGAATGTTACTTTTGCCGATAATTCTTTAACTCCTATAATTGCTAAGGGTTCGGTTAGAGTAAATGATCACTACACTTTGAAGGATGTGGAACTTGTCAAAAATTTGAAATACAACTTGCTTTCTGTTTCACAATTGCTAGATGAAAATCTGGAAAGTATTTTCAATAAAAACTGCTGCAAAGTTGTAGGTTCAAATAGTGAGCTTATCTTTAACATGTCTCGGTATGGAAGAGTTTTTAAAGCTGATTTTGATATGTCTTCCTCTAAGCATAGATGTCTAGTTGCAAATGATTCCAAAGATTTATATTTTTGGCATCGTAGACTTGGTCACGTAGGCTTTGATCATCTCACGCGTGTTAGTGCTCTTGATCGCATACGTGGGCTGCCTAAGCTTAAAGGGGACAAAGAAATTGTGTGCTCTTATTGTAGACATGCTAAGATGGTTGCAGGTTCACATGCTCCTCTCACAATGACCATGACAACTGAACCGGGTCAACTTTTACACCTTGACACCGTAGGACCTTCACATGTTCAATCCTTCGGAGGTAAATGGTATGTTCTTGTGATTGTTGATGACTATTCTAGATACTCTTGGGTTTACTTTATGGCATCTAAGAATGAAGCTTTCAGTCACTTCAGAACTTTATTTCTTAGATTATCAATTGATCACCCAGGATCTTTAAGAGCAATTAGAAGTGATAATGGAACCAAACTTAAAAATCAATCGTTTAATCACTTTTGTGCTGAAAATGCAATAGATCATCAATTTTCTTCACCATATGTACCTCAACAAAACGGTGTTGTAGAGAGAAAGAACAGAACCTTAGTTGAGAGGGCTAGGACTATGCTTGATGAATATCAAACTCCTAGGAAATTTTGGGCTGATGCAATTGCAACCGCTTGTTATGTCTCAAATCGTGTTTTCTTGCGTGCTAAGCTAGGTAAAACACCATATGAGCTCAGGTTTGGACATAGGTCTAGTGTCACACACTTTAGGGTATTTGGTTGTAAATGCTTTGTTAAGAAACATGGTAATCTTGATAAATTTGAAGCTAGATCTGTTGATGGCATGTTTCTTGGTTATCCATCTCATACTAGAGGCTACCGTGTGCTTTTACTTGATACTAACAAAATTGTGGAGACTTGTGAGGTTTCTTTTGATGAAGCTAGCCCAGGTACTAGTTCAAATATTGCAGGTCCGGATCCATATCCGCAGGGGGAGAGTATTTTCGTTGAAGAAGAGGAAGAAGTGGTGCTGCTGCCCGAAAATTCAGCAGCTAATGACATTGTTCCAGCTCCTGATCTTGATTCACAGCCAGCACCGACGACCACCATTGCTGGTTCAGATCCTCCTCATGTCACAAGCTCATCTATTTGTGATGAACATGAAGAAGAAGCTTGTGAAGTGTCCACTCCCCTCCGGATTCTCAAAAGTCATCCTCCACAACAAATTATTGGAAGCTTGCATGAACTAGTTACAAGATCCAGGTTTTTTGACCCCAATTCTCATGCTCATTCTGCTTTTGTTGCTTCTTTTGAACCCAAAGATATATCACACGCACTCACTAATAAATCTTGGATTATTGCCATGCAAGAAGAGTTAGAAAATTTTGAAAGAAATAATGTTTGGAAACTTGTACCTCCACCTCAAGGTCACACTTTAATTGGAACTAAATGGGTGTTTAAAAATAAACAAAGTGAGGATGGGGTTGTGGTTAGGAATAAGGCTAGGTTGGTTGCTCAAGGTTTCACACAAGTTGAAGGTCTAGATTTTGATGAAACTTTTGCTCCGGTTGCTAGATTAGAAGCCATAAGAATTTTGTTAGCTTTTGCTGCATCTAAAGGTTTTAAGCTATATCAAATGGATGTTAAAAGTGCTTTTCTTAATGGCTACATTGATGAGGAGGTTTATGTCAAACAACCACCTGGTTTTGAAAATCCAAATTTTCCTAATCATGTTTACAAACTGTCCAAAGCCTTGTACGGTCTCAAACAAGCCCCTAGAGCATGGTATGATAGGTTAAAAACATTCTTACTTGAAAAGGGGTTTACCATGGGCAAGGTTGATAAACCTTTTTTTGTGCTTAAGCATGGAAATGACTCATTATTCGTTCAAGTGTATGTGGATGATATTAACTTTGGTTGTGCTTCTCATGATCTTGTGTCCAAGTTTTCAGCTATGATGAGTTCAGAATTTGAGATGAGTATGATGGGAGAACTCACGTACTTTTTGGGGCTGCAAATCAAGCAAACCAAGGAGGGTACCTTTGTGCATCAAACAATGTATATAATAGATCTCCTAAGGCGCTTCAACATGGACAAAAGCAAGACTCTTCAGACACCAATGGGAACAGCAACAACACTTGAACTTGATGAAGATTGTGATCCCGTTGATCAAAAAGAATATAGAAGCATGATCGGATCACTTTTGTATCTCACAGCATCAAGACCGGACATACAATTTAGCGTATGTCTTTGTGCACGGTTTCAAGCCTCCCCACGTTCTTCACATCGTCGAGCCGTCAAAAGGATTCTCAGGTACTTGCATGGAACTCAAGAATTTGGTATTTTTCTTCCTTCTTCCTCAACCGTTACTTTGAAAGCTTTTTCCAATGTTGATTTTGGGGGTTGTGGGATTGATAGGAAAAGTACTTCTGGTGCTTGTCATTTTCTTGGTAATTCACTTGTTGCCTGGTCCTCTAGAAAACAAAGTTCAGTTGCACAATCCACAGCCAAATCTGAATATGTAGCTGCTGCTAGTGCTTGCTCACAAATTCTTTGGATTGTTCAAACACTTAAGGACTACGGGGTTGATCTAGATAGTGTTCCACTGTTTTGTGATAACACTAGTGCATTTGCATTGCTAAAAACCCCATGCAACATTCGAGAACTAAGCACATTGATATTAGGTATTACTTTCTCCACGATAATGTCAAAAAAGGAACATTGTGATTCACCATGTAGATACCGAACAACAATTGGCTGACATTTTTACAAAACTTTTGGATTTCACTCGTTTTTGTTACATTCGTAGTGAATAGGGGTTATGCATCCTCATGGCTTAAACTGAGGGAGAATTTTGAAACTTGGGAAGTCTATGTGTGAATCTGAAATTAAAATAATATGAGCATAGTATTTCATGCATATATGACTTTGTGATTCCTTTTTCATGCTGAAAGTTCTTACTACATTACTCGTGTTATACAATTTGTAGTTTTTACCATGTCTAGTAATTGGAATAATTACTTACACTAAATCTGGTCATGGTCAAACTTTCTTGCTGTTTTGAACTTGTTGCATGCTCACAAGTGCTTTTAATCATAAAGAATTAATCAAGTAATCAACTTACATGTTGAGTTTTTATGTTCACATAAAATATGAGAAAAGATCAAGAGAATATGCATGCATCGCACTTCTTCTTTTGAGATGGCTTATGATTGCACTTAGATATGAACTTGAAAGGAGTTGTGTATGACTAAAACCATGTCCTTAAGCTTCTGGCTGTCAAATGACATAGGCTTGGCTTGGTTGGTTAGAATAAGGCTGATGCTGCATATAATCTCTTGCAAATGTCATAAGATCAAAATTTGTGCTTTAAATGATAAATAAAATGCAGCAACACGTGTCATGCTTTCAGGTCTTGAAATAGTTAAGTTTGTGAGATCATGACTTGCTTAAATTGAAAATTACACTTGATCTCTAGCATGGCTTACACTACATTATGTATCTCATTGATGTGATAGTGTAAGTTACTTGATAGTATGATTTGGATGAGCTTTGTTTTATATGTATATGTTATAATGTGCTCATAACAAGTTAAAATTTCTCTTTTGTACCTTGCTGAATACATTGTCAAAGGGGGAGAAATTGATCACACATTGCACACATTCACAAGTGTTTTGGCACGATTCTTCTCAGGGGGAGAATTTTTGGTATTTTTGTTTTTCTTCTCATTTTATTTCTGATTTACAAAGGGGGAGAAATTGTTGTCAAAACTTTTCATGTGAATAAGCCAATGTTCGGATTTTAAGTGGTGTTGCCAATGCATTCATCAAAGGGGAGATTGTGAGACCTATGTGTGCTGAATACATTGGCTTTGACAATAAAAGTTTTGAATACTACCAAAACACCTTTTTAACAAGGTCCGACGATAGGTACGGCTTGTTTTGGGTAGCTCCGGCAAGGTCCGATGTAAGGTCCGACTTGCTTTGTCTAGGTCTGACTTATTTTGGCTAGGTCCGACTTGTTTTTGCTAGCTCCGGTGCTAGGTCCAACTAGCTTTGGTAAGTTCCGTGCTAGGTCCGACTAAGCTTTAGTAAGCTCCTGCGCTAGGTCCGACTAGCTTTGGTAAGCTCCGGTTCAAGGTCCGGTTAGCTTTGGTAAGGTTCGGAGCTTGATTGCAATGGTTCTTCTTTTAACTTGCAATGTTTCGAACTTGCTTTACTTTTATGGAAAGTTTGATTTAGTATTATTTTACTATGTTTTTGGTGTGTTTTGGTGGTTATGGCTGATACCATTTTGCTATGGTTTACAACATGCTTATGTGAGGTGCTCACGTAAGATGTTATAGTTTCGGAACTAACGAGAGTCAAGTCGAGGACTTGTGCTCGGAAGTATTGGTTGTTTATTTATGTGCAGGTGTTGCTTGAGTTCAGGACATGGCTGGTGATGGGATCCATTGAACTAGTCTTAGGGAGAAGATGAGGTTCAACAACCAAGTTCGGGGGGAATTGTGGTTGAGTTGATCGGGAGGTTGTGCAGTATGTTTGAATCAAGAACAATGCATATGATGGTATCTTGGACGTCGTTGGAAGATGTTTGCATGTGTGCAAGGAGTGCATGGACGTTCCTGCATGGTTCCAAGGTGTGATGAAGAGATGTGGACGTAAAGAATTGGTCGGAAAGGTCCAACCGACTAGGTTACGGACTCAGGCTGCGGCTGAGTCGTGTTTGACTCAAATATGGAAAGTTTTGAGTTGGTTATGATAGGATTTCATGTGGTACATGAAGTTGAGTTGTTTTAGGAATATTTGGGACGTTCCTAAGGTGTTTGGAAGTCTTAAGATTGCTTCTATCTGCGTATAGAAGAGTCTTGAGCAGTATTAGAAAGTTACAGTTTGAATCCAAGTAGGAGTAAGAGTCCTAGTTTGAGTTGAGTTGGCCTTCGGGCTGGTTCTATAAGCAAGGGAGGACAGAGCTCGTTGTGCACGACTTTGGGGCTGTTCTTCTTGTGTTTGATAAATAAAATTCGTATTCTAATGGAACTTTTGTGCCTTGTTCGTCCGACTTGTTTCAGACAAGTTTTTCTCGTCGAGTTTCTGTTCAGCACTACCTTGCTTCGGTGGCTTTATCATAACTCGAGTTTTACCGATCCAATTGATGTGATTATTTTTGGGTTGTCTTCACAACTTGATTATCTATCACATATGAAAATTTCACGGTAATTGAATTTGTGGTTTCTGATCTACACGAGTTTCTTTGCAGTACTCCAGAACTGTTTTTCTCGCGTATGACAGATTGACCTTTGTTCGATCTTTCGATCGTAACTTGAGTTTCTCTCAACGGATTTTCATGATTCTTGTAGTGACGTCTTCGTGACTTGATTCTCTACAATCTATACTAGTTTTTTTTACAGTTGAACATGTTTGTATTAGTCGCACACATGGTTTCTTTAACAGAGCGGTTTTCTGCTGAGGGGTGTTTTGTTGCTTCCGCTGAAAAGTTTTTATCTACCATTCACTCCCCTCTCTGTTAGCTTTACACGTTTACTTCGATCATACAGAGGTGCCCAAGGTTATGCTTAATTTTCTGCTAATAACATTTGTAAGTAAAGATCCATTTTAGGCGAGTTCATATGCAATGTACTATCCTATGTTAAGTTTTTACCATCATGTAGAGTTTCATGCTTAGGGCCGACGGTTAAGTCTTGCTGAGCGTTATGCTCACGGATACTATACAAGTTGTTTTGCAGGTAATAACACTACGCTACTGAGTACGGTTGTCCATTGATACTCAGAACTCTCCGAGTGGTAAACTCAAGGAAACACTTGCCGCTGCTGTTGTCATCGTGATGCTAGTGAGAAGGGTCCGCGGGCTGGATGTCTTTTCTGTTGCTTAGCATAGATATGAGACGTGAGTTGTATTAGTCTTCCGCTGTAAAGTATTTTGAGAAATATTTGTAAAATTAACACTTTGTAAGCTTCCGCTGGGTTTATGTAATATGATGTTTTATTATGTGTGTTGTTGGGTGCCGCATCGCACGGCACCACCCAATGCGATTCCCGGGCGGGGTACCCCGGCCCCGTGATCGGGACGGGGCCCTCACAGAGATATGAGTACCACGCTAGCCCCGGCTCCGTTGAGGGTTAACGACCCATCGAAATACATCGCCTAGTGTTTCAGCATGGGTGATTCGGCAACGACCTGTGTCTCTGTCCACTCGGTTATGAAGTCCGCCGAAACCCGTGATTTGATTGCTGTGCGTGGCACATATGATATGGCGAGCCCCACGAGCTTGAGGGCCCATTTATCGGTTCTGTCCGTGGCATCGAGGCTGTTGATGATCGCCCGGAGCCTGTGCGCCATCACTACTTTTATCTGTGGGGACCACCGCATGGTTCACCCACTCCGGGATCGCAGAGGGTGGTGCCGTGCGATGCGGCACCCAACAGCACACACGTATAGAATATGAACAACATACAAACTTTTTTTTGATATAAAAACAGAGGAAGTCTTTTACAAGCTTACTATACAGCGGAAGTATTATACATATTACACTCTTCTACTAACTAAGCAAAAAGTGTAGCCGTCCAGCGCGAGACGCTACACACTAGCAGCACTCAAACGCAGATCACGGCGGTGTGCAGGGCTCCAGCTCAGCCGTGTACCCCAACGGGGGCACCGTCTCGTCCTGAGACCCCTCCTCATAGCTCTCACCTGCACACAGCTCAAATATTGCAACCGTGAGCACGATGGCTCAGCAAGGCTTAACTGAACCCTAGTCATAGAACTCTACATGCAGGGATGTATAATATAGGAAAAAGACTTTGCCATAAAGACACGCCTACATGTTGATCCTTACTTTAAGTTTTATAGCAACAGTTTCATGTGCCTTAGGCAGCCCTCACATCGGAAGTCCACAATCAAACAAGAAACGCTTTCCTCCGATGTGGTGATGCCTAAAGTGGAATATAAACTTAATTAGCTCTATAACTACAGCATACAAGGTTTCAAGACAGTAATAGTTCAATACAGCATATTCACTTGGCTTATTTCACTTCTTACTACGTCACAGCGCAGTGAACAAGCAGGTACTCAAATAACCGCGAGAGACGGTGATTGCAATCAGGAGACACCCGGATAACACGTCACATACACCCACTTTCAGAAGCGTGATTCCACACCCCCTTCCTACTCTGTTGTATGCAACAACCTTTCAAAGGCAACCCAAATGCCGAACCGGTCCATCCGTAACGGGCAGGAGGTCCCCGCGTGGAGCGTGTCTGTCCCCACCGGCAGATTTACACCTTGCTACCGTCAACCCACTCCTATAAAACGGTTTGGTAAGCCTCGGCACCCAGGTTAACCAATTACATCGGTTTCCTGGTTCCCATATGCCAGTATGCATCCGGTACTGTTCGATACTTGTCCAGCAGGACCGCACACGGCTCAGTCCTCAATCGACACCAACAGGGCTACGCACGTGAGACCTCCTCTCACTGCATCCTATCCCCTCTGCTGGGTCTCAGTTTCACAATCTTAAGCCATTATCTACCTCTTCTCTTCCCATGTGATAAAGTCTTATCTCGCGAGTAGATTCCAACCACTCGACTTCTACCGAGATCCTAAGAACATTAGCAAGGTGTTCTCTACTCGTCGAGTTTGTAAACTACCCAACCCTTTATAGGATTTAAAAGGCTATGCAAGTGGGGTTTCAATCACTCTAACTCTAATGCAAGCATTCACCCTAAACATAAGTGATACAACTGAAGAATTTGCAAAAGTACTTAAATGCAAACCGGGGCTTTCCTGGTTGCGAGTCAAACAGGAAGTTAGCTTCAGGTGGGAGGATATCCAAGGGCTCCGGTGCGTCCTCAACTTCGGTCACTAAATGAAATGTAGCAAAATATATGTCTAAGAATTAAGGAATTATAAGAAGTAAACTTCTATTAATAGCTACTGCTATTTAGGATCATTAATTGGCTTTGCGATTTTTCCAGTGGATACTAGACTCTCTAAGGATCATCTGAGCAAAATTTGGAGAATTTTCATTGTACCTTGTGGTCTCCAAAATTCCCACAAGTACAAGGCCTCTCTGAATTTTGAGCCCAAATCTGGAGTTTTAACATGTCTAACAGTAGAAGATCTGATTAGGGTAAGTCTCCATGGTTCCATCAAAATTTGTTTCACCATTTTTTGAGCTACCAACAGAGAGATATGAATTTTAGAACTTGATAAGAATTGCTGAAATTGCTTCTGTTTATTTTTCCCATTTTTCAGAGAAATAAAGGATTGACACCACATTTGGTCAAGCAAATGAGGTCCAGTGACTCTGAAATTTTTACAGGAGTTCAATGATTTTTGGAAGAATATCAGTCCCAAAATTGGGAATTTTCCAATAAACGGAACTCCTGTGAAAATTCCTACAAGATTTTCCTTATTTGAATTAATGAGCGAAATACAGATATTTTTCATAACAATTGGGCTGTACCCGTGGATAGTATTCTCTGAGAGGAATCCAACAAAATTTATTTCACAATTTTTTGACATTCCTACACAAAGTTATTGCTCTTCAAAGTTTGAACTGGAATAGGAAAATCCTGGAAATGTTTAAACGCTGCAGCGGGCCCTACATGTCAGCACCCTCGTCTACCTCGCGCCAAACAGAGAAACCCGCGGAGTTCTTCGGTGAGGGTGGCGGGAAAGGCCTTCCCGGCCATCTCCCAGCCCCATACTGGCCGCCCCCCTGTTTTCAGGCACGCTGAACACACCGGTGGGGTCGCCAGCGGCCGGATCTCACCGGAAACCACCGTGCACCGGCAACAGTGAGAACTAGGGCTCCGGCGAGGTCGTGCACGGTGAATTCTCCACTAAACAATCAGTTCTTTGGCCCTAGAGCACCAGTTGAAGATGTAGGAGCTAGGCATGGCAGCCAAATCCGCCATAGAGCCCTCCAAACCTATCGGCACCGTGAGCCAGAAGTGGTCCGAAGGTGTTCCCGCGACAAGAACGTGAAATCCTCGCTCTACACCTAATTTCCTGACCTAGAATCGAGGGAGGAAGGATGCTAGCTAGTCTATAACCTGTGTGCAAGATTTGAGCTACTCACAACATGAATTGAAGCTGAACTTAGCAACTCTTTACCTCGGGGTCGAGTTGCACTGCCCGGGGGGAAATCTCTGAATTCTCCTCCGAGGAATCAAGGCTTGGGCTGAATTTTGGAGGTGAGCAGCTCCGTTCGTAGGTGCACCAATGGGTTGGATCGCTTGGACGTGAGCTTCTCTGGGTTGGGCTGTCCACACTGACCGAATGTTGGAACTTTCGGTGTTCATGGCGGCACAGTTGCAACTCCGGGAATTTTAAGCTCCAACGGCTAGAGACCGAAGGAGTTGGGATGGTGGAGGTCTAGAGCACGTGTTGGTGATTGTTTTTGCTGTGGAAGGCTCGAACAACCGAGCTCGGGGTGCTGTGGTTGATCGGGGGGGACCGGCGGCGGTGTTCTGTGCGAAGAAAGCAACCGAGGCGCAAACACGAGCTGGGGAAAGCGAAGTAGCTCCGGTGCACTCTTTGCAGATGATCCAGTCAAGCAAAAATCACGCAGCAGGAGGTGGCGCGGTGCTCTCTCAGGAGCGGGTCGCAACCGAGAGCTGGCGGGCGCTCACTGTTCGACCAAAGTCAGCAGAGGCGGTAAAACATTTGTGTGGCTGACAAAGGGGTCCCACCACCTCTATTTTTCATCCAATTTCCACTGATATTTTTCCCCCAGCTACTAAAAATTTAAGGCTATGCTTTGCCTCAAAGTTAAGGTTTCAAAAGGTTGAATTCAAATGATTTGAATTCTGGTGCGGAGTTTGAATTGTGTTTGATCATTTGAATTTGAAATGATATTTAAATTCTCCCTTTTGCATTGTTCCAAAAACATAGCAAACCAACTCCAAAGTTTCTGATTTTTGGCATGGCTGCTAATTCAATTGTGGAGAACACATTTGGGGAACCAAATTTGCAAATGGAGGAAGTTGGAATTTGAAACTGAATTTGAAATTCAGATTAGAGGGCTTCCTCTTTTAATCCCCAAACAAATACTAAAACCCCTCCAAATGAGCTGAAATTTGGAAGGTTGAATATTTGAAATATGAAGACCCAAGTTATGAATTTAGATCTTCATGTTTGGAAGTTTTGGGAAGTTTGAATCACCACTTTGAACTCACACCGTTATAATTCAAAGTTTTAATTCCCCTCATTTTTCCTAAGTGTAATTGTGTTGAAATTCTTGCTACCACTTTTTGGGGATTTTACATTATCGGGGTACACTTAAAGTAGTGAAGTAGCTTGCGCTTCATTATCAAGACCGCATACACGAGCTTTTGTATATGGGGGTAGCAGACTTCACAGTCGGTCAGGTCTTTGCTTACAAAGTAGATCGGGCTCTTCCCTCTCCACTACTAAAGCAGTGCTAACTAGTTGGTTGGTAGCTGCTATGTAGAGAAGGATGGGCTCAAAGCTGTCGAGAGGACTGGAGGACTGGTGAGGAAGGCCTTCAGTCTGTCGAGAGCTGCTTGCACCTCCTCCGTCCATTTGGAAGGCTCCGTCTTCTGCAGGAGCCGGTACAGAGGAAGGCCTTGCTCTCCAAGCCGGGAGACGAAACGGCTCAAAGCTGCGAGGCATCCCATTAGCCTATGTACTGTAAGGGCCTCAGTTTTTGACACATATTTGAAGTGTTCATAACCACACTACACACCTCATTTGAGGAAAGTTGATGAACACAAATGAAGAGCAAGTAACTACCATCAACATGCTCATTAGAGAACAAACTCACATATTGCCAAAGTGGTATTTTCCACATGTGATATAGAGGGGCTGGACATATGAAAACTCCTACACATTGCTAAGGATGTCCATGCCAAGTTTCACCCAAATTCAAAACCTTTTTGAGGTCATTTTGGGTATAGTTAGGAAGAGAGCAGTTTGAAACCATATTCAAATTCAAACTGTTTTTATCCCAAGAATTCAAAAGTGGGAGGCATATTCTTATTCAGCACATTTTTGTGAGCTCACACACCAATTTTCACTCCATTTGGAGTTGATCTTGACATGAGCTAAGTGGGGCAAATTCAAACTTTATTTGAATTTCAAACTGAACTTGTGCTGAAATTCATTCAAACCAAACCCAATTTGAATTCTAACAAATTCAAATGGCTCATGGGTGAATAATTTGAATCACCATGGGTATTTTGGGGCTCACTGTTTACAACAGTGATTAGGAGTGAATTTCAGAGGTTAAAACCCCGGGTGGGTCCCATATGTCAGCCACAGAGAAGAATCAACCGACTGAGACTTTTCTCACTCGGGTCGCCGAGCCGCCGCTGCGATCGCCACCGAGTGGAGCCGCCGCACCAGCAGCTGCTTGGCCACGCGCGGGCGTGAGGCGGTTCAGAGCCTTCTTAAAGCGTCTTCCCCCCTCCTCGGCCGAAGCCTCGCCCGTTTCTTCCCCCCCAAGAACTCAGCGCTGGCAAACTCCTTACGCAGCTCGGAATCGATCGGAGAGCGCCGATCACAGCCTTCCCGTCCCCACTCGAGCTACGGAAAGGTACTAGGAACTCTTCTCCTTCCTCCCCGTTGCTAAAACTCAGCTGAAACCGACTTATCTCGGCTATGCCGAAAGATCACTTCGGTGACTTAAAACCACCGCACCTCGGGTTCCCGTGGACAGCCCAACCGGGGCGTTGTCACGCCCGAGCCAAGGCACTCTTGGACGCGCTGGTGACCGGGGTGCTGCTCACCCCCGAGCCACAGCCCGAGTGTTTGCTCACCGGCGGCGAATTTCCAGTTTTCCCCTTTCTGTATGCAGAACGACCTTCGGGTGCGGTTCCATTGAATTCATACTCTAGAAAGGATTAGAGGGTCTCAATCCGCTCTCACACAAACTAGACACGGTAACGCACAAGTTTCCTTCACAACCTTTGGCAGGAGGACCTCTGTAACCGACGTATTTTGAGGTTTACCAACGGCGGAGCAAGCGGGAGGTATCGGGCGCACGGTGAGGACCTACTTCGGGCCTCCCCTGAGCTGCCTCGAGCTCGTGTCGACCTTCCCTGAGGTCCACTGATGCTTCCCGACCGGTTGCTCGCGTAGTTGAGGTCCTAGGGAAGTCAGCAGACACGGCCGAAGTCTTTCCGAGGTGGCGGCTCGTCGCCAACCATGCACCGGCCATTGTCATGACGAGCTGACCCCAGAATCCTGTTCCCCGAGTGAAAGTAGGCAGGGGCGGCCAAGATCATGAAGTTTGAAGCTCCACAGAAGCTGCCGGCGAGCTCTCCGGCGAGGTCCCCCGGCGGCAGAGCGCGGGCAGCGAGAGGTTGACGAAGGGGTGGACCCCAGCTGTCAGCGGCAGATATTTTAAATCGGGATCAGGCTGCGGCCGGGATCGGGTGTGCTGGCGCTCAAAAACCTTGTGGGCCGCGGTGTGCTGTCGGCTCCGCGCTCAACAAGTGTCCCTGCGGGCCCTGGCCGATTTAAACTTTTCCCCCGATTTTCAGATTTCTTCCAAACTTCAAATCCTCATAACTTTGGCTAGAAAGCTCCAAATCGAGTGAACCAAATTTTTTTGGATTCATCTCTCTGAGCAATTTCCAGCAAATCAAGTTTCACTTCATTAAAATCCCAATTTCTCCAGAATTAATTCCTCAAAGTTTAAATTGTTTGGAATTTTAACTGGAGAACCCTTTGGAGGAAAATCCTGAAATTTTGCTGGGATGTTCACCAAAATATCCCTGAACTACCATAAAAATTTCATATCCATTTGAGCTCATTTGATCCACCTAATGGTGTGATTAGTGAAACTGTTCCAGAGAAAATAGAAAATGTCCAGAAACATTTTCAGAATTTTCTCTGAAATTGTTTAGCTCATATCTTTAGCTAGGAACCTTCAAATTAAGTGAGACCAACTCCATTAGAACATTCTGAAAATCTAGTTTTGAGAAAGTCATAGTTTGTTTCATGAAAACCCTTAGAACACCCTAAGAGCCTTCAATGAAGGTCAAGGACATAATTAATTGTGGAGGGCTCAAATGAGCTTTGCTGCAACTAAAGCTTGACCAAGTCTATGCTTAGGTTATAACCAAGCCCCAGTAAAAGTTTCAGTCATTGGGTCTGTCTAGTAAGGGTTGTAGACTTCACAAATTTAAACTTAATACAAATGCATTTAAATTGATACATGTACCTCTTCTATCATGTAGTCGCTAAGGTCGAGGAGGAACCCGAAGTCCTAGACTTCGTTACTCCGGAGGAACAGCTAGCCTACGACCAAGAGCAGCAAGGCAAGCCCCGGTTTGCGTTAACCATTTTTACAATCTTTTATTGTTTTGAGCACTTACTTTAGTATTATGATTCTTTGCATTAGAGTCTTGTGTGGAAACCCAACTGCATAGCCAAGAAAACCATGGATTGGGTTTAGGATTTACCAACCCCGTTAGCTACTGCAATGCTAAGATAGAGTAGGATTCGGTACAAGTCGAGTAGTTGGAACTACTCGCGAGAATAGGCTAGAGGCACATCGCTCGGGTAGAGATAGCACATGATACACATGGCAAGAAAGATGAGACCGAGCGGAGAGTAAGGGCAGCAGGACTTTGGGGCCTGTGTGCTGTAGCTCCGCTTGTGTCGATTGAGGACCGAGCCGTGTACGGGCCTGTTGAACAAGCTAGAACAGTACCGAAGACCTACCGGACATATGGGAACCGGGAAACCGATGTAACTCGGGTAGCTGGGTATTGAGGCATTGCCCGTCGTTCAGAGGGTGGTTGAGAGCTCGAGGTGTAAATCGGCTGGCAGCACTGAGATGCGCGTGCAGAGACCTCTTGCTCGGGACGATGGGACCGGTTCAATATTTGGCTGATGGGCGAAAGGTGGTTGCGTACGGCGTCCGTGATACTTGCTGTAGGCAACATCGAGTACGGGCGTACGTGACGGGTTGTTCGGGTAACCCTGCAGGTGTAAATCGATTATAATCGCTGTCCCTCGCGGTCAGTGAGTACCACTTGTTCACTGTACCGTGACGTAGAAAGAACAGGCTAGTTACATGTTAAAATGCTATTGATTGAAAGATGGACTTTGCTTGTTAATGGTTTGTTGTAGTTTAGAGCTAACTAAAGTTCCTTTCAACTTTGGGCAAAGTACATGAGAGAAATGTGTTTCTTGTTTGATTGCGACTTTCTCATGTGCCTTAGCGTAAGGTTCTCCACAACCTGCTGCTAAAACTTGAAAGTAAGGTTCTACTAATTAGGCGAGTCCTTGCAAATGATTTTTACCTCATGTAACCCATCACCCCTCATGTAGAAGTTCCATGTTTAGGTGAGACGGGTCAGACTTGCTGAGCCTTCGTGCTCACTGCTTGTGTTTGAAGCTTTTGCAGGGTTCTATGAGGAAGGGACTCCCGAAGAGGAGACGGAACCCCAGGAGGGAAACCCCATTGAGTGGGAGTCATGCACACCGCAGAGTTAGTGTGCGTGTGTGCTAGCAAGGACACGTTCAAGGGCTGAACGTGAACTTGATGCGTAGTCTACGCCCGTGAGTGTAGACTGGACATATTTTGCTGTAAACATGTTCATAAACTACTTTATGTAATATAAACTTTGCTTCCACTTTGTACCTTTGACGTGTGTTATACGGTGCTGTGCAACGCAGCACCCCTCAGCGTGATCCTTGCTCGACAAGACCGTGGGGTCATGTCAGCGCTGGTATCAGAGCTCGCTTGAGGTTTAACGCACTACAAAGGTCATCTTTTTCAAAAATCCAGTGAGGAACGAGTTAGTAGCCCGTATAAGGATGTTATTAGTATATAGAAAGTGGCATATTAACTTATTTGATTATGTCGGAAAATCGTGCATCTCAGGAAGTTCATGTCTTGGGGGTGCACGTAAGCGCTGTCCACCAGTGCGCACAAGCTGAAGGGTGGAGCCCCACGGGTGGCAGGTAACCCGACCCGCTTTAGTATCCTCTACGACTCATCATGTCGTTTGGGGTATTCGAGCAACGTCTGTCCCTGACGTGCGTGGTGCAATTTAGGAGACCCCGTCACGTGGTCAGTAACGTGAACACGTAACTCAAGGCGTGTTTGGCTTGAGAACATCCGGGCGAGTGATGACGGCCGGGTGTACGAACTGTATGGATTCCGGGCTCGGTGTGCAGCTGAGTCTGACGATTGCTTGAGTTTCCTGCAGGTAGCCTGACCACGAAATGGTAGACGTGTAGCATCCATGTGCGAGTGACGTTTAGTGCCACTGAATTAACGAAGCCGGCTAAGTCCGGTATAGGTTTTTCTTTGTGAGGACGTAGTACCGACATGCTCTGGTGACGCATCGACGTCACACCCAACTAAATGAACAACTTCATTATAAAAACTTGAATGTTTTGATCCAAAGCAGTAAAACTTTGCTGTAACCTCTTCCGTTAATCAGGATATTCAAAGTAAACAAGCTTCCAACTTATAGGTTGTTAAGGACAGAGTACTCTGGTTTCAGCTGAATTAGGGCTGAAGTTGATCAGAGGTTAGAGGTTGAGTTCTTTCGAGGTTGGGGTCATATGATACATTTCTGGAAAGCTTTGGAAGAGCTTTACAACTTTTCTGTTGAGGTACAGAGGTGTTTCATTACTTAACAAATCGAAAAATGCAGTGGAGTTGAAACTGTCCAGAAAACAGGACAGAGCAAAGACTCTCTGTAAACTTTCTGTAAATTGAGTATAACTTCCTGCATAA
Source organism: Neostapfia colusana (assembly GCA_030760725.1). Classification (NCBI taxonomy): domain Eukaryota; kingdom Viridiplantae; phylum Streptophyta; class Magnoliopsida; order Poales; family Poaceae; genus Neostapfia; species Neostapfia colusana. The sequence continues at coordinate 42,131,035 of JASWHV010000002.1, read as the reverse complement.
AAATCCAAAAAAATAGAAAATGAGGTAGTTCTGGAAAGCATATGAGATGGGTTACAACTTTGTAACAGAAAGTTTTGGCAGATTAGGAACAGGATTAACTGGGATTCTTGGATCAAATCAGTACCTAAAGCAGGGAGGTGCTGTCCAATTTTCTCCAGAATTTCTGTTAACTTTAACCTCTCATAAATTTTGAACCAGGACAGATATTAGGCCAAGAAAATACTTTCTGGAAATCTATTGAAGTTAGCTTTAACTTTGATGTTGAGGTCCAGAATTGGTTTTGCCTTTAGCATGGCCTAAATCAGGTTGAAATGGAAACTGGTCAGGGCTGTCATGTTGGACAGCAGATCAGCAGTCAAATTGTTTAAAATTTGAACTATGTTTCCAAGTTTTATGGGTTCAATGACATGTCTTATGTTATAACTCAGTGGTTTACTGTTTAAATAAATATTTGACATTTCTCAAATATATTTTTACAGATGACAGCAGAAAAGCAGTTGGAGAACGGGTGGGTGGTGTCCCACTGTTCTCACCGTAACGGCTATCCGGAAACATTGAGGCAGGTGCTTCAATATTTCGGATACAACCAGATGCCAAAGTACTTCGCCAAGGAAGAGGGCGAAGAGGGGAACAAGACGTGGACGATCCATGTCGAAGTCCCCACAGGACCTACGCCCCCGGTTGGGTGCCGTTCACAATCACGGTGAGAGGAAGACAACCGGAAGGGATATGGCAAGTGGCAGCCCGTGACACCATGTCACATTTCTGCCAACTACACGTGCAGGCTATGGAGGGCACTCCATACGCGCTCGTTCCGGTGGAGGTACGGGCTCAGCATGTGTGGGAAGAGAGGTACCTGGAGGCAACGGACCCGAGTTGCCCAAGGTACAACCCCGCGGAGGCAAATCTCAGCCTCCAGATGAGGGCGGGAAACGCCGTGATGGACAGCCAAGCTGTTCTTACGGAGCATCTCGCCACAAAGCTCAAGGAGAGCACGAGCCGTGGAGACCATTTTGAGAGTGCTCACAGCGCACTCCGCAATGTGCTCCTTCCGACGATCAAGCGACTGAATGAACAACATAATCAGTTGCATCGTCTGAAGAAGGCGAAGAGGAAAAGCCGTGTCGACATCGTGGCATTGCAAGAACTGGTACAGAATCTGACCCAGCAGAACGAGGAACTTACTCAAGAGAGGGACGACGCTATTGTGGAAGGGCAAGGATGGGAAGAAGATTACAACCAAGCCATGGACGAGGTGCATGCATTGCAGGACCTCGTACCTCCGGTGTTAGACGTACCGGTGGTCTTGGGCCTTCCAGCAATGGGAGAACCCGAGATGGGAGAAGAGGTGGTAGATTCGGAGCCACCAACAGAGGTACTGGAGGAGGACGACCCGCAGGAGGTCGAGTTCTACTCCGAGTAGGAGGTTACAGTTGCCATGTAGGGCAGCTAGGGTAGTGTAGCCCAAATTTTGTAATCGGTGACGTGTCGTGTAGACAGTAGCGTATGTATAGGTAGTGACGACATGAGCACGACTTCTCGGAGACCCGAGAATAATGTATCTTGTATAAAGTTTATGCTTTATCAATATGTGAATGTTGTGCAAATTGATCATGTGTCACTTCAATACCTACTGTTACATATGGAATTTTAAGTAAGACATGTGCTAATCGCTGCTGTTTGGAATTTCAGAATGACGCGTACTCGTGCCAATCCTGATGTTGGGGGTACTAGCCAAGGCGGAGAGACCTCCCAACAGCCTCCCGAGGACTCCTCGGGGCAGCAACAGCAACAGAAGACACCGCCACTGCCAACGGTTACATTGGCCGACATCGTCGCGGCAATGGCGGGTTCACATCAGCAGCACACGGAGTTGCTGCAAACGCTTATCGCCAATACGTCTTGCCCAGAGAGACGTCAAGACCGTGAGGAGCATCAACAAAGCTCCTACTCCGACTTCCTGGCAACTCATCCCCCGGTATTCTCAAGTGCGGATGAACCTCTTAACGCGGACAACTGGCTCCGCGCGATAGAGATGAAGTTCGGGCTGCTCCAGATAAGCGAGCAGCGCAAGACTCAGTTCGCGGTCCAGCAGCTCCAGGGATCCGCGAGCGTGTGGTGGTCCAACTTCTGTGCTTCACAACCCACCGACCGAGTGATGACCTGGACGGAGTTCCGGACGGCCTTCAGGGCCTATCACATACCGCCAGGCTTGATGAAGAGGAAGACGCAGGAGTTCCTGCACCTGCAGCAAGGGAGCCGGAACGCGCTGGAATACTCCAGGGCGTTCAACGATCTCGCGCTCTACGCATCGTATCACGCAGATACAGACGAGAAGCGGTGGGACCATTTTTACCAGGGGCTTAATCCGCTCCTGAAGGACAAGTTGGCGATGTTCAATCGCGGCAGCCTCAACGACATCATTGATGCTGCGATTGTTCAGGCGGACTCCGGCAAGGAGTTAGCAGCGGCGGAGAGAAAGCGAAGCGTGCCGCAGAGCAGCGGAGAAGGAGGCGGTCCTTCTCAGAAGTTTTGGATGGTGAATCGCCCACCATCAGGTCCACGTTGGCAGCTACCACAGCGGTCGATGCCGTTCCGCAGTCGGCCGTACTCTTCACCGGCATTTGGCCGGCACTGCCAGTACCACCTCCGCAACAACAGCAGCAGCGGGCGATGCCGCGTGCGTATGCACCTCAGCAGCGCATGCCGGGCTTTCGTCCTCCGAGCACTACACCAACAGCGGCCACATGTTACAAGTGTGGTCGTCCAGGGCACTTCGCGAGCAGTTGCCCGGAGAGGCAAGGTGGCAGAGTGGCACCGCAGTTTCCGGGGAGGAATCAACCCCGGAACCCTACTAATGCGCGGCGGGCAAACCCTAGGCCCGGCACCGTCCACCAGCTTGCCATAGAGGACGTGCCGGAGGGTGAGCCAATCCTTGCGGGTATGTTCCAACTCCACCAGCATCCCGCTATAGTACTGTTTGATTCAGGCGCCACGCATAATTTTATTAGCCAAGCTTTCATTGCTAAACACAGCTTGCCAATACTACCCACCGATAGTCCATATTTAATTTGTTCACCGGGTGGGAAGATTTCAGCAAGCGTAATGGTTTCCAAAGCACCATTATGCTTAGCGGGTAGAGTGTACCCCACGTCTCTCATTATCCTAGAGGGACAGAAGGTCGATGTCATCCTAGGGACGTCATGGTTAAACCGCCATGGCGCTGTTTTAGACACCGTCCTTCGAGTCGTGCACTTAACTCAGAAGTGCACGGGTCTCACTCACTATTTCTGGACAGTCCAGAAATAAAACTTCCAAGTATCTATCAAGCCACAACCATCAGATTGGAAGATATTCCAGTAGTCCGAGAGTTCCCTGACGTGTTCCCGGATGATTTGCCGGGGATGCCGCCTGATAGAGATGAGGAGTTCAAGATTGAACTTGCACCAGGAACCATGCCAATATCCCGAAGGCCGTACAAGATGGCGCCCAAGGAGTTGGCTGAACTGAAGACTCAGCTCACGGACCTCCTGGAGAAGGGTTTTATTAGGCGGAGCTCCTCGCCATGGGGCTGTTCGGCATTATTTGTGAAGAAGAAGGATGACACGTTACGGCTTTGCATGGACTATCGTCCATTAAATGCCGTAACCATCAAGAACAAGTACCCGTTGCCACGGATCGACATGTTGTTTGATCAGTTGGTCGAAGCGAAGATCTTTTCCAAGATGGACTTAAGATCCGGGTACCACCATATTAAGATAAGGGCGGAGGACATTCCAAAGACAGCTTTCTCGACAAGGTACGGACTTTATGAGTACCTGGTCATGTCCTTCGGCCTCACCAATGCTCCAGCTCACTTCATGTACTTGATGAACTCGGTATTCATGCCGGAGCTGGACAAGTTTGTCGTGGTCTTCATCGACGACATCCTGGTATATTCCAAGTCAGAGGAAGATCACAAGAAGCATCTGCGTATAGTCTTGCAACGGCTGCGGGATCACAAGCTATACGCGAAATTCAGCAAATGCAAGTTTTGGATATCGCAAGTGCCTTTTCTCGGGCATATCATCTCAGCGGAGGGTATCGCTGTAGACCCGAGCAATATCACTCAAGTGCTGAATTGGAAATCCCCGAGAACTGTTCATGAGGTACGGAGTTTCCTCGGACTTGCGGGATATTATCGGAGGTTCATTCCGAACATCTCGAAGATTGCCAAGCCAATGACAGAGGTGCTGAAGAAGGCTACCAAATATGTTTGGAGTCCTGCATGTGCAGCAGCATTCAAGGCTTTAGTCAAGCACCTGACATCAGCACCGGTTTTGGCGCAGCCAGACACAACAAAACTGTTCGATGTGTACTGCGATGCATCCGGCATTGGGCTCGGATGTGTGCTGATGCAAGACCGAAGAGTGGTCGCGTATGGATCACGGCAGCTTAGAAACCATGAGCAAAATTATCCAACTCACGACTCGGAGCTCGCTGCCGTGGTACTTGCACTGAAGATGTGGAGGCACTACCTACTCGGTAACCTCGTACATCTATATACCGACCACAAAAGTCTCAAGTACATATTCACTCAGAAGGAGCTGAACATGAGGCAACGAAGATGGTTAGAATTGATAAAGGATTACGAAATAGAGATCCATTATCATCCGGGCAAGGCAAACGTAGTGGCGGATGCGCTGAGCCGCAAGTCACACATCAACAATCTGACCATCACACCATTGGAAGAGAGCGAACCACCACTGCATGTGATTCCACATGGAGCTCTCTACAACTAAGCTTTGATCCCCACCATCCATGAATATATAGCGGCAGCCCAGAAAAATGACAAGGGCATGTCACATTTGCGGAGACACATAGACAGTGGGGAGCTGAAATGTTTCCGGAGAGACGGAGACGGCGTCCTATTGTTCAAGGACCGGATCGTCGTACCCCGTAACCCGGAATTACGGGAGAAAATCTTTGATGAGGCTCACTTGTCAAAGTTTTCTATTCACCCCGGCAGCAACAAAATGTATCAAGAACTCAGAAGCAAGTTTTGGTGGACACGGATGAAGCGTGAGACTGCAAAATACGTGTCCGAGTGTGATACATGTCGAAGGGTGAAGGCAGACCATATGCGGAAACCGGGACTGCTACAACCACTGGGCATTCCTGCCTGGAAGTGGGAGGACGTGAGCATGGACTTCATCATCGGTTTACCCACCACTTTTCAGAAGCATGATTCTGTGTGGGTGATCGTCGATCGGCTCACCAAAGTTGCCCATTTCATCCCGGTCAACACCAACTACAACGCCAAGAAGTATGCTGAACTGTACATCTCACGGATCCTATGCTTGTATGACGTACCCCGTACCATCATATCGGACCGGGGCACTTTATTTGTGTCCCATTTTTGGGAGCAGCTACACGCTGCCTTGGGGACGAAGCTGATCCATAGTTCAGCATACCACCCGCAGACGGATGGGCAAACCGAGCGGGTAAATCAGATCCTAAAAGACATACTACGAGCTTGCGCTATCAACCACGGCAAGAATTGGGATGATCACTTGCCGTTAGCCGAGTTCTCGTACAACAATGGGTACCAACCCAGCATCAAGATGGTGCCATACGAGGCGCTATACGGAAGAAAATGCCGCACACCATTGAACTGGTGTGAGTCTGGTGAAAGGGTTACCTTCGGGATTGACCTTGTCAACAACGCGAAAGAAAAGGTTCGACCGATTCAAGCGAACCTAAAAGCCGCTCAATCCCGTCAGAAACAGTATGCGGACCGGAGAAGACGCCCACTACAATTTGAAGTCGGGGATCACGTATACCTACGTGTGTCTCCAATGAAGGGTGTAAACAGATTTGGGGTGAGAGGAAAGTTAGCACCCCGATTCATCGGTCCATTTCAGATTACCGAAAGAGGTGGATCGGTAGCATACCGGCTGAAATTACCAGAAGCACTTTCCGGTGTGCACGACGTCTTTCACATTTCCCATCTGAGGAAGTGTCTTAAGCTATCAACTACCGTTCAGCTGGAAGACATTGAAGAACTGCAACCGGATCTCAGCTATCGAGAGGAACCGGTTCAGATTATTGACGAAAAGGCCCGAACCACACGCAACCGTACGTTGTGGTTCTACAAGGTTCTATGGAGTAATCACTCCATGGACGAAGGGACATGGGAGAGCGAAGAATTTCTTCGCGCCAACTACCCCGACTTTTTCACGTCGCATATCTGGTAATTTTCCACCGTCCTCTCTCTCATTTTCACCTTATAATCTCGGGACGAGATTCTTTTAAGGGGGGGAGGAATGTAAGGGCCTCAGTTTTTGACACATATTTGAAGTGTTCATCACCACACCACACACCTCATTTGAGGAAAGTTGATGAACACAAATGAAGAGCAAGTAACCACCATCAACATGCTCATTAGAGAACAAACTCACATATTGCAAAAGTGGTATTTCCCACATGTGATATAGAGGGGCTGGACATATGAAAACTCCTACACATTGCTAAGGATGTCCATGCCAAGTTTCACCCAAATTCAAAACCTTCTTGAGGTCATTTTGGGTATAGTTAGGAAGAGGGCAGTTTGAAACCATATTCAAATTCAAACTGTTTTTATCCCATGAATTCAAAAGTGGGAGGCATATTCTTATTCAGCACATTTTTGTGAGCTCACACACCAATTTTCACTCCATTTGGAGTTGATCTTGACATGAGCTAAGTGGGGCAAATTCAAACTTTATTTGAATTTCAAACTGAACTTGTGCTCAAATTCATTCAAACCAAACCCAATTTGAATTCTAACCAATTCAAATGGCTCATGGGTGAATAATTTGAATCACCATGGGTATTTTGGGGCTCACTGTTTACAACAGTGATTAGGAGTGAATTTCAGAGGTTAAAACCCTGGGTGGGTCCCACATGTCAGCCACGGAGAAGAATCAACCGACTGAGACTTTTCTCACTCGAGTCGCCGAGCCGCCGCTGCGATCGCCACCGAGGGGAGCCGCCGCGCCAGAAGCTGCTTGGCCACGCGCGGGCGTGAGGCAGTTCAGAGCCTTCTTAAAGTGTCTTCCCCTCTCCTCGGCCGAAGCCTCGCCCGTTTCTTCCCCCGCAAGAACTCAGCGCCGGCAAACTCCTTCTGCAGCTCGGAATCGATCGGAGAGCGCCGATCACAGCCTTCCCGTCCCCTCTCGAGCTACGGAAAGGTACTAGGAGCTCTTCTCCTTCCTCCCCGTTGCTAAAACTCAGCTGAAATCGACTGATCTCGGCTACGCCGAAAGATCACTTCGGTGACTTAAAACCGCCGCACCTCGGGTTCCCGTGGACAGCCCAACCAGGGCATTGTCACTCCCGAGCCAAGGCACCCTTGGACGCGCTGGTGACCGGTGCTGCTCACCCCCGAGCCACAGCCCGAGTGTTTGCTCACCGGCGGCGAATTTCCAGTTTTCCCCTTTCTGTGTGCAGAACGACCTTCAGGTGCGGTTCCGTTGAATTCGTACTCTAGAAAGGATTAGAGGGCCTCAATCCGCTCTCACAAAAACTAGACACGGTAACGCACAAGTTGCCTTCACAACCTTTGGCCGGAGGACCTCTGTAACCGGCGTATTTCGAGGTTTACCAACGGCGGAGCAAGCGGGAGGTATCAGGCGCACGGTGAGGACTTACTTCGGGCCTCCCCCGAGCTGCCTCAAGTTCGTGTCGACCTTCCCTGAGGTCCACTGATGCTTCCCGACCGGTTGCTCGCGTAGTTGAGGTGCTAGGGAAGTCAGCCGACACGGCCGAAGTCTTTCCGAGGCGGCGGCTCGTCGCCGACCATGCACCGGCCATTGTCATGATGAGCTAACCCCAGAATCCTGTTCCCCGAGTGAAAGTAGGCAGGGGCGGCCAAGATCGTGAAGTTTGAAGCTCCACAGAAGCTGCCGGCGAGCTCTCTGGCGAGGTCCCCCGGCGGCAGAGCGCGGGCGGCGAGAGGTTGACGAAGGGGGTGGACCCCAGCTGTCAGCGGCAGATATTTTAAATCAGGATCGGGCTGCCGGGATCAGGTGTGCTGGCACGCAAAAACCTTGTGGGCCGCGGTGTGCTGTCGGCTCCGTGCTCAACACGTGTCCCTGCGGGCCCCGGCCGATTTAAACTTTTCCCCCGATTTTCAGATTTCTTCCAAACTTCAAATCCTCATAACTTTGGCTAGAAAGCTCCAAATCGAGTGAACCAAATTTTGTTGGATTCAGCTCTCTGATCACTTTCCATCAAATCAAGTTTCACTTCATGAAAATCCCTATTTCTCCAGAATTAATTCCTCAAGTTTTAAACTGTTTGGAATTTTAACTGGAGAACCCTTTGGAGGAAAATCCTGAAATTTTGCTGGGATGTTTACCAAAATATCCCTGAACTACCATAAAAATTTCAGATCCATTTGAGCTCATTTGATCCACCTAATGGTGTGATTAGTGAAACTGTTCCAGAGAAAATAGAAAATGTCCAGAAACATTTTCAGAACTTTTTCTGAAATTGTTTAGCTCATATCTTTAGCTAGGAACCTTCAAATTAAGTGAGACCAACTCCATTAGAACATTCTGAAAATCTAGTTTTCAGAAAGTCATAGTTTGTTTCATGAAAACCCTTAGAACACCCTAAGAGCCTTCAATTAAGGTCAAGGACATAATTAATTGTGGAGGGCTCAAATGAGCTTTGCTGCAACTAAAGCTTGACCAAGTCTCTGCTTAGGTTGTAACCAAGCCCCAGTAAAAGTTTCACAGTCATTGGGTCTGTCTAGTAAGGGTTGTAGACTTCACGAATTTAAACTTAATACAAATGCATTTAAATTTATACATGTACCTCTTCTATCATGTAGTCGCTAAGGTCGAGGAGGAACCCGAAGTCCTAGAATTCGTTACTCCGGAGGAACAGCTAGCCTACGACCAAGAGCAGCAAGGCAAGTCCCGGTTTGCATTAACCATTTTATCAAATTTTTATTATTTTGAGCACTTACTTGAGTATTATGATTCTTTGCATTAGAGTCTTGTGTGGAAACCCAACTGCATAGCCAAGAAAACCATGGATTGGGTTTAGGATTTACCAACCCCGTTAGCTACTGCAATGCTAAGATAGAGTAGGATTCGGTACAAGTCGAGTAGTTGGAACTACTCGCGAGAATAGGCTAGAGGCACATCGCTCGGGTAGAGATAGCACATGATACACATGGCAAGAAAGATGAGACCGAGCGGAGAGTAAGGGCAGCAGGACTTTGGGGCCTGTGTGCTGTAGCTCCGCTTGTGTCGATTGAGGACCGAGCTGTGTGCGGGCCTGTTGAACAAGCTAGAACAGTACCGAAGACCTACCGGATATATGGGAACCGGGAAACCGATGTAACTCGGGTAGCTGGGTATTGAGGCATTGCCCGTCGTTCAGAGGGTAGGTTGAGAGCTCGAGGTGTAAATCGGCTGGCAGCACTGAGATGCGCGTGCAGAGACCTCTTGCTCGGGACGATGGGACCGGTTCAATATTTGGCTGACGGGCGAAAGGTGGTTGCGTACGGCGTCCGTGATGGTTACTGTAGGCAACATCGAGTACGGGCGTACGTGACGGGTTGTTCGGGTAACCCTGCAGGTGTAAATCGATTATAATCGCCATCCCTCACGGTCAGTGAGTACCACTTGTTCACTGTACCGTGACGTAGAAAGAACAGGCTAGTTACATGTTAAAATGCTTCTGATTGAAAGATGGACTTTGCTTGTTAATGGTTTGTTGTAGTTTAGAGCTAACTAAAGTTCCTTTCAACTTTGGGCAAAGTACATGAGAGAAATGCATTTCTTGTTTGATTGCGGCTTTCTCATGTGCCTTAGCGTAAGGTTCTCCACAACCTGCTGCTAAAACTTGAAAGTAAGGTTCTACTAATTAGGCGAGTCCTTGCAAATGATTTTTACCTCATGTAACCCATCACCCCTCATGTAGAAGTTCCATGTTTAGGTGAGACGGGTCAGACTTGCTTAGCCTTCGTGCTCACTGCTTGTGTTTGAAGCTTTTGCAGGGTTCTATGAGGAAGGGACTCCCTAAGAGGAGACGGAACCCCAGGAGGGGAACCCCGTCGAGTGGGAGTCATGCACGCCGTAGAGTTAGTGTGCGTGTGTGCTAGCAAGGACACGTTCAAGGGCTGAACGTGAACTTGATGTGTAGTCTATGCCCGCGAGTGTAGACTGGACATATTTTGCTGTAAACATGTTCATAAACTACTTTATATAATATAAACTTTGCTTCCGCTTTGTACCTTTGGCGTGTGTTATACGGTGCTGTGCAATGCAGCACCCCTCAGTGTGATCCTGGCTCGACAAGACCGTGGGGTCGTGTCATGTACCCCCTTGACGTTGTGGATGTCCCCCATCCTAGTGATATAGGTGATTTTTTCGGATTTGGCCTCGATGCCTCGCTCTGAAATGATGAACCCGAGCAACTTGCCCCTTGGTACGCCGAAAACACATTTTTCTGGGTTCAACATGATGCTGTACCTTTGAAGGTTTGTGAATGTTTCTTCAAGGTTGGAGACGAGGATGGCCGCCAGTTTGGACTTAACCACGATATCGTCCACATAGACCTCGAGGTTCCGCCCAATCTGCGACTGCAAGCATTTCTGCATGCAGCATTGATACGTGGCCCCGTGTTTTTGAGCCCGAACGGCATCCTCACATAGCAATAGGAGCCGAAGGGAGTGATGACAGCTTGTCTCTAGCCGTTCCTCCTCACTGAGGATGATCTGGTGGTAGCTCGAATAAACATCCAGAAAGCTCAGGGACTCACTCCCCAAGGTCAAATCTATTACTTGATCAATCCTAGATAGCGGGAAAGGATCCTTGGGGCACGCCTCCACTTCCTGGTCTTCTTCCTCACCAAGACGGGATTGGCTAGCCACTCAGGGTGTTGTACCTCCTTGATGAAGCTGGCTGCCAGGAGCTTGGCGACTTCCTCATCGATGGCCTGACGCTTTTCTTCGTCAAAACGTCGGAGCTTCTGCTTCATGGGCTTGGAGCCTTGTCTGATGTTGAGCGTATGCTCGGCGACTTCCCTTGCGTTGCCCGGCATGTCAGTAGGCTGCAAGGCGAAAACATCCCTGTTCGTGCGCAGGAAGTTGGCGAGTGTACTTTCCTATTTGGCGCTGAGGGCGGCATTAATCCGCACTGTCTTGGCCATGTCCTCCGGGTCGACTTGGACGACCTTCATGTCTTCTGCAGGCATGAAGGCTCCTGATGCTGAAGCTCGGTTGAAGTGAGGTCGGTCGTCCCTGATCTCTTGCGCCAGCTCAGAGGGCTCGACAGTTGCCACTGCTGCAGTTGCTTGTTCGCAACAGCACTGCTCGCACATGAGGGTTTGCCTGACCTTGGCGCTTATGGTAATGACACCTTATGGACTCGGCATCTTCAGCTTGAGGTAGGTATAGTTGGGGACGGCCATGATCTTCGCATTGCAGGGTCACCCCAGGATGGCGTGGTTGGTGCCGTTGAGGTCCGCCACCCAAAACGTGAGTGTCTCAGTGCGGAAGTTGGTCGCGTCTCTGAACGTCATGGGGAAGTCAATCTGACCCAGAGGAGTCACTTGCTTTCCTGGGACGACCCCATGGAAGGGCGCCCGGGTTGGCTGCAGACCGGGCCGAGCAATCCCCATAGTGTCGAGCGTCCCGGCGTATAAGATGTTGAGGTTACTCCCCCCATCCATAAGTACCTTCTTCAAGCGCTTTGGCCCTACAATCGGATCCACGACCAGTGGAAAACGCTCCGGTTGCGGGACGTAGTCAGAGTGGTCCGATTTGTCGAACGTGATGGCGATCTCAGACCACCGCAGATAGGTCGGAATGGTGGGCTCGGCGGTGTTGACCTCCCGAGCCGTCAGCTTCTGTTTACGGCAGTTTTCCTAAGCGCGGGTTCTGCCAAAAATCATGAGGCAGCCAGTCGGCCCGGGATGGGCGACTTCCTTCCGCTGCCCCGGGGCCGTCTGTGCAGACTTTCTTCCCTTGCAATTCGGGGAGACCGCCCCCTTTCCCAGGAATCCCTTTAGGAGGACATAATTTTTAAGGGCATACTTCGATGGGACAATGTGGTTGGTGCACGGGCCCCTATAGCAGCTTCTCGAAGTGATCGGTCTACATGCGGACTGGCCTCTGGCCTTCATGCCGCCCGACTGTTGCGACCGAGCCTGAGTCCTCCTCGGCTCGCCGTCGCCGCTCGCCAATGTTGACCTCCTTCCTTCCTTCGTTCCCTTGGTGAAGTTTTGCGGCTTCCCTTCGGTCGGGGACCTTCATCGCCATCCGGCAGTCTGGTGCTTCGAGCGACTCCTCTCTTGTGACGGTGTCGGGCAGGCCTTCGGGGGTTTCTGGCTTCATGCGTTCGAACTCGTGCGCCAGAGACCTGCATTGCCTTTTTCTGGGGAATCGGAGACATGGAGAGCTGGGACCTGGGCTCTGATCCTCGTCGTCGTCATAGCGCCCTCCTCGGTGTGGCTGTCACCAGCGCTCGGGACGCGGTCCTGCAAGCCCCTCTCCAGGCTCCCTGTGGGCCTTGAGGGCTCTGCGTAGGTCTGGCGGCTGTACACACTTGGATACTGGTGTAAAATCCCAAGAAAAGGGACTTGCAAAAACTTTTCTTCACCTCACAACACCACAGTTTTTATTGTGGATATCTTAGGAAATATTGTGAAGAGCAAGTAACCTCCATCAAAAGAGTGATTAGAGGGGAAAGCCTTCATTTTCACAAAGTGGGATTTGGACACATGAACATGAGAGTTTGAGCTCACCCCTAGAACTTAAAAAGTTTCGGGAGGGTTCAAGCCAAGTTTCAGGCAAGTCCAACACTTTTTGAGGCACTTTTGGAGGTATTTGAAAAAGATGCCAATTTGAATGTAAATTCAAATTGCAACAACTTTCATCACTAAAATTCAAAAGTTAGCTTCATTTTCAAACTCAGCACATTTTTCTGAGTTAGCCCACCAATTTTCATCCCTATTGGAGTTCATCTTGTCGGGAGCTAAATTTGCAATAATTCAAAACTGAATTTGAATTTCAGTTTAAACATGAAGCAAATTTAACCCAACAAAGTTTAAATTTGAGAACTCAAATTCAAACCAATACTTGGGGGCTAAGTCTCCCATTAAATGTTCAGTAGCTGGGATATTTACAAAAGAAAGGGGGAGAAAGAATTAGAGGGGAGAAGAGGGACCACTGGTCAGCCACCCAGTGATCAAACCGACTCAGTCACGAGGTCGAACACCCCTACGGGCGACAATGCACGGGGTCGACCCCGTCCCAACGCGGCCACAGCACGGTGAAAGAGTGGAGTCACCACGCCAGCGCGACGCTCGCTCGGCTGTTTTCACGGTACCCCGGCTGCCCCAGCGTTCCCCCATCCACAATCGCCTCCGCGCGCAAACTTGTTCCTCGCCGCTCTCTGGTCGCCAGCGTCCGAGCAACCCAGGCACTCTCGTGCCCGACGTGCAACACAAGAAAGAACCGCCTCGAGGTACTGATCACCACCGTACTGACCTTGCCCTCTCCCTCGCAGGGTCGGCAAAGAATTTGGGGGATTAGTGTGTCGGGGTGTTTAGAACCAAACCATGCGAAATCCAGAAATTCGTAGAAAGTAAACCACCACTCCTTAGGCCAAGCTAAAGACATGATCTAGACTCGCCCACGCGTCTCTGAGATCAGAAATCATCGAGTTTCATCGAGTATGGGCGATGTTCTTCGAGCTTTTTGCATCGGCGCTGATTTCCGGTCTAGGTCACCGGTGAGGTCGTAGTTGCAGCTGTTTTCACAGAGATCGGTGCCCATATCCATGATCAGCGGGTGTCAGCGGAGCTCCCCGAGCAAACCGCATCGAAAAAGGTGCAGGGGATGCTGAGTTTGACGTCGCCGGTGAGCTCCCGGCCGCTGTTGCCGGCGGGAGCACTGTTCCGGCCGTTGTCAAGCTCCTGTGAGGGCACCAGCGTGTTCTCCGAGTCGAGTTAGGCACAGGCGGCAAGTTCCGTCGAAGTTCGGGCGGTGAAACGCCCAGCGGCGAGCGCTCCGGCGAAGCGCCGCCGCGGGAGCTGCGGGAGAGCGCGAGGTAGACGAAGGGGGGCCGGGTCCACCGGTCAGCCTTTGATCTCGCGCGGGGATCGGTTTGCGGCCATGATTCGGTGTGGCAGCACGGGTAAAACCCCGTGGGCCGCGGTGTGGCCTCATTCTGAGTGGGCCAGATCGAGGAGTGGGCCCCACCCGCAGGATTTAAATATTTTTGGAATTTCCAGTTTTAGTTCAAACTTCAAATGAATAGAACTTTGCCTAGGAAACCCCAAATTCGATGAACTAAATTTTGCTGAACTCAGGATTCTGAGTAATTTCCAGCAACTCCAAATTCAGCTCATGAAAGTGAATAGTTTTCCAGAATTAAATCCCTCAAATTTAAACTGTTGGGAATTTTATCTGGAGAACTACTTTATGAAAAATTCTGAAATTTGGCTGAGAGGTTCATTGGAAAATCCCTGAATCCCAGTAAGTTTTTCAGACTCATCCAAGTCCATTTAGTACCTAATGGGGTGATCAAGAGAACTGCCCTGAGAAAATAGAAAAATGTACAGAAACATTTTTCAGATTTTCTCAAATCTTAATTAGGGCATAACTTTCTGTAGAATTCTTCAAATGACATGAAACCAACTCCATTAGAACCATCCTAAATTCTAGTTTCCAGAAAGTAATGGTTGGAGCCATGAAAAACCCTGGAATTACTTAGAGGCTCAAAGATTGACCAATGAGGCTTTTATTTGTACAAGGTGCAATTGAACTTTGTTTCAAATAAAATTTGGTCACGACTCTGGTTAGGACCCTACCAATCCACCATAAAAATTTCAGAACCAGAAGGGAGGGTTAGCTAGAGTTGTTAGTAATTAAGTATTCCAGTGTACACATCGCATTTAAATTGACACATTGTATTTCATTAAACGTGTAGTCGCTGAAGAAGAGACTCCGGAAGTACTGGACTTCCTCCTTCCGGAAGAAGAGCTAACTACTGACCAGCAGCAACAAGGCAAGCCTCGGTTTGCATTGACTCTTTTATAAAGTTTTTACTTTGTTTACATACGTAGGGTGATGTATGAATGTGCATTAAGTATAGGATGAATGAAACCCCACTTGCATGACCAGAAATTTTCCATAAGAGTGAGGGTAGTCTCTAAGACCTCGAGTAGACAGGCTATGCTTAATGTTTCATAGGACTTCGGTACAAGTCGAGTAGTTGGAATCTACTCGCGAGTTTAGACTTGGGACACACGGGTTCGGTTGAGTGATGTGAGATCACTTTAGTAATGAAAATGAGACTAGGCAGGGGCGAGGGCGCAGCAAGAGGGAGTCTTGTGTGCGCGGCCCTGTCCGTGTCGATTGAGGACCGATCCGTGTGCGGCCCACGATGATTAAGTTTGAACGTACCGAAGGCATATCGGATATATGGGGCCCGATAAACCGATGTAGCCTAAACCTCCGGGCGTCGAGGCATAACGCACCGATTTATAGGTGTAGGCTGAGGGCAGCAAGGTGGAGATCTGCCAACGGGCATAGAGAGATGCTCCGTGTGGGCAACCTCCTGCTCGTTTCGGTGCGACCGGTTCGATGTTTGGGATGTTGGGTGAAAGGTTGTCCCGTACGACATCGAGTGAGCGTGCTGTGCAGCTCCACGGGTGGGCGTACGTGACGTGCTCTTTGGGTTTCCCTGCAGGTGTATATCGAGTCGATTCGCTGTCCCTCACGGTGAAGAGTACCACTTGGTCACTGAGTCGTGACGTAGATTAATGTATGAAATATGGTGGATCAATACTGCTGATATGATATAATATTGTATTGCTACATGTTTGCCACCAAATATTGCTTACTAAATTTCAGCTTCCTGAACTGTTAACTTGTTGCTAAAAGTTGAACTAAGGATGAACTTGTAGGCGAGTCCTTTTGCTGCAACGTTACTATCCTATGTCCATTGTACCCCTCGTGTAGAGTTTCATGCTTAGGCGCGTCGGTTAAGCCTTGTTGAGCCATCGTGCTCACGGTTGCTGCTTACGTGTTTTTCAGTTGAGGAGCCACCCACGGACTCGGAGTACGAGTCCACCAGCGAGGGTTACCCTCCGTCGAGGACCACGGCTGAGTGGGAGTCGTACACGCCGCGCTGAGCTGAAGAGTGCAGCTAGTGTGGGTCGCCCTAGGGCTGGGCAGCCGACTTTTGCTAGATAGGTGGGCGTGAGTTGTATAGTGTAGACTTCCACTGTGTAAGATAAATAATATTTTGTAACTGGAGTTTGTACTACTTTGTACAGTTCAGTTGTTTTCCCATGTAATATATTGTGTTCTTATGACGTGTGCTGTAAGGTGTCGCATCGTGCGGTACCACCCTCTGCGATCCTGGATGGGCGGATTCCGGTCCGCCACAGCCTGGTATCAGAGCTGCATTGGGGATAGCACAATACTTAAGAACTGTATTATGGGAAAACTTAGGATTACGGTGAGGAATCGGTAGTTTGCCCAAGTAAGGATTATACTAGCATAGTTACTTAAAGTGGCAAAGACTAACCTATGTGTTATAATTCTGAATTTTAATTATGTAACGACGCACCTACGTGCTGGTAAGATTGGTAAGGAACGCCACCAAAAGCGGTTCAATTTCAGTTAGCTCCCCTGACGAGGAACGTGGTTCACGGATAGGTCTCACAGCTTGGTGTGAGACGTCAATATGAAACTCTTGCACTCTTCATGTTCCTGAGTTCATATGAAACGCTGATCCCTAGCGTGCATTAGGCAAGTAAGTGGAGACCCCATCGCGTGGTCAGTAACGCGAGAGTGTGTTCGTCTGGAAATAGCCTAGGGGGACATACGCAGCGCTTGCCATCGGCGTGCCCTGCAGGGCAGTAGGTGGTATCTGTTGGGCTGATAACATTCCCAACCGTGACGACCCGTTCATGACCTACTCGGGTTCCCTGTCGTGTGGTGTTGAAACACGATCACGTACCTTGAGACGTGACCTAACTCAAGGACGGCCGTATGGCAATGATACGGGCGTTTGTATTTACTTTTAAATATGGTCCTGTCTGCAATGAACAACCTTTGAGTGCATCACTATTGTGTGGTCTTCTGCAGGTACTAACCACGTATGTATCCGTGTAGCAAACGTGTGCGAGAGACCGTTTAGTGCCACACTTGAGACGTATATGCCAGTATAATCCGGTTAGGATTTTCTTTTGTGAGGAACATAGTACCGAGATATTATAAGCATATGCATGAAAATAATGATAAAAAGGAATTAAAATCATTAGGTTCAACATTTAGGACCCTGGTTGGGTAGACAAATTGGGTGGTGAGAAGTGTAGTTCCAGAAAGACTGAAAAACATAGTGCTCTATTTTGGGCAGCAAGTTTGCTGATCTTCAACAGGGCATAACTCACAGGTCTTTTAGCCCAGGTAAGTGTGGTATATAGTTCTGGAAAGGTATTTAAGTACTATACAACTTTGTTGTAGATTTTCAGATCTGAAAACCACCTTAAGATGGCTTAAAACCCAGAGAGATTTAGACTGTCCAGATTCAGGACAGAGTTAAACACTCTCTGGACTGTGCTGTTTTTCAAACATAACTCCTAGTAGAAAAATCAAAAATTTTCATATGATACATCTGTAGGAAGGGTAGAATATGTGTTACATCTTTGCAATTCAAAGTTTCTGAAATTTCAGCACAGATTTCAGTGGGAACCAGAGTTGAAAACAGCAACTTCTCAAGGGAGGTGCTGTTAAAATTCTTCCAGAAATTCTGTTGACTTTGAATTATCCTAACTTTTTAACCAGAGCTTATCTGGGGCAAATGAGTACTCATTGGAAAGATACTGAAGTTATATTTAACTTTGGTGTTCAGCTTGAGTCATGAAAATGCCCAGAACCAGATCAAAACTTGGAATAGGTAGAAACTGGTCATTCTGACAGAAGAGTGACAGTTGAACTCATTGGAGAGGGTGCTGTACCCTAAGGGTGGTATACGTGATGACAACGCGATAGTAATGTCTCGTAGTGACTAAACCTAGTTATGGTGAGCTTCCAAAGAGGAGGTTCATCAAGTTGGATTAAACTAGCTTGTGTTTGGTCTAGTAATGGTGTAGCTTGTGCAAAGTTATTACATTATCTACTTACGAGATGTATCGCATGTTTTAGTGTCATTATGTTGTTACGCCTATTTTTATTGGACTGCATGCAATCTGTTGCGGGACTGATGTTTATTGTCGTATGGTTGCAGATGGTTCGCACTAGGACCACGCACGAGGTTGGTGGCTCTAGCCAAGGGGGAGGCGATGACTCTCAGCCACCGGCCTACGACAGCACCCCGCAGCAGCAGCCACCACCGCCGCCTCCGCTTACCCTAGCGGATGTGATAGCGGCACTGGTGGGTGGTCGTGAGGAGCAGACCGACCTGCTCCGCACGATCGTGCAGAATACGTCTCAGGCAGGGGGGACGTCAAGATAGAGGGCCTCGTGAGCCCCGGGAAGTGTCGTACTTGGATTTCATGAGTACGCACCCTCCAGTGTTCACCGAAGCTGAAGAACCACAGGAGGCCGACAACTGGCTGCGGACCATCGAGTCTAAGTTCGGGCTGCTCCATTGTACGGAGAGGCAGAAGACTCTGTTTGCAGCACAGCAACTCCACGGTGCCGCTGGTGTGTGGTGGGCGAACTATGTCGCCTCACGTCTGGCTGGCCATGCCGTGGAATGGGAGGAATTCTGGTAGGCGTTCCGCGCCTATCACATCCCTCCTGGGATCATGAAGAGGAAGTTCCAAGAATTTTTGGAAATGAAGCAGGGCGGGAGGAGTGCCCATGACTACTCCCGTGCCTTCAATCATCTGGCGCAGTGTAACAGGGCTCTGATGCCATGTGAAACGGCTCAGATACCACGCTGAGACGGCCCCACGGGACCTCGTTGGGTGGTGCCGTGTTATGCGGCACCCAACAGCACACGGGTCGATGAACACCCATCATATTACATAAATAGTTTGCGGAAGCGTACAAGATTGTTTTACAAATAAATATATATCAGAGTAAACTACAGCGGAAGACTATCACTCTCACGACTCATATCTAAACTAGCAACAAAGAAACAGTCCAGCCCGCGGACGTTTCTTACTAGCAACACGAAGATCAATCTGCAGCGGCAAGGATCCTCTTTGAGTAAACACTCGGAGGTTCCCAAGTCTCATCGGCATCCCTTCTCATAATCAGCGAGTCAATTACCTGCAAAACAACTCGGATAGCATCCGTGAGCATAACGCTCAGCAAGACTTAACCGTCATCCTAAACATGAAACTCTAAGTGAGGATTATGGACCTAACATAGGATGGCAGAAGCATAAGTAAACTCGCCTAAAAGTGAATCCTTACTTTCAGTATTAATTGCAGTATTTTAAGTAACCCTGGGCACGCCACATCGGGAGTCCACAATCAAACAAGAAACGCTTTCCCCCGATGTAAATTGCTCATGGCATAAAAGAATCGAGTTTGCACTAGCCTATTCATCAAGCTCCATTACAAGGTAGAATAATACTTCACATCAAGATGATTAGTTCCTTTCTCATGCAAGTTCTTACTACGTCACGACTGTGAGAACAAGTATGCTCGGTCCATTCCGCGAGCGACGGTGATTCGAATCAATAACACCCGGACTACACGACACGTACGCCCGTACCCGACGTTGCCTACAGCAACCATCACTGACGTCGTACGTGGCAGCCTTTCCCCCGTTTCACCCCCGCTGAATCGATCAAGTCGCCCCGTACAGTAGCTACTCTCATGGTGCACCTTCCGACGTGAGATGTCATGAGAATATTCCCCACATACTGCACACCGGCCGTCCGCCTGAGGCGACCCGAAAAGTCCCAACGACAGCTTCCCGAGGTACATCGGTTTACTGGGTCCCATATAGCCAGCATGAGTCCGGTACACAACTCAAACTTATTCAACAGGGCCGCATACGGATCGGTCCTTGACCGACACGGACAGGTCTACAGCACCCAGGCCCCTATGTCCTGCTGCTCCTACAACCTTCCGGTCTCAACTTTAACTTGCTAATTCAATTACGAACCAATCCCGTATGCCCCTGTTGTTCCTAAATCTGCGAGTAGCATCTCACCACTCGACTTCTACCGAACCATACTTAAGCATGGCAGTTCTACATGGTGAAAGACACCTACCCAATACTCCATGGGTCATTTGGCTATGCAAGAGGAGTATCAAACACTAGACCTAATGCACAGTTCAAATCTTAACCAAAGGTGAATACAAAATAAAAACTTAACAGCTGTTAAATGCAAACCGGAGCTTGCCTGTTTTGCAGGGTAGTCGTATAATAGCAGTTAGTATCCTTGCAGATCCACCCTTGACTCTCCGGAGCTTGATCCACTTCGATGAATCACTCCTTTGAGTCCCCTTTCTTGTGGTTCCTATTGAGATGCATATGCACATATTTTATAGAATGTAATGGGAAGAAGTTATAGAATTACTTTCTTAAGAACAGAGGTTGTGTGGAAAAAACAAGCATGGCTTGGTTTGCCTCTGTTGTGCAAAGAACAGAATTAAACTAACTTGACCTTAAGGCCCTTAGCTATACACTAACCCTTTTCTCTAATGAACATAATAGATAAGCTGAAAAGATTTGAGTGCAACTGAAGAACAAGAACTCCAATGGCCTCAAAACTTTTACAGCAGGTTCTATACTACCTAAGGATTTAGCTTGCCAAATTGCAGCTAATGTGGAGTCAAATTATGTCCTCCATAATTCTCAACATACCTCTTATGTATTTTTACCTTATACATAAGTATGGAGAATAAGAACAGGGAGTTCCAGGACTCATCTTGGGCTGATAATTTACATGTGAGTTTTTGATCACATGAGAGTCATCTGGTCCAAAATTCAGCCCTTTTACTTGGGTAGTTCTCCCAGAACAATTCCTTAAGCATTTGTACTCAATAGAATTAATTCTGTAGTAATGTGCATCTTCATGCCCAACTAAGTGAATACAATTCCAAGTATGTCCCAGAGAGCTTGCCTAAATTTTCCTATGATTTTTGGAGCTATGGATTGCTCAGAACAGATTTTTGAAGTGGGAAACATTTTCTGAAAATGTTTCTGGACTCTTATGACACAGCAGATTGTTTTTAGCAAATTCCTACTCAAATGATCTTCAAATGAGCTGAAAATTTGCTATAAGGTCAACAATATGCTAAATAATATTCTGGCAAAATTTGGGTATTTTTGGATAAACCAAACTCCCTCTATAATTCTTTTTCAGAAAAACTTCCAAGAATTTTCCAGAATTAAATAATTCGTTTCATACAAATTGGGTTGTACCTCTGGATAGTACTCTCTTAAAGAAATCCAACAAAATTTACCTCACTATTTTTGGAGCTTCCTACACCAAGTTATGCATTTTACAAGTTTGCACAACTCTCTGTTTGATTTTTAAACAGCACAGTAGCGCGTGGGGCCCACGGGTCAGGTGCTTCTTCAACCTCCCGCCAGAGCCCGCGGGTGCACACCAGCAGAAAACTTGGCATGGCTCGTTCTCCCTCATTTCTCCACCAAATGAGCTCCGGTTTCGCCCTACATGCTCCTGGGAACGTGGCGCAGCTGCCGGGCAAGGTTTCCCCGCATGAAAACCGCTGTAGGTGGGTCGGCACCGGCGGGGCGGCTCGGGAGCTCGACATGGACGCGTTCCAGCGTGTCTAAGGCATCTCCCGGCGAGTTATGATGTCCTACAGCATCCCTATGGTTCTAGGAACATGGAACGGGGATCAGATCATGCAGGAAGTGGCTGCAACCTAGTCCTCACCGTGGACCATGGCAGTTTTGGCCGCCGGCGATGATTTCTCGTCGCCCGGGGCCTAGGAGGGTCGGTTTCCTTTGGTTTTCGGCGTGGGAGGGCGCTAGGGCATCTAGTTGCTGTGGTTTGAATTGTAGGAGGTGTGATCAATCGGTTTGGGAGAATTTCCCGAATTAAACACATGCTGTTTTATACGTGCACCGGTGCCAAAACTCGAATTCCGGCGAGCCGGCGTCGGGGGAGAGCAAGAGGACGACGGGATGAGGATCAGTACCTCCTGGCGCACCTCTGTGACCTCTTGAGCCTGCCGGAGAGGCGCTGGTCTGGCCGGGAGACAGGGGCAGTGGAGCAGCGCCGACGAGGTGCTCTGCTCTCGGTTTGTTTGCGAGGAGGAGAAAGCAATTGTGCTTTGCTTCGGCCGGGGGGAACGTTATCACGTTGGGGGTGCGGCCAGGACCGACCCCAGGGCGCCAGCGCATGGCAACCGGCAGCAGGAGCTGTCACCGGCAAGCTGCTCGGTGGCGCTCGCGAGCTGCTCGGGAAAAGTCCCCACCGAGAGCAAAACTTAGGGAGTAAGTCTACTCCTTTAGCTCTATGACCTGTGGGTCCCACCCCCCATTTCTTCAGCAAATATCTTCTCAAGCTGATCTTTTCACTCCCCCAAAATGCTAAATTTTAAAAAGGTGGGCTAGAATTTGAATTCTTCAAATTTAGTTTGAATTTGCAAGACTAAATCTGAATTTGGTTTAGAATTTGCAATTTCCTCTCTTTAGCTCTCCTTTGAGCCCACCCTACAATTGAAAAGTTGGTGATAACCTTTTCCCTAAAAACTCAACTATATGGCTGCATGTTAATTCAAAGTTTTTGGGTCACCATATGTGTGAACTTTGAATTTCAAATCTGAATTTTAAACTTACATGCAAAGAGGTATTTAACTCCTTATTGGTTCAACATTTTTAAATAAAAAGGTGAACCTCATGTTGGATGTTCATCCATGTATTACTTTGCATGAAGAAAAGTTTTAGCAAGTCCCATTTTTCCTGTCATTGCCACACATATGAACTCAAACCATAGTTTTTATTCATACACATTTTTGGGACTTTTACATTCCTCCCCCCTTAAAAGAATCTCGTCCCGAGATTACAAAAGAGGAACGAGACGGGAGAGGTAATTACAAACTGTACAAAGATAAAAGTTCCGGGTAGTTGGTGCGGAGATAATCTTCACTTTCCCACGTCGCCTCTTCCGCGGTGTGATTACTCCACAGCACCTTGAAAAATCGGATCGTCCGGTTCCGGGTTACCCGGGTCTTTTCATCCAAAATCTGGACCGGTCGCTCGGTGTAGGTTAGGTCCGGTTTCAATTCGTCGATGTCTTCAGTGCGAACAGCAGCGGTGAATTTGAGGCACTTCCGCAGCTGTGAAACATGAAATACATCATGAACACCCGCTAGACTTGCCAGTAATTCCAGCCGGTAGGCTACGGGTCCACACTTCTCCGTGATAGCAAAAGGACCAATAAAACGGGGAGCGAGTTTCCCCTTTACACCGAACCGGTGAATTCCCTTCATCGGGGATACACGAAGATAAACGTGTTCTCCAACGTCAAAATGTAATGGCCTACGCCTCTGATCCGCGTAGCTCTTCTGTCGGGATTGTGCAGCCTTTAAGTTCTCTTGTATCAACCGAACTCGGTCTTCGGCTTCGTTGACAAGATCAATCCCAAACAGAACTCTTTCGCCAGACTCACACCAATTCAGTGGTGTGCGACACTTCCGGCCATAGAGAGCTTCATACGGTGCCATATTAATACTCGCTTGATAACCGTTGTTGTATGAAAACTCCGCCAGCGGTAGGTGATCGTCCCAATTCCTACCGTGGTGGATGGCACATGCTCTCAACATGTCCTCGAGCACTTGATTCACCCTCTCAGTTTGTCCATCGGTTTGAGGGTGATATGCGGAGCTCCTAATCAGCTTAGTGCCCAACGAGGCATGCAGCTGCTCCCAAAACCGAGCAACGAACAACGCACCTCGATCTGAAACGATGGTCTTTGGGACACTATGTGAGCAAATAATTCTGGTGATGAATAACTCCGCATATTGCCTTGCTCGATAATGAGTGTTCACCGGTATGAAATGAGCCGACTTTGTCAACCGGTCGACAATCACCCATATCGAGTCATGCTTCCTGGATGTGAGCGGTAATCCGACGATGAAGTCCATACTCACATCCTCCCATTTCCATGCCGGTATCTTCAAAGGTTGTAGCGGTCCGGCTTTCCGCATATGATCAGCCTTGACCCGTCTACACGTATCACACTCGGATACGTATTTAGCAATCTCCCTCTTCATCCTTGTCCACCAAAATTTCTGTTTCAAATCTTGGTACATCTTGTTACTTCCGGGATGAATGGAAAACTTCGACAGGTGGGCTTCATCCAAGATTTTCTTCCGGAGTTTCATATTGCGCGGTACCACTATACGGTCGTTAAACCATATTGTACCGTTCTCATCCTTCCGGAAACATTTCACCTCTCCGTTGTCTAGTCTTCTCCGTATGTGAGACATACCTCTGTCTCTTCTTTGAGCCTCAACAATCTCTTCACGGATTGTTGGAATGAGCGCGAGATTATAAAGCGCGCCATACAGAATGACACGGAGGCTGGGTTCTTCATCTTCCAACTCAGCAACCGCTAAGTTGTGAACGTGGGCTTTCCGACTAAGCGCGTCGGCAACCACGTTGGCTTTTCCCGGGTGATAGTGGATCTCTATTTCATAATCTTTTATGAGCTCCAACCATCTCCGTTGTCTCATATTCAGCTCCTTCTGCGTGAAGATATACTTCAGGCTCTTATGGTTGGTGTAGAGGTGAACAAGATTACCCAGTAGATAATGCCTCCACATCTTTAACGCCAGCACCACAGCAGCAAGCTCAAGATCGTGAGTTGGATAATGCTGCTCGTGGTTTCGCAGTTGACGAGACCCATAGGCGACTACATGCCCTTCTTGCATCAGAACGCAGCCGAGACCGATGCCGGATGCATCGCAGTATACATCAAATGGCTTCGTCGTGTCCGGCTGAGCAAGAACTGGAGCCGTTGTGAGATGTTTCACCAAAGTTTTGAATGCGGCTTCACATGCTGCATTCCACATGTATTTAGTGCCCTTCTTCAGCAGCTCCGTCATTGGTTTAGCAATCTTTGAGAAGCTCGGAATAAACCTCCGATAATACCCCGCTAAACCTAAGAAACTTCGGACCTCGTGGACCGATTTGGGAGATTCCCACTTCAGCACTTGTTCAATCTTGCTGGGGTCCACGGCGATACCTTCTGCTGAAATAATATGGCCTAGGAAAGGCACTTGATCGATCCAGAACTCGCACTTGCTGAACTTGGCATATAACTGGTGCTCCCGCAACCGTTGTAGCACAATGCACAGATGTTCAGCATGCTCTTCTTCAGATTTGGAGTAAACCAATATATCGTCGATGAATACCACGACGAACTTGTCTAACTCCGGCATGAACACAGAATTCATCAAATACATGAAGTGTGCCGGAGCGTTGGTTAATCCAAATGACATGACGAGGTACTCATAGAGTCTGTATCTCGTCGAGAAAGCTGTCTTCGGTATGTCCTCCGGTCGGATCTTGATTTGATGATAGCCCGACCGAAGATCCATCTTCGAAAATACCTTTGCACCCACAAGTTGATCAAACAGGATGTCGATGCGAGGCAAAGGATACTTGTTCTTGATCGTGACAGCATTGAGAGGACGATAATCAACACATAGCCGTAGTGTTTCGTCCTTCTTCTTAACGAACAGCGCTGAGCAACCCCAAGGTGAAGAACTTGGTCGTATGAAACCCTTGCTCATGAGTTCATTCAGTTGCTCTTTCAACTCCGCTAGCTCGTTAGGTGCCATCTTGTAAGGCCTTCGTGAAATAG
This sequence comes from Neostapfia colusana, assembly GCA_030760725.1. Lineage (NCBI taxonomy): Eukaryota > Viridiplantae > Streptophyta > Magnoliopsida > Poales > Poaceae > Neostapfia > Neostapfia colusana. The sequence goes on along the minus strand of JASWHV010000002.1, from coordinate 42,105,230 downwards.
GCGTCGTTCCCGGCGCCAGTTCAATTTTGAACTCGACGTCCCGTTCGGGCGGCATGCCCGGTAAGTCATCGGGAAATACGTCGGGATAATCACGTACCACCGGAATATCTTCAAGCTTCAGCGCTTCCGTGTGGTAGGCCTCTACCATATCTGGATCCTCGCTGTCTAAAAACAGCGTGTGCTGTCCGTGAATCGGCGAGTCAATCTGGACAGTCCGGTTACCGATATTGAGAACGGCACCGTGACGATTTAACCAAGACATCCCCAATATAATGTCTATCTTCTGCCTATCCAACATAATCAGCGATGTTGGGTATATTTTTCCGCCCAAACACAAAGCTGCTCGGGACACAATCTGATTGGCAGAGATATTTCCTCCCGGTGAACGTATGAGAAAACTCGTTGTGGGAGTATTGGTGGATAATTGGTGCTGATCCACGCATGTTTTGCTGATAAAATTGTGGGTTGCACCTGAATCAAAAAATACCAATACGGGCACGTCCTTGAGAGTAAACATGCCCGCTAACACCGGTGCTCCCTCCGGGACATCCTCAATCGCAAGATGTTGCACAATCCCGGATTGCAATGCTGTTATGTTGACTGGAGCTGGTGGTGGCATACCACCTGATGATGATGGCTGTCTGGTGTTTACCAACTTCTCCCGGCATTCCTGCCTAAAATGCCCAAAACGGTGGCAATAAGAACACGGAGGTTTCCCCGGTTCTTCGTTGACTTGTGGTTGAGAAGTTGAGGTACTTGTCTGCAGCAATGATGCGACAGATGTCATTCGTTGCTGAGGCAAAGGTGTTGCTTCAAGACATGACTCTTGAGCAGGAAATCTGTACGGAGTTGATCTCCAGGGTGCTTGCCATATCTCATCGGATGGTGTGTGATACACCACACGGTATTTACGAGGAACGATTGGTGTGTCTTCTTGCACATCCTCCCGGTCCCTCTTCTCTGCTTGACACTCAAGTGTCGCTTGTTCTTGCAGCAGAGCAGCACTGATCAACTCGGTGTAACTGCCTTGATTGAACAAAGCTAACTTCTCTTTTAGTATGGCACTCAAGCCATAGAAAAAGTAGTCACACATTGCAGCTTCGCTCGTCGCATAAGCAGGAGCATATTGTGCCAGAAGGTTGAATCTTCGGACATAATCGAGGACACTCATGTCCCCCTGCTTCAAGTTTCTGAATTCTTGCTGTTGGGCCTTGATAAAACCCATAGGAATGTGACGAGCACGGAATGCTTCATGAAATTCCGTCCATTCCACTTGATGGCCTTCCGGAACGGTGGCGAGATACGCAAACCACCAATTTCCGGCGGCTCCATGGAGCTGTTGAGCTGCAAATGATGTCTTCTGATACTCGTCGCACTCAAACACTCCAAACTTCGACTCCATAACTCGAAGCCACTGATCAGCTTCCACTGGTTCATGGGCTTCCGTGAAGATTGGCGGTTGTGTCGCCAAGAAATCCAAGTAGGCGTTCCGAGGTGGAACGTCCGGTTGTGCACGCTGGAGTAAGCCCTGTTGTACCAAGGCTTGGAGTAGTCTTGTGTTCTCTTGACTTGACTCGACCATCTGAGCCATGATATCCGCCCATACCGTTGATGGCGGTGCCCCTGGTGGAGTCGAGTCATCACCGTCTCGATGAGAACCTTCAGTCCTACTCGGAGAATGAGTACGCACCATACTGCAAAAGCATAATTTTGAGGGGAGTCACAACTTGATCTAGCAGTATATGAAAGTATGTAAAACATGAACATGCTAAAACTTTATGAAAGCATAACAAAATTTCATGTTTACACATCTTTCTAAAGCCAACATATCCAGTCCCTCATTCGGTACAAAACAGACCTTTCAGTACTTAACCCAGAATTTGATCCAGTTACTAGCATTTTCATAACTCAAGTTGAATACCAAAGTTAAAGTTAACTTCAGTATGTTTTCAACGAGTACTCACATGCCCCTAGATCATTTCTGGAACAACAGTTAGGATTGTCCAAAGTTGACAGAATTTCTGGCTAAAATTTGCCAGCACCTCCTTTGTATGTGGCTGTTTTCATCACAGTTTTACATACAACTGGGGTACAATTCTGAACAAACTATGAACTACAAAATCGTTGCAAATTTCCTAACCTTTCCAACGGTGTATCATATGACCCTTAGGAATTTTTCTACAGACTGTGACGGCTAATTTACAGCAACATCCAGAGAAGTCTGCAGCTGCTCTGTTTTCTGAACAGTTTGCATTCATCTGGACGTTCAATCGAGTTGTTGTCGGATTTGGCTCTGGAGTTCTACATAAAAGTTGTAGAGCCCTTAATAAACTTTCCAGAACCGTATCAAACACCTCCATTGGGTCAAACTAATCAGAGTTATGCTCTGTGAAAGTTCGGCAAAACTTCTGCCAGAACAGAGCACTCTGTTTTTTAGATCAAAAGAAGCCTAGTAATTCTCTTCTTTGAAACTTAGTTCAAATGAAGAGTTCAGTAACTAATATATGCTTTATCACATCCATTTTTAGTTTGAAAGTTAGTCATGAATGATTTCTTCATAGGTAAGAATACTATCCAGTGTAGTACGGTGACTATGCACCGTAAGACATATGACGGTACTACGTTGCCTCACCAAAGAAAAACCTAACCGGATTACACCGGCATATACGTATCCTTAGGTGGCACTAAAACGGTCACTCGCAAACGTGTTCTACATGCACTAAGGTTTTCGTGGTTAGTTCCTGCATAAAACACACTCAATCATCAGGTTCGGCTGCACACCGAACCCGGTATCCATAACAGTTTGTACACCCGGCCGTCATCACTCGCCCAGGTGTTCTCAAGCCAAACACGCCTTGAGCTACGTGTTCACGTTACTGACCACGTGACGGGGTCTCCCAAATTGCACCACGCACGCCTGGGAAGACGTTGCTCGAATACCCCAAACGACATGAAGAGTCGTAGAGGATACTTAAGCGGGTCGGGTTACCTGCCACCCGTGGGGCTCCACCCTTCAGCTTGTGCGCACTGGTGGACAGCGCATACGTGCACCCCCCAAGACATAAACGTCCCGAGATGCACGATTTTCCGACATAACAAATAGGTTAGCTTGCCACCTTCATTATATGCTAATAGTAGTCCTTATGTGGGCCTGGTACCGTTATCTCACCGTATCCTAAGTTTTTGACATAATATGATGCTCAATCCGTGCTCTGTTCCCAACGCGGCTCTGATACCATGTGTAACAGGGCTCTGATGCCATGTGAAACGGCTCAGATACCACGCTGAGACGGCCCCACGGGACCTCGTTGGGTGGTGCCGTGTTATGCGGCACCCAACAGCACACGGGTCGATGAACACCCATCATATTACATAAATAGTTTGCGGAAGCGTACAAGATTGTTTTACAAATAAATATATATCAGAGTAAACTACAGCGGAAGACTATCACTCTCACGACTCATATCTAAACTAGCAACAAAGAAACAGTCCAGCCCGCGGACGTTTCTTACTAGCAACACGAAGATCAATCTGCAGCGGCAAGGATGCTCTTTGAGTAAACACTCGGAGGTTCCCGAGTCTCATCGGCATCCCTTCTCATAATCAGCGAGTCAATTACCTGCAAAACAACTCGGATAGCATCCGTGAGCATAACGCTCAGCAAGACTTAACCGTCATCCTAAACATGAAACTCTAAGTGAGGATTATGGACCTAACATAGGATGGCAGAAGCATAAGTAAACTCGCCTAAAAGTGAATCCTTACTTTCAGTATTAATTGCAGTATTTTAAGTAACCCTGGGCACGCCACATCGGGAGTCCACAATCAAACAAGAAACGCTTTCCCCCGATGTAAATTCCTCATGGCATAAAAGAATCGAGTTTGCACTAGCCTATTCATCAAGCTCCATTACAAGGTAGAATAATACTTCACATCAAGATGATTAGTTCCTTTCTCATGCAAGTTCTTACTACGTCACGACTGTGAGAACAAGTATGCTCGGTCCATTCCGCGAGCGACGGTGATTCGAATCAATAACACCCGGACTACACGACACGTACGCCCGTACCCGACGTTGCCTACAGCAACCATCACTGACGTCGTACGTGGCAGCCTTTCCCCCGTTTCACCCCCGCTGAATCGATCAAGTCGCCCCGTACAGTAGCTACTCTCATGGTGCACCTTCCGACGTGAGATGTCATGAGAATATTCCCCACATACTGCACACCGGCCGTCCGCCTGAGGCGACCCGAAAAGTCCCAACGACAGCTTCCCGAGGTACATCGGTTTACTGGGTCCCATATAGCCAGCATGAGTCCGGTACACAACTCAAACTTGTTCAACAGGGCCGCATACGGATCGGTCCTTGACCGACACGGACAGGTCTACAGCACCCAGGCCCCTATGTCCTGCTGCTCCTACAACCTTCCGGTCTCAACTTTAACTTGCTAATTCAATTACGAACCAATCCCGTATGCCCCTGTTGTTCCTAAATCTGCGAGTAGCATCTCACCACTCGACTTCTACCGAACCGTACTTAAGCATGGAAGTTCTACATGGTGAAAGACACCTACCCAATACTCCATGGGTCATTTGGCTATGCAAGAGGAGTATCAAACACTAGACCTAATGCACAGTTCAAATCTTAACCAAAGGTGAATACAAAATAAAAACTTAACAGCTGTTAAATGCAAACCGGAGCTTGCCTGTTTTGCAGGGTAGTCGTATAATAGCAGTTAGTATCCTTGCAGATCCACCCTTGACTCTCCGGAGCTTGATCCACTTCGATGAATCACTCCTTTGAGTCCCCTTTCTTGTGGTTCCTATTGAGATGCATATGCACATATTTTATAGAATGTAATGGGAAGAAGTTATAGAATTACTTTCTTAAGAACAGAGGTTGTGTGGAAAAACCAAGCATGGCTTGGTTTGCCTCTGTTGTGCAAAGAACAGAATTAAACTAACTTGACCTTAAGGCCCTTAGCTATACACTAACCCTTTTCTCTAATGAACATAATAGATAAGCTGAAAAGATTTGAGTGCAACTGAAGAACAAGAACTCCAATGGCCTCAAAACTTTTACAGCAGGTTCTATACTACCTAAGGATTTAGCTTGCCAAATTGCAGCTAATGTGGAGTCAAATTATGTCCTCCATAATTCTCACCATACCTCTTATGTATTTTTACCTTATACATAAGTATGGAGAATAAGAACAGGGAGTTCCAGGACTCATCTTGGGCTGATAATTTACATGTGAGTTTTTGATCACATGAGAGTCATCTGGTCCAAAATTCAGCCCTTTTACTTGGGTAGTTCTCCCAGAACAATTCCTTAAGCATTTGTACTCAATAGAATTAATTCTGTAGTAATGTGCATCTTCATGCCCAACTAAGTGAATACAATTCCAAGTATGTCCCAGAGAGCTTGCCTAAATTTTCCTATGATTTTTGGAGCTATGGATTGCTCAGAACAGATTTTTGAAGTGGGAAACATTTTCTGAAAATGTTTCTGGACTCTTATGACACAGCAGATTGTTTTTAGCAAATTCCTACTCAAATGATCTTCAAATGAGCTGAAAATTTGCTATAAGGTCAACAATATGCTAAAGAATATTCTGGCAAAATTTGGGTATTTTTGGATAAACCAAACTCCCTCTATAATTCTTTTTCAGAAAAACTTCCAAGAATTTTCCAGAATTAAATAATTCGTTTCATACAAATTGGGTTGTACCTCTGGATAGTACTCTCTTAAAGAAATCCAACAAAATTTACCTCACTATTTTTGGAGCTTCCTACACCAAGTTATGCATTTTACAAGTTTGCACAACTCTCTGTTTGATTTTTAAACAGCACAGTAGCGCGTGGGGCCCACGGGTCAGGTGCTTCTTCAACCTCCCGCCAGAGCCCGCGGGTGCACACCAGCAGAAAACTTGGCATGGCTCGTTCTCCCTCATTTCTCCACCAAATGAGCTCTGGTTTCGCCCTACATGCTCCTGGGAACGTGGCGCAGCTGCCGGGCAAGGTTTCCCCGCATGAAAACCGCTGTAGGTGGGTCGGCACCGGCGGGGCGGCTCGGGAGCTCGACATGGACGCGTTCCAGCGTGTCTAAGGCATCTCCCGGCGAGTTATGATGTCCTACAGCATCCCTATGGTTCTAGGAACATGGAACGGGGATCAGATCATGCAGGAAGTGGCTGCAACCTAGTCCTCACCGTGGACCATGGCAGTTTTGGCCGCCGGCGATGATTTCTCGTCGCCCGGGGCCTAGGAGGGTCGGTTTCCTTTGGTTTTCGGCGTGGGAGGGCGCTAGGGCATCTAGTTGCTGTGGTTTGAATTGTAGGAGGTGTGATCAATCGGTTTGGGAGAATTTCCCGAATTAAACACATGCTGTTTTATACGTGCACCGATGCCAAAACTCGAATTCCGGCGAGCCGGCGTCGGGGGAGAGCAAGAGGACGACGGGATGAGGATCAGTACCTCCTGGCACACCTCTGTGACCTCTTGAGCCTGCCGGAGAGGCGCTGGTCTCGCCGGGAGACAGGGGCAGTGGAGCAGCGCCGACGAGGTGCTCTGCTCTCGGTTTGTTTGCGAGGAGGAGAAAGCAATTGTGCTTTGCTTCGGCCGGGGGGCACGTTATCACGTTGGGGGTGCGGCCAGGACCGACCCCAGGGCGCCAGCGCATGGCAACCGGCAGCAGGAGCTGTCAACGGCAAGCTGCTCGGTGGCGCTCGCGAGCTGCTCGGGAAAAGTCCCCACCGAGAGCAAAACTTAGGGAGTAAGTTTACTCCTTTAGCTCTATGACCTGTGGGTCCCACCCCCCATTTCTTCAGCAAATATCTTCTCAAGCTGATCTTTTCACTCCCCCAAAATGCTAAATTTTAAAAAGGTGGGCTAGAATTTGAATTCTTCAAATTTAGTTTGAATTTGCAAGACTAAATCTGAATTTGGTTTAGAATTTGCAATTTCCTCTCTTTAGCTCTCCTTTGAGCCCACCCTACAATTGAAAAGTTGGTGATAACCTTTTCCCTAAAAACTCAACTATATGGCTGCATGTTAATTCAAAGTTTTTGGGTCACCATATGTGTGAACTTTGAATTTCAAATCTGAATTTTAAACTTACATGCAAAGAGGTATTTAACTCCTTATTGGTTCAACATTTTTAAATAAAAAAGTGAACCTCATGTTGGATGTTCATCCATGTATTACTTTGCATGAAGAAAAGTTTTAGCAAGTCCCATTTTTCCTGTCATTGCCACACATATGAACTCAAACCATAGTTTTTATTCATACACATTTTTGGGACTTTTACACGCAGTATGCGTCAAACTACATCTCCACTGAAGAGAAGAAATGGGAACATTTCTATCGGGGGTTACACCCCGAAATGAAGACACATCTCGTTCAGTGGAATCGCGGCACTTTCAATGACCTAGTCAACGCCGCGATTATGCAAGAGGACGCTCAGTGGGAGTTGGCAGCTGAGCAGAGGAAGCGCAGCGCTCCACCCAGCGGTGGGAGTGGCGCTCCCCAGAAGTACCGGATGGTGTATCGGACGCCATCCGGGCAGCAGTGGCACCCACCGGCGCGACCTCAACGGTTCGGCGGATATCCTTTTCAGTCACCTCCGTTCCGTCCGCCGATGCCACCACCAAGACAGAAGCCGAACATGCCGAACACTTGCGGATCGTTCTTCAACGATTGCGAGACCACAAGCTCTACGCCAAGTTCAGTAAATGCGAGTTTTGGATCAGCCAAGTGCCATTCTTGGGACATATCATCTCAGCAGAAGGCATTGCGGTTGACCCAAGCAAAATAGAGCAGGTGCTGAAATGGAAAGCTCCCACTTCAGTCCATGAAGTCAGAAGTTTCCTCGGTTAGCGGGCTACTATCGGAGATTCATTCCAAGCTTCTCCAAGCTCGCTAAGCCGATGACAGAATTGCTGAAGAAAGGGGTGAAATATGTTTGGAACACGGCGTGTGAAGGAGCATTCCAAGCATTGGTGAAGCATCTCACCACAGCCCCGGTCTTAGCTCAGCCAGATACAACAAAGCCCTTCGACGTGTATTGTGGCGCGTCCGGTATTGGGCTCGGCTGCGTGTTGATGCAGGAAGGACGTGTGGTCGCCTATGGCTCACGCCAACTTTGGAACCATGAGCAGCATTATCCCACCCATGATCTTGAGCTTGCTGCAGTGGTTTTGGCACTGAAAATGTGGAGGCACTATCTCCTGGGGAATCTGGTGCATCTCTACACCGACCACAAGAGCTTGAAATACATTTTCACCCAGAAGGAGCTGAACATGAGGCAAAGGAGGTGGTTATAATTGATCAAAGATTATGAAATCGAGATTCATTACCACCCCGGCAAGGCGAATGTGGTTGCCGACGCGTTGAGTCGGAAATCACATGTCCATAACCTCACCATTACACCGGTGGAGGAGGAAGAGCCAAGTTTATACTTGGTTCCTTATGGGTCGCTGTACAACCTTGCCCTCATCCCTACCATCAGGGAGGACATCATTGCAGTTCAGAAAGATGATAAAGGCATGGCACATCTCCGGAGACGGATAGACAATGGGGAGATCAAATGTTTCCGGAAAGATGACGAGGGGACGCTATGGTTCAATGACCGCATAGTCGTACCCCGGGATATGGAGTTGAGGAAGAAGATCCTCGATGAAGCCCACTTGTCCAAATACTCCATTCATCCGGGAAGAAACAAAATGTACCAAGATTTGAAAAAGAAATTTTGGTGGACACGGATGAAGCGGGAGGTAGTGAAGTACGTATCCGAGTGCGATACGTGTAGACGAGTGAAGGCTGATCATATGAGGAAATCAGGGCTGCTGCAACCCCTGAAAATTCCAGCATGGAAATGGGAGGACGTGAGCATGGATTTTATTGTGGGATTACCCTTAACATCCAACAAACATGATTTCATTTGGGTAATCATCGACCGACTGACCAAGTCAGCTCACTTCATCCCCGTGCATACACATTTCCATGCCAACAGATATGCGGAGTTGTATATTACCAGGATTCTATGCTTGCACGGTGTACCCAAGACTATAGTCTCAGATCGAGGTGCATTGTTTGTATCTCGCTTTTGGGAGCAGTTGCATGCTGCTTTGGGTACTAAACTGATTAGAAGCTCCGCCTACCACCCTCAGACAGATGGCCAGACAGAGAGGGTGAATCAAGTATTAGAAGACATGTTGAGAGCATGTGCCATCCACCATGGTAGGAACTGGGATGATCACCTACCATTGGCCGAATTCTCGTACAACAATGGCTATCAGGTGAGCATCAAGATGGCACCCTACGAAGCTCTCTACGGTCGTAAATGCCGCACCCCATTAAACTGGTGTGAGTCCGGTGAAAGGGTCACATTCGGGGTTGATGTGGTGAACGACGCCGAAGAGCGCGTTCGGACGATCCAAGCTAATTTGAAGGCCGCTCAATCCCGGCAGAAGAGCTACGCTGATAACAGGCGTAGACCGTTGCACTTTGACGTTGGTGAACACGTGTACCTCCGCGTCTCTCCGATGAAGGGTGTGCACCGGTTCGGTGTGAAGGGGAAGCTCGCTCCCTGTTTTATTGGACCCTATGCCATCACCGAGAAGTGTGGACCAGCGGCGTATCGATTGGAGTTACCGGCATCACTTGCTGGTGTCCATGATGTTTTCCATGTTTCGCAACTGCAAAAATGTTTGAAGCATACGGCTGCTGTTCCTACCGAAGACATCGTGAGCTGAAACCGGATTTAACATATGATGAGTATCCGGTGGCAATTCTTGATGAAAAAGCCAGGACCACGCGTAGCAGAACGTTGTGGTTCTACAAGATACTCTGGAGCAACCACACCGCTGAAGAAGCGACGTGGGAGAGCGAGGAATTCCTTCGCTCAAATTACCCGGAGTTCATGGCTTCTCAACACGGGTAAATCCCTACTGCATCGCTATCTTTCCTTTTGTAATCTTGGGACGAGATTCTTTTAAGGGGGGAGGGATGTAAAAGCCCAAGAAAAGGGACTTGCAAAACTTTTCTTCACCTCACAACACCACAGTTTTTATTGTGGATATCTTAGGAAATATTGTGAAGAGCAAGTAACCTCCATCAAAAGAGTGATTAGAGGGGAAAGCCTTCATTTTCACAAAGTGGTATTTGGACACATGAACATGAGAGGCTGAGCTCACCCCTAGAACTTAAAAAGTTTTGGGAGGGTTCAAGCCAAGTTTCAGGCAAGTCCAACACTTTTTGAGGCACTTTTGGAGGTATTTGAAAAAGAGGCCAATTTGAATGTAAATTCAAATTGCAGCAACTTTCATCACTCAAATTCAAAAGTTAGCTTCATTTTCAAACTCAGCACATTTTTCTGAGTTAGCCCACCAATTTTCATCCCTATTGGAGTTCATCTTGTCGGGAGCTAAATTTGCAATAATTCAAAACTGAATTTGAATTTCAGTTTAAACATGAAGCAAATTTAACCCAACAAAGTTTAAATTTGAGAACTCGAATTCAAACCAATACTTGGGGGCTAAGTCTCCCATTCAATGTTCAGTAGCTGGGATATTTACAAAAGAAAGGGGGAGAAAGAATTAGAGGGGAGAAGAGGGCCCCCTGGTCAGCCACCCAGGGATCAAACCGACTCAGGCACGAGGTCGAACACCCCTACGGGCGACAATGCACGGGGTCGATCCCGTCCCAACACGGCCACCGCACGGTGAAAGAGCGGAGTCACCACGCCAGCGCGACGCTCGCTCGGCTGTTTTCACGGTGCCCCGGCTGCCCCAGCGTTCCCCCATCCACAATCGCCTCCGTGCGCAAACTTGTTCCTCGCCACTCTCTGGTCGCCGGCGTCCGAGCAACCTAGGCACTCTCGTGCCCGACGTGCAACACAAGAAAGAACCGCCTTGAGGTACTGATCACCACCGTACTGACCTCTCCCCCTCTCTCACAGGGTCGGCAAAGAATTTGGGGGATTAGTGTGTCGGGGTGTTAAGAACCGAACCATGCGAAATCCAGAAATTCGTAGCAAGTAAGCCACCACTCCTTAGGCCGACCTAAAGACATGATCTAGACTCGCCCACGCGTCTCTGAGATCAGAAATCATCGAGTTTCATCGAGTATGGGCGATGTTTTTTGAGCTTTTTGCTTCGGCGCCGATTTCCGATCTAGGTCACCGGTGAGGTCGTAGTTGCAGCTGTTTTCACAAAGATCGGTGCCCATATCCATGATCAGCGGGTGTCAGCAGAGCTCCCCGAGCAAATCGCATCAAAAATGGTGCAGGGGATGCTGAGTTTGACGTCGCCGGTGAGCTCCCGGCCGCTGTTGCTGGCGGGAGCACTGTTCCGGCTGTTGTCAAGCTCCGGTGAGGGCACCAGCGTGTTCTCCGAGTCGAGTTAGGCACAGGCGGCAAGTTCCGTCGAAGTTCGGCGGTGAAACGCCTGGCGGCGAGCGCTCCGGCGAAGCGCCGTCGCGGGAGCTGCGGGAGAGCGCGAGGTAGACGAAGGGGGGCCGGGTCCACCGGTCAGCCTCTGATCTCGCGCGGGGATCGGTTTGCGGCCAGGATTCGGTGCGGCAGCGCGGGTAAAACCCCGTGGGCCACGGTGTAGCCGCATTCTGAGTGGGCCGGCTCGAGGAGTGGGCCCCACCCGCAGGATTTAAACATTTTTGGAATTTCCAGTTTTAGTTCAAACTTCAAATGAATAGAACTTTGGCTAGGAAACTCCAAATTCGATGAACCAAATTTTGCTGAACTCCGAATTCTGAGTACTTTCCAGCAATACCAAATTCAGCTCATGAAAGTGAATAGTTTTCCAGAATTAAATCCCTAAAATTTAAACTGTTGGGAATTTTATCTGGAGAACTACTTCATGAAAAATTCTGAAATTTGGCTGAGAGGTTCATTGGAAAATCCCTGAATCCCAGTAAAATTTTCAGACTCATCCAAGTCCATTTAGTTACCCTAATGGGGTGATCAAGAGAACTGCCCTGAGAAAATAGAAAAATGTACAGAAACATTCTTCAGATTTTCTCAAATCTTAATTAGGGCATAACTTTCTGTAGAATTCTTCAAATGACATTAAACCAACTCCATTAGAACCATCCTAAATTCTAGTTTCCAGAAAGTAATGGTTGGAGCCATGAAAAACCCTGGAATTACTTAGAGGCTCAAATATTGACCAAATAGGCTTTTATTTGTACAAGGTGCAATTGAACTTTGTTTCAAATAAAACTTGGTCACGACTCTGGTCAGGACCCTACCAATCCACCATAAAAATTCCAGAACCAGAGGAGAGGGTTAGCTAGAGTTATTAGTAATTAAGTATTCCAGTGTACACATCGCATTTAAATTGACACATCGTATTTCATTAAACGTGTAGTCGCTGAAGAAGAGACTCCATAAGTACTGGACTTCCTCCTTCCGGAAGAAGAGCTAACTACTGACCAGCAGCAACAAGGCAAACCCCGGTTTGCATTAACTCTTTTATAAAGTTTTTACTTTGTTTACATACGTAGGGTGATGTATGAATGTGCATTAAGTATAGGATGAATGAAACCCCACTTGCATGACCAGAAATTTTCCATAAGAGTGAGGGTAGTGTCTAAGACCTCGAGTAGACAGGCTATGCTTAATGTTTCATAGGACTTCGGTACAAGTCAAGTAGTTGGAATCTACTCGCGAGTTTAGGCTTGGGACACACGGGTTCGGTTGAGTGATGTGAGATCACTTTAGTAATGAAAATGACACTAGGCAGGGGCGAGGGTGCAGCAAGAGGGAGTCTTGTGTGCGCGGCCCTGTCCATGTCGATTGAGGACCGATCCGTGTGCGGCCCACGCTGATCAAGTTTGAACGTACCGAAGGCATATCGGATATATGGGGCCCGATAAACCGATGTAGCCTAAACCTCCGGGCGTCGAGGCATAACGCACCGATTTATAGGTGTAGGCTGAGGGCAGCAAGGTGGAAATCTGCCCACGGGCATAGAGAGATGCTCCCTGTGGGGAACCTCCTGCTCGTTTCGGTGCGACCAGTTCGATGTTTGGACTGTTGGGTGAAAGGTTGTCCCGTACGACATCGAGTGAGTGTGCTATGCAGCTCCACGGTTGGGCGTATGTGACGTGCTCTTTGGGTTTCCCTGCAGGTGTATAACGAGTCGATTCGCTGTCCCTCGCGGTGAAGAGTACCACTTGGTCACTGAGTCGTGACGTAGATTAATGTATGAAATATGGTGGTTCAATACTGCTGATATGATATAATATTGTATTGCTACATGTTTGCCACCAAATATTGCTTACTAAATTTCAGCTTCCTGAACTGTTAACTTGTTGCTAAAAGTTGAACTAAGGATGAACTTGTATGCGAGTCCTTTTGCTGCAACGTTACTATCCTATGTCCATTGTACCCCTCATGTAGAGTTTCATGCTTAGGCGCGTCGGTTAAGCCTTGTTGAGCCATCGTGCTCACGGTTGCTGCATAAGTGTTTTTCAGGTGAGGAGCCACCCACGGACTCGGAGTACGAGTCCAGCGGCAAGGGTTACCCTCCGTCGGGGACCACGGCTGAGTGGGAGCCGTACACGCCGCGCTGAGCTGAAGAGTGCAGCTAGTATGGGTTGCCCTAGAGCTGGGCAGCCGACTTTTGCTAGATAGGCGGGCGTGAGTTGTATAGTGTAGACTTCCGCTGTGTAAGATAAATAATATTTTGTAACTGGAGTTTGTACTACTTTGTACAGTTCAGTTGTTTTCCCATGTAATATATTGTGTTCTTATGACGTGTGCTGTCAGGTGTCGCATTGTGCTGCACCACCCTCTGCGATCCTGGATGGGCTGATTCCGGTCCGCCACAACTGGGCCATGCAATGGGGAAAGGAAGACGGTTCTTTCTGCCCGCCCCGACGCGTGGGCATGCGGTGCCTTTGTAGTGTTTCCGTCGTGCTTGCAGGGGCCATCATTGATGGATGCCCCCTGTCGTCGAGCGGGTGACCCTTCGGCAACCGCACCATGATCTCCCCCAGCAAGGAGCAGAGGCTCCGGTACGTCTGTCGTGCTCCTGGCTCGTTAGACTCTGGAAGGCTACACGCTATGGCGGCTGCGTCCGCCACGCTCCGTCTTAGCTGCTCAAAAAAGGAGAGGTTATAGGCGCCAGAGGTGATGTTCTTCCCAACGTGACAGTTGTGTGTCCGCTTGCCATCTCCGCAGGAGCGGCGGTTGCAAGGCATCCTGAACGCCGCCTCGTCGATGTCCGGACTCGCCTCCTATGTCTCGAGTACGTCACAGTGGATCTCGATTTGTCTGGTCTGTTCCGACATGACCGCCAGCTCCCTATGGTGGCTTGGGCGTAGAACCTCCCATCGCCTCAAGGCTGTCGAAGGCGCGCTGCAGACGAGAGGGATGGTTGGAGAAACGTGACCAGTCCCCTTGTCGCCCGTTCACGGAGGGGATGAATGTCCCTGTCGGATCCGGCATCAGTACTATAGTCACAGTCCGTCAGGTCCGCCAAGATGGGATGGAGGGATGATGGCGCCTCGTCGATCATGCCAATGAAGATTCCTTCGGGGGCGTGGTTGACGACGTTGATGGTCGTCATCCATCAGGTGCAGAATGTAATCGTTGCCAGCGATGAACTCTAAGCTTCCAAAACTGAAAGCCCGATGGGGCGCAAAGGTGATGTTGACCTCGAGTCGGTTATCAGTGGTGATGATGAACTTGACGCTTCCAAAACGAAGCTTCTCACCGACGCGGAAGCTTTAACTCACGGAAGCCATCACAGTGGAAAAATGAAAACAAAAGAAGCCCCCTACCTGACGCGCCAACCGTTGGTTTTCTTACCACCGGCTAGTAATCCAATGCTTCGTGTTTTATGTCTGGATGGCTAGCTAATAAAGGCAAGCATTTATACTGGTTCAAACAACGTGTCCTACGTACAATCTGGGGTGTTTGTCGGCCTTGTATTAGCTCAGACAGCTCAAAGAACCGTATTTACAAGCATGACTTCCTCAAGTGCGAAAACGAGGAGAAAGACTAAGTGTCATGTGTGCGTGAGCTGTTTTGCCGTGCGAGCAGGAGGTTCCGGGCCTCTCCTTTTATAGCCCGGTCGCCTATACCTACCCGCCGGCTCCTCATAAATGGGGCGGGGATTAACATGGTGTGTCAGCACCTAAGGTGGCCCGAAGTGATACAGGAGTGATGTGTACTCCTGCTCCCATCTAGTCTACGGCCTACGTCTACTTTCCGTCCCTGTACACCCACGTCGAATGGGATGGGATGGGTGATGATGACGGCCCCAGCGTCGTGCTTGTCCTGTCACGCGTGGCCTACCACTCCGTATTAAATCCCTTCTGCCATTCCCTCACTTAAGTCTTCCGCCTGCCCCTGGTTTGGGCTTTGAGCCCGAATTGCTTTCCTCTTTCGATCTCATCGTCCGGGCTTGGAGGTCGGCTGCCGCGTCCACTCTTGGTGGTCGGACTTCGTCTTGATTTAATTTGCCTAGAGGGGGGGGTGAATAGGCTAAAATAACTTAAATGTCTTAATTAAACGAGATTAGAACTTAGGAGCCGGACTAGTCTGGCTCAGAGGCGGACTAGTCCGATCAACCTGCTGGAAAGACCTAAAAGGCCGGACTAGTCTGCCTTGGAGGCGGACTAGTCTGGTCAAACTGCCGGAAAGATCTAAAACTTGATTTTTAAGGGTTTTTCTCCAAATTTTAGTTTAACAAAATGTGGATGAGACAACTAGCACTTCTATACGACAAGTGTGACAGAATATTGAAATGAATTGCAAGAGTGTGACGATGTATAGCGAGATAAATAAAACAAATCCTAAGAAATTTTGATCTTCAAAGAAATGTACATGCAAGAGAGACACTGAGGGTTTTTTTGTGAGGTTTGATTCCACTCAGGAATCTACGTCCCCGTTGAGGAGTCCACAAAGGACCGGGTCTAACAACCCTTTCCTCACCAAGTCGCCACTAAGGCCAACCTGGTTCTTCACTATCTCAAGGGTGAACTTACAAAGTTTTGGGGCTGCTCACAATCCAAGGCTCCCACTTGATCAGTTCCACAAACTTCACAGATCTAACAAGCCACAGATTACACCAAGTGCACGAGATCACTCCAAGAGCCTAAACGCAAAGTTCTTCCTTCTCCTCTTCTCACACACCCAAGAATTGGCTCTAGAGGGTGAGTAGGCAAGAGAGAAGGACTAGGGGAGCTCTTGGATCGCTGTGGCGGCGCTAGGGTTCCAGATCTTTTAAATGATGTTGGGGCATCTCCTTTTATAGAAGTCCCGAAGCCAACCGTTGCCACCTACCGAAAGTCCGCACTAGTCTGCCTCACACCGGACTAATCCGATCTCACACATGAACTATTTGTCCGGGTGAGAACGGACAAGTCTAGAGGACCCGGACTAGTCCGGCCACTAAGGCGCACAAGTCCGGTCCATCAATACTTAGCCGTGGGAGCTCTCATCTCACACCCATACGAACTAGTCCGCCTTAGAACGGACTAGCCCGAACTCACACATGAACTCTTAGTCCGTGTGAAAACAGACAAGTCTGGCTAGCCCAGACTAGTCCGGCCACTCAGGCGGATAAGTCCGGTCTACCAGGACTTGGCCCCCAAAACACTCTCACCTATAGAGAAACGGACTAGTCCGTCCAAAACGGACAGGTCCGATCTCAGTCAGGAACTCTTAGTCCGCCGTAAAACAGACTAAGCCATAGGACTTCCGGACTAGTCCAGCCTCTTCCCCGGACAAGTCCAGCTGTCCAACTTTACCTCTATATACTAAGGATTTGCCATATCTAACTCTTTGAGATCTCTTCTATGATCTCAATGCACTTGACACACCTACTCTTTCTTTTACACGGCTAGCCTACTAAAGACTCAAGTGAAACCCTAATTTCTACTCTTCAAGTCTTCGACACCGTTCTTCATCTTTTTCCTTTTTTTGAGAGTTTAGGTGCCCGCCTTGGAAATGTCCTGTGCTTATGATAATCTCAGCTCATTAGTCTCTTAATTTGTCGTCATCAATCATCCAAAACCCACGAGGATGCCTAGATGCACTTACAATCTCCCCTTTTTTGATGATTGATGACAACACATTAAGTTTCAACATAAGAGGTAAAAAATTTATTTTTATAACAAGTGTACGTATGCAAAACTCCCCCTGAATGTATGCAAGAGTAATAGAGGGGAGTTGGCACACATTCATATGTTATGGTCGGATACCTACGTGTTGTGCTCAAAATTAAAAATGTGATAAGACAATAAGCATAAAACAGCCATAAAATCCAACACGTAGTGTTACACAAAAGATAGGCATGCATAAAACATAAAACATAGATAGCGATGTCCAAAAGAGTCATGTCCAAAAGATCTATTTCGAGACTAGAAGATGATAAAAAATAGGACATACCTTTTCACATTTCTCCCCCTTTGGCATCAAGGCACCAAAAAGGAAAGGAGGGAGGAAGATACGTCTAAGTCTACTCGTCATCTTCTTCGTCTTCTTCTTCATCGCCATTTTCATCGCTCTCCATAGCCTCCGTATCCTCTTCTTCTTCATCGGCGGTGGTGGATGGAGGCACGGCCTTGGAAGAGCTTCCATCTTCCCTGAACTGGGCGAGCTCATCAGCGGTGAACTATGGATATGGAGTGAGTTCCCCATCACTCTCCTCAGGGGGAGACATGGGTACCTCAAGCTTGTCCCACATAGCCTTGAGGTACTTCTCCTGACGCCTCTCCATGCGTCGAGTCTGGACCTCCACACGCCGACAGGAGGCGAAAAGTGCGTTGAAGCACTTGAAGAATCCGCTCATGGACTGCGGAGGAGGAGATGATGGGGGAGCCGCTGAGCTAGAAGGGGCCGCTGAGCTGGACAGAGGTTCAACATTTTTTCTCCTTGAGGGTTCTGGCAGAATGGGGGGGTAGCTGAGGACGGAGAGGTCGATGATTGACATCCTTGACAAAGAGTATCCCCGACACCTTCTCAATTAGGCACATGATGTACGGTGCATAACCACATGAGCGATTGGGAGCGTGAGAGATGTTGAAGATTTTATCATAAATACGCTCAACAAGATTGAATTTCTCTTCATCATCTATCAAGAGGAGGAGATGCCTTAAGTTTCCTTGAATTACCCCTGCATCTCCATCCTTGGGGGCAATGGTCCTCCTAAGAATCCGGTTGAGGATGCTATAGAACGGCTTGATGTTCCTAGCAAGCCTGGCCTCATAGGGAACATGACTAGGATACATATAGTCAAGCTGATCCCTGTCCACTGCCTTGAGATTGGAAATGATAATCTCATGATCCAAGTGCTCCTCGAGGCCAAGTATCTGTGCAAACCTCTCATAGGTGATTAAGTACTGCTCTCCATGAGTCATCTAGGTGATTTTCTGGTCACCGTAGGTGGAGAAGTACACAGTGGTGTAGAACTGCACAATTACCTCAATGTTCCAGTCATACTTGAAGCTCATGATTTCCTCGATTCCATGGCTCTCTGCGTCTTCAATCACTGCATCAAAAGCTTTGTGCTCCCTTTTGGCCATGTAGTACCAATCTACCCATTGAGCTTGAGTGACTGGGGTCTTCATTTTTAGGTATACCAAGCGGTAGTAATCGCAGTGAAAGTCACACCAAAACCTAGGGTCGGCTATATTCTTCTCATAGTCATAGACTTTATCCATCCTCAGCCTTCTCGCCTTTTCAGCCCCCTTTCCTTTGAATACAAATGCCGGATTTTTGGGCTGCCGGTTTGGGTCTCTAGCAGGGGCAGCCATCTTTAAGGGGCCGATGGGCCTTCGGTTGCCCTTTCTCTCTGATTTTTATCCCTCCTGCTCTGTTTGTCGGTGCTTTGGCAGTTGCCTTTTTGTTCTTGGGCTGCTCAGGAAGTGGAGCCTTACCCTTCTTTGGATCACGAGGAACCCTACCCTCAGATTCCTTTTCCTTCTCTTTATCTCCCAAGGTGACCAGCCTCTTTCTCTTGGGCTCTGAGGCACTAGCAGCTTGGGAGCTCTGGGCTTCACGTTCAACCATTTTCTTTCTCAGTTGATCCTTCAAGGATTCTTTAATGGCTTGGGCAATTTGTGCCTCCTCGTCGAGATCATGCTTCTTCTTTGTTCTTGCCTCTCGACGGACGGCTTCTTTAGCCGCTTGGGCCTCCTTTGCTGCCCTTTCTTCAGCAATGCGCCGATGAAGGGCTTGTCGAGCCTCCTCGACCGTGGAACTTGGAAGGGGAGAGCTTTGGTTGGAGTTCGACATATTTCCTCTTGAAATCTTCAAATGTGATGAATTTTGGAGTTGAAACTTGAGTAACGAAGCCCAGGGAAAGGTTTTCGCACTCCTTAGGTCTCCAATCCGTGCATTGGACAAGATTTTTGGTGGAGGAAGCTGAAAATCGCCAATTTGTGGGTGCTTCCTGCTTGAGAGAGGATGTGAGCGGGCTAGTCTGTGAAGAGAGAAGTTTGGCTGCCCCTGGGAGGTTAAGTCTCTAGGGGCCGGACTAGTCCGGGTTAAATGTCCGGACAAGTCCGGTTGGCGGACCACAGCCGGACTTCTCTGGGGCCGGACTTGTCCGGCCTACCCAGGCGGACTAGTCCGGTTTGGACTTGTCCGCTACAAAGTCCGACCTTGCCACGTGGCCACTGCTAGGGTGAGCTCCGAAGGCACCACGTGTCTAGCGGGGCCAGGCCTCCCCCCTCCACAGAGGCGAGCTCCGAGGGCACCACGTGTCCGGCGGGGCTGGACCTCCCCTCTCCTTAGAGGCGAGCTGAGGGTGCCACGTGTCCGGCAGGGCCGGACCTCCCCTCTCCTCAGAGGCAAGCTCTGACGACGCCACGTGTCTGGCGGGGCCAGACCTCCCCTCTCCTCAAAGGCGAGCTCCCATGGCGACACGTGTCCAGCGGGCCGGGGCCTCTCCTCCCTCGGAGGCGAGCTCCCATGGCGACATGTGTCCAGCGGGCCAGGGCCTTTCCTCTTCTCGGAGGCGAGCTCTCATGGAGACATGTGTCCAGCGGGCCAGAGCCTTTCCTCTCCTCAGAGGCGAGCTCCGGTGGTGACACGTGTCCCACTGGACCAGATCTCATTCCTTCCACAGGGGTGAGCTCCAGTGGTGACACGTGTCCCGCGGGGCTGGACCTCATCCCTTCCACAGGGGTGAGCTCCGGGGGCAACACGTGTCCTGCGGGGCCGGACCTCATCTCTTCCACAGGGATGAGCTCCGGTGGCGACACGTGTCCCATGGGGCCGGACCTCATCCCTTCCGGAGAGGTTAGCTCCGGTGGTGACACGTGTCCCGTGGGGCCGGACCTCATCCCTTCCGGAGAGGTTAGCTCCGGTGGTGACACGTGTCCCGTGGGGCCGGACCTCATCCCTTCCATAGGGGTGAGATCCGGTGGCGACACGTGTCTGGCAGGGCCGGACTAGTCCGGGTTCGGTGTCTGGACAAGTCCGTTTGACGGACCAGAGCCGGACTTCTCTGGGGCCGGACTTGTCCGGCCTCATAGGCGGACTAGTCCGGCTACAAGTTGAAATTCATATAACTTGAGTTTTAGTTCAAGAATATGATCCTTTTGGACAAGTTTTTGCAAATATCTTTGGCAAACATGGTCCGTAAGCATACATCAAACAAATAATGACCATATTTGACAAAGGGTCCTTTTGAACATAGTTTTCATAGAGTAAGAGAGATTAGGGTAGTATGTTGAAAACATGCGGTTTTTGAAGTTTAAGCAACAAACAGATGTGCACACTTCAAGCAACATTTCGAGAATCTAGGATATTCAATTCACTCCTTAGGTCACAAAAGTGTTTCTCGTCAAGGGGTTTTGTGAAGATGTCCGCCAATTGCTTTTCACTCCTAACATGAGAGATAATGATATCTCCCTTCATAGAGTGATCTCTCAGGAAATGGTGACGGATATCAATATGTTTGGTTCTAAAATGCTCCACGGGATTGTGAGCAATCTTGATGGCACTCTCATTGTCACATAGGAGTGGAATATGGCTCAACGTGTAACTATAGTCTCTAAGAGTTTGTCGTATCCATAGCAGTTGTGCACAACAACTCCCGGCTTCGACGTACTCCGCTTCGGCTGTGGATAGGGCAATGGAGTTTTGTTTCTTTGAAGACCACGAAACCATGGACCTACCAAGAAATTGACAAGTCTCTGACGTGCTCTTCCTATCTACCTTACAACTGGCATAATCAGCATCAGAGTATCAAATGAGATTGAACTTGGATACCTTGGTATACCAAAGTCCTAGATTAGGAGTGTGAACCAAATATCTAAGAATTTGCTTAACGGCCGTCAAGTGGCACTCCTTAGGAGCTGCTTTGAACCGTGCACACATACACACACTAAGCATTATGTCGGGCCTAGATGCACAAAGGTAAAGTAAAGAGCCTATCATGGAACGAAATACCTTTTGGTCCACACTTGGACCATCTTCATTAAGGTCAAGATGTCCGTTGGTTCCCATGGGAGTCTTGATGGGTTTGGCTTTGTCCATGTCGAACCTCTTAAGTATGTATTGAGTATACTTGGTTTGACTTATGAACGTTCCTTCCTTGAGTTGTTTGACTTGGAATCCTTGGAAGAACTTCAATTCCCCCATCATTAACATCTCGAACCTTTCAGTCATTATCTTTGAAAACTCATCACAAAAACCTTTGTTAGTAGAACCAAATATAATGTCATTGACATATATTTGGCACACAAATAAATCATCGTTAAAATGCTTAGTGAAGAGTGTATAGTCTGCTTTTTCTATCCTAAAACCATTTTTAATAAGAAAATCTCTAAGACACTCATACAAAGCTCTAGGAGCTTGTTTGAGGCCATAGAGGACTTTCCAAAGTTTAAAGACATGGTTAGGATACTTATCGTCCTCAAATCCGGGTGGTTGCTCCACGTACACTTCCTCCTTGATTGGACTGTTGAGGAAAGCTCTTCTACTTGTGCATATCCCTTTGCATTAAGTCTTTCCTTGTTTCTTGTTACAACCCCATACTCGTCTTGCTTGTTGCGGAATACCCACTTGGTTCCCACAACATTTGCGTTGGGTCGCTTTACAAGTTCCCACACTTGATTTCTTTAATAATTATTGAGTTCCTCTTGCATGGCCACCACCCAATCTGGATCTTGTAGTGCTTCTTCTACCTTGCGGGGCTCCAAAGAGGAAACAAAAGAGTAATGTTTACAAAAATTAGCCATTCAAGAGCGAGTGGTCACTCCTTTGGAGATATCTCCTAGTATGTTGTCGAAGGGATGATCCCGTTGAACACTTTGGTGCACTCTTGGATGAGGTGGTTTAACTCTTTGATCTTCATCTTAATTATCACTCTTTTATTCATATCCCCCTTGATCCAATCCTCTATCTTGACTTTGATCGTTTTGATCTTGTTGAGGTTGGCCTTGCTCATCTTGAGCTTGATCATGGGAGGGAGACATATTTTCGTTTGTTGGATGATCATTTGAGTCTTGAGGATGTTCTTGAGGAAAAGTTTCTCCAAGTGCCATCCTTTTAAGTGCTTCTTGTGGAGCCTCTTCTTTATCTAGCACACTTTTATCAACTTGCTCCACTTGGGAGCCATTAGTCTCATCAAACATGTATCTCGCTATTTCAACAATTCCAGAAGTTTTGTTGAAAACATGATAGGCGTAGGTGTTTGAGTCATAACTAAGCAATAAACGTTCATCGGACATTGAAGCAAACTTCAAAGTCCTAGGCTTCTTGTTGAGAATATAACACTTGCTCCCAAAGACACGAAAATACGAGATGTTTGGTTTGTTAACGGTTAGAAGTTCGTAAGATGTCTTCTTCAAAAGTCATGAAGATACAACCGGTTTATGGCATGGCTGTAAGGGCCTAAGTTTTTGACACATAATCAGAGTGTTCATCACCACACACACACTTCATTTGAAGAAACTTGATGAATACATATGAAGAGCAAGTAGCCACCATCAACATGATCATTAGAGAATAAACTCACAAAATGCGAATGTGGCATTTCCCACATGCAGCATATAGGGGCTGGACAAATGAAAAACTCCTACACTTTGCTAGGGATGTCCATGCCAAGTGTCACCCAAATTCAAAACCTTTTTGAACTCCTTTTGGGTATAGCTAGAAAGTGGGTGGTTTGAACTCAAATTTAAATTCAAACTATTTTCCATCCCATGAATTCAAAAGTGGGAGGCATATTATTACTCAGCACATTTTTGTGAGCTCACCCACCAATTTTCACACCATTTGGAGTTGATCTTGACATGAGCTAAGTTTAGCAAATTCAAACTTTATTTGAATTTCAAACTGCATATGTGCTGAAATTTAGTCAAAGACTTCACAAATTGAATTCCACAATTCCAAATGGGCATGTGGTAGATAATTCAAATGACCAAGGGTATTAGAGGGATTACTGTTTGTAGCAGTGAGAGGAAGTCAATTTCAGAGGTTAAAAGGGGGTGGGACCCACATGTCATAGAGGGGCAGATCAAAACTTGCAACTGAAGCAAATTCCTGATCTTTTCTCAAACCCACCGAGAGCTGCCGGGCGCCACCGAGGAGCCTGCCGCGCCACCAGCTGCTTGCTCCCACGCGCTGGTGCCCATGGTCGGTCCCGATCCATTCTTAACGTGGTCCATGCCCTCTGCTGAAGCAAACCCCGTTTGCCTTCTCCTCCTCGCGTGCAAACACCGAGCGGCGCTCTCTCCCCTCCGCTACCTCAGCTCGATCGGGAAACCAGCCGAAACGACCGCGCCATCCCCCCCCCCCCCCCCCCGAGCTGCAAAACGGCACGGTGCACTCGCTGCTCGCGTCCCCAACCCAGAAACGATGAGCTTCGGCCTCCTTTCCCCTTCCACAGTCCACTCCACCACGACCTAGCTTCAGCTGACGGTCGGCCGCTCGTCGACAGCCCTCCACAGGGGTTTTCACGGTCAAGCGATCAAGGCAACGGGAGCGCGCTGGGTTAGTGCTACTCTCAACCAAATCTCAAGCCACGCCGTGAAGCATCTGCGGTGAATTTCAAGTTTTCACTCCGGCGAGTTCTAACCGAGCGGCGGGTATGGTTTCTTCAAATTCTCCCTCTCTGATCATCCATAGGTCGTCAAACTCTGCACATAGGCACTGGACTAGCCGGCGATGGTCTTTGCTTTAGGATCCGCCGCATGAAAACACCTCGGAGCAACGTATTCTGAGCTTTACTGAGCGTGTTCTTCGTGGAATCAATCGGGCGCACGATGCCAAGCTAGTTGCCATAGTTTCCGAGCTAATTCATGGCCCTTCCGAGCTGTGCGATCACCCACTAGTGCTGTAGAGCTAGTCGGTCAAGGTTTTTGCGGTCTAGGAACCTCGGGCGATGGCGCCGAACTTCAACCGAGGCTGCAACACGTCGCCGGCTATCTTCCGTTCATCGGCAGCCCCAGAACACCTCACCATCGTGTTCCTCGATGTCGCATATGCCCTGGCGGTGAGTTTTAGCCCGTACGGTGGCCCGAACTGGCAAACCGGCGAGTGGCAGTTAGCTCCGGCGATCTGAGCCCGAGGGCGCGCGAAAGGCAGCCGGAGGAAGAAGAAGAAGCCCGGTGGGTCCTGGCTGTCGGTGGTGGAAATTTTAAACTGGGATCTGCTGTGGCACAGGATCGGGCGTGGCTGCACGCAAAGGATTAAGTGGCCGCGTGTGTCGACCGATGAGGAGTTGACACGTAGCCCGGTCCCACCCGCAGCAGTTTGAACTTTTTCCCGATTTTTAAATTTTGTTCAAACTTCAAACCCACATAACTTTGGCTAGGGAACTCCAAATCGACTGAACCAAATTTTGTTGGATTCAGCTCTCTTAGTAATTTCCAGCACATCAAGTTTCACTTCATTAAAATCACTATTTCTCCAGAATTAATTCTTCAAAGTTCAAACTGGTTAGAATTTTAACTAGAGAACCCTTTGGAGGAAAATTCTGAAATTTTGCTGGGATGTTCACCAAAATATCCCTGAGCTGCCATAAAAATTTCATATCCATTTGATCTCATTTGATCCACCTAATGGTGTGATTAATAAAACTGTTCCAGAGAAAATAGAAAATGTCCAGAAACATTTTTCATAAATTCTCTGAAATTGTTTAGCTCATATATTTAGCTAGGAACCTTCAAATTAAGTGAAACCAACTCCATTAGAACCCTCTGAAAATCTAGTTTTCAGAAAGTCATGGCTTGCTCCATGAAAATCCCTAGAACACCCTAAGAGCTCCAATTAAGGTCAAGTACATAATTATTTGTGGAGAGCTCAAATGAGCTTTGCTGCAAATGAAACTTGGCCAAGTCTCTGTTTAGGTTGTATCCAAACCACATTAAAAATTTCAGAGTCATTGGGTAAGTCTAGTGGGACTTATAAACTTCACAAGTTTAAATTCAATTCAAATGCATTTAAATTAATACATATACATGTTATCTCATGTAGTCGCTAAGGGTGAGGAGGAACCCGAAGTCTTAGACTTTGTCACTCCGGAAGAGCAGCTAACCTACAACCAAGAGCAGCAAGGCAAGCTCCGGTTTGCATTAACCTCTTTACAAATTTTTATATTTTTGAGCACTTCCTTTGAGTACCATTTATCTCTTGCATTAGAGTCTTGTTTGAAACCCAAATGCATAGCAAAGAAAACCATGGGTTGGGATTAGGATTGAAAACCTCGTTAGCCAATGCAATGCTAAGATAGAGTAGGATTCGATACAAGTCGAGTAGTTGGAACTACTCGCGAGAATAGGCTACAGGCACATCGCTCAGGTAAAGATAGCAAATGAAACACATGGCAAGAAAAATGAGACCGAGCGGAGAGTAAGGGAAGCAGGACTTTGGGGCCTGGGTGCTGTAGCTCAGCTTGTGTCGATTGAGGACCGACCCGTGTGCGGGCCTGTTGAACAAGCTAGAACAGTACCGAAGACCAAATGGCTATATGGGAACCGGGAAACTGATGTAACTCGGGTAGCTGGGTGTTGAGGCATAGCTGGTCGTTCAGAGGGTAGGTTGAGAGCTCGAGGTGTAAATCGGCTGGCGGCACTGTGGATGCGCACGCAGAGACCTCTTGCTCGGGATGATTGGACCGGTTCAACATTTGGCTGACGGGTGAAAGGTGGTTGCGTACGACGTCTGTGATGGTTGCTGTAGGCAACATCAAGTACGGGTGTACGTGACGGGTTATTCGGGTAACCCTGCAGGTGTAAATTGATTATAATCGCCGTCCCTCACGGTCAGTGAGTACCACTTGTTCACTGTGCCGTGACGTAGAAAGAACAGGCAAGATTCATGTTAAAAGTTTGCTGGTTTGAAAGATATACCTTACTTGTTAATGTCTTGTTGTAGTTTAGAGCTAATTAAAGTTCTTTTCAACTTTGGGCAAAGTATATGAGGGAAATGTGTTTCTTGTTTGATTGCGGCTCTCTCATGTGCCTTAGCGTAAGGTTCTCCACAACCTGCTGCTAAAACTTGAAAGTAATGTTCCACCAATTAAGCGAGTCCTTTGCAACTTATTTTACCTCATGTAACCTATAAACCTTCATGTAGAAGTTTCATGTATAGGAGAGACGGGTCAGTCTTGCTGAGCCATCGTGCTCACTGCTTGTGTTTGAAGCTTTTGCAGGGTTTTATGAGGAAGGGACTCCCGAGGAGGAGACGGAACCCCAGGAGGGGAACCCCATCGAGTGTTAGTCGTACACGCCGCCGTGTTAGTGTGTGTGCGTGCTAGTGGGAACACGTTCACGGGCTGAACGTGAACTCGGTGAATAGTCTACGCCTATGAGTGTAGACTGGACTATTTTGTTGTAAAAATGTTCATAAACTGGTTTATGTAATAAAACTTTGCTTCCGCTTTGTACCTTTGATGTGTGTTATCCGGTGCTGTGCAATGCAGCACCCCTCAGCATGATCCTGGCTCGACAAGACCGTGGGGTCGTGTCAGCGTGGTATCAGAGCACGCTTGAGGTTTAACGCACTACAAAGGTTATCTTTTTCAAAAATCCAGTGAGGAACGAGTTAGTAGCCCATATAAGGATGTTATTAGTGTATAGAAAGTGACATGCTAACCTATTTGCTTATGTTAGAAAATTGTGCATCTCGAGAAGCTTTATGTCTTGGGGGGTGCATGTAAGCTCTGTCCACCAGTGCGCACAAGCTGAAGGGTGGAGCCCCACGGGTGGCAGGTAACCCGACCCAATTTAATATCCTCTACGACTCTTCATGTCGTTTGGGGTATTCGAGCAACGTCTGTCCCTGGCATGCTTTGGGTAATTTGGGAGACCCTGTCACGTGGTCTGTAACGTGAACACGTAGCTAGGCGTGTTTGTCTTGAGAACATCCGGGCGAGTGATGACGGCCGGGTGTACGAACTGTATGGATACCGGGCTCGGTGTGCAGCCGAGTCTGACGATTGTGTGAGTTATCTGCAGGTAGTCTAACCATGAAACGGTAGACGAGTAGCATCCGTGTGCAAGAGATGTTTAATGCCACTGAACTAACGAAGCCGGCTAAGTCCGGTATAGATTTTTCTTTGTGAGGACGTAGTACCGACATGATCTGGTGACGCATCGACGTCACATCTCACTAAATAAACAACTTAATTGTAAAACTGGAAAGTTTTAATTCAGAGCACTAAAAATTGATGTAACTCCTTCCCTTAATCAGGATATTCAAAGTTAACAAGTTTTCAACTTATAGGATACTAAGGACAGAGTCCCCTGTTTTCAGCTGAATTAAGGCTGAAGTTAATCAGAGATTAGAGGTTGAGTCCTTTCGAGGATGGGGTCATATGACACATTTCTGGAAAGTTTTGGAAGATCTTTACAACTTTTCTGTTGAGGTCCAGAGGTGTTTCATCCTCTAACTAATCTAAAAATGCAGTAGAGTTGAAACTGTCCAGAAAACAGGGCAGAGCAAACACTCTCTGTAACTCTCTGTAAATTGAGCATAACTTCCTGCATAAAAATTCAAAAATAGAAAATAAGGTAGTTCTGAAAATTTTATGAGATGGGTTACAACTTTGTAACAAAAAGTTTTGTCAGATTGAGAGTATAATTAACCTGAATTCTTGGATCAAATCAGTACCTCGAGCAGGGAGGTGCTGTCCAATTGTCTCCAGAAATTCTATTAACTTTGACATCTCATAACTTTTGAACCAGGACAGATATTAGGCCATGCAAATACTTTATGGAAATCTATTGAAGTTTGCTTTAACTTTGAGGTTGAGCTCCAGAATTGGTTTTCCCTTTAGCATGGCCTAAATCAGGTTGGAATGGAAACTGATCAGGACTGTCGTGTTGGACAGCAGATCAGCAGTCAAGTTTGTATAAATTTGAACTATGTTTCCAAGTTTTATGAGTTCAATGACATGTTTTATGTTATGACTCAAGTGTTTACTGTTCAAATAAGTATTTGACATTTCTCAAATATGTTTCTACAGATGACAGCGGACAGACAGTTAGAGAATGGGTGGGTGGTGTCCCACTGTTCTCACCGCGGCGGCTATCCGGAAACGTTGAGGCAGATGCTTCAATACTTCGGGTACAGCAAGATGCCGCAGTACTTCGCCAAAGAAGAAGGTGAGGAGGGGAACAAGACGTGGATGATCCATGTCGAAGTTCCTGCCGGACCTACGCCACCCGGTTGGGCGCCGTTCACCGTTACGGTGAGACGTAGACAACCGGAGGGAATGTGACAAGTGGCAGCCCGCGACACCATGTCGCGTTTCTGCCAACTACACGTGAGAGCTATGGAGGGCACTCCATACGCGATCGTTCCGGTGGAGGGACGGGCTAATCATGTGTGGGAAGGGAGGTACATGGAGGCAACAGATCCGGGTTGCCCAAGGTACAACCCCGCGGAGGCGAACCTCAGCCTCCAGATAAGGGTGGGAAAGGCCGTGATGGACAGCCAAGCTGTTCATACGGAGTGTCTCGCCATGAGGCTCCAGGAGAGCAACAGCCGTGGAGACCACTTCGAGAGTACTCACAGCACACTCCACAATGTTCTCCTTCTGACGATTAAGCGACTGAACGAACAGCATAATCAGTTGCATCGTCTGAAGAAGGCGAAGAAGAAAGACGAGACGTTGCGGCTTTGCGTGGACTATCGTCCATTAAACGCTGTAACCATCAAGAACAAGTACCCGTTGCCACGGATCGACATGTTGTTTGATCAGTTGGTCGAAGCAAAGATATTTTCCAAGATGGACTTAAGATCCGGATACCACCAGATTAAGATACGGGCTGAGGACATTCTGAAGACGGCTTTCTCGACGAGGTACGGGCTTTATGAGTACCTGGTCATGTCCTTTGGCCTCACCAATGCTCCAGCTCACTTCATGTATTTGATGAACTCGGTATTCATGCCGGAGCTGGATAAGTTTGCCGTGGTCTTCATCGACGACATATTGATATATTCCAAGTCAGAGGAAGAACACAAGAAGCATCTGTGTATAGTCTTGCAACGGCTGCGGGATCACAAGCTATACGTGAAATTCAGCAAGTTCGAATTATGGATATCGCAAGTGCCTTTTCTCGGGCATATCATCTCAGCGGAGGGCATCGCTGTAGACCCGAGTAAGATCACACAAGTGCTGAATTGGAAGTCCCCGAGAACTGTTCACGAGTTACGGAGTTTCCTCGGACTCGCGGGATATTATCGGAGGTTCATTCTGAACTTCTCGAAGATTGCCAAGCCTATGATGGAGCTGCTGAAAAAAGCTACCAAATATGTTTGGAATCCAGCATGTGAAGCAGCGTTCAAGGCATTAGTGAACCACCTGACATCAGCACTGGTTTTGGCGCAGACGGACACAACAAAACCATTCAATGTGTACTGCGATGCATCCGGCATTGGGCTCAGATGTGTGCTGATGCAAGACCGAAGGGTGGTTGCGTACGGATCACGGCAGCTCAGAAACCATGAGCAAAATTATCCAACTCATGACTTAAAGCTCGCTGCCGTGGTACTTGCACTTAAAATGTGGAGGCACTACCTACTCGGTAACCTCGTACATTTATATACGGACCACAAAAGCCTCAAGTACATATTCACTCAGAAGGAGCTGAACATGAGGCAGCGAAGATGGTTAGAGTTGATAAAGGATTACAAAATAGGGATCCATTATCACCCTGGCAAGGCAAACGTAGTGGCGGATGCGCTGAGCCGCAAGTCACACGTCAATAACCTGACCATCACACCGTTGGAAGAGAGCGAACCACAACTGCATGTGATTCCACATGGAGCTCTCTACAACTTAGCTTTGATCCCCACCATCCGTGAAGAAATAGCGGCAGCCCAGAAAAGTGACAATGGCATGTCACATTTGCGGAGACGTATAGACAGTGGGGAACTGAAATGTTTCCGGAATGATGGAGACGGCGTCCTATGGTTCAAAGACCGGATCGTCGTACCCCGTAACCCGGAGTTACGGAGGAAATTCTTTGATGAGGCTCACTTGTCAAAGTTTTCTATTCACCCCGGCAGAAACAAAATGTATCAAGAACTCAGAAGCAGTTTTGGTGGACATGGATGAAGCGGGAGATCGCAAATTACGTGTCCGAGTGTGATACATGTCGAAGGGTGAAGGCAGATCATATGCGGAAACCGGGACTGCTACAACCACTGGACGTTCCTACCTGGAATTGGGAGGATGTGAGCATGGACTTCATCATCGGTTTACCCACCACTTATCAGAAACATGATTCTGTGTAGGTGATCGTCGACCGGCTCACCAAAGTTGCCCATTTCATCCCGGTCAACACCAACTACAACGCCAAGAAGTACGCTGAACTGTACATCTCATGGATCCTATGCTTGTACGGCGTACCCCGCACCATCACATCGGATCGGAGCACTTTATTTGTGTCCCGTTTTTGGGAGCAGCTACACGCTGCGTTGGGGACGAAGTTGATCCGTAGTTCAGCATACCACCTGCAGACGGATATGCAAACCGAGCGGGTAAATCAAATTTTAGAAGATATGTTACGAGCTTGCGCTATCAACCATGGCGAGAACTGGGATGATCACTTGCCATTGGCCGAGTTCTCGTACAACAATGGGTACCAAGCCAGCATCAAGATGGCGCCTTACGAGGCACTATACGGGAAAAAATGCCACACACCACTGAATTGGTGTGAGTCTGGCAAAAGGGTTACCTTCAGAATTGATCTTGTCAACAATGCGGAGGAAAAGGTTCAGCTGATTCTAGCGAACCTAAAAGCCGCCCAATCCCGGCAGAAACAATATGCGGACCGGAGAAGACGTCCATTACAGTTCGAAGTCGGGGATCATGTATACCTATGTGTGTCTCCAATGAAGGGCGTGAACAGATTCAGGGTGAGAGGAAAGTTGGCACCCTGATTCATCGGTCCATTTCAGATTACCGAAAGATGTCGATCAGTAGCATACCGGCTGAAACTACCAGAAGCACTTTCCAGTGTGCACGACGTCTTTCACATTTCCCAGCTGCGGAAGTATCTTAAGCTATCAACTACCATTCAGCTGGAGGACATAGAAGAACTGAAACCGGATCTCACGTATCGGGAGGAACCGGTTCAGATTATAGATGAAAAGGCCCGAACCACACGCAACCGTACGTTGTGGTTCTACAAAGTGCTACGGAGCAACCACTCCATGGACGAAGCGAAATGGGAGAGTGAAGGATTTCTTCGCACTAACTACCCTGACTTTTTCACGTCGCATATACGGTAATTTTCCACCGTCCTCTCTCTCATTTTCACCTTATAATCTCAGGACGAGATTCTTTTAAGGGGGGAGGAATGTAAGGGCCTAAGTTTTTGACACATACTCAGATTGTTCATCACCACACACACACTTCATTTGAACAAACTTGATGAATACATTTGAAGAGCAAGTAACCACCATCAACATGATCATTGGAGAATAAACTCACAAAATGCAAAAGTGTCATTTCCCACATGCATCATATAGGGGCTGGACATATGAAAAACTCCTACACTTTGCTAGGGATGTCCATGCCAAGTGTCACCCAAATTCAAAACCTTATTGAAGTACTTTTGGGTATAGCTAGAAAGAGGGCGGTTTGAACTCAAGTTTAAATTCAAACTATTTTCCATCCCATGAATTCAAAAGTGGGAGGCATATTATTACTCAGCACATTTTTGTGAGCTCACCCACAAATTTTCACTCCATTTGGAGTTGATCTTGACATGAGCTAAGTTTAGCAAATTCAAACTTTATTTGAATTTCAAACTGCATATGTGCTGAAATTTAGTCAAACACTTCACAAATTGAATTCTACCAATTCCAAATGGGCATGTGGTAGATAATTCAAATGACCAAGGGTATTAGAGGGATTACTGTTTGTAGCAGTGATAGGAAGTTAATTTCAGAGGTTAAAAGGGGGTGGGACCCACATGTCATAGAGGGGCAGATCAAAACTTGCAACACTGAAGCAAATTCCTGATCTTTTCTCAAACCCCCCGAGAGCTGCCGGGCGCCACCGAGGAGCCTGCCACGCCACCAGCTGCTTGCTCCCACGCGCTGGCGCCCAGGGTCGGTCCCGAACCCTTCTTAACGTGATCCAGGCCCTCTGACGAAGCAAACCCCGTTTGCCTTCTCCTCCTAGTGTGCAAACACCGAGCGGCACTCTCTCCCCTCCGCTACCTCAGCTCGATCGGGAAACAGGCCGAAATGATCGCGCCATCCCCCCCTGAGCTGCAAAACGGCATGGTGCACTCGCTGCTCGCGTCCCCAACCCAGAAACGAGTGAGCTTTGGCCTACTTTGCCCTTCCACAGTCCACTCCGCCGCGACCTAGCTTCAGTTGACGGTCAGGCGCTCGTGGACAGCCCTCCATAGGGGTTTTCACGGTCAAGCGATCAAGGCCACGGGAGCGCGCTCGGTTAGTGCTACTCTCAACCAAATCTCAAGCCACGCCGTGAAGCATCGGCGGCGAATTTCAAGTTTTCACTCCGGCGAGTTCTAACCTAGCGGCCGGTAGGGTTTCTTCAAATTCTCCCTCTCTGATCCTCCATAGGTCATCAAACTCTGCACATAGGCGCTGGACTAGCCGGTGGTCATCTTTGCTTTAGGATCCGCCGCATGAAAACACCTCGGAGCAACGTATTCCGAGCATTACCGAGCGTGTTCTTTGCGGAATCAATCGGGCGCACGATGCCGAGCTAGTTGCCGCATTTTCCGAGCTAATCCATGGCCTTGCCGAGCTGTCCGATCACCCACTGGTGCTGTAGAGCTAGTCGGTCAAGGTTTTGGCAGGCTAGGAACCTCGGGCGACGGCGCCGAACTTCAACCGAGGCCGCCACACGTCGCCGGCCATCTTCCGATCATTGGCAGCCCCAGAACACCTCACCATCGTGTTCCTCGATGTCGCATATGCCCTGGCGGCGAGTTTTAGCCCGTACGGTGGCTGGAACCGGCGAGTGGCAGTTAGCTCCGGCGAGCTGAGCGCGCGGGCGCGCGAAAGGCAGCAGGAGGATGAAGAAGCCCGGTGGGTCCCGGCTGTCAGCGGTGGAAATTTTAAACTGGGATCAGCTGTGGCACAGGATTGGGTGCGGCTGCGCGCAAAGGATTCAGTAGCCGCGTGTGTCGACCGATGAGGAGTTGACACGTAGCCAGGTCCCACGCGCAGCAGTTTGAACTTTTTTCCGATTTTCAGATTTTGTTCAAACTTCAAACCCACATAACTTTGGCTAGGAAACTCCAAATCAAGTGAACCAAATTTTGTTGGATTCAGCTCTCTGAGTACTTTCCAGCAAATCAAGTTTCACTTCATGAAAAGCACTATTTCTCCAGAATTAATTCTTCAAATTTCAAACTGGTTAGAATTTTAACTATAGAACCCCTTGGAGGAAAATTCGGAAATTTGTGACCTGCATGTTTAGTGATATGTTCCATGGCTTTGTCATTTCATGTATTGATGAATATGTGATTTGTTAGTGAAACTACACAATATAAAAAATGACGTTGTGCTAAATGTGATCCTCAGCTTGTATCCATCAAGTGGAACTATGATGAAGAGATAAGTGTAAAGTCCCAAAAATGTAAAGGCAATAAACAGAGGGTTGACAACCGTTATGTTTGGAATGCATGAAAATGGGACTTACAAAAACTTCATACACGTGATGATGCACATGGGAGTCCAAACAAACGACCTCTCACGTTCATTTGAAATGTGTTAAGCCAAGGGTGAATTAAACATCATGTGTAAAGTTCTCATGTGTAAGAGGGAGTTTAAATTCATATTTGAACTCAAATGTCCCCTCAAGTTACTGCCAAAAATTTGGAATACACATGTATCCTCATAACTTTAAATTGGAGGAAATTTAGGGTGGCCACATTCTGATTTTAGGGTGGGCCAAAAAAAGAGTTAAATATGATCATTTCCAAATTTTAGTGGAATTCAAATTTGAAAGTGAAATTAACACTGGATTTGGTTTATTCAAAAGTCAGCCCTCGTCTAAACTCCCGAAATATCATATTGAGGGGATTTACATGAATGAAGATCTTTTGGAAACATTCGGAGGATAAGAAGAGGAGGAAAGGGGGTGGACCCCACGTGTCATGGAGCCACTTTAACTTGCTCCCAAAAACTTCCTTTGTTCAGTGTCGAACACCACCCGAGCTCTCACAGCGCGCCACCGAGCTGCAAGCAGAGGCCACCTACTTGCTGCTTCTTTCGCGCTGGCAACCAGCTCGTGGGATTGAGTAGCTCCCGGCGTGATCTTTCGCTCACAAAAACAGCAACCCCAGGCGTTGTTTCCCCCTCGAACAGGAACTGAACCGGGAGTTCCGAATTTAAAGTTTTGAACCTAACGGAAGGTTAACTCCTGGTAATCAAATTCAGTTTGTGGGAATGGCTGCAAATTTTCAATTTGAAGTTGGGGATCCACTGTTGTTTAGGGGGAGACTACCGGCAGGACCCGCATGTCATAGAAACAGGGAACCATCTGATTTCTGTTCTGTGTGGGCTTGCCACCTAGGGGGTGTAGAGCTCCAGCAAGCTGCCTGTTTGCCGGCTTCCGGAGTCGGTTCACTTCCTTGTTCTTAGCTGCTCGCTAAAGGTCACGGGTTGCACAAATCAAATGTTTCTTCTCTGTCTCACACGAGCAAACCCACGGCACAGAACGTCCTCTCGCGCGCTCACCCGACAACAGAACCCGGCTCCGCCTCTTCTCTGCTTTTCATCACCAATCAGCCACCGGCCACTGTGGCACCAAGATAAGTTTACCAGGAGATACGATGCTCCGCGTATCACCCGCAGACGGATGGTCAAACTGAACGGGTGAACCAAGTGTTGGAAGACATGCTACGCGCTTGTGCCATCAACCACGGCAAGAATTGGGACGATCATTTGCCGTTGGCGGAGTTTTCTTACAACAATGGCTATCAAGCTAGCCTCAAGATGGCGCCGTATGAAGCTCTCTACGGCCGGAAATGTCACACACCTCTCAACTGGTCCGAGTCCGGCGAGCGAGTTATCTACGGCATTGAACTTGTGAATGAAGCTGAAGAACGAGTGTGAGTAATACAAGCCAATCTTAAGGCTGCTCAATCTCGTCAGAAGAGCTATGCGGATAAAAGACGCCGCCCTCTCTACTTCGACATTGGGGACCATGTTTATGTCCGTGTGTCTCCGATGAAGGGAGTTCACCGTTTTGGAGTGAAGGGCAAGCTTGCGCCGCGATTCATTGGTCCGTTCGTCGTTATTGAAAAATGCGGACCTGTGGCCTATCGCTTGGATTTACCGGCGTCGCTCGCAGGGATTCACAATGTCTTCCATATCTCTCAGCTGAGGAAATGCCGCAAACCCTCAGCTGAAATCCGCACTGAAGACATGGAATTTCTTCAACCGGACCTCACGTACACGGAGTATCCGATCCGGATCATCGATGAAAAGACTCGTGCCACAAGAAACTGGACCTTATGGTTCTACAAGGTCTTGTGGAGTAACCATACCGCTGATGAAGCGACGTGGGAAAGCGAGGATTATCTTCGAACGTATTATCCGGACTTGCTATCATCATATACCCGGTAAGGTTTTTCCCCACTTTGCTTTTCCTTTGGAATCTCGGGATGAGATTCTTTTT
Organism: Neostapfia colusana; assembly: GCA_030760725.1. Lineage (NCBI taxonomy): Eukaryota > Viridiplantae > Streptophyta > Magnoliopsida > Poales > Poaceae > Neostapfia > Neostapfia colusana. The sequence continues at coordinate 42,069,123 of JASWHV010000002.1, read as the reverse complement.
AAGGGGGGGGGTGTAAAATCCCCAAAAGTGGTAGCAAGAAAATTCTGCTCATATACACTTATGAAAAATGAGGGGAATTAAAACTTTGAATTATAAGGGGGTGAGTTCAAAGTGAGGGTTTAGACTTCCCAAAACTTCCAAAAATGGAGATCTAAATTCATAACTTGGATCTTCATAGTCCAAATATTTAACCTTCCAAATTTCAGCTCATTTGGAGGAGTTTCAATATTTGTTTGGGATTAAAAGGAAAAGCCCTCTAATCTGAATTTCAAATTCAGTTTCAAATTCCAATTCCCTCAATTTCAAATTTTGGTTTCACAAATGTGTTCTCCACCTTTTAATAAGCAGCCATGCCAAAAATTGGAAACTTTGGAGCTAGTTTGCTATATTTTTAAGGCAATACAAAGTGGAGAATTCAAACTCATTTTCAAATTCAAATGATCAAACCACATCCAAATTTCACACCAGAATTGAAACCATTTGAATTCAGCAAATTCAAACTTAACTTTGGGGTGAAGTAAAGCCTTTAATGTTGAGTTGCTGGATAGAAAATATCAGGAAAATTTGACTAAACAAAGGGGGGGAGGTGGGGCCCATTTGTCAGCCACCCACAGGAGCTACCGCCTCAGCCGACGGCGGTCGAACAGCGGGAGCGCGCCAGCTCCCGGTCGAACCCGCGCCCGAGGGAGAGCCCGCGCCACCTCCTGCTGCCTCGGTGGCTCGGTTGGATCACGGCAAGGGGTGCGCCGGAGCTGTTTCACTTCTTCCCCTGCTATAACTCGCGCCTCCGCCGTTTCTTTCGCCCAGAACACCGCCGCCGTTCCTCCCGATCACGCCGCAGCTACTGAGCTCGGTTGCTCAAGCACCCAACAGCGAAGAGCTGCGCCCACCAGTGCTCTAGCCATCCAGCACCTCTCCTTCCCTGTCCCGAACGTGATTGCTACGTATATTGGCAAAATAACCACGATCCTCGGGTGAACGTGGAAGAACCGAGGGAGGTCGCCATGAACAGCGTGCTACGGCCGGTGTCACCACCCCTTCCCTACACAAGAAAGGTGTGTTTACATGTCCTGATCGTGTAGCCGGAAGCCGTTTAGCGGTTGCTAGAATCGGTGGCAAGAATTTCACCGTTTCCCCAAACGGTACAACGACGGGTAGTGCTCGGTCTAGCCAAAAATTCGTGGTGCACGATCCTTTAGACCTCGAGTAAGCTTGCACAGAGCTTCTCTATTTCCTAGTGCCTCTCCTCGACGAAGAACCAAGCAAAAACATCAAGAAACGAGGGAGCCCTAGCTGTTTTCTTAGTCGCCGGTGCAAAAGCACCTCGAGTCGCCGTGGAGCCCTCGGTTGCCGGCTGTTTCACCGGCGGCCAGGACCCTTACGGGCTTCTACATCATTCACTGATGCTCTAGAGCCAGAGAATTGATCGTATGATGGAGGAACGAGGGTCCCCGACCTCGCCGGAGTTCAAAACTTTGCTGCCACCGGTGCGCGATGGTTTCCGGTGAGCCACGGCCGCCGGCGACCCTCCCACAGTGTTCAGCACGGTTGAATACGGGGGAGAGGTGAGTTTAGGCCCGGGGGATGGCCGGGAGAGCCGTTCCCGCCACCCTCGCCGGAGCAACCGCCGCGGAATCCTCTGTTGGCGCGAGGTAGAAGAAGGTGGGGGCCTGTCCCATCTGTCAGTGGCACCGGGTAGGCGCCGGATTGGGGTGCGTCTCGGGATCGGCTGTGGCTGCGTGGGTTAACCCCGTAGCCCCCGGTGTTGCCGAAATCTCACTGGTCCGATTTAAAACAGTGGGCCCAGCGGCAATTATTTGAAGTTTCTAGTAGAGAAATAATTCCAGGAATTAGCTGATCTTTACAAGCCCATAACTTTGTGTAGAAAACTCCAGAAAGAGTGAGACCAATTTTGTTGGATTCCTCATGAGGAGTACTTCACAGAGAAACCAATTTTAGGCTATGAAAATGTCCAGGAATTTCGTTAGAATTGTTTTTAGTAAATCTTTTAGGGATTTATTACAGGAGCAATTATTTATGAAATATTTCCAAATTTGGGCAGCTAGTCCTTTACATAGTTACTGATCTCCAGTAAAAATTTGGGCTTCATTGGGGATAATTTGCTAGGCTAAACTGCCTTCCCAAGTTCAGCCTTTATTGGGAAATTCAAATTTAAACAGAAGCTTTTTCAGAACTCCTGTCCAACTTCAAAAATTCATATCTCTCTGTTGGTAGCTCCAAAAATGGTGATACAAATTTTGTTAGAACCATGGAGACTTACCCTAATCATATCTTCCATTACTAGCTATGTCAAAGCTCCTGAATTGGGCTCAAAATTCAGAGAAGCATTGTACTTGTAGAAATTTTAAAGACTACAATGTGCAATGACATGTCTCCAAAATTGGCTCAAATCATCCTTAGAGAGTTTAGTATCCTCTGTAAAAATCCCAAAGCCAATTAAGGAATCTAAATAGCAGTAGCTATAAATGGAAGTCCAATTCTTATCATTCCTTCATGCTTATACCTATATTTTTTTACATTTCATAATAGTGACCGAAGATGAGGATGCACCGGAGCCCTTGGACGCCCTCCCACCAGAAGCTGACTTCTCATTTAACCCGCAACCAGGCAAGCCCCGGTTTGCACTTAAGTACTTTTTATAAAGCTTTTTATTTGTATCACTTATGTCTAGGGTGAATGTCTGCATTAGAGTTAAGGTGATTGAAACCCCACTTGCATAACCTTTTAGATCCTATGAAGTGTTGGGTAGCTTACAGACTCGACGAGTAGAGAATGCCATGCTAAAATGCTTAGGATCTCGGTAGAAGTCGAGTAGTTGGAATCTACTCACGAGGTAAGGTTTTATCACACGGTTTGGTCAGAATAGAAAATGGCTTAAGAATGGTGAAAATGAGACCCAGCAGGGGGGATAGGAAGCAGTGAGCGGAGGTCTCACGTGCGTAGCCCTGTTGGTGTCGATTGAGGACCGAGTCGTGTGCGGGCCTGCTGAACAAGTATCGAACAGTACCGGATGGCATACTGACATAAGCAGGAAACTGATGTAAATGGTTAACCTGGGTGCCGAGGCTTACCCAACCGTAAATAGGAGTGGGTTGAGGGTAGCAAGGTGTAAATCTGCCGGTGGGCACAGTCACGCTCCACGCGGGGACCTCCTGCCCGTTACGGATGGACCGGTTCGGCATTTGGATTGCCTTTGAAAGGTGGTTGCATACAACATAGTAGGAAGGGTGTGGAATCACGCTTCTGAAAGTGGATGTATGCAACGTGTTGTCCGGGTGTCTCCTGATTGCAATCACCTTCCCTCGCGGTTATTTGAGTACCGCTTGTTCACTGTTTCGTGACGTAGTAAGAAGTAAAGTGAGCCAGTTGAAAGATAATATGCTGTGATGATATATTAATATTTTGGAAACCATGTCTGCTGTAGATGTAGAGCTAATTAAGTTTACTTTCCACTTTGGGCATCACCACATCGGAGGAAATTGTTTCTTGTTTGATTGTGGACTTCCGATGTGAGGACTGCCTAAGGCACATGAATCTGCTGATATAAAACCGAAAGTAAGGATCAACTTATAGGGGTGTCTTTATTGCAAAGTCCTTTCCTACCTTACACAGCTCTGCATGTAGAGTTCCATGCCTAGGCTAGACGGTTAAGCCTTGCTGAGCCATCGTGCTCACGGTTGCAATATTTGAGCTGTATGCAGGTGAGAGCTATGAGGAGGGTTCCGAGGAAGAGGCGATGCCCCCGTCAGGGTACACGGCAGAGATGGAGCCCTGTACGCCGCCGTGATCTCCGGTTTCATGTTGCTAGTGTGTAGCGTCCCCGGGCTGGACGGCTGCACTTTTGTCTAGCTAGAATGAGAGGTTGTATATGTATATTACTTCCGCTGTATGAATAGGTTTTGTAAAAAGACTTCCGCTGTTTTTGTATCTTAAAAAGTTTGTATGTTGATCTTTATTCTTTTCGTGTGTGCTGTTAGGTGCCGCATCGTACGGCACCACCCTATGTGATCCTGGAGTGGGTGAACCATGGGGTGGTCCCCACAGGCATGGTATCAGAGCCGCATTGGGAATAGCATGCTCAGAAAGAGCTTATTTTGAAAACTTAGAAGTAGTCGAGTGAGATTTAGTCATTAAGCCCACATAAGGTCTATGATAGTACTAGTTATGATGGTGGAAAGCTAACATATTTGTTATACATTCTGTAACGACGCTCCGACGTCAGGTAAGAGGAAAGGTACGCCACCGTAGGCGGATCAATTGCGGTAACTCGCCATACGAGAAATTGTATGGAAGGATATACCGTGGCTTGGCACGGTAGTGAATATGGGTCTCTGAACCTCTTAATGGTTCTGAGAGCATATGAAAACGCTGATCTCCAGCGTGCTTTAGGCAAAAGTGAGAATACCCCATCGTGTGGTAAGCAACACGATAGTATGCAACTCTTGAACGTTCAATGTTCAAAGGGCCATACGCAGCGCTCGCCATCGGTGTGCCTCAATGGTCATGAGGCAGTAGGTGGTATCCGTTGGGTTGATAAAATTCCCAACCATGACGACCCGTTCACGCTCTACTCGGGTTCCCCATCGTGTGGTGTGAAAACACGACCATGTACCTTGAGACGTGGCTTGACTCAAGGACGGTCCGTATGGCGATGATACGGACTGTATGTTTTTATTATGATATGGAACTGCTGCAATGTTAAAACCCTTGTGTGCACAATTATTGTGTGTTCTTCTGCAGGTACATTAACCACGTTAGTGCATGATGTGTAGAAACCGTTTGTGAGTGACGTTCTTAGTTCCACCATGACACGTGTATGCCGGAATAGTGGTTTAGAATTTTTCTTTGGTGAGGAAACGTAGTACCGAGACTGCATAAAAGTTTATTTTCAAAGAAAAGATTCAAAATGAAGTTTAGGATTCCATTTAGGGGTTATTGAACTCCTATATTGAACTAAGAGTCAATTGGGAGTTTAGATTCAATCTTCAAAAACTTAGTAACAACCTCCCCTGTTTCGGCAGAAATTTTGCTGAACATAAACAGGGAAGACCAAATGCTCCCTAGAATTTTCCGTATTTTGACCAAAATACTTAGTTTCACCGTTCGACGTCCAGTGGCTGTTGTAAAACAGCGAGTTGGAGTTGAAGGGTTTATGCATTTGACACATCACTTCGAGTTAGTACATGTTTGGGTCCAATACAATAGCGAGGAATCATGCATGCTAACACACTTAACATCCCGTGGTGACCCCGATGGTCGAAATGAACTTTTAACCCATAAAGTTCAATATTTTGGAACTCGATCGTGTGACACGGTCCAGGGATGTATATGTTGTATAAAGTTTATACTTTATCCATATGTGTGACTCTTATGTGTACTATTTATTCCATTCTCACATCACTATTGTATATACTGGATGAAATAAACCAACATGTGCTGATCGTTTGAATGGTCTGAATGCAGAATGGTGCGGACACGTTCAACGCAAGAGGAGGGATGTCCGAGTCAAGTTCGTGGTGATGAGTCTCCACCTCCGGAGCAAACCACGACGCAGCAGCAACCACCTCCTCCACCGCCAGAACTTCCAAGGAATCTTGCGGAGGTTCTCGCTGCAGTGCTCGGCTCGCGCGACGAGCAAACCGAGTTGCTGTGGATGCTAGTGCAGCAGAATGCGTCCCATCAGGGAGGACGCCAAGACAATGGGCAGCGCCAGCCCCAACAAAGCTCTTATTCAGAATTCATGGCGACCCATCCACCGGTCTTCACGGAGGCCGAAGAACTTTTGGAGGCGGACAGCTTTATCCGCACTCTGGAGGCAAAGTTCGGGCTGCTACGATGCACCGAACATCAGAAGGCGCTGTACGCAGCGCAACAGCTTCAAGGAGAAGCCGGTACCTGGTGGGCGAACTACACCGCCTCCTTACCGGCTGGCCATGCCGTCACATGGACGGAGTTCCGGGAGGCGTTCCGCGCCTATCACATACCTCCCGGGGTTATGGAAATGAAGCTCCAGGAGTTCCTGGCGCTACGACAAGGCGAGAGGAGTGCTCATGAGTACTCCAGGTTATTCAACCGGCTGGCGCAGTATGCGCCAGGATTTGTGGGGATGGAAGACAACAAGCGCAGTGCATTCTTCCGGGTCCTGAATTCCAAGATGAAGGTCCATCTTGCCCAAAGCAATCGCGGCACATTCAACGACCTAGTTAATGCCTCGATTCTACAAGAGAATGCTCAGCGCGAGCGCGGTTCTGACAAGAGGAAACGCAGCGCGCTGACGAGCAGCAGTGGTGGGATGCCAAAGAAATACCGCGTGGTGTATCGCTCACCATCCGGTCAGAGATGGCAGCCACCGGCGCGACCGCCTCAGTTTTGCGGTTGGCAATATAATGCGCCGGGTTTTCGACCGACCTATCCACCACAGCAACAGCAGCAGCAAAGGATGGTCCCGCGTGCGCCTCAGTTTCAACAGCGTGCACCGGGATTCCGTCCTCAAGTCGGCGGGACCCCGACACCTTACACGTGCTACACGTGTGGCCGTGTCGGGCACATTTCAACAGACTGCCCCGAGCCGCGACAGGGCAGGGGTGTAGCACCATATCAGGGTGCTAATCAACCCCGCAACCAGCCCAAGAAACCAGCACCAAAACCTGGCAACGTCCACCACTTAGCCATCGAAGACGTGCCGGAAGGCGAACCCATCCTCGTGGGTACGTTCTCCTATTTAGATCATCCCGTAGTCATACTTTTTGACTCTGGTGCCACCCATAATTTCATAAGTCAGTCTTATGTTATTAAATATCAACTGCCTATCATTCCCACAAATAATTCATATTTGATATGTTCTCCGAGTGGGAAAATAACAGCTGATAGAATGGTCTATAGAGCACCATTACAGTTGGGTGGAGATCTATACCCGACGTCTCTAATCATGTTAGAGAGTCAAAAACATGATGTCATTTTAGGAATGTCATGGCTACATCGCCATGGTGCTGTTCTTGACATCATTCCACGTGTGGTTCGTCTAAACTTTCCACTCCATGAACCACATGTTCTTATTTCTTGACCGTTCGGTTCAAGAAACCCCAGCCACATATAACACGGAAGCCACAAAACTTGAGGATATTCGTGTGGTCCGTGAATACCCGGATGACCTTCCGGGCATGCCACCCGAAAGAGATGTCGAGTTCAAGATTGAACTTGTACCTGGGACGACGCCGATATCACGGAGACCGTACAAAATGGCTCCGAATGAGCTGGCTGAACTGAAGGAGCAGCTCAACGATTTGATGAAGAAGGGTTTCATTCGACCGAGTTCCTCGCCATGGGGATGCTCGGCGCTGTTTGTGAAGAAAAAGGATGAAACTTTGAGGTTGTGGTGGACTACCGACCTTCAACGCCTTCACCATCAAGAATAAATATCCACTGCCCCGTATCGATATTCTCTTCGATCAACTTGTGGGTGCGAGTGTATTTTCCAAGATGGATCTTCGCTCTGGAGATCACCAAATCAAGATCCGAGCGGAAGATATTCCAAAGACGGCCTTCACGATGAGATATGGGTTGTATGAATACCTCGTCATGTCCTTTGGTCTCACCAAAGCCCCGGCACACTTCATGTACCTCATGAACTCAGTGTTCATGCCGGAGTTGGATAAGTTTGTGGTGGTGTTCATAGATGACATCTTGGTTTACTCCAAGTCAGAGGAAGAACACGCCAAACACTTGCATATCGTGCTTCAACAATTGCGAGACCATAAGCTTTATGCCAAGTTCAGCAAGTGCGAGTTTTGGATCAGCCAAGTGCCATTCCTTGGTCACATTATTTCTGCAGAAGGCATTGCAGTTGATCCAAGCAAAATCGAACAACTGCTGAAATGGAAATCCCCCATATCAGTCCACGAAGTCAGAAGTTTCCTCGGGTTAGCAGGATATTACCGGAGATTCATACCAAATTTCTCCAAGCTTGCTAAGCCGATGACTGAACTGTTGAAGAAGGGGATCAAATATGTTTGGAGCAAAGCTTGTGAGGAAGCTTTCCAAGCATTAGTGAAGCATCTTACAACAGCCCCGGTGTTAGCTCAACCGGATACAACTAAGCCCTTTGACGTATATTGTGATCCGTCTGGCATCGGGCTTGGCTGTGTATTGATGCAAGGAGGCAGAGTGGTCGCCTATGGCTCACGTCAACTCCGTAACCACGAGCAGCACTATCCGACTCATGATCTTGAGCTCGCTGCTGTGGTGTTGGCCTTGAAAATGTGGAGGCACTATTTATCGGGAACTTAGTGCACCTCTACACCGACCACAAAAGTCTGAAGTATATATTCACTCAAAAGGAGTTGAATATGCGGCAACGGAGATGGCTAGAACTGATCAAAGACTATGAGATCGAGATTCACTACCATCCCGGTAAAGCAAACGTGGTTGCTGAAGCCTTGAGCCGCAAATCTCATGTCAACAATCTGTCCATCACCCCACTTGAAGAGGAGGAGCCAAGTCTGTACTTGGTTCCATATGGGGCATTGTATAATCTTGCTCTCGTCCGTACAATACGAGAGGAAATTATTGAAGCGCAGAAAAAAGACGTGGGAATTTCGCACATTCGGAGAAGGATGAAGAATGGCGAAATGAAATGCTTCCGAAGAGATGTTAACGGCACACTATGGTTTAAAGACCGTATAGTGGTACCCCGTGACATGAATCTTCGGAAGAAGATCTTGGACGAGGCTCATTTGTCCAAGTATTCCATTCATCCGGGCAGCAACAAGATGTACCAGGATCTGAAGACCAGATTTTGGTGGACAGGGATGAAAAGAGAAATCGCAAAGTATGTATCCGAATGTGATACGTGTCGGCGGGTGAAAGCCGACCATATGCGAAAAGCCGGACAGCTGCAACCATTAAACATTCCGGCGTGGAAGTGGGAGGATATCAGCATGGACTTCATAGCCGGATTACCTCTCACGTCTCACAAACATGACTCGATTTGGGTGATAGTCGATCGACTAACCAAGTCGGCTCATTTCATTCCCGTACATACCAGTTACGTGGACAAGAAATATGCGGAACTTTATATTGCAAGAATTTTATGCTTGCACGGTGTTCCCCGCTCCATTATTTCAGATCGCGGTGCGCTGTTTGTTTCTCGGTTTTGGGAACAGCAGCATGCATCGTTGGGGACCAAACTGATCTGAAGCTCCGCGTATCACCCGCAGACGGATGGTCAAACTGAACGGGTGAACCAAGTGTTGGAAGACATGCTACGCGCTTGTGCCATCCACCACGGCAAGAATTGGGACGATCATTTGCCGTTGGCGGAGTTTTCTTACAACAATGGCTATCAAGCTAGCCTCAAGATGGCGCCGTATGAAGCTCTCTACGGCCGGAAATGTCGCACACCTCTCAACTGGTGCGAGTCCGGTGAGCAAGTTATCTACGGCATTGAACTTGTGAACGAAGCTGAAGAACGAGTGCGAGTAATACAAGCCAATCTTAAGGCTGCTCAATCTCGTCAGAAGAGCTATGCGGATAAAAGACGCCGCCCTATCTACTTCGACATCGGGGACCATGTTTATGTCTGTGTGTCTCTAATGAAGGGAGTTCACCGTTTTGGAGTGAAGGGCAAGCTTGCGCCGCGATTCATTGGTCCGTTTATCGTTATTGAAAAATGCGGACCCATGGCCTATCGCTTGGATTTACCAGCGTCGCTCGCAGGGATTCACAATGTCTTCCATATCTCTCAGCTGAGGAAATGCCTCAAACCCTCAGCTGAAATCCGCACTGAAGACATGGAATTTCTTCAACCGGACCTCACGTACACGGATTATCCGATCCGGATCATCGATGAAAAGACTCGTGCCACAAGAAACCGGACCTTATGGTTCTACAAGGTCTTGTGGAGTAACCTTACCGCTGATGAAGCGACGTGGGAAAGCGAGGATTATCTACGAATGTATTATCCGGACTTGCTATCATCATATACCCGGTAAGGTTTTTCCCCACTTTGCTTTTCCTTTGGAATCTCGGGACGAGATTCTTTTTAAGGGGGAGGGATGTAAAATCCCCAAAAGTGGTAGCAAGAAAATTCTGCTCATATACACTTATGAAAAATGAGGGGAATTAAAACTTTGAATTATAAGGGGGTGAGTTCAAAGTGAGGGTTTAGACTTCCCAAAACTTCCAAACATGGAGATCTAAATTCATAACTTGGATCTTCATAGTCCAAATATTCAACCTTCCAAATTTCAGTTCATTTGGAGGAGTTTCAATATTTGTTTGGGATTAAAAGGAAAAGCCCTCTAATCTGAATTTCAAATTCAGTTTCAAATTCCAATTCCCTCAATTTCAAAATTTGGTTTCACAAATGTGTTCTCCACCTTTTAATAAGCAGCCATGCAAAAAATTGGAAACTTTGGAGCTGGTTTGCTATATTTTTGAGGCAATACAAAGTGGAGAATTCAAACTCATTTTCAAATTCAAATGATCAAACCACATCCAAATTTCACACCAGAATTCAAACCATTTGAATTCAGCAAATTTAAACTTAACTTTGGGGTGAAGTAAATCCTTTAATGTTGAGTGGCTGGATAAAAAATATCAGGAAAATTTGATTAACAAAGGAGGGGTGGGGCCCATTTGTCAGCCACCCACAGGAGCTACCGCCTCAGCCGACGGCGGTCGAACAGCGGGAGCGCGCCAGCTCCCGGTCGAACCCGCGCCCGAGGGAGAGCCCGCGCCACCTCCTGCTGCCTCGGTGGCTCTGTTGGATCATGGCAAGGGGTGCGCCGGAGCTGTTTCACTTCTTCCCCTGCACTAACTCGCGCCTCCGCCGTTTCTTTCGCCCAGAACACCGCCGCCGTTCCTCCCGATCACGCCGCAGCTACTGAGCTCGGTTGCTCGAGCGCCCAACAGTGAAGAGCTGCGCCCACCAGTGCTCTAGCCATCCAGCACCTCTCCTTCCCTGTCCCGAACGTGATTGCTCCGGATATTGGCAAAATAACCACGATCCTCGGGTAAACGTGGAAGAACCGAGGGAGGTCGCCGTGGACAGCGCACTACGGCAGGTGTCACCGCCCCTTCCCTACACAAGAAAGGTGCGTTTACATGTCCCGATCGTGTAGCCGGAAGCCGTTTAGCGATTGCTAGAACTGGTGGCGAGAATTTCACCGTTTCCCCAAACGGTACACCGACGGGTAGTGCTCGGTCTAGCCAAAAATTCATGGTGCACGATCCTTTAGACCTCGAGTAAGCTTGCACAGAGCTTCTCTATTTCCTAGCGCCTCTCCTCGATGAAGAACCAAGCAAAAACATCAAGAAACGAGGGAGCCCTAGCTGTTTTCTTAGTTGCTGGTGCAAAAGCACCTCAGGTCGCCGTGAAGCCCTCGGTTGCCGGCTGTTTCACCGGTGGCCAGGACCCTTACGGGCTCCTACATCATTCACTGATGCTCTAGAGCCAGAGAATTGATCGTATGATAGAGGAATGAGGGTTCCCGACCTCGCTGGAGTTCAAAACTTTGCTGCCACCGGTGCGCGATGGTTTCCGGTGAGCCACGGCCGCCGGCGACCCTCCCACAGTGTTCAGCACGGTTGAATACGGGGGAGCGGTGAGTTTAGGCCCGGGAGATGGCCGGGAGAGCCGTTCCCGCCACCCTCGCCAGAGCAACCGCCGCGGAATCCTCTGTTGGCGCGAGGTAGAAGAAGGTGCCTGCCCCACCTGTCAGTGGCATCGGGTAGGCGCCGGATCGGGGTGCGGCTCAGGATCGGCTGTGGCTGCGCGGGTTAACCCCGTAGCCCCTGGTGTTGCCGAAATCTCACTGGTCCGATTTAAAACAGTGGGCCCAGCCCAATTATTTGAAGTTTCTAGTAGAGAAATAATTTCAGGAATTAGCTGATCTTTACAAGCCCATAACTTTGTGTAGAAAACTCCAAAAAGAGTGAGACCAATTTTGTTGGATTCCTCATGAGGAGTACTTCACAGAGAAACCAATTTTAGGCTATGAAAATGTCCAGGAATTTCTGTAGAATTGTTTTTAGTAAATCTTTTAGGGATTTATTACAGGAGCAATTATTTATGAAATATTTCCAAATTTGGGCAGCTAGTCCTTTACATAGTTACTGATCTCCAGTAAAAATTTGGGCTTCATTGGGGATCATTTGCTAGGCTAAACTGCCTTCCCAAGTTCAGCCTTTATTGGGAAATTCAAATTTAAACAGAAGCGTCTTCAGAACTCCTGTCCAACTTCAAAAATTCATATCTCTCTGTTGGTAGCTCCTAAAAATGGTGAAACAAATTTTCTTAGAACCATGGAGACTTACCCTAATCAGATCTTCCATTACTAGCTATGTCAAAGCTCCTGAATTGGGCTCAAAATTCAGAGAAGCATTGTACTTGTAGAAATTTTAAAGACTACAATGTGCAATTACATGTCTCCAAATTTGGCTCAAATCATCCTTAGAGAGTTTAGTATCCTCTATAAAAATCCCAAAGCCAATTAAGGAATCTAAATAGCAGTAGCTATAAATGGAAGTCCAATTCTTATCATTCCTTCATGCTTATACCTATATTTTGTTACATTTCATAATAGTGACCGAAGATGAGGAAGCACCGGAGCCCTTGGAAGTCCTCCCACCAGAAGCTGACTTCTCATTTAACCCGCAACCAGTCAAGCCCCGGTTTGCACTTAAGTACTTTTTATAAAGCTTTTTATTTGTATCACTTATGTCTAGGGTGAATGTCTGCATTAGAGTTAAGGTGATTGAAACCCCACTTGCATAACCTTTTAGATCCTATGAAGGGTTGGGTAGCTTACAGACTCGACGAGTAGAGAATGCCATGCTAAAATGCTTAGGATCTCGGTAGAAGTCGAGTAGTTGGAATCTACTCGCGAGGTAAGGTTTTATCACACGGTTTGGTCAGAATAGAAAATGGCTTAAGAATGGTGAAAATGAGACCCAGCAGGGGGGGTAGGAAGCAGTGAGTGGAGGTCTCACGTGTGTAGCCCTGTTGGTGTCAATTGAGGACCGAGTCGTGTGCGGGCCTGCTGAACAAGTATCGAACAGTACCGGATGGCATACTGACATAAGCAGGAAACTGATGTAAATGGTTAACCTGGGTGCCGAGGCTTACCCAACCGTAAATAGGAGTGGGTTGAGGGTAGCAAGGTGTAAATCTGCCGGTGGGCACAGTCACGCTCCACGCGGGGACCTCCTGCCCGTTACGGATGGACCGGTTCGGCATTTGGATTGCCTTTGAAAGGTGGTTGCATAAAACAGAGTAGGAAGGGGTGTGGAATCACGCTTCTGAAAGTGGGTGTATGCAACGTGTTGTTCGGGTGTCTCCTGATTGCAATCACCGTTCCCCGCGGTTATTTGAGTACCACTTGTTCACTGTTTCGTGACGTAGTAAGAAGTAAAGTGAGCCAGTTGAAAGATAATTGTCACACCCGGTTTCTCCGAAGAACAACAGAGTGAATATCACATGTATGCCAGGATCATTTTCTCATACATGTGATGACAAATAGTGAAGCATCATTTGTTACAAGCCAGGTGTCGAATATAAATAAGTCTTACATAGCATTTGTCTCGATGGACAACAATAAGTTCATAACAAGTAAATAAAATAGCAGCGGAATATTATTCTTGTGGGCTCCGTCACAGGCGTAGCCCGCGGGGACTCCATGAACCTAGAATCCTTCTTCGGGTCCGAAGTCTTGGTCATTGAACACCACATCAGTCTCTTGACCTGAGCAGCAATATAAACCAACAAATATGCAAGATTGAGTACCATTGGTACTCAGCAAGTGGGGGAAGGTTATGACATGCATGGCTAGAACAAGGAAAGGTTGAACTCATGGTTAAAGCACTACGCAATTAATACCTATCACCTTAGCTTAACTAAGCACCTACATTACTACACAGGTGAAATGGTCCCAATCTCCCAACCCATCATCATAATCAAATAACCATAACCTCAAATTCCAATGTTAAGCTCCCCGCTTAACATCCTCAACTTCCAAAGCCATCAATCCTCTAATCATGAATAAGTCCAAGCCGCTCTTGACCGTGAGCATGACTGTCATGACAGTTTTGACTCTGCAGAGTTTGCACCACAGTACCCACATGTAGTGATTTCATCCCCCGTTGCCGGGTGGACAGAAAGAACCTCCATTATGCCAGTGGCTACGAACCACATTCACACTTCCCATGTGTGTAGCCAGGAGATCACTACGAAGCCTTTACAAAGGGATTCCCGACGAGCATGGGCCCACTGGGGTTTCACCCCTAACAGCATACAAGAGGCTCCAACCACGCTGCAGTGGCCCCCTCTTGAGCCTTGCGGTTCATACGGTAGTCCAGCTGACACCTACTCCCCGCACCATCCAACACACCCATACTACGCCAGGGATACACCTAATTAATTGGCCATGCTGCCCCATCTCAGCATGTGGTTGGCACGGTAAAGCCAGGTTACATGCTCCATGAACGGGTCCTTAGGATCCAGGCAAGTACTAAACACAAACCCGAGTCTCGTGCACCCAGCACCAACCAAATCATCCAACTTGCCTCGATCCCTACCTCTACATAACTCATAATATCTCATTCAAGAGTAAGGTAAATAAATTGATGATCTCATATCCCACTTATCCCTTTCTAAGCATGGCTAAGCATAAACATATAAATAAATGACATGATAAAATAAATCCCAACCCATGCTACAAGGAAACAAGATAATGCACTTCTAGGGAAACTTCCTAGCATGGGTTTCATATTTCAATTGACAATGCAAATAATTCTATCTACTCATCCTAGCATAGGATCAAAGTGGTCAAGGACACTTGCCTTCTTCCTGCTGCTCTGGGAATGGATAGTCCTGATCTTGGAAGGGAAGAACTTGCTCTGGGGCAGGTTCTATTCATGTCAACACACATAGCAAAAGAAAACAACAATCCATAAGACATAGTTCACACTTTAACTCCACACATACATACATATGATAGTGATTCACATTTCTAAGTGTTGGGGTTACTCTAGATATGTTGATTTTTAGCCTACATGCACTTTTAAACATATGTATATTATTTCTAACTTTTGTATTCAGATTTCTATTTGCACACTATATATGAATTTCCAATTTAAACAAATTCTTTAACACACTCTTTAGCTACCAAGTTTGCATGGAAGGTAATTTCCTACTTCAATTGGGTTTTCAGATCTTCTACCAAATCCTAAACTGAAGTCTTTGGATTTGGAGACTTTATTTATCATTTTCTAGTTATGCATACCTATTTTCCTATATTTTCCAGATTTATTTCCTATGCCTAAAAGTGAGTTTTAATATTAAATAGTAGGGCATATCATCTAAGCAGAATAGGTTTTGATCTAAAATATTAAATAATATATTTTGGAACTTCTCCTCTGATGTGAACTAATTTAAATCTATTTTGCTAATTTTCAGAATTATTTCCTAACCTAAAAATGTGTCCCTATAACTAATAAATGTGAACAATTAATTAAACAGATTCATTTCAAATTAAAATCTACTTTTAACTCATTCTAAAGTTTTCCAAGTGCTAGGAGAGTTTAAATTTAAATTTACAATGTGTTTGTCTCACCTTTTAAATTTTAAATCCAAATCACATATTCAAATTCCTAAATTTAATATCATATAGGGTTAAAAAGGTAAACTCACCCCACTACAGGGTCTATTATATTATTTCATAAATTTCCAGGGGTCTAACTACACATAACAGAGGGATTTTCCTAATTTTTATTAAGTCCAGGGGCTAAAACTGATTTTTAAATGAATTTACATGAATTTCTGAAGTTCCGGGGGCTAGATCAGAAGTTTCCGGGGCTAGCTCTTATTTTCCGAGATCCCCAGGGGGTAGCGCGTAAGAATCCCGGCCTTTATAATGCGGGGCTAATGTGGACCGTCCGATTTAAAACAGACGGCTCAAATTAGATCGCCGAACCGGTACGCGCGGGTTTTAATTCTACCGTGTGATTTAAAATGGACGGCGCATAAGCGGCCACGTCGCTCTGACCGTGCGCGGGCGGCGCTGTCCGGCGGCGCGCGGCGGCGGGAGGTGGCGATCTCACCGGAGAACTTCGGATCTTCGTCTATACCTCCTAAAACTAGGATTTTATGACATAGATCGGTAGAGGGGAGGTCGGGGACCTCACGTCGGGGTTTTTCTTGAGCTCGGAGGTCCTAGAAGGCGGTCGGCGTCGAGGTCAGAGGTGGAATCGCTGCTGTGCTCGTCGGAGCTGTGCCTAGAGCGCAAACCACCGAGTCTTCTGCACCTGCGTGATTCCTCGGAGGTGGTGGAGCACGACCGGCGCGTTAGATCGGAAAATCCGAGCAGGGATCGAGAGAAAACGGTGATCGGAGCATCGGTTCTCACCGGGAGGAAAAGCAGCCGATCGTGGGGAAAAAACGGGATGATGCCGGCGTTTATATAGACGGGGAAGGGCGGCGTGTCTGTTTAGATCGAGCCGGAGTCGTCCGGGACCGGGAGTCAGGCTAGGGACGCGGAATTCCGGAGTCGGTTGCGATCGGGCGCGCGCGGAAGAGTCCGGCTGTTGGCGCAAGCGGGGGGTGAGGGATGACATGCGGGCCCCACCTGTCAGTGAGAGGGAGAGGGGAGCGCGCGGCTGCGGGCTGGCGCGGGGGCGGGTGGGCCGGCTCGTGGGTTTCGGCCCACTGGCCGGGGGTTTTGTTTTTTCTTTTTCTTTTTCTTTTCTGTTTTGAGTTGAATTTGAATTCCAATTTGAATTTGAATTTCTGCACCACATGCAATACGTCCAAAAATTTTTAAATTCCCCTTTTAACAGGTTTTGGGGTGTTACAGCTCTACCCCCCTAAAAACAAATCTCGTCCTCGAGATTGGTGGTTCTAGGAAAACAATTCCAGAAACTGTGCCTTAAGCTCGTCTTCTCGCTCCCATGTGGCTTCCTCTTCCGAGTGATGCTTCCACTGCACCTTGCACATTCGGATTCTTTTATTTCTTGTGAGGTGTTCCATTGTCTCCAAAATCTTGAACGGTTGTTCGGCATAAGACAGATCCTCAGCAACGTCAACCTCATTCATGGGTAACATCTCTTCAGGCGTCCTTAGGCATTTCTTGAGTTGTGACACATGGAATACATCATGCACGTCCGATAGGCGAGCCGGTAATTCTAGTTGATATGCCACTTCGCCTTTCCTCTCCAAAACTTGAAAGGGTCCGATGTATCGAGGTGACAACTTCCCTTTCACCTTGAACCGACGAAGACCTCGAATAGGGGACACCTTGAGGTAGACATAGTCCCCCACGTTGAAAACAAGCTCTCTTCTCCGTACATCGGCATAGCTCTTTTGTCGTGTTTGTGCTATCCTCAAGTTGTTGCGGATTTCCCTCACTTTCGCCTTGGCTTCTTGTAGTACCTTGGGTCCAAACACTTTACTTTCCCCGGCTTGGTTCCATAATAGTGGGGTTCTGCACTTTCTCCCATACAAAGCTTCAAACGGTGACATATTCATACTAGCCTGATAGCTGTTGTTATAGGAGAACTCCGCATACGGTAGGTTCTTATCCCAACGCCGATTGTTTTGAGTGCACACGCTCTCAGCATGTCCTCAAGGATCTGATTGGTTCTTTCCGTATGTCCATCAATCTGGAGATGATAGGCAGAACTAAAGTTCAGACGAGTTCCCATGGTTTCATGTAACTTCTGCCAGGACCTTGAGGTGAACTGTGTCCCTCGATCTGACAATATCTTCTTTGGCACTCCATGGAAACACACGATCCTTGACATGTATAATTCTGCCAATTTGGATCCGCTGTAGCTTTCTTTCACAGGGATGAAATGAGCTACCTTGGTTAGCCTGTCAATGATGACCCATATCGAATCATATCCTGATTGGGTCCTAGGTAATCCCACTATGAAATCCATACCGATTTCTTCCCATTTCCATTCAGGCACTTTAAGTGGTTGCAATAATCCTGCGGGTCGTTGATGTTCTGCTTTCACCAACTGACATGTGTCACATAGGGCAACATGTTCCGCGACATCTCGCTTCATGCCATACCACCAATACCTGCTCTTGAGGTCATGGTACATCTTCGTACTCCCAGGATGAATGGAATAGTTTGAATCATGAGCCTCCTTCAAAATCAATTCACGGATCTCCTTCACTTCAGGCACACATATTCTTTTCCCGTGCCACACCGTACCTTGATCATCCTCTCTGAAACCAGGGGCTTTATTATCCTTGATGAGTCCTCTGATTTCTTGTATCTTCTCATCATTCTTCTGACCATTGCGGATGTCTTCCTCTAATGTGGAGTCCACTTCCATGGCGATGGCTTTATCACTATTCACCAGACATAGGTTGAGTTTTATAACCTCTTCCTTCAATTCTGTAGGCATGTCCTTCAAGCTCAACCTATTGACCTGCACCTTCCGGCTTTAAAGCATCTGCCACGACGTTCGCTTTCCCGGGATGATAGTTGATGCCCATATCAAAGTCGTTGATTAGCTCTAACCATCTTCTTTGTCTGAGGTTGAGATCTGGCTGTGTGAAAATGTACTTTAAGCTCTTATGATCCTTATATATTTCTGTCCTCTTCCCCATCAAGTAATGCCGCCAAATCTTCAACGCGTGTACTACTGCAGCTAGCTCTAGGTCATGTGTAGGATAGTTCTTCTCGTGTTTACGGAGCTGCCGGGACGCATAAGCCACGACATGCCCTTCTTGCATGAGAACACATCCCAACCCGTTTCCAGAAGCATCGCAGTACACCGAAAAGTTCTTCTGCATATCTGGCATAACTAGCACTGGGGCTGTTGTCAATCTTTTCTTTAATTCCTGGAAACTCGTCTTGTACTGCGGCGTCCATGTGAATGTGATTCCCTTCTCCAACAGTTTGGTGAGGGGTCTCGAGATCTTGGAGAAACCCTCGATAAACCGTCGATAATACCCAGCCAATCCCAAGAAGCTTCGAACTTCTCCGACATTCTCAGGGGTCTTCCACTTCTGTACATCCTCGATCTTGGCGGGATCTACGGAGATTCCTCCCTCCGAGATTACATGTCCTAAGAAGGGAACTCTCTTTAGCCAAAACTCACACTTGCTCAACTTGGCATATAGTTGGTGTTCTCTCAGCTTTTGCAACACCAACCTTAGATGTTTCTCATGTTCTTCTTCATCTTTGGAGAAGACGAGAATGTCATCTATGAAAACCACCACAAATTTGTCCAGATACTCCATGAATACTTTGTTCATGAGATACATGAAGTATGCCGGGGCATTAGTTAGCCCGAAAGGCATGACGGTGTATTCATACAGTACGTACCGAGATACGAAAGCTGTATTTGGAATATCAGTTTGCCTTATCTTAAGTTGGTTGTATCCCGACCTGAGATCAATTTTCGAGAACACACAAGCTCCCCTCAACTGATCAAACAAGTCTTCAATGCGGGGTAATGGGTACTTGTTCTTGATGGTTACCTCATTCAACGCACGGTAATCTACGCATAACCTTTGGGTTCCGTCCTTCTTGGGCACAAATATCACTGGAGCTCCCCATGGTGAGGAACTAGGACGAATGTACCCCTTCCCTGTCAATTCTCTTAAATGATCCTTGAGTTCTTCCAGCTGCTTGGAGTCCATCCGATAAGGTCTCTTGTATATCAGAGCTGTTCCAGGCACTAGCTCAATCGCGAATTCCACTTCTCGATCGGGGGGCATACCTGGCAACTCCTCCGGAAAAACATCTGGATATTCCCTGATGATCCTGATCTCCTCCACTTCCACCTCAACTTGATTTAATTTAATGTCCCTCCTATGCTCTTGGATTGTTATGAACTTTACTCTTGTGCCACTAGGGTGAGTTAGTTCCACCGTTCTGGTCGAACAATGGATGATTCCTTTATGTTTGGTCAACCAATCCATGCCCAAAATAATATCTATCTCTTGTGAATCTATCACTATGAGGTTGGTAGTAAATACTACCCCATTAATGTCTAGATTCACCTTGGGACACTTGTAAACTTTGGAGGTTGAGTCCCTAGAAACTCATTCAACCTCGGTTGGTGTGGTGCAACTTGTGGGGGTGGAGCTTGGTGCAAGTTGGCCACCACTTGAGTTAGGCTCTGGATGAGCTGATTCTGATTTTCAAGCATTTGGTGGATGGGATCAACTCCTTCATGGCGACCACCCCTGTCTTGTCCTCCAGAAATATGAGGGTTGCCGGCCTCATCGTTGTTGTTGGCGGGGTTGGCAGCACGACCCTTTCCTCTTCCGGCCATCTATCATGATCAACAGGATGTTAACTTAAAGCATTACGTATTAACTTCCCAATTTACTTGTTTTAAACTTAAACCCATGGGGTCTTATTATATTAACATTTTCTAAGGGTTTCATGTTTCACGCGAAAATAAATGCACTCTTAACTCGTAGGGGTTCACACATCAAAGCAAAACATCCTGAAGACGAGGTTGTGGACAAATGACCATGGCTTCCACAACTCACGTCACACACCAAACATTAACACACCATTAACTAAGGTATTGACTCAACTACTCGATAACCTGCTGAACTACGGAAAAGGACTCTACACTACTCGTATCACTGAGCTGGCTCCTCGGGATCTTCCTCATTATTGCGGCTGCCCTCTCACTCCGCTTTGGGTGGGGAAGCTGCTGGTGGAGAAGTGCAGCGACGCCTGCTCGCCCGGCGATCTGGGGAGTCAGGAGTCCATGTGTCATTCATGGTGACACACAGTTCATTCCCATCTCCTCTTTCTCTCGCCCTCAAGCTGGCTCGAAGCAACGCCTCAGTCTCCTTCAGGGTGTCACGAACATCCTGAAGCTCCTGCTGACATTCCTGCAGTCGAGTGCTGAGCATAGCAGCATCCTCCAAGCACAGGTCCATGTGCTCATGGGAAGTCCCCTGCTGCACTGGCGGGTACTTGTACTCCGTTGTACCGCTCTCACGCTGGAGGACATACATGTACTCAGTCCTGTCCAGGTGGCGACGGTAGATGTGACTCTAGCAGGTGATAGCCTCCCAGGTGACATCCTTCTCCGCATCGACCTGTGTAGCTCGACAAGCTGGAGAGCGGTGGATCTTGAGCAGCTGATTTTCATGGATAATCCTCATTTCTGAACTCCATTCTTCCCGCTTCTCACGGATGGTCCGGTGGAGCTGTAGTGTATGATTAGCTTGCCCGTATTGCCGGCGGCTTGGAGCTTGCGTCGAAGACGGCGCAACAAGCCTCCTACTGCCAATCCGTAGGAGAGATACGTCACCGGACGGTCCTCTCTCAGGGCAAGGGGAACTACAGGAACTCTCCCTCCGGTGGACTTGCGGGCTGTACGGATCATGCGAACCATCTAAAACATAAAGCATTTAAAATTAAGTTAGATAAGATTTTAAACAAAAATCCTATTTTGAATAAAAGTTGGGGTAAGATGAATAAAGTGACCCCATTAAATAACACCTTCAACCCACACTTTTATAAAATAGTTTTTAAGAAAATAGGGTCCTTAAATACGTCCATTTCTACCTAGGTCCACGTTTCTACGGGCAACCTTGGCTCTGATACCACTTCTGTCACACCCGGTTTCTCCGAAGAACAACCGAGTGAATATCACATGTATGCCAGGATCATTTTCTCATACATGTGATGACAAATAGTGAAGCATCATTTGTTACAAGCCAGGTGTCGAATATAAATAAGTCTTACATAGCATATGTCTCGATGGACGACAATAAGTTCATAACAAGTAAATAAAATAGCAGCGGAATATTATTCTTGTGGGCTCCGTCACAGGCGTTGCCCAGGGGGACTCCATGAACCTAGAATCCTTCTTCAGGTCCGAAGTCTTGGTCATTGAACACCACATCAGTCTCTTGACCTGAGCAGCAATATAAACCAACAAATACTCAAGGTTGAGTACCATTGGTACTCAGCACGTGGGGGAAGGTTATGACATGCATGGCTAGAATAAGGAAAGGTTGAACTCATGGTTAAAGCACTACGCAATTAATACCTATCACCTTAGCTTAACTAAGCACCTACATTACTACACAGGTGAAATGGTCCCAATCTCCCAACCCATCATCATAATCAAATAACTATAACCTCAAATTCCAATGTTAAGCTCCCCGCTTAACATTCTCAACTTGCAAAGCCATCAATCCTCTAATCATGAATAAGTCCAAGCCGCTCTTGACCGTGAGCACGGCTGTCATGACAGTTTTGACTCTGCAGAGTTTGCACCACTGTACCCACATGTAGTGATTTCATCCCCCGTTGCCAGGTGGACTGAAAGAACCTCCATTATGCCAGTGGCTACGAACCACATTCACACTTCCCAGGTGTGTAGCCAGGAGATCACTACGAAGCCTTTACAAAGGGATTCCCGACGAGCGTGGGCCCACTGAGGTTTCACCCCTAACAGCATACAAGAGGCTCCAACCCCGCTGCAGTGGCCCCCTCTTGAGCCTTGCGGTTCATACGGTAGTCCAGCTGACACCTACTCCCCGCACCATCCAACACACCCATACTATGCCGGGGATACACCTAATTAATTGGCCAAGCTGCCCCATCTCAGCATGTGGTTGGCACGGTAAAGCCAGGTTACATGCTCCATGAACCGGTCCTTAGGATCCAGGCAAGTACTAAACACAAACCCGAGTCTCGTGCACCCAGCACCAACCAAATCATCCAACTTGCCTCGATCCCTAACTCTACATAACTCATAATATCTCATTCAAGAGTAAGGTAAATAAATTGATGATCTCATATCCCACTTATCCCTTTCTAAGCATGGCTAAGCATAAACATATAAATAAATGACATGATAAAATAAATCCCAACCCATGCTACAAGGAAACAAGATAATGCACTTCTAGGGAAACTTCCTAGCATGGGTTTCATATTTCAATTGACAATGCAAATAATTCTATCCACTCATCCTAGCATAGGATCAAAGTGGTCAAGGACACTTGTCTTCTTCCTGCTGCTCTGGGAATGGATAGTCCTGATCTTGGAAGGGAAGAACTTGCTCTGGGGCAGGTTCTACTCATGTCAACACACATAGCAAAAGAAAACAACAATCCATAAGACATAGTTCACACTTTCACTCCACAAATACATACATATGATAGTGATTCACATTTCTAAGTGTTGGGGTTACTCTAGATATGTTGATTTTTAACCTACATGCACTTTTAAATATATGTATATTATTTCTAACTTTTGTATTCAGATTTCTATTTTCACACTATATATGAATTTCCAATTTAAACAAATTCTTTAACACACTCTTTAGCTACCAAGTTTGCATGGAAGGTAATTTCCTACTTCAATTGGGTTTTAAGATCTTCTACCAAATCCTAAACTGAAGTCTTTGGATTTGGAGACTTTATTTATCATTTTCTAGTTATGCATACCTATTTTCCTATATTTTCCAGATTTATTTCCTATGCCTAAAAGTGAGTTTTAATATTAAATAGTAGGGCATATCATCTAAACAGAATAGGTTTTAATCTAAATAATATATTTTGGAACTTCTCCTCTGATGTGAACTAATTTACATCTATTTTACTAATTTTCAGAATTATTTCCTAACCTAAAAATGTGTCCCTATAACTAATAAATGTGAACAATTAATTAAACAGATTCATTTCAACTTAAAATCTACTTTTAACTCATTCTAAAGTTTTCCAAGTGCTAGGAGAGTTTAAATTTAAATTTACAATGTATTTGTCTCACCTTTTAAATTTTAAATCCTAATCACATATTCAAATTTCTAAATTTAATATCATATAGGGTTAAAAAGGTAAACTCACCCCACTACAGGGTCTATTATATTATTTCATAAATTTCCAGGGGTCTAACTACACATAACAGAGGGGTTTTCCTAATTTTTATTAAGTCCAGGGGCTAAAACTGATTTTTAAATGAATTTACATGAATTTCTGAAGTTCCAGGGGCTAGATCAGAAGTTTCTGGGGTAGCTCTTATTTTCCGAGATCCCCAGGGGGTAGCGCGTAAGAATCCCGGTCTTTATAATGCGGGGCTGATGTGGACCGTCCGATTTAAAACAGACGGCTCAGATTAGATCGCCGAACCGGTACCCGCGGGTTTTAATTCTACCGTGCGATTTAAAATAGACGGCGCATACGCGGCCACTTCGCTCTGACCGTGTGCGGGCGGCACTGTCCGGCGGCGCGCGGCGGCGGGAGGCGGCGATCTCACCGGAGAACTTCGGATCTTCGTCTATACCTCCTAAAACTGGGATTTTATGACATAGATCGGTAGAGGGGAGGTCGGGGACCTCACCTCGGGGTTTTTCTTGAGCTCGGAGGTCCTAGAAGGTGGTCGGCGTCGACGTCCGAGGTGGAACCGCTGCTGTGCTCGTCGGAGCTGTGCCTAGAGCGCAAACCACCGAGTCTTCTGCACCTGCGTGATCCCCCGGAGGTGGTGGAGCACGACCGGCGCGTTAGATCGGAAAATCCGAGCAGGGATCGAGAGAAAACGGTGATCGGAGCTTCGGTTCTCACCGGGAGGAAAAGCAGCCGATCGTGGGGGAAAGATAGGACGATGCCGGCGTTTATATAGACGGGGAAGGGCGGCGTGTCTGTTTAGATCGAGCCGGAGTCGTCCGGGACCGGGAGTCGGGCTAGGGACGTGGAATTCCGGAGTCGGTTGCGATCGGGCGCGGTCGGAAGAGTCCAGCTGTTGGCGCGAGCGGGAGGTGAGGGATGACACGCGGGCCCCGTGTGTCAGTGAGATTGAGAGGGGAGCGCGCGGCTGCGGGCTGGCGCGGGGGCGGATGGGCCGGCTGGTGGGTTTCGGCCCACTAGCCGGGGGTTTTGTTTTTTCTTTTTCTTTTTCTTTTCTGTTTTGAGTTGAATTTGAATTCCAATTTGAATTTGAATTTCTGCACCACATGCAATACGTCCAAAAAGTTTTAAATTCCCCTCTTAACAGGTTTTGGGGTGTTACAATAATATGCTGTGATGATATATTAATGTTTTGGAAACCATGTCTGCTGT
Source organism: Neostapfia colusana (assembly GCA_030760725.1). Taxonomy (NCBI): domain Eukaryota; kingdom Viridiplantae; phylum Streptophyta; class Magnoliopsida; order Poales; family Poaceae; genus Neostapfia; species Neostapfia colusana. Next base: position 42,044,051 of record JASWHV010000002.1, on the reverse strand, counting down.
AGATGTAGAGCTAATTAAGTTTACTTTCCACTTTGGGCATCACCACATCGGAGGAAAGCTTTTCTTGTTTGATTGTGGACTTCCGATGTGAGGACTGCCTAAGGCACATGAATCTGCTGCTATAAAACCGAAAGTAAGGATCAACTTATAGGCATGTCTTTATTGCAAAGTCCTTTCCTACCTTACACAGCCCTGCATGTAGAGTTTCATGCCTAGGCTAGACGGTTAAGCCTTGCTGAGCCATCGTGCTCACTGTTGCAATATTTGAGATGTATGCAGGTGAAAGCTATGAGGAGGGTTCCGAGGAAGAGGCGATGCCCCCGTCAGGGTACACGGCCGAGATGGAGCCCTGCACGCCGCCGTGATCTCCGGTTTCATGTTGCTAGTGTGTAGCGTCCCCGGGCTGGACGGCTGCACTTTTGCCTAGCTAGAATGAGAGGCTGTATATGTATATTACTTCCGCTGTTTTTGTATCTTAAAAAGTTTGTATGTTGATCTTTATTCTTTTCGTGTGTGCTGTTGGGTGCCGCATCATACGACACCACCCTATGCGATCCTGGAGTGGGTGAACCACGGGGTGGTCCCCACACCATGCCCCGGGCGACGAGAATTCGCCGCCGGCGGCAAAAACGGGTCAGTCCTACGGTGACCACCCTCTTCCCGCCATTTGCTGCAAGAAATGGTTTGTGTTCCATGTTCTACGACCACTAGGGATGCTTTAGTTCAGCTTGGACTGTTGAAATCGGCTTAGGACATGCCGGAATGCGTTGATGCCGCACCACCAAGCACCACCGTCAGTGCCGACCCGTTTTCGGCCGTTTTCCAGCGGTGAGACCTTGCGCGGCTGCTGCGCCACGTTCCAAGGGTCGTGTAGGGCGACACCGGAGGCAAAATGGTGGAGAAATGAGGGAGAACGGGACGCGCCATCCCTCTGTTCCAGCGTGCGCGCGGGCTCTGTCCCGAGTTTGAAGAAGCAACTGACGGCCGGGCCCCACTGTCAGCCGGGAGGGGATTTTCCTTTAGCTAAATAATTCCAGAAATTGGCCAACCTTTGCAAGCCCATAACTTTGTGTAGAAAACTCCAAAAAGGGTGAGACAAATATTTTTGGAATCCTCATAAGGAGTACTTCGCAGGGGAACAAAGTGCTTGCTATGAAGATGCCCAGTATTTTCTGTGGAATTAGTTTTAGTAAATCCTTTAGGGATTAATTCCAGTAAGGATTCTCTATGAAAAATTCTCAATTTTGGGCAGCAAATCCTTTTCCTAGTTCCTGATCTCCAGTAAAGATCTTAGGATTTTTGGAGCTGATTAAGGTGGCTTAATCAGTAGGTTATCTCAAGGTTAAATAAATTAGCTAAATATCATAGAGTTAATTTTCAGAAAAATGGTTCCAACTTCAAATGGCCATAACTTTAAGTAGTAATGCCTAAAATTTGTGAAACAAATTCTGTTGAATTCCTCTCAGTCAGTACTTTGCAGAAATGCAAAGAATTTGGTCTGAAGATCACTGGAAGTTTCTCCAAAGTTCATCAAATTTAAATTATATGAATTAATTCCAGGAGATTCCTGTTATGGAATTTCCTCCAATTTGTCTAGAAGATTCTTCATAACATTAGTGATCTCCTTTAAAAATTTGAGCTTCATTGAAAACATTTGCTAGGCTAAACTCTGATCCAAAGTTCAGCCTTCATTTGGAATTTCCAAAATAAACAGAAACTTTTTCAGGATTTCATATAAACTTCAGAATTCCATTTCTCCCTGTAGGTAGCTCAAACAAATTATGAAACAAATTTTTTTAGAACCAGGGAGACCTGCTCTAGTTATATGTTCCACTGTTAGCCATGTCAAAACTTCATATTTGGGATTAAAATTCAGAGAAGACTTGTACTTGTGGGAATTTTGGAGACCACAAGATTCCATGAAACTTCTCCAAATTTTGCTCAGATGACCTCAGAGAGTCTAGAATCCACTGGAAAAATCCCAAAGCCAATTAAGAAACCTTAGTAGCAGTAGCTAGTAATAAGAGTTTATCTCTTATAAAACACTAGCACTTATACATCTATTTTGTTGCATATCATATAGTGACCGGAGTTGAGGACACTCCGGAACCGTTGGAAGTCCTCTCACCAGAAGCTAACTTTCCGTATAACTCGCAACCAGGCAAGCCCCGATTTACATTTAGTTACCTTTTGCAAAGTTTTCATTTGTATCACTTATGTCTAGGGTGAAATGCTTGCATTAGAGTTAAGGTGATTGAAACCACACTTGCATGACTTTTAAATCCTATGGAGGGTTTGGTAGTTACAACTCGACGAGTAGAGAATGCCATGATAATATTCTTAGGATCTCGGTAGAATTTGATAGTTGGAATCTACTCGTGAGATAAGATTTTATCACACGGGACGGAAAGAAGTAGAGAATGGCTTAAGAATGTGAAACTGAGACCCAGCAGGGGGGATAGGATGCAGTGAGCGGAGGTTTCACGTGCGTAGCCCTATTGGTGTCGATTGAGGACCGAGCTGTGTGCGGCCCTGCTGGACATGTTTGAACAGTACCGGATGCATACTGGCATATGGGAACCAGGAAACCGATGTAATAGGTTAACCTGGGTGCCGAGGCTTACCCAACCATTTTATAGGGGTGGGTTAAGGGTAGCAAGGTGTAAATCTGCCAGTGGGCACAGACACGCTCCACGCGGGAACCTCCTGCCTGTTACAGATGGACCAGTTCGACATTTGGGTTTCCTTTGAAAGGTTGTTGCATACAACAAAGTAGGAAGATGTGAAGCACCACACTTCTAAAAGTGGGTGTATGTGACGTGTTATCCCGGTGTCTATTGATTGCAATCACCGTCCCTCGCGGTTATTTGAGTACCGCTTGTTCACTGCGAGGTGACGTAGTAATAACTGAAAGAAGCTAGAAGAATATGATGCATTGAGCTAATATTGTCTTGATATCATGTATGATGTAGATGTAGAGCTCATTAAGTTTATTTTCCACTTTGGGCATAACCACATCGGAGGAAAGCGTTTCTTGTTTGATTGTGGACTTCCTATGTGAGGGCTGCCTAAGGCATACTAATCTGCTGCTATAAAACTGAAAGTAAGGATTAACATGTAGGCGTGTCTTTATTGCAATGTCTTTTTCCTATATTACTAATCCCTGCATGTAGAGTTTCATGAATAGGAGTGTCGGTTAAGTTTTGATGAGCCATCGTTCTCATGGTTGCAATATTTGAGCTGTTGCAAGTGAGAGTTATGAGGAAGGGTCCGAGGACGAGGCGATGCCCCCGTCAGGGTACACGGCCGAGCTGGATCCCTACATGCCGCCGTGATCTCCGGTTGTATGTTGCTAGTGTGTAGTTTCCCCGGGCTGGATGGCTGCACTTTTGCATAGTTAGGCTGAGAGTTTAGCTATTAATAAGACTTCCACTGTACATTACTTTTGTAAAAGACTTCCGTTGTGCTTTTATGTAAAATAGAAGTTTGTATGTTGTTCTTATTCTTTTCTTGTGTGTTGTTGGGTGCCGCATCGCACGGCACCACCCTCTGCGATCTCGGAGTAGGAAGACCACGGGGTGGCTCCCCACAGATGTGGTATCAGAGCCACATTGGGAATAGCACATTCGAAGACAGACTATTTTAAAAACTTAGAAGTAGTCGAGTGAGGATTAGTCATTATGTCCACATAAGGTCTATTATAGTAATATCTACTTAAGGTGGAACAGATAACTTATGTGTTACACATTCTATAACGATGCTCCGATGTGAGGTAACAGGTAAGGTACGCCACCGCAGGAGGATCAATTGTGGTAAGCTCGCCATACGAGCAATGGTATGGAACGGTTTACCGTGGCTTGGCACGGTAGTGAATATGAGTCTCTGAACCTTCTCATGGTTCTGAGAGCATATGAAAACGTTGATCTCCAGCGTGCTTTAGGCAAGAGCGAGAATACCCCATCGTGTGGTAAGCAACACGATAGTATGCAACTCTTGAACGTTCAATGTTCAAAGGGCCATACGCACCGCTTGCCGTCAGCGTGCCTCAACGGTCATGAGGCAGTAGGTGGTATCTGTTGGGTTGATGAAATTCCTAACCGTGATGACCCGTTCGCGCTCTACTCGGGTTCCCCGTCGTGTGGTGTGAAAACACGACCATGTACCTTGAGACGTGGCTTTACTCAAGGACGATCCGTATGGAAATGATACGGACCGTATGTTTTTACTATGATATGGACCTGCCTGAAATGTTAAAACCCTTGTGTGCACCATTATTATGTGATCTTCTGCAGGTACATTAACCACGTTAGAGCATGATGCTTAGAAATCATTTGTGAGTGACATCTTTAGTTGCACCATTTGACACGTATATGCTGGAATGCCGGCTTAAGTTTTTCTTTGGTGAGGGTGTAGTACCGGCATTGTCTTGAAAATTGCATCAACACCTCACTCGTATCATAAACTTAAAGATTCTGTAAAAATTTGAATGAAGACAGTTCAAATGAATTAGTTAAAACGTATTTAGGACTCAACTCACTTGTATATGAATATAGAGAGACCCAAAACAGAGTCCCCTGTTTTGGCAGGGTTTCTGCAAAAATTTGTACAGGGTGTTACTCATTATAGAAAATTCCAATGGAAGTGTGTGATACAGTTTTAGAAAGGTGGAGAAGTTCTCTAAAACTTTTCTATAAACTTCCAGGACAGAAACACACTTAATGTTGGTCAGAAACCTTAGAAACCAAAACTGATACAAATGGGTAGAACCTTAAACAGAGTCTAGGTAATTCCACCATAACTTTTGGTGGAAAATTTTTTAAGGGAATTATGATACATTTATGGAAATAGCATGAGATATGCTACAACTTTGTAATTCAAAGTTTTGCCAAAACTGCGGCGGAATTAATTGAAATTGTGGATTAAAACTAGGTACCTCTGGGGAGGTGCTGTAAAAATCCTGCCAGAAATTCTGTTAACTTTGAACCATCATATCTTTTGATCCAGGAACGCAAAGGGGCCATATAAATACATTTTGGAAAGCTTGGGAAGTTCCTTACAATGTTTCTGTTCAACCCTATGACAGAATCCCCCTGTAAAGAGGTGAAATTCGCAGTACAAGTGAAACTGTACAGAGCACCAAAGTCTGTGCATAGTTTCTGTACTGCTTAGATTTTTGCTTAAAACTTCCTTTATAAGAATTGTAAAAGGTAAAAAGGGCAGCCCGGTGCATGTAGCTCCCGCTTGCGCAGGGTCCGGGGAAGGGTCCGACCCACTTGGGTCTTTTGTACGCAGCCTTTCCCGTACAAAAGACCCAAGTGGGTCGGACGCTTCCCCGGACCCTGCGCAAGCGGGAGCTACATGCACCGGGCTGCCCTTTTTACCTTTTACAATTCTTATAAAGGAAGTTTTAAGCAAAAATCTAAGCAGTACAGAAATTAAGAATTGTAAAAGGTGAAATCTTAAAATTCTAGAAAGCTTATGAATTATGCTTCAACTTTTTAAGTATGAGTTTGGTACATGTACGTTTCTAACTGTATGGAGAAGTTGACCCAAAGTGAGCCCTTACAGGGGAGGTGCTGCAGAAATTCCTCGCGAATTTCTATCAACTTTAGAAGCTCATAGCTTTCAATCCAGAACTTAGTTGAAGGCAAATAAATAACCGTTGGAAAGAGATGGAAGTCTTATCCAACTTTTATGTTCACTACCACAACAGTTCAAACATTGAATTAGGATTTAAACCATCGAACAGAAGATGGTTCAGTTTCTGTACCTTGCTGTTGTTGGGCCATAACTTCAGGTATACCTTGTTACCAAAGGCTGTGTGATATAGCTCTGGAAGGCTATGGTTATGCATTACCTTCCCATAAGAAGATTATGGATTAATTTTTTAATTTCCTACATTGGAACTTAAGGGGAGTAGTGCATCCAAGTAAACTAAAGCATTGATAACCAATGGGCTATACACGAAGTATGACATCACCAAGAGACAAGAGGGAATTATGTTTTTATGTAATTAAAGTTCAAGTACAAGATCCTTCATCATCGAGGAAGATGTAGTTTTAGCATCTTCACCACGTACACACAAATGCTCGCCAGAATCACAAGACTTGAGAGAACAAGACTAGGAGCTAGAACTAATAGCTGGTTTTCACACTAAACAGGTATTGTGAAGCATGAGGAGAAAAGAGAAAGTGAAGACAACGTAAAATAAATAATGCCTAGGTTAAGTTTTTATGGGGTATTTCCCAACAATCTTGTCAAATATTTGACATAGTTTCCTTAAACTTGGTCACAACATGAAAGCGGCATTCCTTGGTTAGCACTTTTCCAGACCAAGCTATCTGTACTTGGCAAGGTTTGAGATACTTCTAAATCATGTTTGAATTATCGTACTACCTCTTGCTCAAACTATAAAAGATGATGCACCATACATATGCACCATTTTGCATCATACATATATATCATTTGTACCATACCATGTGCATATGCATTACACCATATAACATGTGAAATACTAAAGTACTGAGCAAGATTGTGTACCTCTCCTCAAACCATTAAGCGGTGTCTAATGACCTTGTATTATTGATCAAGCTGTTGATTCTACCTCATTGGATATTATAAGGGAAACCAATTACTCAACATCCCATGTACCTAAGAAAGTTTTGAACTTTCATCTATGACTTGTTTAGCTCCGAGTGCCATAATTGTCGAAACTAAACTAATTTCTCATCGCGGGGCTTACCGATTGATTGCTCAACCTCGCGATAAGCCTTGAACATAATCTGAATTTTTGAGAGATCATATGGTGACTTTGACACCCTTGTGGTTACCATAGGTAGTTGGCCTTTGCTATATTGATAACATAAGTGAAATTGCATTGTAGCTGAGCTTATGTTCCAGTAAAGCATTCGGTTTTTGACTAAAGGGTTAAGATGCCGATTCGAGGCGAGATTACCGATTCATTGTTTAATCTCACCAAACATCTTGATTCATGTTTGGGAAAGTACTACACTAAGCTTATAAGGACTCAGTTAATCTAGACAAGTATTTATTATCCATGTCAAGATTAGGACAGTAAAGGTTCCATCCAATCGACCCGGTCTATATTGTTCTACAGGGTTTTACGGACTCACCATACCGTCAAAGGGACCACTATGGAAAAGCAAGAAGATCATGATATCCATTCGGTTTATTATCATCATATCACCGATAATATTCCTTACTTTCCTTTCCTCGTTGGAATCTCGGGACGAGATTCTGTTAAGGGGGGAGGAATGTAAAAGTCCCAAAAATGTAAAGGCAATAAAGAGAGGGCTGAGAACCGTTATGTTTGGAATGTATGAAAATGGGACTCACAAAAACTTTATAAACGTGATGATGCACATGGGAGTCCAACCAAACGAGCTCTCACGTTCATTTGAAATGCGTTAAGCCAAGGGTGAATTAAACACCATGTGTAAAGTTCTCACATGTAAGAGGGAGTTTAAATTCAGATTTGAACTCAAATGTTCCCCTCAAGTTGCTGCCGAAAATTTGGAATACACATGTATCCTCATAATATGGAATTCGAGGAAATTCTGGGTGGCCACATTCTGATTTTAGGGTGGGCCACAAAAAGAGTTAAATATGATCATTTCCAAATTTTAGCGGAATTCAAATTTGAAAGTGAAATTAACACTGGATTTGGTTTATTCAAAAGTCAGCCCACGTCTAAACTCCCGAAATATCAGATTGAGGGGATTTACATGAATGAAGATCTTTTGGAAACATTCGAAGGATAAGAAGAGGAGGAAAGGGGGTGGACCCCACATGTCATGAATCCACTTTAACTTGCTCCCGAAGACTTCCTTTGTGCAGTGTCGAACACCACCCGAGCTCTCACAGCGCGCCACCGAGCCGCAAGCAGAGGCCACCTCCTCGCTGCTTCCGTCGGGCTGGCGACCAGCTCGTGGGATTGAGTAGCTCCTGGTGTGATCTTTTGCTCACAAAAACAGCAACCCCAGGCGTTATTTCCCCCTCGCACAGGAACTGAACCGAGAGTTCCGAATTTAAAGTTTTGAACCTAACGGAAGGTTAACTCCCGGTAATCAAATTCAGTTTGTGGGAATGGCTGCGAATTTTGAATTTGAAGTTGGGGAGCCACTTTTGTTTAGGGGGGAGACTACCGGTGGGACCTGCATGTCATAGAAACAGAGAACCATCTGATTTCTCTTCTGTGTGGGCTTGCCACCGAGGGGGTGTAGAGCTCCAGCAAGCTGCCTGTTTGCCGGCTTCCGGAGTCAGTTCACTTCCTTGTTCTTAGCTGCTCGCTAAAGGTGACGGGTTGCACAAATCAAATGTTTCTTTCCTGCCTCACACGAGCAAACCCATGGCACAGAACGCCCTCTCGCGCGCTCACCCGAGAACAGAACCCTGCGCCGCCTCTTCTCTGCTCTTCTTCGACGATCGGCCTTCGGCCACTGTGGCGCCCAGATGAGTTGACCAGGAGATGTGCCGGCCTCCACTGGACATCATCCGAACCTCCATAGCTCGTGTTCATCGTCCTCCGGCCGATCACTGCTCCTCATCTTCCGGCCAGTCCAATGCCTCTCCGGCACAACCAACACCACCCTAAGGTGCACCATGAGGTGTATATCATGTTCCCGATCTCCCTTTGCTCGTCTCCACTGCCGCCTAGCCAGAATTTGAAAATTGGCGCCGGTATACGTGAAGAAACACCAAAACTCAAGTCGTGAAATTCTCCCAACTGGAGTGATCGTTTGTTCTTCGGTTCAAGCCACAGGATCCCACCACCCTAGCAACCTCCCATACCCAAGCGCACAGCAAACTGGCCATCCCATGCCCTGGGCAACGAGAATTCACCGGCGGCGGCAAAAACGGGTCGGTCCTCCGGTGACTGCCCTCTTCCCGATGTTTGCTGCAAGAAATGGTTTGCGTTCCATGTTCTACAACCACTAGGGATGCTTTAGGGCAGCTTGGACTGTTGAAATCGGCTTGGGACACGCCAAAACGCATTGATGCCGTGCCGCCGAGCGCCGCTGTCGGTGCCGACCCATTTCCGGCCGTTTTCAAGCGGTGAGACCTTGCCCGTCTGCTGCGCCACGTTCCAAGGGTCGTGTAGGGCGAAACCGGAGCAAAAATGGTGGAGAAATGAGGGAGAACGGGGCGCGCCATCCCTCTGTTCCGGCGTGCGCGCAGGCTTGATCTGTCCCGAGGTTGAAGAAGCAACTGATGGCCGGGCCCCACTGTCAGCTGGGAGGGGATTTTCCTTTAGCTAAATAATTCCAGAAATTGGCCAACCTTTGCAAGCCCATAACTTTGTTTAGAAAACTACAAAAAGGGTGAGACAAATTTTGTTGGAATCCTCATAAGGAGTATTTCACAGAGGAACGAAGTGCTTGCTATGAAGATGCCCAGTATTTTATGTGGAATTCTTTTTACTAAATCCTTTAGGGATTAATTCCAGTAAGAACTCTCTATGAAAAATTCCCAAGTCTGGGCAGCAAATCCATTTCCTAGTTCCTAATCTCCAGTAAAGATCTTAGGATTTTTGGAACTGATTAATGTGGCTTAATCAGTAGGTTATCTCAGGGTTAAATAAATTAGCTAAAAATCATGGAGTTAATTTTCAGAAAAATGTTCCAACTTCAAATGGCCATAATTTTCAGTAGGAATGCCCAAAATTTGTGAAACAAATTTTGTTGAATTCCTCTCAGTCAGTACTTTGCAGAAATGCAATTTGGTCTTAAAATCCCTGGAATTTTCTCCAAAATTCATCAAAATTAATTTTTTGGGAATTAATTCCAGGAAATTCCTCTTATGGAATTTCCTCAAATATGTCTAGAAGATTCTTCATAACATTAGTGATCTTCTGTAAAAACTTGAGCTTCATTGGAGTACATTTGTAGGCTATACTCTGACCCAAAGTTCAGCCTTCATTTGGAATTTCCAAAATAAACAGAAACTTTTTCAGGATTTCATATAAACTTCAAAATTCCATCTCTCCCTGTAGTTAGCTCAAAAAAATTATGAAACAAATTTTTTTAGAACCAGGGAGACCTGCTCTAATTAGATCTTCCACTGTTAGCCATTTCAAAACTTCGTATTTGGGATCAAAATTCAGAGAAGTCTTGTACTTGTGGGAACTTTGAGGATCACAAGATTCTATAAAACTTCTCCAAATTTTGCTTCGATCATCCTCAGAGAGTCTAGTATCCACTGGAAAAATACCAAAGCCAATTAAGAAACCTTAATAGCAGTAGCTAGGAATAGTAGTTTATCTCTTATAAAACACTAGCACTTATCCATCTATTTTGTTGCATATCATATAGTGACCGAAGTTGAGAACACTCCGGAACGTTGGAAGTCCTCCCACCAGAAGCTAACTTTCCGTATAACTCGTAACTAGGCAAGCCCCGATTTGCATTTAATTACCTTTTGCAAAGTTTTCATTTGTATCACTTATGTCTAGGGTGAAATGCTTGCATTAGAGTTAAGGTAATTGAAACCCCACTTGCATGACTTTTAAATCCTATGGAGGGTTGGGTAGTTTACAACTCGACGAGTCGAGAATGCCATGCTAATGTTCTTAGGATCTCGGTAGAAGACGAGTAGTTGGAATCTACTCGCGAGATAAGATTTTATCACACGGGATGGAAACAAGTAGAAAATGGCTTAAGAATGTGAAACTAAGACCCAGAAGGGGGATAGGATGCATGAGCGGAGGTCTCACGTGTGTAGCCCTGTTGGTGACGATTGAGGACCGAGCCGTGTGCGGCCCTGCTGGACATGTTTGGACAGTACCGGATGCATACTGGCATATGGGAACCAGGAAACCGATGTAATTGGTTAACCTGGGTGTTGAGGCTTACCCAACCGTTTTATAGGAGTGGGTTGAGGGTAGGAAGGTGTAAATCTGCCGGTGGGCATAGACACGCTCCACTTGGGGACCTCCTGCCCGTTACAAATGGACCGGTTCGGCATTTGGGTTTCCTTTGAAAGGTTGCTGCATACAACAGAGTAGGAAGGTGTGAAGCACCACACTTCTGAATGTGGGTGTACGTGACATGTTATCCGGGTGTCTATTGATTGCAATCACCGCCCCTCGCGGTTATTTGAGTACCGCCTGTTCACTGCGCTATGCCGTAGTAATAACTGAAAGAAGCTAGAAGAATATAATGCATTGAGCTAATATTGTCTTGATACCATGTATGCTGTAGATGTAGAGCTCATTAAGTTTATTTTCCACTTTAGGCATAACCACATCGGAGGAAAGCATTTCTTGTTTGATTGTGGACTTCCGATGTGAGGGCTGCCTATGACATACTAATCTGCTGCTATAAAACTGAAAGTAAGGATTAACATGTAGGCGTGTCTTTATTGCAATGTCTTTTTCCTATATTACTAATCCCTGCATGTAGAGTTTCATGAATAGGAGTGTCGGTTAACTCTTGCTGAGCCACCGTGCTCACAGTTGCAATATTTGAGCTGTTGCGGGTGAGAGTTATGAGGAAGGGTCCGAGGACGAGGCGATGCCCCCTTCGGGGTACACGGCCGCACGCCGCCGTGATCTCCGGTTGTATGTTGCTAGTGTGTAGTGTCCCCAGGCTGGACGGCTAAACATTTGCATAGCTAGGCTGAGAGTTTAGCTATTAATAAGACTTCCGTTGTACATTACTTTTGTAAAAGACTTCCGCTATGTTTTTATGTAAAATAAAAGTTTGTATGTTGTTTGTATTCTTTTCTTGTGTGATGTTGGGTGCCGCATCGCACGGCACCACACTCTGCGCTCCCGGAGTGGGAAGACCACGGGGTGTCTCCCCACAATAAGCTGGTGCATGTGTTGCGTGGATGATCATGTTTCAGGGATCATAACAATATGAGACATAACACCAAAATGCAGCCATGAGTTAGGAACACGGGGCTGGATCTGACCCACTATGAGACACCACGAATACACAGTGTTGTCGATTGTCTCGGAATAACACGGATACTTGCATCCTCTGACTTGAGATTGACGAAGAGTCTCGGATTGCGTAAGTCATACTTTGGGGGTGCCAAACGTTACTCCGTAATGGGTAGTTATAAAAGTAACTTTTGGTATAACTGTAGCAAGTCGCTTGGTGCGTCAAGTCAAGATGGAATCTGCCCCTCTCTTACTATAGAGAGACTCTTCCAGGCCCTCTAGATGTGTTTGGAATTAAAGTGCATGGCCATGTCTCGAATAAAGGTTAATCGACAAAATATTTTATACACGGAGCGAGATAAGGCTAAGTTGACAAGGGTAGCACTTCACTCGCCTTTACTTGGCTAGGTGTTGTGTGGCAGAAGGACATAGTATTGGCAAGTGTTACAGGTTATGCAAGATATGATCTTCGTGAACCTTTAGGAGTTAGTAAGCTTTGAAAGAGGCCAATGCAAATTACTGATCAGAAATGGTTTCTGAGTCATGATTGTTGGTTGTATGAACCTACGGGGTCACACACTTAAGAAGAGACAATCAATGAGTTAATTGGTCAGTTGGTTTGGGTCCAGGACGTGGGAGCTTTCAAACACATCGTTCAACTCTAGTGCAAGTGGGCGGTTGTTAGGTCTGCCCAAGAAGTTGAACAAAGACTCATGTGGGAAGCCCCATTATTTACTCTATAAATAATAGATGGCTGCCCCCTAACCCTAATTCTAAGAGAGCCTCCACCACAGCAGTCGCCGCACACAAGCTGCTGCCCCTCACCGTGAGACGCGTGAGGTTGCTGCTGCAAGGAGGATCTACTCCACGTCTCCTCCCGCATCAAAGTTTGATCGTGGAATCCGCATCCGTGCCACGAAACGCTAGCATGTTCCGGCACGAGGTTTGTCTTTTCGTACATGTGGTGGTTCGTAGAGGTGCTGCTGCGTTGCGCACTTCGTCAAGCCGGACGGCTACCTCCCCATCGGCTATGAGTCTTCCGCTGTACGCTCGACGGGAAGGTATATCTATGATCATCCACATCCAAGCGTTCCTGTTTTACGCGGTTAATTTTGTTGTGTGCTATTGAGTAGCATACCACATATTCCCCTTCACAATGCACTAAAAATCGTGTGGATGAAATTCATAAAGCAATGATATAAGTTGCTCCCAGATTATTTGCGTGCTTCAAAAGAATATAAAGGGCCTGTTGCTCCTCACAAACTTTCACTGTTTTTATAATTCTAAGACTTGATTACCACAAACTACATAGATTATAATTCTATATTGAGAAAATTTCTCACGTTAATCAGAGATAAAGCAGCAAGGATGTGATAGTTAGCTGACTTTAAACAAATTGTAACAATCCATATAAATTATTGTTAAATATACTATCATGTACACCATAAGCTTGAGTTATAATTATATGTAGGAAATAAAGAAAAGTCCCAAAATTATTTCTCCTTGCCTATCAGTTCATAACCCTAGATGCCAGCAAAACGGAGATAACATGAAGAGGAGAAGTCCTAGCTTTCCAGCATCATATATCATCCTAGTTGGACTCCTCGTAGACCTAGGTTAGAGAAATTCACCGTTGGACTATTTTTGAGATAAAACAACAACTTGACGAGATGGGGTTATTATTCTTGGCGGAAGCCTGGACCCCATAACTCCAAGGTTAACTATGTTCTCACATCCCCACCTAAACCTCTATAACTCTGAGGTCATTTATGTTCTCACATCCCCAGTGGTGCGCTAGGGCCGTATTTCAGGGGGAGGGGGGCTGCACAAAGACCAAATACTTCGTCTGGGTAGTGGACCAAATCCTGGCTAGTGCCATTTATATGGTTGATTTTAACATTTTTCTTGGTCCAAGGGACCACAGCCCACTTTTGGCTAGGCCTAACCTTCACCTTGCACATCTCTCAGAACAGATGATGAAGGTATTACCTTATTTTAATAAGTAAGGCTGTTTATTTTCTGGCCCGTGGTGCCATCCATGTGGAGCCTATTGTGTCTCTTCATTTTTCAAGATTGTGATGACATGAGCATCAATTTGGATGGTTAAGTGATCATGTTAGGCAAGGTCACGAAAGTGATAATTAACAAGTGGGGAGAAACATCCCTCTCAAGATCTTGGATCTATGTGAAAGGTATGGATAAATTTGACAAGTGTACTATTGGATCTAAAATAGAGGTGGAGTAAAGAGATTAAAAGGGAGCATGGAGATTATCTCTGTCTGCTTACGATTTAACTAAGTTCCATAGTGGAAAGGAATGAGGGTTCATTTCCATTGGGTTTGTAATCCCCCTATGGTTGTGACAGTGACCGAATGAGGCTACGCTATCGGACATAAGAGCAACTATCTCAATCCTGATATAGATGGTTTAGCTTCAGAGACATCAACCAAGGAGTGCTAAATACAAGCACTAAGGACTGGCCCTTACCCAGTGCCTAAGGGGTGACGGCTCTGGCCCCCGAAAATTAGGGGGCCATCTAGAGTTACATGTAGTACATATATACTTTAAGGTCTGAATTGCTACTGTGTTAGTTCTTTTAGAATTCTGGTCCAATGAGACCGAAATAAAAAAACAGCTCAAGGAGGCCCAAACATGAGGCCCAAATAATTGCAATTGTATTAATATCTTGTTATGTTTATTGTAAATGTGGGACCCAATTTTTCATTCAGTCCCAGACCATCAAAAAGTTGGGGCCGTCCCTACAACTACTTCCCCTATTTATTACAACACAATCCTCCCATGCATTACCCAAGACAACCTTATTGCCTACCGTTTCTAGTATGCCACCGATGGCTTCCTCAACGATGTACGTGGCAGATGCACGACATAGCATGCGACATGGCGAAGATGGCAACCCACATCTGCATCCTCATCTAGAAAGCCACTGCCAAACTAGTAAGTTTGATGAGAGGATGAAGTAGAGAGCAAGATGAACGAGGCCCATGGGAGTGGGATGACATAAGTAATTGGAGTGCGTGTTTATTAGGGGCAGCCTCGATAGATCCACTTCCGGACCACCTCAATTTCAAGGAAAACAACTAATCTGGGGAAAAAAATAAAATGCCGAAACGACATCTACATCAGGACAGAGGGAGTAGCATCATTTGAAGACAATATGTTTCCATCCATGTTATTTTTGCGTTGAGATTCTTACTTTCAGTCATGGAAGACAAGGTGAATTTGTGCCGGGTGAAAAGAGGGTGGGGAGAGGAGGAGATGAGTACCTGTGTTGGAGATTGACCTTTGGTTGTTGCTTGATAGTGGCACAAAGGAAGGCGATTCTTTGAGGAAATAAGGCTACGGGACCAAAAGGGAAATTGATGAAGAGATTTGGTTTCGGCGACCTATGTTTTGTATAGATAAAGAGGATTACATGATGCGAGCTTTGTACTCGAGAGTAGAGGGTGAAGGAGGAAGGGTGGGGGTGGGTGCAGTGTAGGGGGTGGCGTGGGTCACTAGGTGGGTTGGGAGGACTGCAATGGTGTTCAAATTTATCATGGACTACAAAGGAAGAACCTTCCTGGTGGCAACGAGGCTGTGGGACCCACAATGGGATGAAGAAATATGGTTTGTGTGAGCTGTTCGTACCTGCCTTTTGTATGTAGTAGAGAGGATAAACCGGCATGATCTTTCTACCGGAGGCTACATATGGAGGTATGCGCTAGGTTGGGGGGAGTGGGGTGCACTCAATGTTTCAATTGAGTGTGTGCTCTATTACTCCCTAGTGTTGTAGAGAAAGATATTCATAGTGGAACACAAGGCAATAAGGCCCTATGATTCATGTTTTGGATGAGGTATCGTCGATGTGCCATTTGTATGTATGGAGATGACCATTATGTAAGATTTCTTATATATGCCTCGAGTTAAGAGTTAATAGACACACCAAATAATCAAATTAGAAACCACAAATCTTGTTTAAAAGGTTGTGAAGAGAAATTATTAAAAAACTAAGAACTCAACATTCTCAAAGAATATTTTTATCATTAGAGTAAGTAAAGATTTTTTAATAAAAATTGCCTCACAGCACTGTCGTTCTAGTTAGTAGGATCAATGCTACATTGCATATCTACATTTGATTTTCCAAGCAACAGTTTACTTCTCATAATCTTGCCAAAGATAACATAAAAACTCACGTAACCAGGTCCATGTAGAAGTTTTGGAGAAGAATCATTTTGATTCTGGGATATATATAAAGGAGTTTAAGCCTGCTATCTGAATGAATATACACAAAAGCAAGCCGTTTAAAATGCCGAGAAAGTGTAAAAGAGTAACCATCTTAGTTACCTTTTAATCTTGTTAAGGCAGTTGCATGCAATTGGACCTAAAAGAGAGGATATATGTACCAGACAAACCTAATTCTTCCTTTTAAGATATACCTCTTACCATCACCATATAAATATTCATCACACATGGTTTGAAGGTCTAAATCACCCATGAGGTACACCGAATTTTCCCCGATAATTATTTTTGCCCATATGAGATATGGAGTTGTCCGAGAACTTGTCCAAGTAAATGAAGATGGGAGGCAAAGGCTATAAAATATCAAAATAATACCCCCTTTGTCCTAAGATATAAGAGATTATAGGTTTGATCAAAGTTAAACTTTTTAATTTTGACTATTAATAACAAAATATTCATAACATTAACAATGTAGAAATAATATTATTAGATTCATCACAAAACCAACTATCGTAATATGTAGCATATTTTATTTAAAATATATCATTATAATTATCTTGATTAATGTTTTGGAAATTTGATTTCTATCAAACATAGAATTCTTATATTTTTGGATGGAGAGTATGAAAAAATATTGAGAAAACCTATAAATATGTTTGAGGTCGTGTAAGAAATATGATGGCTTACCCCATACACCCAAACTAAATATTGTTTGCTTATTATCATCTATTTTGCAAGTATCATATTATATTATGACATCCATGGTGTCTCTCTAGTAGCCAATGTACACCATGTATATTATGCAAATAAATATTTTTATTAGGTTTCATACATTTTTGATAAATTTTAGTTTAATTTGCAACCCCCTCCTGTAGCCATCTTTCAGATACAAGAATTACATAACCGATGTATCCCAATTGATGGATTCAGTTGGGCGTTTGAAAAAATTAACTAAGCCCAACACCTGAATTGGAATCAGATCTTTATAAATATGTGATCCATAGCCTTGCCCCTTTGCTTAAGATTCTATTCTCATTCTTTACAAAGTGCAAGTCATTCATTCGTGATATTTAAAGGAGGCAAGAAAAAGACATCTCCTGCTTGAAGAAGCAGTATCCCAGTCCATTTCTCTGGTATGGCTAAAATAACTATCAAGTACAAATCAGAATATATTAAAATGATTTATAAATAAATACAACAGTAAAAGACTTCATTTCTTCTAGTACCATGCCCAGTTCTTGCTTTTAGCCCAAGTGCCATTTCGAAGCGACCAATTCAGGAAGCCCGACCACTCGACCGGGTGTATCACCGGAGCACGGCCCATAGCGAGTCTGAACGGAAAGCGGCAGCGAGCCAGCAAGATAGGAGCGCGCCCCGCTTGCCGCCGTCTCCGGCGATGTACGGCGCCGCCGACCCTGCGGCCGCGGAGCGCACGGTGTTCCGGCAGGCGGAGAAGCAGTACAAGCTCTACAAGCTTCCCAACGCCAAGGGCAGCTCAAGATCAAGGTCAGTGCCTTGCTCCTCCGTTCTTCCGCAGCTGCTGCCTCCGTTTCTGGTCTCGGATCTGACGTCTCCTACCGCCCCAGGAGCAAACCGAATGGCGGCGACCTGTCCTCTGTGGTCGACTTCCACGCGCTGCTTGCCTCTGACGGGGACCTCCCCGCCGGGATTGGGAGGTGCGACTGTGCCGGGTTTGAGCGCCCAGTGTTTTGCTTCTTGGATCGGGCAGGTAACGCAGAGCTGATTCTCCTTTCCTTATTTGTTCGATATGGAGTTTGAACTTTAGAATTTAGATTCTTTAACCGTGATTTTCGTCCGTAATAGCGTATTCATAGCACTGCAACATGGGCAACTTGCGAAAACCGATTTTTTTTCTTTGGGAATAAATGTTCTGTTTGTCATCAGCTGATATTAATGTGAGCGTTCAGATTGATGTAAAGATAGAGTTTTTTTAACTTCTCCTATGAGGATTGGGCAAAGGGTTCTCACTGCAGTTCTGAAATACTATTATAGTTAAAGTACATTCTTGGAATATATCAGGAGTAAAGCTGATACAAATAACAAAATCATGTTCCTGGTGCAGTGCAGTACCGTTACAGTTAAAGTACACTGTTGCCAAGATTTTAGTATCACGTTAAAACATGCAATTTATTTCTTTTGTTTCATTCTTGCCATAAAACATTATATCATCACACCAAATGTATTTGTGACATGCTAACACCCGTCTTGTTCAAACTTTGTAGGATTCTATTTCATTCCTGGTGCTCTATCTACTGATGAACAGTGCTACTGGATTAGGGAGAGCTTGAATACATTTCCTCAGCCACCAAATAGAACTAACTTAACTGCCCTTTATGGCTCAATTTCTGATTTGTTAATTGCTGCCAAAACACAAAAGATATTGGTTGAAGTAGACAATCCTGATGACCACGAAACAACTGAACAAAATAATATTGGAGGAAATACACAACCTGAAAACTTCAAATTTGTGGAGGACTCAGAGTTCCAAAAGGGGGAATTGCGTAAGTCAATTGCAGCAACTACTCTTGTACGCAAACTCCGGTGGAGCACTCTTGGTCTTCCGTTTGATTGGTCAAAAGTATGTAGTCTTTTTCTTCCATATCAATGTTAATAAATATTTCTTTATTTCCATTTTTCTTATGGCTCAATCTATCTTGAGAGGGCACTGGTATATTTTGCATTATATTTTAAAATAATTACAAACATGTTTGCAAACGTTGCAACCATGTTCAGTTGAGTTCAACAGCATTATCATTTGAATTTATAAATCCCATTTGACCACATAACAAAATGTCTGATTACTATACGCATTCCACTAGGAAATGTCGCAAGGGGCTATGTTCTTTCACTATTGTCTTTAAACAGGAAATACATCATATTTTTTATATCATGTATTATTATGTACCCAAGTTATCTCAAGAAAATATGTATTCAGTTTTAACATGACCGGGTGCATTATGTGCAACTGTGTAACAATAAGCTGTTAGGCAAACAGCACAATATTCTTCTTGTTATTTATTCATTTTCTTTGTAAAATTTATAGCGCAATTACAACCTCTCACTTCCATACAACAAGATTCCAGATACTCTAGCCATTCTTGCCAAAAAAATGGTTATTCCAGCAATGCCTTCTGGACAAGAATTCAAGCCAGAAGCTGCCATAGTGAACTATTATGGTCCAAGTACGTAGCTTGTCTCTTTAAATAGTGAATGCCCTTTTAAATTGATCCCTGCTCTTTTAAATTATCATGAAGATTTGAAGTTACCTTTTCCTTTCTATTTCTATGCTGCAGTTTTGATATTTGACTGATGTAGGTGATATGCTTGGTGGCCATGTTGATGACATGGAAAAAGATTGGACAAAACCTATTGTAAGCATAAGGTATTATGGTCCAACTTTTTATCTATTTCGTTTCTTTAATTTTTCCTAACATAGTGTTGTACCTTCTATTGTTTAGTTTGGGCTGTAAATGCATCTTTCTTCTTGGAGGAAAAACGAGACATGAAGTTCCAACAGCAATGTTCCTAAGAAGCGGTGATATTGTATTGATGGCTGGGGAAGCACGAGAACGCTTCCATGGTAATTTAATGAATGATACTACTAAAATGGAACATTGAAACACCATAAATTTTGTTCGATTTCTGCTTTCACCTTTGGCTTCCTTTTTCACAGGTGTACCACGGATCTTCACGGAAAGTGACCAGCAAGATATCTCTGCACTTGTTTCACAACTTTCTGGTGAAGATGACGACTTCATCTTGGACTACATTAAGAATTCCAGGATAAATATCAACATCAGACAGGTCTACTGAAGTTTAGTTTGGTTACAAATCACACATGAAAGATTGGCGTGCAATTGTGCTTTTTTGCTACCTCCGTAAGCATATTACAGAGGGATAAGTATAAGTTGCATCTGGAATAGCCTAACAGAAATCAAATATCAGAGCGGTTGGAATACTATCGTAGTACTGTTCAAACTATCTGTAAGTGCAATGTTTTCAAGTCATCTGACTAATTGCGATTAGTCGTACATATCGTATTGGTCGTTGAAGCTCGATCAGGAGCAACGACCCTATTAGGGTGACTAGAATACCCTGATTTTGTATTTCTTTCAATTTTCTGTCATTTTGATTCTCATTTTGCTGCTGATGCTAGATATCTGTAAACCTTCGGATACAGGCTATCATTAGGTGGTAAGATGGAAAGACTTGGTCGAACATCTGTAGTTTTAAGAAGGCGGATCACATGATGTCTATAACCGACCAAAAGCTTTGGATGTTGTGAGACTCGTCTAATCTAAAAGGATCAATACACAACTCTTCAAATTGACCATCTCAATTAAAAAGGTTTCAATGCGCCACCATAAACTATAAAGCAAAGTAACTCAGTACACTATTTTCTTATTCATGCATCAGAAGATTAATATTCAGAATCACTCCCGACGTTTTATGACACAGACATCAAAAAGGGCATACCTAGTGCTGAAAGCTCTCACATGTTGTGGGGTCTGGGGAAGGGAATTTCTAGGTAGTGCAAGGAGGCTGATTCGAACTGAGGACCTCCAGGACACAAGTGGAGAGACTCTATCACTGCGCCAGGTCTGCCCTTCGTTTTATGACACAGACATCATGATGAACAATTTTTACATAATCAGGATGTCTCACAAGGCTACGTGTGACAGTTACACCTCCCAAGAACCAAGATGCAATCTACATCAGATATGAAATTGCAGTACTGGTAACTTGTTTTAGCGATCATCTACTTCTGAATGACCACT
The DNA here is from genome assembly GCA_030760725.1 of Neostapfia colusana. Classification (NCBI taxonomy): domain Eukaryota; kingdom Viridiplantae; phylum Streptophyta; class Magnoliopsida; order Poales; family Poaceae; genus Neostapfia; species Neostapfia colusana. The sequence goes on along the minus strand of JASWHV010000002.1, from coordinate 42,023,108 downwards.
CGAAATTGCTCCTGGCTCAAGATTGAGGCACTGGTATCAAAATTACCGTTCTCCAATTGTCTATGCAACCGCAAGCGGAGGATGGCAGGCGAAGCAAAGTAAGCAGGTGTTTCTTCTGTTATAATATGAAACAAGTGGATAAGGGAACAGGGGGCGAGGGAGATGCACATACAGTCCAAGTATGACAGATTGGCTATCTGGACTATATTATCTCATTTCATCTATCATGTTCAGTTGCTGCAGCAATAAGACGAAAATGGTGTCATTAGAAGGTCGATTACAAATAACATAAATATTCCAAAAAAGGGCAATAAGAAAGGTGTTCACCTGTTTCTGTAATATTTGTTGAGCATGTAGTTTTTCAGCTAATTCTCTAGGTTGAAGCTCAGCTTCATCAATCACCATCTATCCTTTACCAAATTGACTGACAGCCTGAGCATAAGTCTTGCGGCGTAATCTTCTCTATCATGTCATTATTCCAGTAGAACAAGCGCCGTTATATTGTGGAGGTCATGGGTTTGAATCAGCCTCGTTGCAAATTGAGTAAGGGGGAGACTAACTAGAAATTCCCTTACCCGGACCCTACATTGTGGAGGACTTTTCAGCACTGGGTACACCCTTTTTTATTTCTCCTCACTTATCTATATAAATGAACCATTAAAATCACACAACAAAAAATCATTCGTGTGGGCTATCCCCATATTTATATAATTATCTGGTGCATTATAAGCATACTACTTTACTGATATTTACAAACTTCATGTGAAACTGTATGTGAAAACTGGCTATACATGTCTAAGAAAATTGATGATACACATACAACTTTAGAGCAGTTTTGTAGTCGGAATAAGAAACTAAATTTCCTTCTGAATTACTTTAAGTCTAGCAATGATAAAACCGGTTTAGCTTTTGATTCTCATGCTCACGCTAAAGCTAATCAACCCATGGTTGTAAAGTCACTAGAAATTGGTTTGATTGAAACAATTACTAAGCAAAAGAGGTGGTTTTTAAGTTACCAGGGGTGTTGTCTCATTTGGATTATAGGAAACAGGTTGCTAGCTCATCTAGACATGAATATAAAAAGAAATTTCATTGTACATTCTTTGGTAGAGATGGACATGTCATATATTTTTGTTATAGAGTAGCCAAACAACATAAAAATGACAAAAAAGATAGCTAGTCTCATAACAACCGAGCTACATTTTTTCTTCATAATATTAGATGCACACACCCTACTGTGTGTTGGAGCTGCAAATTGGTTATGTTTTGCAGGTGGAAAACGCCGAAAAACAAGCTGCGGGAAGCCATTTTATCTTGGAGAATCGAGATGCGGACGCTCCAGCGGAAGAACCTACCGGAACCAGAAGTTCAGCCTGTGGGAGGCGGTTTTACCTCGAAAACCAAAGATACAAGCGCTTGGGTGAGGAAGTCAGTCAGGAACCAGATTTAACTCGCGGTCGCAAGATAAAAGAGCTAGACTACAAGATATCAAGGACGAGGCAGGGCTTAGCGATTTTCGGGCTGACTCAAATAATGTATCTTTTCATATTTTGTCGTGTCAATGTAATAAGAGGTTCTAGACCATGTTAGCACGATATACGTATACGTGCCTTAGAGATAGACTAGAGTTTATGAAGTATAGAGTTTAAATATAGAATGGTCGGATCTACAAGATTTGTATCGGGTCTATATAAAGGCAACCCTCTGCCGAGAATAAACAGCCGAATTCCGATCAAAACATTTGTTCTTTACTTTTTCTTTAGATCTCCGTGGTTCTTAGGCGTAGTTTCTAGTCCTTTGTTGCTTTATCGAGAAAAGCATCTGGCCTCTCACCATGTAAGTGAAACTTATCACGTTTCTACCTTAGAAACCTCACATTCATCTAAGTTTCAGAGATTAAAGCCGAGACGTGATGACTCCGACGATCTATTCACCAACATAATTGGTGACTCCGCTGGGGAGCGACATCAACTGCATTAAGCATCATTCCTACTCGACGATCGACACGTTTTCGTACGATCAACCAGCAAAGATCATGGCAGCTGCATCTAGGAGGAAGGCCGACGGCTTGGCCGTCGACGTGAGCAACGTCATTGACGTGCAACTCGAAGATCTCTCGCAGGAAGACCACGAACGCATCCAAGAGGAGCTGGAGCGGGAGATCCAAGAAGAGAAGATGGTGCGTCTACAATCCATGTTGGGCATGCTTCCAAAAGACTCGAGGAGGCATTCTCTAGAAAGCCGACACACGGGAGGCATCCACACGCAAGGTAAGCACACAAATCTCCCTTGAAGATCTTGTACAACTTGTAGATGTGTCAGTAGCTAGCAAATATGGCGCGGACATAGAGCAGATGGCATTCACGGTAGGGTATAGGTTAAAGAACTCGTTCGGCACGTTTAAAGCCGATCTTGAGCAAAACTTAGATAAGAACCTGCATCGGCAGATCAGATCTACCGTCCAACAAGACCAGGAAGAGGTGGGGGGTAAACGCTCAGATCTTAACATGAGTAGTGCAGCAGTAAACGTGGCAAGCACCTCGTCACCTTGCATGCCGCCAACTTACACCCAAGCTAGGCAGCCAATCGCGAACTTGCAACAACCATACTACCAAACTGTCGCGTATGGACCTGCCATGCCACCCACAGGAAGTGGTGTGTCGCTCGGGCCAGTGCCTGATGCGTATTTTCCTCCACCACAGCCAAAAGTGGCACCTTGCAACTTGCCAAACCTTCCCAGAGCTCCAAGCGATGATCTTAGGGACCAAGTAGCTAGGGAACTTAGGGAATTCAGGGTGACAACTAAAGGATACATCAGGACCTATCACAAGCCTTACCTGACTACTTTGACACTGCCCATTATCCTAGGGGGTTTAGGGTGCCCGACTTCTCTAAGTTTAATGGGGAGGATTCAAAAACTACACAATAACACACCGGCCAATTCCTGATCCAATGCAGCGACATAGGAATCACGGACATACGCTGGATCAGATTGTTTCCCATGTCCCTAATCGGCACGACCTTTAGCTGGTTCACTTTATTTCCTCCTAACTCTGTCACCACTTGGCCGTGTTTAGAACAAAAGTTTACGGGTATTTATATAATAGAGAGACCGAGCTTAGCTTGTTTCATCTAACAACGGTTAAGAAAAAATATAATGAACTCATGGCTGACTACATCAAAAGGTTTAGGGAAACGCGCAACAAATGCTTTAGCCTAACCATAGGGGAAAAGGATTTGGCCGATCTAGCGTTTGCAAGACTTTTACCATACCTCAAGGAGAAGATAGAGGGTTTGGAGTTTGGAAACATCAACCAAGTCCTGCAACGAGCTGTGGCATGTGAGAACCGAGCCAAAGAAGCCAAAGCACATGGACGGTTCAAAGAAGTAAACCACAGGGACCGAGAGAAGCAACACATGAATAACCTCAGGAAAGACTCGGACAGTGAGGATGATATGGACGTATGTGTGACCGAGTGGGTTGAAAACCACAAAAACAAGCCTTTGGCTTGTACATTCTTGAAACCCAGCCCCGGGAAGAAGGAGGAAATCAAGTTTACCTTCAATGTGACGAAGTGCGACAAGCTTTTTGATGTGCTCTTACAGAACCGGGTGATCAAGCTCAAGAGTGGTCACGTTATCCCATCACCCGAACAATTTCTAACAAATGTTACTGTAAGTGGCATGACTCATACTCACATTCTACTAACGATTGCAACTTCTTCTGTCTACATATACAATCGGCACTCAACGATGGTCGATTGACACTCGGTGATGGCCACTGAATGAATCTTGACACTGATCCCTTCCCCGTCAACATGGTGAGCTTCGAGGAGAAGAAGATCCTTGTGAGAACCGATCAAGCAGCTACAATGAAAGGAAAACACGTGATCATGTCCGATGATCTGCGCAAGAAGATGATCAAGCCAAGAAACCCCGAAGTTGGTGTATGGAAGCTCAATGAACAAAGGAAGACTACTCTGTTCAAGCCAACTTCTGAGTTTTTGATCGGCAAGTATCTAAGGAAGAAGCAAAAGAAGAATGTCTTCCACAGACTTAGAGGCTGCAAGTGTGATGGGTCCCCGACCTACATCAACAGGAGTCTCAGAAGCACTCTCGGCAGAACCGGGTTTGGGAGCCAATGGTACCTTGAGAAATCTATGATTTTCCAAGGTAAACAGCCTTCCTAAGGAGCCTGGGGGGCACGGTTCAGGAGCTATCAGTACCTCGAAAAATCTCCTATGGTAAACAGATTTCCCAAGGGGCTCGAGGGGCACAGATGCGGGAGTCAACGGCAAGATGGGCGTGGGAGCAGTACCACAGCATGGAGACCAAAACAAAAACCCTCAACCGGTGTTGGGAATCCCACTTCACCCTAGAGGCGTTTCAGGAAGACCTAAGCTGAGGAGGACACTGGACCGGGACAACAAGTGCCGATGATCGGGTCGGTACCTTGCGTGATCGAAGGTAAATTGTCCACTGGCATCTAGGGAGGCAAAGGCCAATTTGCTAAACGGGACTCGGGTAAACGGAACGAGGTTGGAAGCTCCAACATGAAGACTGGTGTTGGTACAAGAAAAACCAATAGAGCCAAAACTAATCGAGAGCCTCCTATCAAGCACTCTCGGTTGATATATCCAGAAGGTAGGATTATCGTCAAAACAGGTATCACATCAGCACCCAAGGACAAGGTACAGAGTGTAAAAGCCCAAGAAAAGGGACTTGCAAAATTTTCTCTTCACCTCACAACACCACAGTTTTTATTGTGGATATCTTAGGAAAAAGTGTGAAGAGCAAGTAACCTCCATCAAAAGGGTAATTAGAGGGGAAAGTCTACACTTTCACAAAGTAGAATTTCTACACATGAACATGAGAGCTTGAGCTCACCCCTAGGACTTGAAAACTCTTGGGAAGGTTCAAGCCAAATTTCATGTAAATCCAACACTTTTTGAGGCACTTTTGGAGGTGATTGAAAAAGAGGCCAATTTGAATGTGAATTCAAATTGCAGCAACTTTCACCACTCAAATTCAAAAGTTAGCTTCATATTCAAACTCAGCACATTTTTCTGAGTAAGCTCACCAATTTTCATCTCCATTGGAGCTCATCTTGTCAAGAGCTAAATTTGCAAGAATTCAAAACTGAATTTGAATTTCAGTTTAAATATGAAGCACATTTAACCAAACAAAGTTTGAATTTGAGAATTCAAATTCAAACAAAGACTTGGGAGCTAAGTCTCACATTAAATTGTGAGTAGCTGGTGGGATAATTAACAGAAACAGAAAAGAAATATTAGGGAAAAAGAAGAAAGGGGGAGGCCCACAGGTCAGTGGCACACATGAGGGGCAGTCGGTTGCTGCAGCCAACCCCGACTTCGCGCGCAAGCCAGGGAACGGCGGCGAGCCACCGAGGCAGCAATCGGCCACCTCACGGTGCCAAACCGCGGCTTAAAGGCCAGCGCACAGCCCACGCCGCCTTCCTCCTGCTTTCCAAACGAGAACCCCCCCCCCCCCCCCCTACCGAGCTCCTTCCTCGTTTCCGCGCGAGCACAGAAATGCCGCCCTCTCTGATCGCCGGCATCCGGCCAGCACAGGCGCGCTCGTGCCCGATGAGCCACACAAGAAAGGACCGCCTTAAGGTGCTGATTCTTCTAGCCCCTACCGTTCTTCATTTCATGGGCTGTCGAGGGAGTATTTCGCCGGGAAAGCTTCGGGTGTCTTGAGGCCGAGCTCCCACAAAATCCCAAAATTCGTGGGAGTTAGATCATCACCGGACAAACCGAGTCATGCACACGCTCTATACACGGCCACGACCACCTAGGATCGAAAACCAGTAAGAACCGTGGGCTAGGTTTACGGTTCTCTGAAGTTTTCTGAAGCACAGCCGATATCCGGCCTAGGTCGCCGATGAGGTCGTGGTTACCGCCGTTTTCACGGGGATCGGTGTCCATGTCCGTGACCAGCAGGTGTCAGCGGAGCTCCCCGAGCAAACCGCATCGAAAAAGGTGTGTGGGATGCCGAGTTGGACGTCGCCGGTGAGCTCCCGGCCGCTGTTGCCGTCGGGAGCACTGTTCCGGTGGTTGTCAAGTTCTGGGGAGGGCACCACCGTGTTCCTCAGGCCGAGATAGGCACTGGTGGCGAGATTCAGCAAGCTCCGAGGACCGGAACCCCTCTCCGGCGAGAGCTCCGGCGAGCATGGCGGCGTGGTCGCGCGGGTGGCCGGAAGAAGACGAAGGGGTAGGCCCCACGCGTCAGCGGCTGGAGATAAATGGGTGGGATTCTCTGTGGTCCGGGATCCAGTGCGGCCGCGCGGGAAGGAGTCTGTGGCCCCGTGTGGCTCGGATCCAGCGGTCGACACGTGTACGTGGACCCACCCGCAGGATTTAAACATTTCTGGAATTTCCAGTTTTAGTGCAAACTTTAGAATTCCATAACTTTTGCTAGGAAGCTCCAAATTTAGTTATTCAAATTGGGTTGGATTCATCTTGCCTAGCTCTGTCGAGATATACAACCCAATTTGTATGAAACCCATTAATTAATTCTGGCAAATTCTTTAAAGCTTTTCAGCAAAAGAATTTTAGAGGGAGTTTGGTTCATCCAAAAATCCCCAAATTTTGCCAGAATATTCTTTAGGACATTAGTAAACACCTGTAAAAGTTTCAGACCATTTGGAGTTGATTTGGTCAGAGCAATTCAAATTGGAAGGTGCTGTGTTCATTTGAATACAGAAATATTTTCAGAGAATTTCCAAAACTTGGAAATTCAGTTCTGGGCAAATCTTAACCCCAAAAATGTTAGGAAAATTCATGCAAACTCTATGAGCTATAATTGAAATTGTAGTTCATTAAGTTAAGCATGAACAGGGGTATTATTTCAGAATAAATTCTTCCTTGCTGATTTGCCAAGAGAATTATTCTGAGCAAACCACTCCATGAAAAGTGCTAATGTTTGGCCCAGAGAGTTTTCTTGTGACAAGGAACTCACACAAAAATTCTCAGCTCCATTGGAGCTCTAGATCACCCCTGTCCTGTTTAACCACTTAAGGGATTAATATGGAAAAGGGGGAAAACCACTTAGCATTTAACCATGTGATTAAGTCCAAGCCAAACCACCAACACCAGTTCATCTTTAAATTCTTAAACAGAGTTCCAGGTGTTAGAGGCTGGTTATTAGAACTAATAGTAGAAGTCTTACTCTAAAACTCACATTTGCATCTAAATTAACATGTAGTATTTCATTAACGTGTAGCCGTTGAAGAAGAGACTCCGGAAGTGCTGGACTTCCTTCTTCCGGATGAAGACTTAACCCCTGACCAGCAGCAACAAGGCAAGCCCCGGTTTGCATTAACCCTTTTATAAGTTTTAATTTGTTTACATGTGTCATGTGAAGCATGATTGTGCATTAGGTATAGGATGGATGGAACCCCACTTGCATAACCAAAGGTTCCTAAAAGAGTGAGGGTAGTGTCTAAGACCTCGAGTAGACCGGCTATGCTTAATGAGTCATAGGACTTCGGTACAAGTCGAGTAGTTGGAAATATACTCGCGAGATAGGCTTGGGACACACGGGTTCGGTTGAGTGATGTGAGATCATTTTAGTAATTAAAATGAGACTAGGCAGGGGCTAGGGCGCAGCAAGAGGGAGTCTTTTGTGCGCAGCCCTGTCCGTGTCGATTGAGGACCGAGCCGTGTGCGGCCCACGCTGATCAAGTTTGAACGTACCGAAGGCATATCGGATATATGGGCCCCGATAAACCGATGTAGCCTAAACCTCCGGGCGTCGAGGCATAACGCACCGATAGGTGTAGGCTGAGGACAGCAAGGTGGAAATCTGCCAACGGGCATAGAGAGATGCTCCGTGTGGGGAACCTCCTGCTCGTTTCGGTGCGACCGGTTCGACGTTTGGGCTGTTGGGTGAAAGGTTGTCCCGTACGACATCGAGTGAGCGTACTGTGCAGCTCCACGGGTGGGCGTACGTGACATGCTCTTTGGGTTTTCCTGCAGGTGTATATCGAGTCGATTCACCGTCCCTCGCGGTGAAGAGTACCACTTGGTCACTGAGTCGTGACGTAGATTAATGGATGAAACCTGTTGATTCAATATTGCTGGTTGATCTAATTGTATTGCTACATGTGTGCCACAAATACTGCTTACTAAATTTCAGATTTCATGAACTGTTGACTTGTTGCTAAAAGATGAACTAAGGATGAACTTGTAGGCGTGTCCTTTTGCTGAAATGTTACTATCCTATGTCCATGGTACCCCTCATGTAGAGTTTCATGCTTAGGTGAGTCGGTTAAGCCTTGCTGAGCCTTCGTGCTCACGGTTGCTGCTTAAGTGTTTTTCAGGTGAGGAGCCACCCACGGACTCGGAGTACGAGTCCACCGGCGAGGGTTACCCTCCGTCGGGGACCACGGCTGAGTGGGAGCCGTACACGCCGCGCTGAGCTGAGGAGTACAGCTAGTGTGGGTTGCCCTAGTGCTGGGCAACCAACTTTTGCTAAATAGGCGGGCGTGAGTTGTATAGTGTAGACTTCCGCTGTGTAATATAAACAATAGTAGTAACTGAAGTTTGTACCTGTTTGTACAGTTTCAGTTGTTTTTCCCATGTAATATATTATGTTCTTATGACGTGTGCTGTCGGGTGTCGCATCGCGCGGCACCACCCTCTGCGATCCTGGATGAGCGGATTCCGGTCCGCCACAGCCTGGTATCAGAGCTGCAGTGGGGATAGCACAGTACTTAAGGACTGCATTATGGGAAAAACTTAGGCATACGGTGAGGATTCGGTAGTTGCCCAAGTAAGGACTATACTAGTATAGTTAATTAAAGTGGCAAAGACTAACTTATGTGGTATAATTCTGAATTTCAATTATGTAACGACGCACCTACGCTCTGGTAAGTATGGTATGGAACGCTACCGAAAGCGGTTCAATTTCGGTTAGCTCTCCCTGACGAGGAACGTGGCTCAGTGATAGAGTCTCACAGCTTGGTGTGAGACGTCAATATGAACCTCTTGGACTCTTCATGTCCCTGAGTTCATATGAAACGCTGATCCCTAGCGTGCATTAGGCAAGTAAGTGGAGACCCCATCGCGTGGTCAGTAACGCGAGAGTGTGTTCGTCTGGAAATAGCCCAGGAGGACATACGCAGCGCTTGTCATCGGCGTGCCCTGCAGGGCAGTAGGTGGTATCTGTTGGGTTGATAACATTCCCAACCGTGACGACCCGTTCATGACCTACTCGGGTTCCCCGTCGTGTGGTGTTGAAACACGATCACGTACCTTGAGACGTGACCTAACTCAAGGACGGCCGTATGACAATAATACGGGCGTTTGTATTTACTTTCAGATATGGAACTGCCTGAAATGAAACAAACCTTTGAGTGCACCACTATTGAGTGTTCTTCTGCAGGTACTAACCACGTATGTATCCGTGTAGAAAACGTGTGCGAGAGACCGTTTAGTGCCACATTTGAGACGTATATGCCGGGATAATCCGGTTAGGATTTTCTTTTGTGAGGAACGTAGTACTGAGATATTGTAGGCATATGCATGAGAATAATGATAACAAAGAATTAAAATCTATAGGTTCAACATTTAGGACACTGGTTGGGTATAAGAATGGGATAGTGGAGCAGTATAGCCAAAAGTTATGAAAAGCGGAGTGCTCTGTTTTGGGCAGCAAGGTTGCCGAACTTTAACAGAGCACAACTCACAGGTCTTTTAGCCCAGAGAGGTGTGCTATATAGTTCTGGAAAGGTATTGAAGTACTCTATAACTTTGTTGTAGACTTCCAGAGCTGAAACTCGCCTTAAGATGGCTGAAATCCCAGAGGAATGTAAACTGTCCAGAACCAGGGCAGAGTAAAACATCCTCTGAACTGATCTGTTTTTCAAACATAACTTCCAGTAGAAAAATCTAAAATTGTCATATAATACATCCTTAGAAAGAGTAGAAGATGTGTGACATCTTTGCAATTCAAAGATTCTGAAATTTCAGCACAGATTTCAGTGGAAACCAGGGTTGAAAACATCTACTTCCAAGGGAGGTGCTGTTAAAAAAAATTCTTCCAGAAATTCTGCTGACTTTGAATTAGCATAACTTTTTAACCAAGGCTGATCTGGGGTGGCAATTGAATACTCTATGGAAAGATACTGAAGTTAACTTTAACTTTGGTATTCAACTTGAGTCATGAAAATGCCCAGAACCAGATCAAAACTTGGAATAGGTAGAAACTGGTCATTCTGACAGAAGAATGACAGTTGAGCTCATTGGAGAGGGTGTTGTACCCTAAGGGTGGTATACGTGATGACAACGCGATAGTAATGTCTCGTGGTGGCCAAACCTAGTTTTGGTGAGCTTCCAAAGTAGAGGTTCATCAAGTTGGATTAAACTAGCTTGTGTTTGGTCTGGTAATGGTGTAGCTTGTGCAAAGTTATTACACTATCTACTTACGAGATGTATCGCATGTTTTCATTGTCATTATGTTTTACACCTATTTCTTTTAGACTGCATGCACTCTGTTGCGGGACTGATGTTATTGTCGTATGGTTGCAGATGGTTCGCACTAGGACCACGCACGAGGTTGGTGGCTCTAGCCAAGGTGGAGGCGATGACTCCCAGCCACCGGCCTACGACAGCACCCCGCAACAGCAGCCACCACCGCCGCCTCCGCTTACTCTAGGGGATGTGATAGCGGCACTGGTGGGAGGTCGTGAGGAGCAGACCGACCTGCTCCGCACGATCGTGCAGAATACGTCCCAGGCGGGGGGACGTCAAGATAGAGGGCCTCAGGAGCCCCGTGATGTGTCGTACTCGGATTTCATGAGTACGCACCCTCCAGTGTTCACCGAAGCTGAAGAACCACTGGAGGCTGACAACTGGCTGCGGACCATCGAGTCCAAGTTTGGGCTGCTCCAGTGTACGGAGCGGCAGAAGACCCTGTTCGCAGCACAGCAGCTCCACGGTGCCGCTGGTGCGTGGTGGGCGAATTATGTCGCCTCACGTCCGGCTGGCCATGCCGTGGAATGGCAAGAGTTCCGGGAGGCGTTCCGCGCCTATCACATCCCTCCCGGAATAATGAAGAGGAAGTTCCAAGAATTTTTGGAACTGAAGCAGGGCGGGAGGAGTGCCCACGACTACTCCCGTGCCTTCAACCATCTGGCGCAGTATGCGTCAGACTACATCTCCACGGAGGAGAAGAAGAGGGAGCATTTCTATCGGGGGTTACACCCCGAAATGAATACCCACCTCGTACAGTGGAACCGCGGCACATTCAACGACCTAGTCAATGCCGCCATCATGCAAGAGGACGCTCAGCGGGAGTTAGCAGTTGAGCAGAGGAAGCGCAGCGCTCCACCTAGCAGCGGTGGTGGCGCGCCCCAGAAGTACCGTATGGTGTATCGGACACCATCCGGGCAGCAGTGGCGTCCACCGGCGCGACCTCAACAGTTCAGGGGACGTTCGTTCCAAGCACCCCCGTTCCGTCCGCCGATGCCACCACCAAGACAGCAACAGCAACAGCAGCAGAAGACGGTACCCCAGGCGTTTCCACCGCCACAACGCGCCCCGGGTTTCCGTCCACCGATTAGCGGCGGACCGCCCCGTTTCACCTGCTTCACGTGTGGCCAGGCGGGCCACTTCGCGAAGGACTGTCCCCAGGGGCAGCAGAGCAGCGGGCAAGCCCAGCTCCAGGGCGGTGCTCGAGGCCGACCTCTAGTGAAGAAGGTTGGTCAGCGGACTGGAGGCGTCTGCAACCTCGACAATGAGGACGCCCCAGAGGGAGACAACGTGCTGGCGGGTACGTTTACTCTCAATCATCAAGCCATCGTCATACTTTTTGATTCTGGTGCAACCCATAACTTCATAAGTGCATCCTATGTGGTTAAGCATCAGCTGGAAGCCTTTCCAACCGAGTGTTCTTATATGATCTGCTCACCGGGAGGAAAGATTTCAGCAACGATGATGGTTCCAAAAGCACCACTGTGCTTAGGTGGGAAGATATATCCCACCACTATGATTATCCTAGGGGGGCAGAAGATTGATGCAATCTTGGGAATGTCATGGCTAAGCTACCATGGAGCTGTCCTGGAAACACTATCACGGACGGTTCACCTCAACTCCCCATTACACCGTCCGCAGTCCCTCCTATTAGATAATCCAGTCAGAGAGGTTTCAGCGATCAATAGTGCTGAGGCTCTCAAGTTAGAAGACATCCCCGTAGTACGGGAGTATCCCGACGTGTTCCCGGATGATCTACCGGGCATGCCACCTGAGCGGGATGTCGAGTTCAAGATCGAGCTCGCACCCGGGACTACACCCAGATCACAGAGACCATACAAGATGGCTCCAAATGAGCTGGCGGAACTGAAAGAACAGCTCAATGATCTGTTGAGCAAGGGTTTCATTAGGCCGAGTTCCTCGCCTTGGGGATGCTCGGCGCTATTCGTGAAGAAGAAGGATGAGACCCTGAGGCTGTGTGTGGATTACCGGCCGCTCAACGCCGTCACCATCAAGAATAAGTACCCACTGCCCCGAATTGACATCTTGTTTGATCAACTTGTGGGGGCAAGTGTATTCTCAAAGATGGACCTTCGCTCTGGATATCACCAGATCAAGATCCGGGCGGAGGATATCCCGAAAACGGCGTTCTCGACGAGATACGGCTTATATGAATATCTCGTCATGTCCTTTGGTCTCACAAATGCTCCATCCCATTTCATGTATCTCATGAACTCGGTGTTCATGCCGGAGCTGGACAAGTTCGTGGTAGTGTTCATCGACGATATCTTGGTTTACTCCAAGACGGAAGCCGAACATGCCGAACACTTGCGGACCGTTCTTCAACGATTGCGAGACCATAAACTCTACGCCAAGTTCAGTAAATGGGAATTTTGGATCAGCCAAGTGCCATTCTTGGGACATATCATCTCAGCTGAAGGCATTGCGGTTGACCCAAGCAAAATAGAGCAAGTGCTGAAATGGAAAGCTCCCACTTCAGTCCATGAAGTCAGAAGCTTCCTCGGGTTAGCGGGATACTATCGGAGATTCATTCCAAGTTTCTCCAAGCTCGCTAAGCCGATGACAGAGTTGCTGAAGAAAGGGAAGAAATATGTTTGGAACACGGCGTGTGAAGGAACGTTCCGAACATTGGTGAAGCATCTCACAACAGCCCCGGTGTTAGCTCAGCCGGATACAACAAAGCCCTTCGACGTGTATTATGACGCGTCCGGTATTGGGCTCGGCTGCGTGTTGATCCAGGAAGGACGTGTGGTCGCTTATGGCTCATGCCAACTTCGGAACCATGAGCAGCACTACCCGACTCACGATCTTGAACTTGCTGCCGTAGTGTTGGCGCTGAAAATGTGGAGGCACTATCTCCTGGGGAACTTGGTGCATCTCTACACCGACCACAAGAGCTTGAAATACATTTTCACCCAGAAGGAGCTGAACATGAGGCAGAGGAGGTGGTTAGAACTGATCAAAGATTATGAGATTGAGATCCATTACCACCCCGGCAAGGCGAATGTGGTTGCCGACGCGCTGAGTCAGAAATCACATGTCCATCACCTCACCATTACACCGGTGAAGGAGGAAGAGCCAAGTTTATACTTGGTTCCTTATGGATCACTGTACAACCTTGCCCTCGTCCCTACTATTAGGGAGGACATCATTGCAGCTCAGAAAAAGGATAAAGGCATGGCACATCTCCGGAGACGGATTGACAATGGGGAGATCAAATGTTTCCGGAAAGATGATGAGGGGACGCTGTGGTTCAATGACCGCATAGTCGTACCCCGGGACATGGAACTGAGGAAGAAGATCCTCGACGAAGCCCACTTGTCTAAATACTTCATTCATCCGGGCAGCAACAAGATGTACCAAGATTTGAAATGGAAATTTTGGTGGACACGGATGAAGCGGGAGGTAGCGAAGTACGTATCCGAGTGTGATACGTGTAGACGAGTGAAGGCTGATCATATGAGGAAATCAGGGCTGCTGCAACCCCTGAAGATTCCAGCATGGAAATGGGAAGATGTGAGCATGGATTTCATCATGGGATTACCCTTAACATCCAACAAACATGATTCCATTTGGGTGATTGTTGACCGACTGACCAAGTCAGCTCACTTCATCCCTGTACATACACATTTCCATGCCAACCGATATGCGGAGTTATACATTGCCAGGATTCTATGCCTGCATGGTGTACCCAAGACCATAGTCTCAGACCGAGGTGCCTTGTTTGTATCTCGATTTTTGGAGCAGTTGCACGCTGCTTTGGGTACTAAACTGATTAGGAGCTCCGCCTACCACCCTCAGACAGATGGCCAGACAGAGAGGGTGAATCAAGTTCTGGAGGACATGTTGAGAGCATGTGCCATCCACCATGGTAGGAACTGGGATAATCACCTACCATTGGCGGAATTCTCGTACAACAACGGCTATCAGGCGAGTATCAAGATGGCACCCTACGAAGCTCTCTACGGTCGCAAGTGCCGCACCCCATTAAATTGGTGCGAGTCCGGTGAAAGGGTCACATTTGGGGTTGATGTGGTGAACGACGCCGAAGAGCGCGTTCGGACAATTCAAGCCAATTTAAAAGCCGCTCAATCCCGACAGAAGAGCTACGCTGATAAGAGCCGTAGACCGTTGCACTTTAACATTGGGGAACACGTGTACCTCCGCGTGTCTCCAATGAAGGGTGTGCACCGGTTCGGTGTGAAGGGGAAGCTCGCTCCCCGTTTTATTGGACCCTACGCTATCACCGAGAAGTGTGGACCAGCGGCGTATCGATTGGAACTACCGGCATCTCTCGCTGGTGTCCATGATGTTTTTCATGTTTCGCAACTGCGAAAATGTTTAAAGCATACGGCTGCTGTTCCTACCGAAGACATCGGCGAGCTGAAACCGGATTTAACCTATGAGGAGTATCCGGTGGAAATTCTTGATGAGAAAGCCAGAACCACGCGTAGCAGAACGTTGTGGTTCTACAAGATACTCTGGAGTAACCACACCGCGGAAGAAGCGACGTGGGAGAGCGAGGAGTTCCTTCGCTCAAATTACCCGGAGTTCATGGCATATCAACACGGGTAAGTCCCTATTACATCGCTATCTCTTCTTTTGTAATCTCGGGACAAGATTCTTTTAAGGGGGGAGGGATGTAAAAGCCCAAGAAAAGGGACTTGCAAAATTTTCTCTTCACCTCACAACACCACAGTTTTTATTGTGGATATCTTAGGAAAAAGTGTTAAGAGCATGTAACCTCCATCAAAAGGGTAATTAGAGGGGAAAGTCTACACTTTCACAAAGTAGAATTTCTACACATGAACATGAGAGCTTGAGCTCACCCCTAGGACTTGAAAAGTCTTGGGAAGGTTCAAGCCAAATTTCATGTAAATCCAACACTTTTTGAGGCACTTTTGGAGGTGATTGAAAAAGAGGCCAATTTGAATGTGAATTCAAATTGCAGCAACTTTCACCACTCAAATTCAAAAGTTAGCTTCATATTCAAACTCAGCACATTTTTCTGAGTAAGCTCACCAATTTTCATCTCCATTGGAGCTCATCTTGTCAAGAGCTAAATTTGCAAGAATTCAAAACTGAATTTGAATTTCAGTTTAAATATAAAGCACATTTAACCAAACAAAGTTTGAATTTGAGAATTCAAAATCAAACAAAGACTTGGGAGCTAAGTCTCACATTAAATTGTGAGTAGCTGGTGGGATAATTAACAGAAACAGAAAAGAAATATTAGGGAAAAAGAAGAAAGGGGGAGGCCCACAGGTCAGTGGCACACATGAGGGGCAGTCGGTTGCTGCAGCCGACCCCGACTTCGTGCGCAAGCCAGGGAACGGCGGCGAGCCACCGAGGCAGCAATCGGCCACCTCACGGTGCCAAACCGCGGCTTAAAGGCCAGCGCACAGCCCACGCCGCCTTCCTCCTGCTTTCCAAACGAGAACCCCCCCCCCCCTACCGAGCTCCTTCCTCGTTTCCGCGCGAGCACAGAAACGCCGCCCTCTCTGATCGCCGGCGTCCGGCCAGCACAGGCGCCCTCGTGCCCGACGAGCCACACAAGAAAGGACCGCCTTAAGGTGCTGATTCTTCTAGCCCCTACCGTTCTTCATTTCATGGGCTGTCGAGGGAGTATTTCGCCGGGAAAGCTTCGGGTGTCTTGAGGCCGAGCTCCCACAAAATCCCAAAATTCGTGGGGGTTAGATCATCACCGGGCAAACCGAGTCATGCACACGCTCTATACACGGCCACGACCACCTAGGATTGAAAACCAGTAAGAACCGTGGGCTAGGTTTACGGTTCTCTGAAGTTTTCTGAAGCACAGCCGATATCCGGCCTAGGTCACCGATGAGGTCGTGGTTACCGCCGTTTTCACGGGGATCGGTGTCCATGTCCGTGACCAGCAGGTGTCATCGGAGCTCCCCGAGCAAACCGCATCGAAAAAGGTGCGTGGGATGCCGAGTTGGACGTCGCTGGTGAGCTCCCGGCCGCTGTTCCTCAGGCCGGTGGTTGTCAAGTTCTGGGGAGGGCACCACCGTGTTCCTCAGGCCGAGATAGGCACTGGCGGCGAGATTCAGCAAGCTCTGAGGACCGGAACCCCTCTCCGGCGAGAGCTCCGGCGAGCTTGGCGGCGGGGTCGCGCGGGTGGCCGGAGGAAGACGAAGGGGTAGGCCCCACGCGTCAGCGGCTGGAGATAAATGGGTGGGATTCTCTGTGGTCCGGGATCCAGTGCGGCCGCGCGGGAAGGAGTCTGTGGCCCCGTGTGGCTCGGATCCAGCGGTCGACACGTGTACGTGGACCCACCCGCAGGATTTAAACATTTCTGGAATTTCCAGTTTTAGTGCAAACTTTAGAACCCCATAACTTTTGCTAGGAAGCTCCAAATTTAGTGATTCAAATTGGGTTGGATTCATATTTCCTAGCTCTGTCGAGATATACAACCCAATTTGTATGAAACCCATTAATTAATTCTGGAAAATTCTTTAAACTTTTCAGCAAAAGAATTTTAGAGGGAGTTTGGTTCATCCAAAAATCCCCAAATTTTGCCAGAATGTTCTTTAGGACATTAGTAAACCCCTGTAAATGTTTCAGACCATTTGGAGTTTATTTGGTCAGAGAAATTCAAATTGGAAGGTGCTGTGTTCATTTGAATACAGAAATATTTTCAGAGAATTTCCAAAACTTGGAAATTCAGTTCTGGGCAAATCTTAACCCCAAAAATGTTAGGAAAATTCATGCAAACTCTATGAGCTATAATTGAAATTGTAGTTCATTAAGTTAAGCATGAACAGGGGTATTACCTCAGAATAAATTCTTCCTTGCTGATTTGCCAAGAGAATTATTCTGAGCAAACCACTCCATTTAAAGTGCTAATGTTTGGTCCAGAGAGTTTTCTTGTGACAAGCAACTCACACAAAACTTCTCAGCTCCATTGGAGCTCTAGATCACCCCTGTTTTGTTTAACCACTTAAGGGATTAATATGGAAAAGGGGGAAAACCACTTAGCATTTAACTATGTGATTAAGTCAAAGCCAAACCACCAACACCAGTTCATCTTTAAATTCTTAAACAAAGTTCCAGGTGTTAGAGGCTGGTTATTAGAACTAATAGTAGAAGTCTTACTCTAAAACTCACATTTGCATCTAAATTAACATGTAGTATTTCAGTAACGTGTAGCCGTTGAAGAAGAGACTCCGGAAGTGCTGGACTTCCTTCTTCCGGACGAAGACTTAACCCCTGACCAGCAGCAACAAGGCAAGCCCCGGTTTGCATTAACCCTTTTATAAGTTTTAATTTGTTTACATGTGTCATGTGAAGCATGATTGTGCATTAGGTATAGGATGGATGGAACCCCACTTGCATAACCAAAGGTTCCTAAAAGAGTGAGGGTAGTGTCTAAGACCTCGAGTAGACCGGCTATGCTTAATGAGTCATAGGACTTCGGTACAAGTCGAGTAGTTGGAAATCTACTCGCGAGATAGGCTTGGGACACACGGGTTCGGTTGAGTGATGTGAGATCATTTTAGTAATGAAAATGAGACTAGGCAGGGGCTAGGGCGCAGCAAGAGGGAGTCTTGTGTGCGCAGCCCTGTCCGTGTCGATTGAGGACCGAGCCGTGTGCGGCCCATGCTGATCAAGTTTGAACGTACCGAAGGCATATCGGATATATGGGCCCCGATAAACCGATGTAGCCTAAACCTCCGGGCGTCGAGGCATAACGCACCGATTTATAGGTGTAGGCTGAGGGAAGCAAGATGGAAATCTGCCAACGGGCATAGAGAGATGCTCCGTGTGGGGAACCTCCTGCTCGTTTCGGTGCGACCGGTTCGACGTTTGGGATGTTGGGTGAAAGGTTGTCCCGTACGACATCGAGTGAGCGTGCTGTGCAGCTCCACGGGTGGGCGTACGTGACGTGCTCTTTGGGTTTCCCTGCAGGTGTATATCGAGTCGATTCGCCGTCCCTCGCTGTGAAGAGTACCACTTGGTCACTGAGTCGTGACGTAGATTAATGGATGAAACCTGTTGATTCAATATTGCTGGTTGATCTAATTGTATTGCTACATGTGTGCCACCAAATACTGCTTACTAAATTTCAGATTTCATGAACTGTTGACTTGTTGCTAAAAGATGAACTAAGGATGAACTTGTAGGCGTGTCCTTTTGCTGAAATGTTACTATCCTATGTCCATGGTACCCCTCATGTAGAGTTTCATGCTTAGGTGAGTCGGTTAAGCCTTGCTGAGCCTTCGTGCTCACGGTTGCTGCTTAAGTGTTTTTCAGGTGAGGAGCCACCCACGGACTCGGAGTATGAGTCCACCGGCGAGGGTTACCCTCCGTCGGGGACCACGGCTGAGTGGGAGACGTACACGCCGTGCTGAGCTGAGGAGTACAGCTAGTGTGGGTTGCCCTAGGGCTGGGCAACCAACTTTTGCTAAATGGGCGGGCGTGAGTTTTATAGTGTAGACTTCCGCTGTGTAATATAAACAATAGTTGTAACTGAAGTTTGTACCTGTTTGTACAGTTTCAGTTGTTTTTCCCATGTAATATATTATGTCCTTATGACGGGTGCTGTCGGGTGTCGCATCGCGCGGCACCACCCTCTGCGATCCTGGATGAGCGGATTCCGGTCCGCCACACAGAGGTTGGTTGCCGCGGCCATCCCCTTCCGAGGGTCGCACACGCTCTCGGAAATCGCATTCGATGGTGCCGTGCGATGCGGCACCCAACAACACACATATAAGGAACTCATATTACATAAAACAAATGTGGAAGCTTACAAGTTCAGTTGTAAATAATTTACATCAAAATAAACTACAGCGGAATACTATTTTCATGTCACGTTCATATTTAACTAAGCACCTGAGAAGACGTCCAGCCCGCGGACTCTTTTTGCTAGCAACACAAAGACATACGACAGAGGCTGGGGTCTCCATGTATTAAACGACTCGGATGTCTCCGAGTCTCACGGGACAACCTCGTCATAAGCATCGATGTTAACCTGCAAAACCACTCATATAGCAAGCGTGAGCACATAAGCTCAGCAAGTTTGATCCGTCTCCTCTAAACAGGAAACTCTACATGCACGAAGGAATGAATATGGTAGCTGAAATTTGCATAAAGGACTCGCCTACAGTTGATTCTTAACTTTCAGATTTTAAAGCCTCATTTTAAAGACATTGAACCGAGCAGCATCGCAACTCCACAATTAAACAAGAAATGCTTTGTTACGATGCTTCTTGCACAAGGTGAAGTAAACTTAATTTGCACTATCTCTAAGTCATACATGGTTGCAATACAATTTAAAGCACAAACCTTATCAGTTCATAGTAATTAACTTCACTTCTTACTACGTCAAGACTCGATGTCCAAGTATGCTCATATGAACGTGAGCGACGGTTATTCGAACCAAAACACGCCTGGACTGCACGACACATACACACCCATCTCCGAGTTGCCGGCAGTAACCTCGACCGATGTTGTATGCAGCCACCTTTCCCATGTTCTTCCACACCGGACGCGGTCCCATCGACCCGAACAGACGGCTCCCTCAAGGTACATACCCGCAGTGATATGTTCCTGAGCGAGTTACCTCCTGCTGTACTGACGCCGAAAGCCTAAGCCGATCGGAAAAGTTCCAATATGGATCTCACGAGATACATCGGTTTCCTGGGTCCCATATAGCCAGTATGCGCCCGGTACACAACTCAAACTTGTCCAACAGGGCCAAGTACGGACGGGCCTTAACCGGCACAGACCATGGCTATGCACGCACGGACCTCAGTCTGCTGCATCTCTATCTCCCTGCCCGGTCTCAATTTCTCATCTTGAATTTTCTCAATGTTCTAGTCATAAGTCCGTACCGAGATCATCCAAAGTCCTAAGCTCACGAGTAGATTCCAACTACTCGTCTTTTACCGGTCCTTCCAAAGTAACATTTAGCGTAGCCTAATTCACTCGACGAGGAACTAATCTACCCATTCTCTCTTGGGTTAAATCTGGTCATGCAATTGGGTTTCAAACATCTAGACTAATGCACAATATCATATTATAGCTATAATCTCTATAAATGAAAGATTTTATAAAATCTTGCTTGAAATGCAAACCAGGGCTTGCCTGTTTTGCAGGTGACTAAGAGTATGTACATAATTCAGTTAGTTGCTGATAACTTGAGGCTTGATCACTTGATCACCTTACTCCTTGATCCAACTTCCTTTTGCTTCACAATTCTCCACGTCGATGACTATACGATATGAAATGCACATGTACCTAATTGTAAAGCTTTTGTTATCAAAGTCTAATGACAATTTAAAAATGGAACTCTGTTTAATAATTTGAAATTGACCCGGTCCTAGTGGGTGGAGTTGGGTTTAGCAAAAGTGATCAAGTGCTAAGTGCTTTTCCTAATTGTGGTATATTCACCTAAGCAAACTGTACTGAAACGTACTGATCCAGAGCTCAACTTTGGCTGAAATTTTTTATGAGAGTTCCTTGTCATAAGAAAATATTCTGGACCAAAAATTAGAACTTTTCATTGAGTAGCTTTTCCAGAACAATTCACTAAGCATTTAAGGTAAAAGGAATTAATTCTGAAGTAACATACATGTTCATGCAAAACTTAGTGAACTACAATTTCAAATATAGTTCAGAGAGCATGCATGAATTTTCCTAGTATTTTTGGATCCAAGAATTGCCCAGAACTGATTTTCCAAGTTTGGGACTTTTTTCTGAAAAGTTTCTGTATACATTTGAATTCAGCAGTTTGTATTCTGAATTCTCCTCCTCAAATCAACTCTAAATGATCTGAGACCTTTACAGGAGTAAAATAATATCCTAAGGAATATTCTGGCAAAATTTGGGGATTTTTGGATGAACCAAACTCCCTCTAAAATTCTTTTACTGAAAAGATTCAAAGAATTTCCAGCATTTATTATTGACTTTCGTACAAATTGGGTTGCACATTTGGATAGAGGTTTTCAATCTGAATCTAGCCCAATTTGAATCATCTAATTTGGAGTTTCCTAGCAACATTTATGAGCTACTAAAGTTTGAATGAAATCTGTAAATTCAAACTAAACCTGGAAATGTTTAAATTCTGACAGTGGGGCCCAGGGTGATGTGGCGCTTCTTCAGTGCAGAACACATGGGGTAACAGATTTAAACTGTGCAGCCACAAAACGATCTGGTGCAGCAGAGAATCCAACTCGCCCGAAATAGAGGCTGACGTGTGGGCCCGCGAGGTCATCTCCTACCTTCCGGCAGTTCTCGTGCGCCCGAGCCCGCCCTCGCCGGAGCTCATCGGCAATCGCTCTCTCGGCCTTCTCCCGCACTACCACTCGCCGCCATCCCCTAAACACACGTGCTGAACACGCTGGAATGGTTTCCCCGGGCCGGCGACGCCTCTGAACTAGCTCGCGACGAGCGGCGGCTAAAACCGAACTCCAGCGACGTCACAATCCGTCTCTAGACCTCTAGACTCAAGGAGCTCCGTCCCTACAGAACCAGTGGAGCACGTAGGAGCTCGATGTGGACGCAACAAGGATCGGGGATGGCTCTAAGGGTGCTCTCACCGTGCGCCCGAGGTGATACCGACAGTGCACCGTCGGAAAACCTCAAAATAGGCCGGTTACATGTGGTTTCAAGCTAGGGTTGTGAAGGAGAAATGTTCCCTACCTAGTCTAGCTCGTGTATGCTCAGTTTGTGAACCATAAATGAAGATCGAGCGGGAATTTCGTGGTTCCTTACCCGAAGGTCGGTTTACACCGGCCGGAAGCAAAATTTAAAATTCGCCGTCGATGAGCAAGGGTTTGGGCTGATGTTCGAAGATGTGCAGCTCGAGGTCCTTGCGCGTCTAGGAGGGCTCTTGCTTGGGCATGAAAGCCTCCATGTGGTGCTGTCCACGTGAGTCTCCACTTCATTTGTTTTCCGGTTGCCACGCGAGGACGAAGTACTCGGTGTTGGGGAGGCCGAGCTCGCTCGGTTTTGCATCGAGGAGGTCAAGGAAGCGACCCCGGTGCCATTTTGGTACTGATTGAGGAGTTGCACGCACGAGAACTGCTGGCTCACGATCAACCTGAGCGTGCGGCGATGGTGGTGCTCTGCTCGGCGCGAGAGAGGATGAGGCTTCGGTTTGGTGTGCAGAACGGTCACGGCATGAGGTGATGTGGGCGCTGAAACGCTCCACGGAGGTGCTTAAGCAGCTGGGAAGGTGTCCCTCGTTGCCCCTCGATGTCGCCCGACGATGGCTCGGTGGCTTTGAGTCAGAAACAGAGGAACCGACTGCATTTTTCAGATATTTGGGGCAGCTGACCAGTGGGTCCCACTGTCCCCCTTATCCTCTCTCCAAAAGATCTCATATTAGGCAAATGACCAAATTCAATTGTGTGGAGCTCAAGTCTAAAATTCAGTTGGATAATTTGGCATGTTTTATCCAAATTCAAATTTGAATTTAAATTTCTATGCAATTTAAAATCCTCTTTGAGATGGCTAGCAAAGTACCTCCAAAATTCATCAAACTTTGCAACCCCACTAATTTGGACCTGAGGAATTCAAATATGAAACCTGATTTTTAATTTAGCTGCTGCAAATGGGACTTGTAACACAACAGTTTGCATTTTTATTGTGCTACCCTCATTTGAAGTTTGAGTTGAACAAAGTTAGTTCAAAATCTGAATTTTAAACTTCCTCTTACACATGAGAACTTTACACATGGAATTTAAATCAACTTTGGTTCCAAGCATTCAAATAAACTTTTTAGCTTGTGTGGTTGGACAGTCATGTGTGTCATCACGTGTAGAAAGTTTTAATAAGTCCCAATTTTCACAAACTTGATACCAAATGGCATTCAAACTTTGTTTTACTTCATTTATATTTTTGGGACCTTTACATTCCTCCCCCCTTGAAAGAATCTCGTCCAGAGATTACAAAGGAAGAACGAGACGGGAGGGTAATTTATAAGGGATATGACAACAGTTCCAAATTTTTCTTGTGGATGTAATCCTTGCTTTCCCACGTCGCGTGTTCCGCGGTATGATTACTCCACAGGACTTTGTAAAATTTCAAAGTCCAATTTCTGGTGATCCGGGTCGTCTTATCGATAATCTGCACTGGTCGCTCGGTGTATGTGAGATCCGGCTTTAACTCGTCGATGTCTTCGGTGCGGACAGCAGCGGTAAACTTGAAACACTTCCGCAGCTGTGACACATGAAAAATGTCATGAATACCATCAAGATTTGCCGGTAGCTCCAGCCGGTAGGTTATGGTTCCGCACTTCTCCGTGATAACAAACGGACCGATAAATCGGGGAGCAACTTTCCCCTGGACACCGAACCGATGAATTCCTTTCATCAGACACACGAAGGTACACGTGCTCTCCGACGTCGAAATGCAGTGGTCGACGCCTCTGATCCGCGTAGATCTTTTGAAGAGATTGAGCAGCCTTCAGGTTCTCTTGTATTATCCGAACTCGGTCTTCGGCTTCGTTGACAAGACCAACCCCGAACGTTACTCTTTCACCGGACTCGCACCAATTCAATGGTGTATGGCACTTCCAGCCATAGAGAGCTTCATATGGTGCCATTTTGATGCTCGTTTGATAACCGTTTTTGTACGAGAACTCCGCCAACGGTAGGTGATCATCCCAGTTCTTACCGTTGTGGATGGCACATGCCCTCAACATGTTTTCAAGTATTTGATTTACCCTCTCAGTTTGTCCATCTGTTTGAGGGTGATATGCAGAGCTTCGAATTAATTTGGTTCCCAAGGATGCGTGTAGCTGCTCCTAAAAAACGGGCTACGAACAGCGATCCTCTGTCGGACACAATGGTAAAGGAAACTCCATGTAAGCACAAGACCCGTGGTATGTACAACTACACATACTTCTTTGCGTTGTATCCGGTATGCACATGGATGAAATGTGCTGATTTGGTTAATCGGTCGACGATTACCCAAATTGAATCATGATTGTAGGAGGTCATCAGCAACCTGATGATGAAGTCCATACTCAAGTCCTCCCATTTCCATGCCGGTATTTGCAATGGTTGCAACAGGCCCGGCTTCTTCATATGGTTGGACTTTACTCTTCGACTTGTATCACATTCCGAGACATACTTTGCTATTTCTCGCTTCATACATGTCCACTAAAATTTCTTCGGGAGATCTTGGTATATTTTATTGCTACCCAGATGAATGAAAAATTTGGACAAATGAGCTTCATCCAAATTTTTCTGCAGCTCCATATCCCGGGGTACTACTATCTGGTCATTGAACCATAACGTACTATATTCGTCTTTCCGGAAGCACTTCATTTCACCTTGGTCTATTCTCCGCTGTATGTGAGACATCCCCTTGTCTTTTCTTTGAGCCTGAATAATCTCCTCTCGGATTGTAGGAATGAGAGCAAGACTATAAAGCACTCCATACGGAATAACACGGAGACTTGGTTCTTCATCATCCATTTCAGCAATGATTAAGTGGTGAACGTGCGCCTTACGACTGAGCCCATCGGCAACCACTTTCGCTTTTCCTCGATGATAATGAATCTCAAGTTCATAATCTTTAATGAGCCTAGCCATCTTTGTTGTCTCAAGTTCAGTTCTTTCTGAGTGAAGATGTATTTCAAGCTCTTGCGGTTGGGGTAGAGGTGTACAAGATTTCGGAGCAACTAATGCCTTCACATCTTCAAATCAAGGACCACGGCAGCTAACTCAAGATCATGGTTGGATAAGGCCGCTCGTGGTTTTGGATTTGACGAGATCCATATGTGACCACTTGTCCTTCTTGCATCAGCACGCAGCCAAGACTGATGCCAGATGCATCGCAATAAACGTCGAATGGCTTCGTCGTATCCGGCTGAGCAAGAACTGGTGCTGTTGTGAGATGCTTAACTAAAGTCTTGAAGGCTTGTTCACACGCAGCACCCCAAACAAATTTTGTACTTTTCTTCAACAGATCCGTCATCGGTTTAGCGATTTTAGAGAAGCTCGAAATGAACCTGCGGTAATAACTTGCTAAACTGAGGAAGCTTTGGATTTCATGAACAGACTTTGGTGACTCCCATTTTTTGCACTTGGATAATCTTACTCGGATCTACAGTGATGCCTTCCTCTGAAATAATGTGTCCGAGAAAAGGTACTTGATTAATCCAAAATTCGCACTTGCTGAATTTTACATAGAGCTCGTGATCTTGCAATCTTTGCAGCACAATATGTAAATGCTCAACATGTTCTTCTTCTGACTTGGAGTACACCAAGATGTCGTCGATAAAGACGACGACGAACTTATCCAACTCCGGCATGAACACTGAATTCATCAAGTACATAAAGTGAGCCGAAGCATTGGTCAACCCAAAAGACATGACGAGATACTCATATAACCCGTATCTCGTAAAAAATGCCGTCTTGGAAATATCTTCTGCCTAGATTTTAATATGATGATATCCAGACCGAAGATCCATCTTCAAGAATACCTTAGCACCCACTAATTGATTGAAGAGCATATTAATGCGAGGTAGTGGATACTTGTTCTTGATGGTAACGGCGTTAAGCGGACGATAATCAACACAAAGCTGTAGTGTTTTGTCCTTCTTCTTTACAAATAATGCTGAACAACCCCAAGGTGACGAACTCGGTCGTATGAAACCCTTGGTCATTAGGTCATTCAGCTGTGTCTTCAATTCTGCTAATTCATTGGGTGCCATTTTGTACGGCCTTCGTGAAATCGGTGTCGTTCCTGGCACAAGTTCAATTTTGAACTCTACGTCTCGCTCGGGCGCTATGCCCGTTAAATCATCGGGAAACACATCCGGATATTCATGGACCGCCGGAATGTCTTCAAGCTTCACAGTTTCTGAGTGGTGCAATGCTGCAAACTTCTGTGTACTGGCACTCAGAAATAATGTATGAAGACCGTGCTGTGGGAGTTGAGCTCAACGGTTCGGGAACTGATATTGAGAACCACATTGTGGTTATTCAACCACGACATCTCCAAGATTATGTCGATCTTCAGACTCCCGAGAATGATGAGGGTGGTGGGGTATATTTTACCCCCCAAACAAAGAGGTGCTTGGGAGACAACATCGCTTGCGGGAATGCTGCCCTTGGGTGAAGATATGAGGTATTGACTCTTTGTATAAGTGGTTTGGAGATGATGTTGAGCCACAAAAGATTGGATAATGAAATTATGTGTGGCACCGGAATCAAAGAGAATTAATACTGGTAGCTGATTAAGATAAAACATCTCTGCTAACGCGGCTTCTCCTTCCGGAACATCATCAATCACTATGTAGTGAATGCTGCCCCTTGTCTGCCCTCTTTTCTGCAGATTTAGGTACTGGTCTGAATATTAAATGTATGATGACCCACAATCTTGATTTCCCTCCGTACAATACCTAGCATAATGGCCCATTCGACCACAAGTGAAGCACGGATGTCTCTCCGGTTCTTCGTTGACTTGTGGTTGGAAACTAGGTACATATGGGTGCAGTTGTGGAGGTGGTGCAAGTTGTGGTACACGACCAACAATTAATCTTTGAGGAGTTAATCGTACAGGTGCCTCCATATTTCACTAGATGGCGTTTGATACATCAAACGGTACTCTTGGGGCACATAACTTGTGATGTCCTGCACATCACTCCTTTTCCTCTTCTCTGCTTGCCACTCGAATGTCGGCTTTTCTTGTATGAGAGACGCACTGACCATATCAATGTAATTGCCTTTGTTGAACAAGTCTAATTTCTCCTGTAATACGGCACTCAGGCCATAGAAGAAGAAATCACACCGTGCCGCTTCTATCGCCACATATTCGGGAGCGTATTGTGCCAAATGATCAAACCTTTTGACACACTCAAGGACATTCATGTCCCCTTGTTTCAATTTCAAGAATTCCTCCCGCTTGGTCCTGATAATTCCTACTGGTATGTGACGAGCACGAAAGGCTTCACAGAATTCCGTCCACGCCACTTGATGGCCTTCCGGAATGGTGGCAAGACGTTCAACCACTAATTTCTGGCGGCTCCATGAAGTTGTTGCGCGCAAATACTGTCTTATGAAATTCATCACACTGGAATACTCCAAATTTGGACTCCATGACACGAAGCCACTGATTTTCTTCTACAGTTTCAGTTGCTTCCGTGAAAATTGGCAGTTGAGTCGCCAAGAAATACAAATAAGCGTTCCGAGTTAGAATGACTTGTTGTGTGCGTTGGAGTATGCCTTGCTGTACCAAGTCTTGGAGTAACCTAGTGTTCTCTTGAGTTGCTTCTTGGAGTAGCCTAGTGTTCTCCTGGTTAGACTCAACAGCCCAAGTCATAAGATCCATCCATCCCGTGGATGGTGGTTCCGACGGTGGAATAGAATCATCACCGCCCCGGCGAGAACTTCCGGCCTTTCTCTAAGAACGAGTACGAACCATACTGCAAAAATACATTTTGAGATGAGTTAAACATGAACTCAGCAGTATGTGAGGCTAAGGAAAACATGAATATGTCAAAACTTTATGAAAGCAGTATAACTTTCATGTTTACATAAATCCTTAAAGTAGGCATAACCAGTCCTCTTTTCTGTACAGAACAGACCTTTATGCACTAAATCCAGAATTTTATTCGGTTAACAGCATTTCCTTAACTCAAGTTGAATATCAAAGTTAAATTTAACTTAAATGTCTTTCCAACGAGTAGTTATGTGCCTCCATATTATCTCTTGATCAAAAGTTATGATCCTTCAAAGTTGACAGAATTCCTAGATAAAATTTGCCAGCATCTCTCCTGAATGTGGCTGTTTTTATCACAGTTGTATCCGAAAATACATTCAAATTCTGAATAAAATCTGAAGTTCAAAATTTTTGCAAAATTCATAACCTTTCCAATGGTGTATCATATGATCCTTAGGTATTTTTGAGCAGAGAGTTATGGCTGAAATACAGAAATATCCAGAGAGGTTTTGCAGCTGTCCTGGTTCTGGACAATTTCCATTCAACTGGACATTCGACCAGTTTGGCTTATTATTTTGCTCTGGAGGTCTACAGATAAGTTGTAGAGAACTTAAAAATAATTCCAGAACTGTATCATACACCTTCATTGGGTAATCCTACTCAGGGTTATGCTCTGTCAAATTCCAACAAGAATTCCTACCAGAAACAGAGCACTCTGTTTTTGAAACTTTTGAAGCCTAGCAATTCTCTTATTTGAATCTTAGTTCAAAATAAGAGCTCAGTAACTAATATTTGTTTCAAGACTTCTATTTTTAGTTGAAAGTTAGTTCATGAGTCATTTCTTCATAGGGGAGAAGACTATTAAGTTTAGTACGATGTCGAAGCATCGTAAGAGAGATGTCGGTACTACGTCACCTCACCAAAAGAAAATCCTAACCGGATTACACCGGCGTATCGTATCCGTAGGTGGCACTAAGAAGGTTCACTCACAAATGTGTTCTATTCGTACTACAGTTTCGTGGTTAAGTACCTGCATAAATCACACAATCATTAGGTTCGGCTGCACACCGAACCCGGCTCCATACAGTTTCATACGCCCGTCTGTCGTCAGTCACACGGGCGTTCTCAAGCCAAACAAGTCTTGAGCTACGTGCTCACGTTACCAACCACGTGGCGGGGTCTCCACCTACTTTCCTGCAGCACGCCAGGGACTGGCGTTGCTCACATACTCTAAACGACATGAAGAGTCGTAGAGAACATAAGAGCGGGTCGGGTTACCTGCCACCCGTGGGGCTCCACCTCCAGCTTGTGCGCATTGGTGGACAGCGCATACATGCACCCCCTAAGGCAAAGAAAGTCCTGAGATGCTTGATTTTCTGACAGAATCAAGTAAGTTAGGTTGCCACCTTCATAATATGCTAATGTAGTAGTCCTTATGTGGGCCTAGTACTGTTTTCTCACCGTATCCTATGTTTTTGTCGTAATACGATCCTTATTCTGTGTGCTATTTCCAATGTGGCTCTGATACCACACTGCCGCAGCCACCCCCTTCCGATGGACGCACACGCTCCCGGGAATCACATTGGGTTGTGCCGTGCGATGTGACACCCAACAACACAGATATACGGAACTCATGTTACATAAAACAAATGCGGAAGCTTACAAGTTCAGTTGTAAATATTTTACATCAAAATAGACTACAACGGAATACTATATTCATCTCACGTTCATATTTAACTAAGCACCCGAGAAGACGTCCAGCCCGCAGATCTTCTCGCTAGCAACACAAAGACATACGACAGCGGCCGAGGTCTTCATGTGTTAAAAGACTCGGATGTCTAGTCTCACCAGACAAGCTCGTCATAATTATCGATGTTAACCTGCAAAACCACTGCCATTGTGGTGTGGAAGTGGGAGGATATCGGCATGGATTTCATAGTTGGACTATCTCTCACGTCCCACAAGCATGACTCAATTTGGGTGATAGTCGATACACTAACCAAATCGGCTCATTTTATCCCCGTACATACAAAGTATGTTGCCAAGCAATATACAGAGTTATATATTGCAAGGATCTTGTGCTTGCACGGTGTTCCCCGCACAATCATTTCAGATCATGGTCCTCTGTTCGTTGCTCAATTTTGGGAGCAGCTGCAAGCATCATTGGGGACTAAACTGATCCGAAGCACCGCATATAATCCGCAAACTGATGGTCAAACTGAGCGGGTGAATCAAGTGCTTGAAGACATGCTACGCGCTTGTGCCATCCACCACGGTAAAAACTGGGATGATCATTTGCCGTTGGCAGAATTTTCATATAACAATGGCTATCAAGCTAGCATAAAGATGGTGTCGTATGAAGCTCTCTATGGCCAGAATATCGCACACCCCTCAATTAGTGTGAGTCCGGCGAGCGAGTCATCTACGGCATTGAACTTGTGAATCAGGCCGAGCAACGAGTACAAGTAATACAAGCCAATCTCAAGGCTTCTCAATCTCGTCAAAAGAGTTATGTGGATAAAAGACACCGTCCTCTCCACTTCGACTTCGGAGACCATGTTCATGTTAGTGTGTCTCCGATGAAAGGGGTCCATCGTTCTGGAGTGAAAGGAAAGCTTGCTCTGTGATTCATCGGTCTGTTCGCCGTCATTGAAAAATGCGTACCCGTGGCCTACCGCTTAGAGTTACAGGCGTCACTCGCGAGAATTCACAATGTATTCCACATTTCTCAGCTGATGAAATGCTTCAAGCCCTCCACTGAAATCCGCACTGAAGACATTGAAACTCTTCAACTGGACCTCACATTTTCAGAGTATCCGATCCGGATTATCGATGAAAAGACTCGCGCCACAAGAAACCGGAGTTTATGGTTTTATAAAGTCTTGTGGAGTAACCATACTGCTGATGAGGCGACATGGGAAAGCGAGGACTATCTACAAGTGAATTATCCGGACATGCTATCATTGTATACCCGGTAAATTTTTCCCCACTTTGCTTTTCTTTTAGAATCTCAGGACAATATTCTTTTTAAGGGGGGAGGGATGTAAAATCCCCAAAAGTCTAGCAAGTGGCTCAACTAATTCGCACTTAGGAAAATGAGGGGGAATTAAAACTTTGAATTATAACGGTGTGAGTTCAAAGGGATGGTTCAAATTTTCCAAAAATTTCCAAACATGGATATCTAAATTCATAATTTGGGTCCCCATAATTCAAATAATAACCCTGCTAAAATTCAGCTCATTTGGAGGGGGTTTACTATTTGTTTGGAATTAAAGAGAGAGAGAGAACTCTAATTTGAATTCAAAATTCAGTTTCAAATTCCAACTTTACCAAACTGCAAATTTGCTTTCACAAATGTGTTCCCCACATTTGTATTAGCATCCATGCCAAAATTCAGATTACTTGAGTTTGGTTTGCTATGCATTTGGAGCAACGGAAGGACGAAGATTCAAATTCAAATTCAAAGAGCCAAATACAGTTCAAATTCCATACCAGAATTGAATCCATTTGAATTCCAAAAATTCAAACCATGACTTAGTGTGGACGTATAGATTTTAATTGTGAGTGGCTGTGGTAAAATATCAGAGGAAAATGAAAAAGAATTGAGGGGGGCGGGGGGGGGGGGGGGGGTGGGGGTGGGATCCAGCAGTCATCCTCACATCTCCACACAGTCGGTTCCCCCGTTCTTACCGAGCCACCGCACAGCTCACCGAGCGGCAACGAAGAGCGGGAATTGTCGGCATGCCATCCACCTCATCGTTGCTTCTCAAAGTTATCAGCCACAGCTGAGCGACCAGGACACTCCACCTCGCTCTTTCCTCGTTCCACCGAGCCACTGCACCGAACGAACGAAAAATTTCTTCCACTGACCGGACAGAGCTCCGCCACCTCTGTATGTCGATCGGGCGCCGGCCATCCACCACACACAGAGCCTTCTCGAGCAGCAAAATGGCACCGCGTGATCCTTCCTGATCATCTTGGCGCAAGAACTGCTCGAGCCTCGGCTTCTAAACCCCAGTGCGCGTCTTCTTCACGGCGGCCGAGCTGCACAGCAACTCGGGCTCACGTGACAACCAGACAGGGCGGCTTTCACGCCCGAGCAAGGACACCCAAGAACACGTTGGTGATAGGTGCTGCTCCTCCCGGATCCTCAAGCCCAGCCATGGATCCTCACCGGCAAATTCGGTGAAATTCTTCCGGACCCGGGAACTTGATACCTTGGTATGAAACCAAGAAATTCTCACTCCATAATCGTTCTTAGGTCACCAAATCCTACAAACATGAGCTAGACTAGCTGTCGATCATATTTCCTTCGCAACCCTAGCTTGAAAACGCACGTAGACAAACTATTTTTAGTTTCCCCG
Organism: Neostapfia colusana; assembly: GCA_030760725.1. Taxonomy (NCBI): domain Eukaryota; kingdom Viridiplantae; phylum Streptophyta; class Magnoliopsida; order Poales; family Poaceae; genus Neostapfia; species Neostapfia colusana. The sequence continues at coordinate 41,990,809 of JASWHV010000002.1, read as the reverse complement.
AATGCAAAACCGGCGGCACCATTCGGGCGCACGGTGAGAACCCATTTGGAGACTTTCCCGCACGTGTTTGAGTAATCGCCGAACTTCCTTAGGTTCCACTGATTCTGTAGAGCCTGAGTACCGAGTGTTTGACGGTCGAGAGAGGCAGGTCGTTGGCGCTGAAGTTGTCCCGAGGCCGCCGCATGTCGCGGCCATGTTTACGGCCACTGGCAGCCCAAGAGGACTCCACAAACGGGTTCAGCGACCCCGAAAACCCCCAGGCGGTGCGTTTCGGCTCGAGAGGTAGCCGGGAAACCCCTTCCAGCGAGCCTCGCCGGAGTGCTCCGCCGCAGGGGGCGCGGGCAGCTCGAGGTAGACGAAGGGGGATCCCACCTGTCAGCCTCTATATTCGGCGCGGGGATCAGTTTAAGGCTGAGATCTTGTGCGGCTGCGGGGGTAGAACCCCGTGGGCTTCGGTGTGGCTGCAATGTCACTGGCCCAGTTCAAACAGTGGGGCCCACAGCCAGAGTTTAAACTTTTCCCGAATTTCAGTTTTAGGCCAAATTTCAAACCCCCATAACTTTCAGTAGGAATGTCCAAAATTTTTGTTAGATTTCTCTCAATCAGTACTTTGCAGAAACGCAAATAAATTGGTCTGAAGATATCTGGATTTTCTCCAAAATTCCACAAAATTAAATTTTTTGGGAATTAATTCCAGGAGATCCCTGTTATGGAATTTATTCAATTTTGGCCAGAAAATCCTTCATAACCCTAGTTATCTCCTGTAAAATTTTGAGCATCATTAGACTCTTTTTACTAGGCCAAATTGCCTTTCCAAATTCAGCCTTTATTTGAAAATTCCAAACTAAACAGAAACTTTTTTACAAATGTCCACCAACTTCAAAAATCCATTTCTCCCTGTAGGTAGCTCGAAAAGTTATGAAATTTTTTTTGCTAGAACCAGGGAGACCTTCTCTAATTAGATCTTCCACTGTTAGCTATGTCAAAGCTGCAGATTTGAGATCAAAATTCAGAGAAGCTATGTACTTGTGCGAATTTTAGACCCACAAGCTTCCATGAAATTCCCTCCCATTTTTGCTCAGATCATTCTCATAGAATCTAGTCTCTACTGGAAGAATCCCAAAGCCAATTAAGAAACCTTATTAGCAGTAACTATTAGTAGAAGCTTGCTCCTTATAAATAATTATCACTTATATGTATATTTTATTGCATATCATATAGTAACCGAAGTCGAGGACGCTCCGGAAGCCTTGGAGATCCTCCCGCCAGAAGCTAACTTACCATTTGACTTCCAACCAGGCAAGCCCCGGTTTGCATTTAATTACTTTTGTAAAGTTTTCATTTGTATCGCCTATGTCTAGGATGGAATGTTTGCATTAGAGTTAGGGTGATTGAAACCCCACTTGCATGACCCTCAAATCCGATGGAGTATTAGGTAGGCTACAGATCGATAAGTAGAAAATACTATTCTAATGTTCTTAGGATCTCGGTAGAAGTCGAGTAGTTGCAATCTACTCGCGAGATTGAATTTTATCACACGGGATAGAATGAATGAAAGAATGTTTTAAGAATGTGAAATTGAGAACCAGCAGGGAGATAGGATGCAGTGAGCGGAGGTCTCACGTGCGTAGCCATATTGGTGTCGGTTGAGGACCGAGCCGTGTGCGGTCCTGCTGGACAAGTTTGAACAGTACCCGATGCATACTGGCTATATGGGAACCAGGAAACCGATGTAATTTATTAACCTGGGTGCCTAGGCTTACCCAACCGCTTTATAGGTGCGGGTTGAGTGTAGGAAGGTGTAAATGTGCCGGCGGGCACAGACACGCTCCACACGGGGACCTCCTGCCTGTTACGGATGGACCGGTTTGGCATTTGGGTTTCCTTTGAAAGGTTGCTGCATACAACCGAGTAGGAAGTTGCGAGGCACCACACTTCTGAAATGGGTGTATGTGACGTGTTATCCGGGTGTCTATTGATTGCAATCACCGTCCCTCGCGGTTATTTGAGTACCGCTTGTTCACTGTGCTGTGACGTAGTAAGAATTGGAAGAGGCCAGAAGAATATGATGTATTGAATTTTCATTGTATTGCAACCTGTATGTTGTAGATGTAGAGCTCACTAAAGTTAGAGCCAATTAAAGATTATGAGATTGAGATCTACTACCATCCCAGCAAGGCAAATGGTTTTGCCGATGCCTTAAGCCACAAATCTCACGTCAACAATCTGTCCATCACTCCGCTTGAAGAGGAGGAGCCGAGTTTATACTTGATTCCATATGGAGCATTATATAATCTTGCTCTCGTCCCTACCATACGAGAGGAGATTATGGAAGCTCAGAAGAAAGACGTGGGAATGTCGCACATTAGGAGAACCATGAAGAATGACGAGATGAAATGCTTCCAAAGATATGAACACGGTAATCTATGGTTTAAAGACTGTATAGTAGTACCCCGTGACATGGAACTTCGGAAGAAGATCTTGGATGAAGCTCACTTGTCCAAGTATTCTATTCATCCGGGTAGCAACAAGATGTACCAGGATCTGAAAACCAGATTTTGGTGGACACGGATGAAAAGATAAATCGCAAAGTATGTATCCGAATGTGATACGTGTCGGCGGGTGAAAGCCGACTGCATGCGCAAAGCCGGACAGCTGCAACCACTGAACATTGTGGCGTGGAAGTGGGAGGATATCAGCATGGATTTCATAGTTGGACTATCTCTCACGTCCCACAAGCATGACTCAATTTGGGTGATAGTCGATACACTAACCAAATCGGCTCATTTTATCCCCGTACGTACAAAGTATGTTGCCCAGCGATATGCGGAGTTATATATTGCAAGGATCTTGTGCTTGCACGGTGTTCCCCGCACAATTGTTTCAGATCGTGGTCCTCTGTTCGTTGCTCAATTTTGGGAGCAGCTGCAAGCATCATTGGGGACTAAACTGCTCTGAAGCACCGCATATAACCCGCAAACTGATGGTCAAACTGAGCGGGTGAATCAAGTGCTTGAAGACATGCTACGCGCTTGTGCCATCCACCATGGTAAAAACTGGGATCATCATTTTCTGTTGGTGGAATTTTCATATAACAATGGCTATCAAGCTAGCATAAATATGGCGTAGTATGAAGCTCTCTATGGCCGGAAATATCGCACACCCCTCAATTGGTGTGAGTCCGGCGAGCGAGTCATCTACGTCATTGAACTTGTGAATGAGGCCGAGCAACGAGTACGAGTAATACAAGCCAATCTCAAGGCTTCTCAATCTCGTTAAAAGAGTTAAGTGGATAAAAGACACCATCCTCTCCCCTTCGACTTTGGGGACCATGTTTATGTTAGTGTGTCTCCGATGAAAGGGGTTCATCGTTTTGGAGTGAAAGGAAATCTTGCTCCGCGATTCATCGGTCTGTTCGCCATCATTGAAAAATGCGTACCCGTGGCCTACCGCTTAGAGTTACTGTGGCACCCTCAATTATGTGGAAAACCATGGAACTGAGAACTGATGCATATGTGTGCCCAGGATGTTCATCACACATACACATATCATCCACAAACTGAATTCAGAATATATATAACCACTAATAACAGGGTTTATTACAATGGTTCATGAGTCTTGGACTCATGCTAGCAGCGGAAGTCTATCTTAGCAGCGGAAGTCTAAATCTAGCAGCGGAAGTCTTCTAACTAGTGCGGAAGCAATCTATGCAGAAGCAGCAGCTCCATCTCTTCTCCATCCCCACAGGAAAGTGATGATATGTAGTTCACAGCAAGGAAGGTATAAAAAGGCTCATTGCAGAAATCAATGTTTATTTCTCAAAACACGATAAAAAAGCAACTCAGTTTTAAGTGAATGTAATCCCAACATGTATTAAAATACCAACATACCTCCATTATGTTCATCACTTTCCATGTCTCAACCAGACATTAATCAACTTCATCTTTGCTTATGAATACCTTCTCGTATTCGCTACCATCTAACGATACCATCTCGTATTCGCTACCATTTCATCTCATAAACAATTCCTTCTCACACCGAGACCAATCTCGTTGCCACGACTCAATACTCATGCAACCAATCTTATCACCCGGACTCAACATTCTCAAAAACCAAACCATAACCAAAACCATAACCATAACCAAAACCATAACCAAAAACCATCCCAACTAATCATGGGAGTTTGCCAGGCGCTCGTGACCGTAAGCTCGGCTATCATGATAGTTTAAGACTCTGCAGAGTTTGCACCTCTTTACCCACAAGTTTGTGATTTCGTCACCCGTCGGCGACTGCAGAACCTCCATTATATCAGTACACAACCGTCGGTGTATGGCCAAGAGATCACAAAATAGCCTTTACAAATGGGCTACTAGATGTATGGACTCACTAAGGTTTCACCAGCAGACTAGAATCTCCAATTCTCCCACCCACGGGCCCCCACTTGTACCATGCAGTTCCCAAGGCAGTCCTCACTCGACTCCTATTCCCCGCGCCTTCCGTGGTCCATAACAATCTAGCAACTTACCTAATTACTCGGCTAAGCCGCGCCCATACTTGGCCTTGTGGTGGCACTGTTATCCGGGCATGTGCTCGCATGAACCGGTCCTTAGATCTATGGCAAGTAAACCACCATCTCATTCTACCTCATTCACAAACCCAGGCTTGCCTAGATCTCCCTCCGATCCATGTTAATTAACAACATCAGTTTCTCATCATTCTTACGAGTGCAGTTAGCTAGACACATCTATCTAGCTTCCCATAATCCCATGGACTCAGCGAAGCATAAAGTAAAACCATACCCGACTCATTTACATCCCTGGCGACAAGGGTGGTTTAACCAAAACTAGTAAACTCCTATGAAAGGGTTTCCCATCATGTTTGACTCAGCACACACACCTTTTCGCAAACAAAACAGTTTTCCAAAACATAGGATCAATATAGTCAAGGGGTACTTGCCTTGTTCCTGCGGTTCCGGTTGCTCTTGGATCTCGAGACCTTGTTGTTGCAGCTCGTCGTAGACAGCTCCCTGAGCTTGTCCTTCTATACGCGATCACGCACATACAAGATTCATAGCAATCAATACCATGCACAAACTTTAATCAAGATGTGATGATGCGTATGCATGTTAATTCCTGTGATGCAGTTTTTATTAGATCAGTTTGTACGTGTTCTTGCATGGCTTGCATGGTTTTATGATGAACAAAGATGTATAGATAAAATGTGGACGTGGCGATGATCTTGACTTCAGATCAAACCGATCAACAAGTGATCTGTCCACGAAAAAGCTTCTGTTCGAAAGGAATCGAAGAACAGATGGAAAGAAAACGCGATGATGTCGTAAGGTGGTATTAGAGACCTACCTTACATTCTTCTTGGTCTCGGGGTCCTTTTCCTAGCAAGACAGATCGTCGGGGCTCTCTTCCGGCAATCTCCTGCGACTGAACTCTGGCGAAGCGGCTTACTCGGCGAGCTGGGGCTAGGGCTCTATGTTGTCGGCTCAGGAGTTGAAAAGAAGTTTGTGGTTTCGGCCAAAGGTTTTCGGTTCTATTTATAAGAGGAAATGAAGAGTCCTCCTCTTATCGGAATTTGAATAAGAGTCCCATTCGAACTGTTTTTGGATCTTAACAACTTATCTTAGATTGATTCGGTGTGGTAACATTGTGGAATTCGTGTCGGTTTCCTCCCGTACCGGTATTCCCACGCATACAGAGGAAAACCGCTTCAGAATCGTGTTACCTTCGCGGCGGTGAGCTCCGGTTGTTCCACGTGTCCTGCAGGAACCTGGGCTCCCTTTTCCGCAGAGACAAGTTCCAGTTGTGTCGCGTGTCAGACGGACAAGACCTCCCTCTTACTCAGAGGCGAGCTCCGCGTGCGCCACGGGTCCTGGTGGGCGGGACCTCCCCTCTCAACAGAGGCAAGCTCCGCGTTCGCCACGTGTTTGGTGCATCGGGACCTCCCCTCTCAATCAGAGGCGAGCTCAGCGAATGCCACGTGTCAGTTCCGGACCCCCCCTTTCTTCCGAGGTGGATCCGGATGTGCCATGTGTCAATTCCGGACCTCCCCTCTCTTTGGAGGTGGCTCTGGGTGTGCCACGTGTCCTAAAAGCACCAGACTTCTTTTCTGCTCAGATACGAGCTCCGACGTTGACACGTGTCCAACAGCCTCAGACCTCCCGGAGGTGAGCTCCGGAGGTGACACGTGTCCGGTCGTGTCGGACCTCCCGGAGGTGAGCTCCGGAGATGACACGTGTCCAATAGGACCGGACCTCTCGGAGGTGAGCTCCGAGAGCGACATGTGTCTAGCGGGGCCGGACCTCTCGGTGGTGAGCTCCGAGAGCGATACGTGTCCGGCGGGACCGGGCCTCTCGGAGGTGAGCTCCGAGAGCGACACGTGTCCCGCGCGGCAGCTCCTCTGTTTTCCGCGGTGACTAGCTCCGAAGGCAACACGTGTCCTGCGGGACTGGCCTCGCTTCTCCGCAGAGGCTAGCTCCGGGGGCAACACGTGTCCCACGGGGTCGGACCTCTCTCCCTTTGCGGGGATGAGCCCCGAGTATGCCACGTAGCCAGTTTAGCGGCGGACCTCTCCCCATTTGTGGAGATGAGCTCTGAACACGCCACGTGGCTAGTGAGCCGCGGGAGTTGTCTTTGGCTCTCTCTCTGTAAACTGGAATTTGCTCTTTTTGGCTATCTTTTTTATTCTTTCTCGGTTTCCAATTTAAAAAGTGTTTTTCTACATGAAACATGAATACATGCAGAACCCGAAAATGAGGGTGTCACAAATCTACCCCCCCTTAAATTGAATCTCGCACTCGAGATTCGTTAGTAGAGAATAAATGAGGGAACCCTGTCTTGATATCTTCCTCACGCTCCCATGTAGCTTCTGGTTCCGTGTGATGACTTCGCTGTACCTTGCACCAACGGATCACCTTGTTCCTTGTGACCCTTTCTTTTACGTCCAAAATTCGGATGGGGTGCTCTGCATAGGTCAGGTCCTCTTGAAGTTCAAGTTCATCTATCGATACTTGCTCTTCCGGCACTCTCAAGCACTTCTTGAGCTGGGATACATGAAACACGTCATGCACGTCGGAGAGGTGCACCGGGAGCTCTAGTTAATAGGCTACTTCTCCTCGCATGTCCAAAATCTTAAATGGTCCGATATAGCGAGGTGCTAGCTTGCCTTTGACGTTGAAACGTCGTTGGCCACAGATAGGCGATACCTTAAGGTATATGAAGTCTCCTACTTCGAAAGTCAACTTCCTTCGCCTATTGTCCGCATAGCCTTACTGGCGTGACTGTGCAGCCTTCAAGTTCTCCCGTATTGTTTGGACTTGCTTCTCAGCCTCTTGTAGCACTTCGGGTCCAAACACTTGATATTCTCCGGTCTCGTTCCAAAACAGCGGCGTTCTACACCATCTACCGTACAATGCTTCGAAAGGCGACATCTTCAAGCTAGCTTGATAGCTGTTGTTATAGGAAATTCAGCGTACGGTAAACTCCTATCCCTTCTACGCCCATGTTTCAAGGCGCAAGCTCTCAACATGTCCTCCAAAATTTGGTTTGTCCTTTCAGTTTGCCCATCGGTTTGTGGGTGGTGGGCGGAGCTAAAATCCAGTCGTGTACCCATAGCTTTCTGCAGCTTCGTCCAAAATCTAGATGTAAACTGAGAACCCCGATCTGAGACTATCCTCTTGGGGACTCCATGGCGACACACGATTTGCTCCATGTACAGCTCGGCTAGTTGTGCAACATTGTACTTGATCTTTATGGGAAGAAAATGGGCGGTTTTCATCAATCGGTCCACGATAACCCAGATTGAGTCGTAACCCGACTGAGTACGTGGCAATCCGACGATGAAATCCATACTAATGTCTTCCCACTTCCACTCGGGTACCTTCAAGGGGTGCAACAGTCCAGCGGATCTTTGATGTTCGGCCTTCACCCGTTGGCATGTGTCGCATAGGGCAACGTACTCAGCTATGCCCCTTTTCATACCATCCCACCAATAACAATTCTTCAGGTCCTTGTACATCTTGGTAATTCCGGGATGTATGGACTAAAGTGAGTCATGTGCCTCCTTTAATATGGCGTCGCGGATGTGCTTCACGTTAGGCACACAAATCCTTTTTCCTAGCCAAAGCGTACCTTTCTCGTCTTCCTTGAAGTCCTTCTCTATTCCTTGTCGGATCCTTTCCTTGATCTCCTTGATCTCCTCGTCCGTAGTTTGGCCATCTTTTATCTCTTGTTCCAATGATGAGTGGAGTTCCATTACTTCCATCTCGTTCAAGAACACGAGATGTAACCGTTCGAACTCCTTTCGTAGCTCGGGTTGTAACTCCTGAACCGTGAGATGGTGACAAGCTCCCTTTCGGCTCAATGCATCAGCTACTACATTGGCCTTTCCGGGATGATAGTTGATTCCAACATCATAATCCTTGATGAGCTCCAACCATCGACGTTGCCTCAAATTAAAATCCGTTTGAGTGAATATGTGCTTGAGGCTTTTATGATCCGTATAGATCTCACATCGATGACCAAGGATATAATGTCTCCAAATCTTCAATGCATGCACCACGGCTGCTAGCTCCAAGTCATGTGTGGGGTAATTGAGCTCGTGTTTCTTGAGTTGTCTCGGCGCATAGGCTACCACTTGTCCTTTTTGCATGAGCACACATCCAAGCCCTTGTCTGGATGCGTCACAATATATGTCAAAGCTCTTGCTTACGTCCGGCAATACCAAAACTGGTGCTGTGGTTAGCCTTTTCTTGAGGTCCTCAAAGCTTTCTTGGCACACTGGTGTCCATTGGAAGGCTTTTCCCTTCGTTAGAAACCCCGTCATAGGCTTTGCTATCTTAGAGAAGTCCTTGATGAACCTTTGGTAGTATCAAGCCATCCCAAGAAAACTCCGAATATCCCTCACGTTTTGCGGTTGGTTCCACTTCAGAACATCTCCCACTTTTCCGGGATCAACCGATACTCCTTCCTCGGAGATAATGTGGCCTAGGAACGATACCTCTCTTAGCCAAAATTGACATTTGCTGAGCTTGGCATACAGCTGATCCTCTCGCAGCTTTTGCAATGTCAATCTTAATTGTTCTTCATGCTCCCCCTCACTTTTTGAATACACCATGATATCGTCAATGAAAACTACGATGAACTTATCCATGTACTCCATGAAAACCTTGTTCATGAGGTACATGAAGTATGCAGGTGCGCTCGTTAACCCAAAAGACATCACGGTATATTCATACGAACCATACCATGTTCGAAAGGCAGTCTTGGGTATATCGGAGGGCTTAATCTTCAGTTGGAAGTATCCCGACCGAAGATTAATCTTGGAGAACACTCGGGCTCCCTTCATCTGGTTGAACAGATCCTCTATACGGGGCAGAGGGTACCTGTTCTTGATCGTCACCTCATTGAGAGACCTATAGTCTACGCACATCCTTTGGGTTCCATCCTTCTTGTCTACGAAGAGCACGGGGGCTCCCCATGGTGACGAGCTTGGACTTATGAAAGCCTTCTCTTGTTGCTCCTGGATTTACTTCTTGAGCTCCACTAGTTCATTGACGGGCATCCTATATGGTCTCTTTGCTATAGGTGCGGTTCCGGGTACTAGGTCAATGGAAAACTCGATATCCCGGTCGGGTGGCATACCGGGAAGTTCTTCCGGGAACATGTCCAAAAACTCTTGAACCACCGGAATGCTGTCCAGGGTTGCTTCTTCAACGTGGTTCAATGTTGCCTTCTTGGTTGCTAGTTGGGCTGACTCAAACTCGATACGGGTACCGTGCTCGTTGGTCAACTGCACGCTTCTCTCAGCACATTGGATTACTCTATTGTGCTTACTTAGCCAATCCACGAGTATTATGTCAATCCCTTGGGAATCCAAGACAATGAGGTTGGCAAGGAAGTCTACCCCCCTTAAATTAAGGTTTACTTTCGGACATACTATATTAGTCTCATCTCTCCACCGGGAGAATTAACCAACATAGTATATTTCAAGTGTGATATGGGTAGATTATACTTGGCAACATACTTGGATGATATGAAGGAATGTGATGCTCCAGAATCAAATAAGATGGTGGCTGGATTGGAGTTGGCAAGGAACATACCAATTACGGCGTCTTTAGCCTGTTGCGCTTCCTCAGTAGAGACATGGTTCACGTTGCCGCGAGCGTAGTTCTGCTGTCCACGGTTTCCTTGCTGTCCAGGACCTCTCCTCGGGCACTGGCTCGTAAAGTGTCCCGTCTCCCCGCATGCAAAACATGCCTTGTTGCCTACGGCAGCAGGTACGTTGGGGCGGGGGTTTTGAACAGGAGCACCCATGTTGGGACGAGGCGCAGGAGGCAAAGGCACACGAGGTGCTTGAGCAACGGGTCGTTGCTGTGGTGGCTGATTAGTGCTGTATGCAGGAGCGGTCGATCCATACTGCGGTGCAGCTGGGGGCATGTACCGAGGTCGTACGTTGCTCCCTTGTGGCTGGTATGGCATCTTCCTCTTGCCCTCTCGCTCGATCTGTCGGATCTTGCTTTCCACTACTATGGCCTTGTCAACCAGCTTCTGGAAGTTAGCATAGTCATTGTTGAGGAGCTGAACCTGGATCTCGTTGTTCAACCCTCTCATGAACAGGTACTGCTTCCTTTGGTCCGAGTTGACATCTTCAGGGGCGTACCGTGACAGCTGCATGAACTTGTTGAGGTACTCATTCACACTTTTATGTCCTTGGCGGAGACCCTCGAGCTCTTGCCTTTTGAGCATCATTACACCAGCAGGGATGTAATGAGATCGGAAACTCTCCTTGAACTCAGTCCAAGTGATCGTCTCCAGGTCGACATGAGCATTGCACAGGGAATCCCACCAGTCAGCAGCAGCTCCCATGAGTTGATGCGACGCGAAGAGAACTTTCTCTCGGTCATTGCACTGGACGATGGCAAACTTCTTCTCCATAGACTTCAACCAACCGTCGGCCTCCATGGGATCATTAGCTTGAGAGAAAGTAGGCGGTCGAGTCCTCATAAACTCTCTCAGCCTGTTGTGAGCCGGTGGTGGTGGTGGTGGCGGTACCGGAACAGGGTTGTTGTTGTTGGCCTGCAGCTGACCCAAAGTTTGGATCATGGTTTGCATAAGCTGATTCTGCATGGCCATAAACCGTTCCATGTTGTTCTCACCAGCTCCGGGGTTAATAGGAACTTCATCGTGGCCATCCTCTTGGTTGCCACGTACGTTCCTTCCTTGGCGGCCGGCGTTTCCTCTCACCATCTGTGAGAGAGGACGGAATAGAATAGAGGTTAGAAGGTTAGATGGATCCCCCTAACTACATGCATCAAGGTGGATGGACTGTATATATATCATCCCATATGAGGATGTGAATCAATTGCCGAGGCATCTCACACCTCTTTCTACTTATGTGTGGATATGGACAACACTTGAGACGTCCCACAACTCACACTAAGCACACAAGCACAAACAACCATCACAAAGGCTCACACAACTCATATTCAAGGCTTACTCAATGGGAGTCGTATGTGGTTTAGGGTGAATACCAATCTGTGACTTCACCCTATGTCAAGATGGTTTGGGGTGATACCAATCTGTGATCCAACTATGGCTTCTCCTAGGCTTGCATCCTATATCAAGGTGGTTTCAATGCCAATCTATGCATCCTAGCCTTGCATCCTATGATCAGTGTGGCTTCTAATACCAATCCGTTACTTGGGGTGCATCCTACAGTCAGCGTGGTTCAGCTACCAATCTGTGATCATTCTAGACTTGTGGCCTACAGTCAACCGTGGTAGCTTGATACCAATCTGTGGATTGTACCAATCTGTGACTAGGCATGGCAGCTTTAATATCGATCTGTGACCTATCTAGGTTGTGTGATCTACGATCAACCCGTAGCGGGTTGATACCAATCTGTGTCTGATACCAACTTGTGTTTTCTATCTAAGTGTGTAACCTACCGTCAACCCGTGGCTCTGATACCAATCTGTGGCGCCCTCAATACTGTGGAAAACCACGGAACCGAGAACTGATGCATATGTGTGCCCAGGATGTTCATCACACATGCACATATCATCTACAAACTGAATTCAGAATATATATAACCACGAATAACAGGGTTTATTACAACGTTTCATGAGTCTTGGACTCATGCTAGCAGCGGAAGTCTGTCTTAGCAGCGGAAGTCTAAATCTAGCAGCGGAAGTCTTCTAACTAGTGCGGAAGCAATCTAAGCAGCAGCAGCAGCGGCTCCATCTCTTCTCCATCCCCACAGGCAAGGTTGAGGACAGATTACACGCCTAAGGCTCCACTTGGTCTTCATAGTATTCTTCTCCTGTTGCTGATAATGAAGTAATAATGCAAGTTTGAGTAAAATGATGTACTCAGCAAGTGCGGGAAAATATGATATGTAGTTCACAGCAAGGAAGGTATAAGAAGGCTCATTGCAGAAAGCAAAGTTTATTTCTCTAAACACGATAAAAACAGCAACTCAGCTTTAAGTGAATGTAATCCCAACATGTATAAAAATACCAACATACCTCCATTATGTTCATCACTTTCCATGTCTCAACCAGACATTAATCAACTTCATCTTTGCTCATGAATACCAGTATTCGCTACCATCTCACGAATACCATCTCGTATTCACTACCAATTCATATCATAAACAATTCCGTCTCACACCGAGACCAATCTCATTGCCACGACTCAAAAGTCATGCAACCAATCTTATCACCCGGACTCAATAGTCCCAAAAACCAAACCATAACCGAAACCATAACAATAACCAAAACCATAACCAAAAACCATCCCAACTAATCATGGAAGTTGGCCAGGCGCTCGTGATCGTAAGCTCGGCTATCATGATAGTTTAAGACTCTGCAGAGTTTGCACCTCTTTACCCACAAGTTTGTGATTTCGTCACCCGTCGGCAACTGCAGAACCTCCATTATACCAGTACACAACTGTCGGTGTATGGCCAAGAGAACACAAAATAGCCTTTACAAAGGGGCTACTGTGGCGGACCGGAATCCGCTCATCCAGGATCGCAGAGGGTGGTGCCGAGCGATACGACACCCGACAGCACACGTCATAAGAACACATTATATTACATGGGAAAGACAAACTGAATGTACAAAATAGTACACTTCTCAGTTACAAACTAGGGTCTTTTATTACACAGCGGAAGTTTCTTTTATACAACTCACGCCCGCCTATCTAGCAAAAGTCGGTTGCCCAGCCCTAGGGCAACCCACACTAGCTGCACGTCTCAGCTCAGCGCGGCGTGTACGGCTCCCACTCAGCCGTGGTCCCCGACGGAGGGTAACCCTCGCCGGTGGACTCGTACTCCGAGTCCGTGGGTGGCTCATCACCTGAAAAACACTTAAGCAGCAACCATGAGCACGAAGGCTCAGCAAGGCTTAACCGACTCACCTAAGCATGCAACTCTACATGAGGGGTACCATGACATAGGATAGCAATGTTGCAGCAAATGGACACGCCTACAAGTTCATCCTTAGTTCATCTTTTAGCAACAGGTTAACAGTTCATGAAGCTGAAATTTAGTAAGCAATATTTGGTGGCACACATGTAGCAATACAATTATATCAATCAGCATCATTGAATCAACATATTTCATCCATTAGTCTACGTTACAACGCAGTGAACAAGCAGTACTCGTCACCGCGAGGGACGGCGAATCGACTCGATATACACCTGCAGGGAAAACCCAAAGAGCACGTCACGTACGCCCACCTGTGGAGCTGCACAGCACGCTCACTCGATGTCGTACGGGACAACCTTTCACCCAACAGCCCAAACGTCGAACCGGTCGCACCAAAACGAGCAGGAGGTTCCCCACACGGAGCATCTCTCTATGCCCGTTGGCAGATTTCCACCTTGCTGCCCTCAACCTACACCTATAAATCGGTGTGCTATGCCTCGACGCCCGGAGGTTTAGGCTACATCGGTTTATCGGGGCCCATATATCCGATATGCCTTCGGTACGTTCAATACTTGTTCAGCAGGGCCGCACACGGATCGGTCCTCAATCGACACGGACAGGGCTGCGCACACAAGACTTCCTCTTGCTGCGCCCTAGCCCCTGCCTAGTCTCATTTTCATTACTATAGTGATCTCACATCACTCAACCGAACCCGTGTGTCCCAAGCCTATCTCGCGAGTAGATTCCAACTACTCGACTTGTACCGAAGTCCTATGACTAATTAAGCATAGCCTGTCTACTCGAGGTCCTTGACACTACCCTCACTCTTTTAGGAACCTTTGATTATGCAAGTGGGGTTTCATTCATCCTGTACCTAATGCACATACATACTTCATATGACACATGTAAACAAAGTAAAACTTTTAAAAAGTGTTAATGCAAACCGGGGCTTGCCTTGTTGCTGCTGGTCAGGAGTTAGTTCTTCGTCCGGAAGGAGGAAGTCCAGCACTTCCGGAGTCTCTTCTTCAACGGCTACACGTTAATGAAATACTACATGTTAATTTAGATGCAAATGTGAGTTTTAGAGTAAGACTTCTACTATTAGTTCTAATAACCAGCCTCTAACACCTGGAACTTTGTTTAAGAATTTAAAGATGAACTGGTGTTGGTGGTTTGGCTTGAACTTAATCACATGGTTAAATGCTAAGTGGTTTTCCCCCTTTTCCATATTACTTCCCTTAAGTGGTTAAACAGGACAGGGGTGATCTAGAGCTCCAATGGAGCTGAGAATTTTCGTGTGAGTTCCTTGTCACAAGAAAACCCTCTGGACCAAACCTTAGCACTTTTCATGGAGTGGTTTGCTCAGAATAATTTTCTTAGCAAATAAGCAAGGAGGAATTAATTCTGAGGTCAGACCCCTGTTCATACCCAACTTAGTAAACTACAATTTCAATTATAGTTCCTAGAGTTTGCATGAATTTTCCTAGCATTTTTGGAGTCAAGGTTTGCCCAGAATTGAATTTCCAAGTTTTGGAAATTCTCTGAAAATGTTTCTGTATTCAAATGAACACAGCACCTTCCAATTTGAATTGCTCTGACCAAATCAACTCCAAATGGTCTGAAACTTTTACAGGGGTTTACTAATGTCCTAAAGAACATTCTGACAAAATTTGGGGATTTTTGGATGAACCAAACTCCCTCTAAAATTCTTTTTCTGAAAAGATTTAAAGAATTTTCCAGAATTAATTAATGGGTTTCATACAAATTGGGTTGTATATCTGGACAGAGCTAGGCAAGATGAATCCAACCCAATTTGAATCACTAAATTTGGAGCTTCCTAGCCAAGGTTATGGGGTTCTAAAGTTTGCACTAAAACTGGAAATTCCAAAAATGTTTAAATCCTGCGGGTGGGACCCACTCCTCGAGCCGGCCCACTCAGAAAGCGGCCACACCGCGGCCCACGGGGTTTTACCCGTGCTGCCGCACCGAATCCCGGCCGCAAACCCGATCCCCGCGCGAGATCAGAGGCTGACCGGTGGACCCGGCCCCCCCTTCGTCTACCTCGCGCTCTCCCGCAGTTCCCGCGGCGGAGCTTCGCCGGAGCGCTCGCCGCCGGGCGTTTCTCCGCCCGACCTTTGACAAAACTTACCGCCTGTGCCTAACTCGACTCGGAGAACATGCTGGTGCCCTCACCGGAGCTCGGCAATGGCCGGAACTATGCCCGCGACGGCGACAGAGCCTCCCTCTGCTCCGGTGACGTCGTCCGGGCTACTCCGGGCCTTATTTCTCAAGCGGTTTGCTCCTACAGCTCCACCGTGGCATGCTGCGCATGAATATGAGCTCGGTTGGCCATGGAAATAGCCGGAACTGGGACCTCACCGTCGACCTAGGCCCGATATTGACTGTTGCTCGAAAAACTTGGATATCAGCGCAAAGGCTCGATGGTTTTCGATGGTTTTGGATCCTAGGTGGCTGTGGGGGCGTGTAGAACCTATGCTCAGCTGGGTTTACGCTGTGCAGGACCGATCGCCGTGAATTTCGGCATTTCTGCTCACTCGTTTTTGTTGAGCACCGAGGACTAGACGGGGAAATACTCCCCCTACAAAACATGGAAGAGGGTAGGGTCTTCACCGTGAGCTCGAGCAGTCCCCGGCGCGTGTCTTTGCTGTTGAACTCCGGTCGCGAGGTCGCCTGGATCAACGGCGCGACGAGGAGCCGAGGGGAGCGGCGGTGTCGTTTTTCGTTTCGGGTAGGAACGGGCAGAGCGGAGGAGATGAGGCTGGCTCACGTGGGCTGGGAACTTATACCGCGTCGGGCACGCGTGCGCTCGGTCGCCGAGCAGGAGGTGGCGAGGTGAGGCGGTCGGACGCCGGTGCTGTCCGCAGCTGGCGCGAGGTGTTCGACCGACGTCGGGAGAAAACAGCCACGCTCGGTTTGGGAAACAAGTTTCCCCCACTGACTTGTGGGCCCACTCTCCCCCTAATCCTCTCTTCTCCATTTCTTTTGTAAATATCCCAGCAACTACACATTGAATGAGAGACTTAGACCCCAAGTCTTGGTTTGAATTTGAGTTCTCAAATTCAAACTTTGTTTGGTTAAATTTGCTTCATGTTTAAACTGAAATTCAAATTCAGTTTTGAATTATTGCAAATTTGGCTCCCGACAAGATCAACTCCAATGGGGATGAAACTTGGTGGGTTTACTCAGAAAAATGTGCTGAGTATAGATATGGAGCTAACTTTTGAATTTGGGTGATGAAAGTTGCTGCAATTTGAATTTACATTCAAATTGGCCTCCTTTTGAAATAACCCAAAAGTGCCTCAAAAAGTGTTGAATTTGCATGAGCTTTGGACTGAACCTTCCCAAGACTTTTTAAATTCTAGGGGTGAGCTCAACCTCTCATGTTCATGTGTAGAAACCCTACTTTGTGAAAGTGAAGGCTTTCCCTTCTAATCACTCCTTTGATGGAGGTCACTTGCTCTTCACAATATTTCCCAATCTACCCACAACAAAACTGTTGTGTTGTGAGGTGCAGAAAAGTTTTTGCAAGTCCCTTTTCTTGGGCTTTTACATCCCTCCCCCCTTAAAAGAATCTCGTCCCGAGATTATAAAAGAAGAGATAGCGATGTAATAGGGACTTACCCGTGTTGAGAAGCCATGAACTCCGGGTAATTTGAGCGAAGGAACTCCTCGCTCTCCCACGTCGATTCTTCGGCGGTGTGGTTACTCCAGAGTATTTTGTAGAACCACAACGTTCTGCTGCGTGTGGTCCTGGCTTTTTCATCAAGAATTCCCACCGGATATTCATCATATGTTAAATCCGGTTTCAGCTCGCCGATGTCTTCGGTAGGAACAGCAGCTGTATGCTTCAAGCATTTTCGCAGTTGCGAAACATGGAAAATATCATGGACACCAGTCAGAGATGCCGGTAGCTCCAATCGATACGCTGCTGGTCCACACTTCTCGGTGATAGCGTAGGGTCCAATGAAACGGGGAGCGAGCTTCCCCTTCACACAGAACCGGTGCACGCCCTTCATCAGAGACACGCGGAGGTACACGTGTTCCCCAACGTCAAAGTGCAACGGCCTACGCCTCTTATCAGCGTAGTTCTTCTGTCGGGATTGAGCGGCCTTCAAATTGGCTTGAATTGTCCGAACGCGCTCCTCGGCGTCGTTCACCACATCAACCCCGAATGTGACCCTTTCACCGGACTCGCACCAATTTAATGGGGTGCGGCATTTACGACCGTAGAGAGCTTCATAGGGTGCCATCTTGATACTCGCCTGATAACCGTTGTTGTACGAGAATTCCGCCAATGGTAGGTGATCATCCCAATTCCTACCATGGTGGATGGCACATGCTCTCAACATGTCTTCCAGGACTTGATTCACCCTTTCTGTCTGGCCATCTGTCTGAGGGTGATAAGCGGAGCTCCTGATCAACTTAGTACCCAATGCAGCGTGTAGCTGCTCCCAAAAGCGAGATACAAATAATGCACCTCGATCTGAGACAATGGTCTTGGGTACCCCGTATAGGCATAGAATCTTCGCTATGTATAGCTCCGCATATTTGCCGGCATTGTAACGTGTATTCACCGGAATGAAGTGAGCCGTCTTGGTTAACCGATCAACGATTACCCATATGGAATCATGCTTGTTGGCTGTTAGGGGTAATCCCACAATGAAATCCATGCTCACATCTTCCCATTTCCATGACGGGATCTTCAGGGGTTGCAGCAGCCCTGATTTCTTCATGTGATCAGTTTTCACTCGTCTACACGTATCGCACTCGGATACGTACTTAGCTACCTCCCGCTTCATCCGTGTCCACCAAAATTTCTTTTTCAAATCTTGGTACATTTTGTTGCTGCCCGGATGAATGGAGTATTTGGACAAGTGAGCTTCATCGAGGATCTTTTTCCTCAACTCCATATCTCGGGGTACGACTATGCGGTCATTGAACCACAACGTCCCCTCACCATCTTTCCGGAAACATTTAATTTCTCCATTGTCTATCCGTCTCCGGAGATGTGCCATGCCTTTATCCATTTTCTGAGCTGCAATGATGTCCTCCCTAATAGTAGGGATGAGGGCAAGGTTGTACAGCGACCCATAAGGAACCAAGTATAAACTTGGCTCTTCCTCCTCCACCGGTGTAATGGTGAGGTGATGGACATGTGATTTCCGACTCAGCGCGTCGGCAACCACATTCGCCTTGCCGGGGTGGTAATGGATCTCAATCTCATAATCTTTGATCAGTTCTAACCACCTCCTCTGCCTCATGTTCAGCTCCTTCTGGGTGAAAATGTATTTCAAGCTCTTGTGGTCGGTGTAGAAATGCACCAAGTTCCCCAGGAGATAGTGCCTCCACATTTTCAGCGCCAACACCACGGCAGCAAGTTCAAGATCGTGAGTCGGGTAGTGCTGCTCATGGTTCCGAAGTTGGCGTGAGCCATAAGCGACCACACGTCCTTCCTGCATCAACACGCAGCCGAGCCCAATACCGGACGCGTCACAATACACGTCGAAGGGCTTTGTTGTATCCGGCTGAGCTAATACCGGGGCTGTTGTGAGATGCTTCACCAGTGTTCGGAACGCTCCTTCACACGCCGTGTTCCAAACATATTTTGTCCCTTTCTTCAGCAACTCTGTCATCGGCTTAGCGAGCTTGGAGAAGCTTGGAATGAATCTCCGGTAGTATCTCGCTAACCCGAGGAAGCTTCTGACTTCATGAACTGAAGTGGGAGCTTTCCATTTCAACACTTGCTCGATTTTACTTGGGTCAACCGCAATGCCTTCAGCTGAGATGATATGTCCCAAGAATGGCACTTGGCTGATCCAAAATTCGCATTTGCTGAACTTGGCGTAGAGCTTGTGGTCTCGCAATCGTTGAAGAACGATCCGTAAGTGTTCGGCATGCTCGGCTTCTGTCTTGGAGTAAACCAAGATGTCGTCGATGAACACTACCACAAACTTGTCCAGCTCCGGCATGAACACTGAGTTCATGAGATACATGAAATTGGCTGGAGCATTTGTGAGACCAAAGGACATGATGAGATATTCGTATAAGCCGTATCTCGTCGAGAACGCCGTCTTCCGGATATCCTCCGCCCGGATCTTGATCTGGTGATATCCAGAGCGAAGGTCCATCTTTGAGAATACACTTGCCCCCACAAGTTGATCAAACAAGATGTCAATACGGGGCAGTGGGTACTTATTCTTGATGGTGACGGCGTTGAGCGGCCGGTAATCCACACACAGTCTCAGGGTTTCATCCTTCTTCTTTACAAATAGCGCCGAGCATCCCCAAGGCGAGGAACTCGGCCTAATGAAACCCTTGCTCAACAGATCATTGAGCTGTTCTTTCAGTTCCGCCAGCTCATTTGGAGCCATCTTGTATGGTCTCCGTGATATGGGCGTAGTCCCGGCTGCGAGCTCGATCTTGAACTCGACATCCCGCTCAGGTGGCATGCCCGGAAGATCGTCCGGGAACACATCAGGATACTCCCGGACTACGGGGATGTCTTCTAACTTGAGAACTTCAGCATTATTAATTGCTAAAACTTCCCGGACTGGCGTGTCTAACACCATGGAATGCGGACGGTGGAATGGAGAATTTAAGTGAACCGTCCGTGTCCGAGTCTCTAGGACAGCGCCATGGTATTGCAGCCATGACATCCCTAAGATTGCATCAATCTTTTGTCCCATAAGGATTTTCAAGGTGGTGGGATATAGTTTCCCACCTAAGCACAGAGGTGCCTTTGGAATCATCATATTAGCTGAAATCTTCCCTCCCGGTGAGCATATCATATAAGTGCAGTCGGTTGGGAAGACTTGCAATTGATGTTTAGCCACATAGGATGCACTTATAAAGCTGTGGGTTGCACCAGAATCAAATAATATGACGATGGCTTGATGGTTGAGAGTAAACGTACCCGCCAGCACGTTGTCTCCCTCTGGGGCGTCCTCATTGTCGAGGTTGCGGACGCCTCCAGTCCGCTGACCAACCTTCTTCACCGGCGGTCGGCCTCGAGCACCGCCCTGGAACTGGGCTTGCCCGCTGCTCTGCTGCCCCTGGGGACAGTCCTTCGCAAAGTGGCCCGCCTGGCCACACGTGAAGCAGGTGAAACGGGGCGGTCCCCCGCTGATCGGTGGACGGAAACCCGGGGCGCGTTGTGGCGGTGGAAACGCCCGGGGTACCGTCTGCTGCTGCTGCTGTCTTGGTGGTGGCATCGGCGGACGGAACGGGGGTGCTTGGAACGAACGTCCCCCGAACTGCTGAGGTCGCGCCGGTGGACGCCACTGCTGCCCGGATGGTGTCCGATACACCATACGGTACTTCTGGGGAGCGCCACTCCCACCGCTGCTAGGTGGAGCGCTGCACTTCCTCTGCTCAGCTGCTAACTCCCGCTGAGCGTCCTCTTGCATGATGGCGGCATTGACTAGGTCGTTGAATGTGCCGCGGTTCCACTGTACGAGGTGGGTCTTCATTTCGGGGTGTAACCCCCGATAGAAGTGCTCCCTCTTCTTCTCCTCCGTGGAGATGTAGTCTAACGCATACTGCGCCAGATGGTTGAAGGCACGGGAGTAGTCGTGGGCACTCCTCCCGCCCTGCTTCAGTTCCAAAAATTCTTGGAACTTTCTCTTCATTATTCCGGGAGGGATGTGATAGGCGCGGAACGCCTCCCGGAACTCTTGCCATTCCACGGCATGGCCAGCCGGACGTGAGGCGACATAATTCGCCCACCACGCACCAGCGGCACCGTGGAGCTGCTGTGCTGCGAACAGTGTCTTCTGCCGCTCCGTACACTGGAGCAGCCCGAACTTGGACTCGATAGTCCGCAGCCAGTTGTCCGCCTCCAGTGGTTCTTCAGCTTCGGTGAACACTGTAGGGTGCGTACTCATGAAATCCGAGTACGACACTTCGCGGGGCTCACGAGGCCCTCGCTCTTGACGTCCTCCCGCCTGGGACGTATTCTGCACGATCGTGCGGAGCAGGTCGGTCTGCTCCTCACGACCTCCCACCAATGCCGCTATCACATCCGCTAGAGTAAGCGGAGGCGGCGGTGTTGGCTGCTGCTGCGGGGTGCTGTCGTAGGCCGGTGGCTGGGAGTCATCACCTCCCTGTTGGCTAGAGCCACCAACCTCGTGCGTGGTCCTAGTACGAACCATCTGCAACCACACGACATTAAACATCAGTCCCGCAACATTTTGCATGCAGTCTAAATGAAATAGGTGCAAAACATAATGACAATGAAAACATGCGATACATCTCGTAAGTAGATAGTGTAATAACTTTGCACAAGCTACACCATTACCAGACCAAACACAAGCTAGTTTAATCCAACTTGATGAACCTCCACTTTGGAAGCTCAACATAACTAGGTTTGGTCACTACGAGACATTACTATCGCGTTGTCATCACGCATACCACCCTTAGGGTACAACACCCTCTCCAATGAGCTCAACTGTCATTCTTCTGTCAGAATGACCAGTTTCTACCTATTCCAAGTTTTGATCTGGTTCTGTGCATTTTCATGACTCAAGTTGAATACCAAAGTTCAAGTTAACTTCAGTATCCTTCCAACGAGTACTCATTTGCCCCCAGATCAGCTTTGATTAAAAAGTTATGCTAATTCAGAGTTAGCAGAATTTCTGGAAGAATTTTAACAGCACCTCCCTTGGAAGTGGCTGTTTTCAACCCTGATTTCCACTAAATTCTGTGCTGAAATTTCAGGAACTTTGAATTGCAAAGGTGTCGCACATCTTCTACTCTTTCTAAGGATGTATTATATGACAATTTTAGATTTTTCTACTGGGAGTTTATCCTTGAAAAACAGAACAGTCCAGAGAATGTTTTAACACTGTCCTAGTTCTGGACAGTTACATGTCTCTGGGATTTAAGCCATCTTAAGGTGAGTTTCAGCTCTGGAAGTCTACAACAAAGTTGTAGAATACTTAAATACCTTTCTAGAACTATATAGCACACCTCTCTCGGCTAAAAGACCGGTGAGTTACGCCCTGTTGAAGATCAGCAAACATGCTGCCCAAAACAGAGCACTCTGTTTTTCAGTCTTTTTGGAACTACAATCATCACTATCCCATTCTTATACCCAACCAGGGTCCTAAACGTTGAACCTATAGATTTTAATTCTTTGTTATCATTATACTCATGCATATGCCTACAATATCTCGGTACTACGTTCCTCACAAAAGAAAATCCTAACCGGATCATACCGGCATATACGTCTCAAGTGTGGCACTAAACGGTCTCTCGCACACGTTTTCTACACGGATACATACGTGGTTAGTACCTGCAGAAGACCACACAATGATGGTGCACTCAAAGGTTGTTCATTTCAGGCAGTTCCATATCTAAAAGTAAATACAAACGCCCGTATCATTTCCATACGGCCGTCCTTGAGCTAAGTCACGTCTCAAGGCACGTGATCGTGTTTCAACACCACACGACGGGGAACCCGAGTATGTCATGAACGGGTCGTCACGGTTGGGAATGTTATCAACCCAACAGATACCACCTACTGCCCTGCAGGGCACGCCGATGGCAAGCGCTGCGTATGTCCTCCTGGGCTATTTCCAGACGAACACACTCTCGCGTTACTGACCACACGATGGGTTCTCCGCTTACTTGCCTAATGCACGCTAGGGATCAGCGTTTCATATGAACTCAGGGACATGAAGAGTCCAAGAGATTCATATTGACATCTCACACCAAGCTGTGAGACTCTATCCCTGAGCCACGTTCATCGTCAGGGAGAGCTAACCGAAATTGAACCGCTTTCGGTGGCGTTCCTTACCATACTTACCAGAGCGTAGGTGCGTCGTTACATAATTGAAATTCAGAATTATAACACATAGGTTAGTCTTTGCCACATTAAGTAACTATGCTAGTATAGTCCTTACTTGGGCAGCTACCGAATCCTCACCGTATACCTAAGTTTTCCCCATAATGCAGTCCTTAAGTACTGTGCTATCCCCACTGCAGCTCTGATAGCAGGCTGTGGCGGACCGGAATCCGCTCATCCAGGATCGCAGAGGGTGGTGCCGCGCGATACGACACCCGACAGCACACGTCATAAGAACACATTATATTACATGGGAAAGACAAACTGAATGTACAAAATAGTACACTTCTCAGTTACAAACTAGGGTCTTTTATTACACAGCGGAAGTTTCTTTTATACAACTCACGCCCGCCTATCTAGCAAAAGTCGGTTGCCCAGCCCTAGGGCAACCCACACTAGCTGCACGTCTCAGCTCAGCGCGGCGTGTACGGCTCCCACTCAGCCGTGGTCCCCGACGGAGGGTAACCCTCGCCGGTGGACTCGTACTCCGAGTCCGTGGGTGGCTCATCACCTGAAAAACACTTAAGCAGCAACCATGAGCACGAAGGCTCAGCAAGGCTTAACCGACTCACCTAAGCATGCAACTCTACATGAGGGGTACCATGACATAGGATAGCAATGTTGCAGCAAATGGACACGCCTACAAGTTCATCCTTAGCTCATCTTTTAGCAACAGGTTAACAGTTCATGAAGCTGAAATTTAGTAAGCAATATTTGGTGGCACACATGTAGCAATACAATTATATCAATCAGCATCATTGAATCAACATATTTCATCCATTAGTCTACGTTACGACACAGTGAACAAGCAGTACTCGTCACCGCGAGGGACGGTGAATCGACTCGATATACACCTGCAGGGAAAACCCAAAGAGCACGTCACGTACGCCCACCCGTGGAGCTGCACAGCACGCTCACTCGATGTCGTACGGGACAACCTTTCACCCAACAGCCCAAACGTCGAACCGGTCGCACCGAAACGAGCAGGAGGTTCCCCACACGGAGCATCTCTCTATGCCCGTTGGCAGATTTCCACCTTGCTGCCCTCAACCTACACCTATAAATCGGTGTGCTATGCCTCGACGCCCGGAGGTTTAGGCTACATCGGTTTATCGGGGCCCATATATCCGATATGCCTTCGGTACGTTCAATACTTGTTCAGCAGGGCCGCACACGGATCGGTCCTCAATCGACACGGACAGGGCTGCGCACACAAGACTTCCTCTTGCTGCGCCCTAGCCCCTGCCTAGTCTCATTTTCATTACTATAGTGATCTCACATCACTCAACCGAACCCGTGTGTCCCAAGCCTATCTCGCGAGTAGATTCCAACTACTCGACTTGTACCGAAGTCCTATGACTCATTAAGCATAGCCTGTCTACTCGAGGTCCTTGACACTACCCTCACTCTTTTAGGAACCTTTGGTTATGCAAGTGGGGTTTCATTCATCCTGTACCTAATGCACATACATACTTCATATGACACATGTAAACAAAGTAAAACTTTTAAAAAGTGTTAATGCAAACCGGGGCTTGCCTTGTTGCTGCTGGTCAGGAGTTAGTTCTTCGTCCGGAAGGAGGAAGTCCAGCACTTCCGGAGTCTCTTCTTCAACGGCTACACGTTAATGAAATACTACATGTTAATTTAGATGCAAATGTGAGTTTTAGAGTAAGACTTCTACTATTAGTTCTAATAACCAGCCTCTAACACCTGGAACTTTGTTTAAGAATTTAAAGATGAACTGGTGTTGGTGGTTTGGCTTGAACTTAATCACATGGTTAAATGCTAAGTGGTTTTCCCCCTTTTCCATATTACTTCCCTTAAGTGGTTAAACAGGACAGGGGTGATCTAGAGCTCCAATGGAGCTGAGAATTTTCGTGTGAGTTCCTTGTCACAAGAAAACCCTCTGGACCAAACCTTAGCACTTTTCATGGAGTGGTTTGCTCAGAATAATTTTCGTAGCAAATAAGCAAGGAGGAATTAATTCTGAGGTCAGACCCCTGTTCATACCCAACTTAGTAAACTACAATTTCAATTATAGTTCCTAGAGTTTGCATGAATTTTCCTAGAATTTTTGGAGTCAAGGTTTGCCCAGAATTGAATTTCCAAGTTTTGGAAATTCTCTGAAAATGTTTCTGTATTCAAATGAACACAGCACCTTCCAATTTGAATTGCTCTGACCAAATCAACTCCAAATGGTCTGAAACTTTTACAGGGGTTTACTAATGTCCTAAAGAACATTCTGGCAAAATTTGTGGATTTTTGGATGAACCAAACTCCCTCTAAAATTCTTTTTCTGAAAAGCTTTAAAGAATTTTCCAGAATTAATTAATGGGTTTCATACAAATTGGGTTGTATATCTGGACAGAGCTAGGCAAGATGAATCCAACCCAATTTGAATCACTAAATTTGGAGCTTCCTAGCCAAGGTTATGGGGTTCTAAAGTTTGCACTAAAATTGGAAATTCCAAAAATGTTTAAATCCTGCGTGTGGGATCCACTCCTCGAGCCGGCCCACTCAGAAAGCGGCCACACCGCGGCCCACGGGGTTTTACCTGCGCTGCCGCACCGAATCCCAGCCGCAAACCCGATCCCCGCGCGAGATCAGAGGCTGACCGGTGGACCCGGCCCCCCCTTCGTCTACCTCGCGCTCTCCCGCAGTTCCCGCGGCGGCGCTTCGCCGGAGCGCTCGCCGCCGGGCGTTTCCCCGCCCGACCTTTGACAAAACTTGCCGCCTGTGCCTAACTCGACTCGGAGAACACGCTGGTGCCCTCATCGGAGCTCGGCAATGGCCGGAACTATGCCCGCGACGGCGACAGAGCCTCCCTCTGCTCCGGTGACGTCGTCCGGGCTACTCCGGGCCTTATTTCTCAAGCGGTTTGCTCTACAGCTCCACCATGGCATGCTGCGCACGAATATGAGCTCGGTTGGCCATGGAAATAGCCGGAACTGGGACCTCACCGTCGACCTAGGCCCGATATCGACTGTTGCTCGAAAAACTTGGATATCAGCGCAAAGGCTCGATGGTTTTCGATGGTTTTGGATCCTAGGTGGCTGTGGGGGCGTGTAGAACCTATGCTCAGCTGGGTTTACGCTGTGCAGGACCGATCGCCGCGAATTTCGGCATTTCTGCTCACTCGTTTTTGTTGAGCACCGAGGACTAGACGGGGAAATACTCCCCCTACAAAACATGGAAGAGGGTAGGGTCTTCACCGTGAGCTCGAGCAGTCCCCAGCGCGTGTCTTTGCTGTTGAACTCCGGTCGCGAGGTCGCCTGGATCAACGGCGCGACGAGGAGCCGAGGGGAGCGGCGGTGTCGTTTTTCGTTTCGGGTAGGATCGGGCAGAGCGGAGGAGATGAGGCTGGCTCACGTGGGCTGGGAACTTAAACCGCGTCGGGCACGCGTGCGCTCGGTCGCCGAGCAGGAGGTGGCGAGGTGAGGCGGTCGGACGCCGGTGCTGTCCGCAGCTGGCGCGAGGTGTTCGACCGACGTCGGGAGAAAACAGCCACGCTCGGTTTGGGAAACAAGTTTCCCCCACTGACTTGTGGGCCCACTCTCCCCCTAATCCTCTCTTCTCCATTTCTTTTGTAAATATCCCAGCAACTACACATTGAATGAGAGACTTAGACCCCAAGTCTTGGTTTGAATTTGAGTTCTCAAATTCAAACTTTGTTTGGTTAAATTTGCTTCATGTTTAAACTGAAATTCAAATTCAATTTTGAATTATTGCAAATTTGGCTCCCGACAAGATGAACTCCAATGGGGATGAAACTTGGTGGGTTTACTCAGAAAAATGTGCTGAGTATAGATATGGAGCTAACTTTTGAATTTGGGTGATGAAAGTTGCTGCAATTTGAATTTACATTAAAATTGGCCTCCTTTTGAAATAACCCAAAAGTGCCTCAAAAAGTGTTGAATTTGCATGAGCTTTGGACTGAACCTTCCCAAGACTTTTTAAATTCTAGGGGTGAGCTCAACCTCTCATGTTCATGTGTAGAAACCCTACTTTGTGAAAGTGAAGGCTTTCCCTTCTAATCACTCCTTTGATGAGGTCACTTGCTCTTCACAATATTTCCCAATCTACCCACAACAAAACTGTTGTGTTGTGAGGTGCAGAAAAGTTTTTGCAAGTCCCTTTTCTTGGGCTTTTACAGCTACTAGATGTATGGACTCACTAAGGTTTCACCAGCAGGCTAGAATCTCCAATTCTCCCACCCACGGGCCCCCTCTTGTGCCATGCAGTTCCCAGGGCAGTCCTCACTCGACTCCCATTCCCCACGCCTTCCACGGTCCATAACAATCTAGCAACTTACCTAATTACTTGGCTAAGCCGCGCCCATACTTGGCCTTGTGGTGGCACTGTTATCCTGGCATGTGCTCGCATGTCCTTAGATCTACGGCAAGTAAACCACTATCTCATTCTACCTCATTCACAAACCCAGGTTTGCCTAGATCTCCCTCCGATCCATATTCATTAACAACATCAGTTTCTCATCATTCTTACGAGTGTAGTTAGCTAGACACATCTATCTAGCTTCCCATAATCCCATGGACTCAGCGAAGCATAAAGTAAAACCATACCCGACTCATTTACATCCCTGGCGACAAGGGTGGTTTAACCAAAACTAGTAAACTCCTATGAAAGGGTTTCCCATCATGTTTGACTCAGCACACACACCTTTTCGCAAACGAAACAGTTTTCCAAAACATAGGATCAATATGGTCAAGGGGTACTTGCCTTGTTCTTGCGGTTCCGGTTGCTCTTGGATCTCGAGACCTTGTTGTTGCAGCTCGTCGTAGACAGCTCCCTGAGCTTGTCCTTCTATACGCGATCACGCACATACAAGATTCATAGCAATCAATACCATGCACAAACTTTAATCAAGATGCGATGATGCGTATGCATGTTAATTCCTATGATGCAGTTTTTATTAGATCAGTTTGTACGTGTTCTTGCATGGCTTGCATGGTTTTATGATGAACAAAGATGTATAGATCAAATGTGGATGTGGCGATGATCTTGACTTTAGATCAAACCGATCAACAAGTGATCTGTCCATGAAAAAGCTTCTGTTCGAAAGGAATCGAAGAACAGATGCAAAGAAAACACGATGATGTCGTAAGGTGGTATTAGATACCTACCTTACGTTCTTCTTGGTCTCGGGGTCCTTCTCCTAGCAAGACAGACCGTCGGGGCTCTCTTCGGCGATCTCCGGTGACTGAACTCTGGCGAAGGGGCTTACTCGGTGAGCTGGGGCTAGGGATCTAAGTTGTCGGCTCAGGAGTTGAAAAGAAGTTTGTGGTTTCGGCCAAAGGTTTTCGGTTCTATTTATAAGAGGAAACGAAGAGTCCTCCTCTGATCGGAATTCGAATAAGAGTCCCATTCAAACTGTTTTTGGATCTTAACAACTTATCTTAGATTGATTCAGTGTGGTAACATTGTGGAATTCATGTCGGTTTCCTCCCGTACCGGTATTCCCCTGCGTACAGAAGAAAACCGCTTCAGAATCGCGTTACCTTCGCAGCGGTGAGCTCCGGTTGTTCCATGTGTTCTTTGGGAACCTGAGCTCCCTTTTCCGTAGAGACAAGTTCCGGTTGTGCCGCGTGTCAGGCGGACGAGACCTCCCTCTTACTCAGAGGCGAGCTCCACGTGCGCCACGCGTCCTGGCGGGCGGGACCTCCCCTCTCAACAAAGGCAAGCTCCGCGTGCACCACATGTCTGGTGGGTTGGGACCTCCCCTCTCAATCAGAGGCGAGCTCAGCGAACGCGACATGTCAGTTCCGGACCTCCCCCTTTCTTCGGAGATGGCTCCGAGTGTGCCATGTGTCAATTCCGGACCTCCCATCTCTTCGGAGGTGGCTCCGGATGTGCCACGTGTCCTAACAGCGCCAGACTTCCTTTCTGCTCAGATACAAGCACCGAGGTTGACACGTGTCCATCAGCGTCGGACCTCCCGGAGGCGAGCTCCAGAGGTGACACATGTCTGGTCGTGTCGGACCTCCTGGAGGTGAGCTCCGGAGGTGACACGTGTCCAATAGGACCGGACCTCTCGGAGGTGAGCTCCGAGAGCGACATGTGTCTTGCAGGGTCGGACCTCTAGGAGGTGAGCTCTAAGATCGACACATGTCCCGCGCGGCTGGTCCTCTGTTTTCCGCGGTGACTAGCTCCAAAGGCGACACGTGTCCTGCAGGACTGGCCTCGCTTCTCCGAGAGGCTAGCTCCGGGGGCAACACGTGTCCCAGGGGGTCGGACCTCTTCCCCTTTGCGGGGATGAGCCCCGAGTCTGCCACGTAGCAAGTTTAGTGGCGGACCTCTCCCCATTTGCGGAGATGAGCTCCGAACACGCCACGTGGCCAGCGAGCCGCGGGAGTTGTCTTTGGTGCTCTCTGTAAACTGGAATTTGCCCTTTTTGACTAACTTTTTGATTCTTTCTCGGTTTTCAAATTAAAAAGTGTTTTTCTACATGGAACATGAATACATGCAGAACCCCAAAATGAGGGTGTCACAGTTACCGGCGTCACTCGCAGGAATTAACAATGTATTCCACATTTCTCAGCTGATGAAATGCTTCAAGCCCTCCGCTGAAATCCGCACGGAAGACATTAAAACTCTTCAACCGGATCTCACATATTCAGAGTATCCAATCCGGATTATCGATGAAAAGACTCGCGCCACAAGAAACCGGACTTTATGGTTTTATAGTCTTGTGGAGTAACCATACCGCTGATGAGGCGACATGGGAAAGCGAGGACTATCTACGAGCGAATTATCCGGACATGCTATCATTGTATACCCGGTAATTTTTTCCCCAGTTTGCTTTTCTTTTAGAATCTCAGGACAAGATTCTTTTTAAGGGGGGAGGGATGTAAAATCCCCAAAAGTCTAGCAAGTGGCTCAACTAATTCCCACAGGAATATTAGGGGGAATTAAAACTTTGAATTATAACAGTGTGAGTTCAAAAGGATGGTTCAGATTTTCCAAAAACTTGCAAACATGGAGATCTAAATTCATAATTTGGGTCCCCATAGTTCAAATAATAACCCTGCTAAATTTCAGCTCATTTAGAGGGGGTTTACTATTTGTTTGGAATTAAAGAGATAGAGCACTCTAATCTGAATTCAAAATTCAGTTTCAAATTCCAACTTTACCAGACTGCAAATTGTCTTTCACAAATGTGTTCCCCACATTTGTATTAGCATCCATGCAAAAATTCAGATTACTTGAGTTTGGTTTGCTATGCATTTGAAGCAACGGAAGGACGAAGATTCAAATTCAAATTCAAAGAGCCAAATACAGTTCAAATTCCATACCAGAATTGAATCCATTTGAATTCCAAAAATTTAAACCATGACTTAGTGTGGATGTATAGATTTTAATTGTGAGTAGCTGTGGTAAAATATCAGTGGAAAATGAAAAAGAATTGAGGGGGGCGGGGAGGGGGGGATGGGACCCAGCAGTCATCCTCACATCTCCACACAGTCGGTTCCCCCGTTCTTACCCGAGCCACCGCACAGCTCACCGAGCGGCAGCGAAGAGCGGGAATTGTCGACATGCCATCAACCTCATCGTTGCTTCTCCAAGTTATCAGCCACAGCTGAGAGACCAGGACACTCCACCTCGCTCTTTCCTCGTTCCACCGAGCCACTGCACCGAGCAAACGAAAAAAATTCTTCCACTGACCGGACAGAGCTCCGCCACCTCTGTATGTTGATCGGGCGCCAGCCAACAACCACACACAGAGCCTTCTCGAGCGGCAAAATGGCACTGCGTGATCCTTCCCAACCTTCTCGGCGCAAGAACTGCTCGAGCCTCGGCTTCTAAACCCCAGTGCGCGTCTTCTTAACTGAGGCCGAGCTGCACAGCAACTCGGGCTCACGTGACAACCCAACAGGGCGGCATTCACGCCAGAGCAAGGACACCCAAGAACGCGTTGGTGATCGCTGCTGCTCCTCCTGGATCCTCAAGCCCAGCCGTGGATCCTCACCGGCGAATTCGGCGAAATTCTTCCGGACCCGGCAACTGGATACCTCGGTATGAAACCGAGAAATTCTCTGACACGACCCCACGGTCTTGTCGAGCCAGGATCACGCTGAGGGGTGCTGCGTTGCACAGCACCGGATAACACACATCAAAGGTACAAAGCGGAAGCAAAGTTCTATTACATAAAAAGGTTTACGAACAGTTGTACAACAAAATATGTTCAGTCTACACTCACGGGCGTAGACTACGCATCGAGTTCACGTTCAGCCCGTGAACGTGTCCCCGCTAGCATGCACACACGCTAACACGGCGGCGTGCACGACTCCCACTCGACGGGGTTCCACTCCTGGGGTTCCGTCTCCTCCTCGGGAGTCTATTCCTCATAAAACCCTGCAAAAGCTTCAAACACAAGCAGTGAGCACGAAGGCTCAGCAAGACTGACCTGTCTCTCCTAAACATGGAACTTCTATATGAGGGGTGATAGGTACAGGAGATAAAACAAGTTGCAAGGACTCGCCTAACTAGTGGAACATTACTTTCAAATTTTAGCAGCAGGTTGTGGAGAACCTTACGCTAAGGCACATGAGAGAGCCGCAATCAAACAAGAAACACATTTCTCTCATGTACTTTGCCTAAAGTTGAAAGGAACTTTAATTAGCTCTAAACTACAGCAAATCATTAACAATCAAAGCCCATCTTTCAATCAGCAACATTTTAACGTGTAACTAGCCTGTTCTTTCTACGTCATGGTACAGTGAACAAGTGGTACTCACTGACCGCGAGGGACGGCGATTATAATCGATTTACACCTGCAGGGTTACCCGAATAACCCGTCATGTACGCCCGTACTCGAAGTTGCCTACAGCAACCATCACGGACGCCGTATGCAACCACCTTTCACCCGTCAGCCAAATATTGAACCGGTCCCATCGTCCCGAGCAAGAGTTCTCTGCACGCACATCTCAGTGCCGCCAGCCGATTTACACCTCGAGCTCTCAACCTACCCTCTGAACGACGGGCAATGCCTCAACACCCAGCTACCCGAGTTACATCGGTTTCCCGGTTCCCATATATCCGGTAGGTCTTCGGTACTGTTCTAGCTTGTTCAACATGCCCGCACACGGCTCGGTCCTCAATCGACACAAGCGGAGCTATAGCACACAGGCCCCAAAGTCCTGCTGCCCTTACTCTCCGCTCGGTCTCATTTTTCTTGCCATGTGTATCATGTGCTATCTCTACCCGAGTCGAGTGCCTCTAGCCTATGCTCGCGAGTAGTTCTAACTACTCGACTTGTACCGAATCCTACACTATCTTAGCGTTGCAGTAGCTAACGGGGTTTTCAATCCTAATCCCAACCCCTTGTTCTCTTGGCTATGCAATTGGGTTTTCAAACAAGACTCCAATGCAAGGAATAATCATACTCAAGTAAGTTCTAAAACAATAAAAAATTGTAAAAAGGTTACTGCAAACCGGAGCTTGCCTTGCAGCTCTTGGTCGTAGGCTAGCTGCTCTTCCGGAGTAACGAAGTCTAGGACTTCGGGTTCCTCCTCGACCTTAGCGACTACATGAGATACAAGTATATGTGTTAATTTAAGTGCATTTGATTTGAATTAATCTTGTGAACCTTATAAGTCTCACCATACATACCCACTGACCCTGAAATTTATACTGTGGCTTGGTTACAACCTAAACAGAGACTTGGTAAAGTTTTAGTTGCAGCAAAGCTCATTTGAGCCCTCCACAATTAATTATGTACTTGACCTTAATTGGAGGCTGTAGGGTGTTCTAGGGATTTTCATGGAGCAAGCCATGACTTTCTGAAAACTAGATTTTTAGAGGGTCCTAAAGGAGTTGGTCTCACTTAATTTGAAGGTTCCTAGCTAAGGATATGAGCTAAACAATTTCAGAGAAATTCTGAAAATGTTTCTGAACATTTTCTATTTTCTCTGGAACAGTTTTATTAATCACACCATTAGATGGATCAATTGAGCTCAAATGTATCTGAAATTTTTATGATAGTTCAGGGATAGTTTGGTGAACATCCCAGCAAACTTTCAGAATTTTCCTCCGAAGGATTCTCCAGTTAAATTTCCAAACAGTTTAAATTTTGAGGAATTAATTCTGGAGAAATAAGGATTTTCATGAAGTGAAACTTGATTTGCTGGAAAGTACTCAGAGAGCTAAATCCAACAAAATTTGGTTCACTCGATTTGGAGCTTCCTATCCAAAGTTATGATGATTTGAAGTTTGAATGAATTCTGAAAAAGGGGAAAAGTTCAAATCTGCCGGTGGGTCCACGGGGACACGTGTTGGGCGCTGGAGCGACGGCACACCGGGGTCCACGGAGTTTTTGCGCGCCAGCACACCAGATATGAGCTGCAGACCGATCCCGATTTAAAATCCGAGCCGCTGACAGCCGGGGTCCACCCCCTTCGTCTACCTCCTGACTCCCGCGTTCGGCCGCCGCGACGCCTCGCCGGAGAGCTCGCCGGCAGCCTCTGTGGTGCTCCAAACTTCATGATTCTGGCCACCCCTGCCTACTTCCACTCGGGGAACATGATTCCGGGCTCAGTTCGTCATGAAAATGGCCAGCTCCTGGTCGGCGACGAGCTGCAGCCTCGAGAGAACTTCGGCCGTGTCGGCCGACCTCCCTAGCACCCGAATAGATCGAGCAACCGGTCAGGAAGCATCAGTGGACCTTAGGAAAGGTCGACATGAGCTTGAAGCAGCTCGGGGAAGGTCCGAAGCAGGCTCCTACCGTGCGCCCGATGCTTCCCGCAGGATCCGCCGTCGGCAAGCTTCGAAATATGCCGGGTACAGAGGTTCTCAGGCTAAGGGTTGTGAAGGCAACTTGGGCGCCACCAAGTCTAGTCTGTGTAGGAACGGATTGAGACTCTCTACACCTTCCTAGAGCGTGAATTTGACAGAACTGCACCCGAAGGTCGGTCTGTACCGAGAAAGGGGAAAACTGGAAATTCACCGCCGGCGTTCAAGCACTCGGGCTGTGGCTCAGGGGTGAGCAGCATCAATCACCAACGCATCCGGGGACGCCTTAGCTCGGGCGTGACAACCTCCCGGTTGGGCTGTCCACGGGAGCCCGAAGCGCGGCGGCTTTAGGTTTCTGAACGGGACTCTCGGTATAGCCGAGATCAACCGGTTTCAGCCGAGTTCTAGCGACGGGGAAGAAGGAGGAAGATTCCTAGTGCCTTGCCGTAGCTCTGGATGAAGCAGGGTGGCTGTGATCGGGGCTCTCCGATCAGTTCCGAGCAGCGGAGGGATGAATCCGGTTCTGTGTTCTTGCGAGGGAAAACGGCGAGGGGGCATCGGCAGAGCCATGGAGTGCCTTAAGAAGGGCTCGGCACCGACCTGCGCCCGCGCGTGGCCAAGCTGCTGGTGCCGCGGCGGCCTCCCTCGGTGGCAATCGCTGCTGAAGCCCGAAGACCCGAGTGAGAAAGTCTCAGTCAGTTGAATCACTTCAGTGGCTGACATGTGGGTCCCACTTTCATTTTTAACCCCTGAACATAACTCCATATCACTGTTGTAAACAGTAAGCCCTAAAATGCCCATGGTGATTTGGATTATTCACCCCTGAGCCATTTGAATTAGTTAGAATTCAAATTGGGTTTGGTTTGACTGAATTTCAGCACATGTTCAGTTTGAAATTCAAATAAAGTTTGAATTTGCTACACTTAGCTCATGTCAAGATCAATTCCAAATGGAGTGAAAATTGGTGTGTGAGCTCACAAAAATGTGCTGAGTAAGAATATGCCTCCCACTTTTTAAGTCATGGGGTAAAAACAGTTTGAATTTGAATTTGGGTTCAAACTACCCTCTTTCATGCTATACCCAAAAGGACCTCAAAAAGGTTTTTAATTTGGGTGAAACTTGGCATGGACATTCCTAGCATGGTGTAGGATTTGTTTAAATGTCCAGCCCCTATGTGATGTATGTGGGAAATGCCCCTTTTTCATCTTGTGAGTTTATTCTCTAATGAGCATGTTGATAATGGTTACTTGCTCTTCAAATGTGTTCATCAACTATCTTCAAATGGGGTGTGTGTGTGTGGTGATGAACACTTTTAATGTGTCAAAAACTGAGGCCTTTACATTCCTCCCCCCTTAAAAGAATCTCGTCCCGAGATTATAAGGTGAAAATGAGAGAGAGGACGGTGAAAAATTACCGGATATGTGACGTGAAAAAGTCGGGGTAGTTAGCATGAAGAAATCCTTCGCTCTCCCATGTCGCTTCGTCTATGGAGTGATTACTCCATAGAACTTTGTAGAACCACAACGTACGGTTGCGTGTGGTTCGGGCCTTCTCGTCAATGATCTGAACCGGTTCCTCCCGATAGGTGAGATCCGGTCTCAGTTCCTCAATGTCCTCCAGCTGAACGGTAGTAGATAGCTTGAGACACTTCCTCAGCTGGGAAATGTGAAAGACGTCGTCCACACTGGAAAGTGCTTCTGGTAATTTCAGCCGGTATGCTAATGATCCACATCTTTCGGTAATCTGGAATGGACCGATGAATTAGGGTGCCAACTTTCCTCTCACCCCAAATCTGTTTACGCCCTTCATCGGAGACACACGTAGGTATACGTGATCCCCGACTTCGAACTGCAATGGGCGTCTTCTCCGGTCCGCATACTGTTTCTGCCGGGATTGGGCGGCCTTTAGGTTCGCTTGAATCAGCCGAACCTTTTCCTCCGCATTATTGACAAGGTCAATCCCGAAGGTAACCCTTTCGCCAGACTCACACCAATTTAGTGGTGTGCGGCATTTCCTCCCGTATAGCGCCTCGTAAGGCTCCATCTTGATGCTGGCTTGGTACCCATTGTTGTATGAGAACTCGGCTAATGTCAAGTGATCATCCCAATTCTTGCCGTGGTTGATAGCGCAAGCTCGTAGCATGTCCTCTAGAATCTGATTTACCCGCTCGGTTTGCCCATCCGTCTGCGGGTGGTATGCTGAACTACGGATCAGCTTCATCCCCAATGCAGCGTGTAGCTGCTTCCAGAAACTGGACACAAATAAAGTGCCCCAGTCCGATATAACGGTACGGGGTACGCCGTATAAGCATAGGATCCGTGAGATGTACAGTTCAGCGTACTTCTTGGCGTTGTAGTTGGTGTTGACCGGGATGAAATGGGCAACTTTGGTGAGCCGGTCGACGATCACCCACACAGAATCATGCTTCTGGAAAGTGGTGGGTAAACCGACGATGAAGTCTATGCTCACATCCTCCCACTTCCAGGCAGGAACGCCTAGTGGTTGTAGCAGTCCCGGTTTCGGCATATGATCTGCCTTCACCCTTCGACATGTATCACACCCGGACACGTACTTTGCGATTTCCCGCTTCATCCGTGTCCACCAAAACTTGCTTCTGAGTCCTTGATACATTTTGTTGCTGCCGGGGTGAATAGAAAACTTTGACAAGTGAGCCTCATCAAAGATTTTCTTCCTTAACTCCGGGTTACGGGGTACGACGATCCGGTCCTTGAACCATAGAACACCGTCTCCGTCCTTCCGGAAACATTTCAACTCCCCACTGTCTACACGTCTCCGCAAATGCGACATGCCCTTGTCATGTTTCTGAGCTGCCGCTATCTCTTCACGGATGGTGGGGATCAAAGCTAGGTTGTAGAGAGCTCCCTGTGGAATCACATGTAGTGGTGGTTCGCTCTCTTCCAACAGTGTGATGGTCAGATTATTGAGGTGTGACTTGCTACTCAGCGCATCTACCACCACATTTGCCTTGCCGGGGTGATAATTGATCTCTATTTCGTAATCCTTTATCAGTTCTAACCATCTTCGCTGCCTCATGTTCAGCTCCTTCTGAGTGAATATGTACTTGAGGCTCTTGTGGTCGGTATATAAATGTACGAGGTTACTGAGTAGGTAGTGCCTCCACATTTTCAGTGCAAGTACCACGGCAGCGAGCTCCAAGTCATGAGTTGGATAATTCTGCTCATGGTTTCTAAGCTGCCGTGACCCATACACGACCACTCTTTGGTCTTGCATCAGCACACATCCAAGCCCAATGCCGGATGCATTGCAGCACACAACGAACGGTTTTGTTGTGTCTGGCTGCGCCAAAACCGGTGCTGATGTTAAGTGCTTGACTAAAGCCTTGAATGCTGCTTCACACGCTGGACTCCAAACATATTTGGTAGCCTTCTTCAGCAGCTCCGTCATAGGCTTGACAATCTTTGAGAAGTTCGGGATGAACCTCCGATAATATCCCGCGAGTGCGAGGAAACTCCGTACCTCGTGAACAGTTCTCAGGGATTTCCAATTCAGCACTTGTGTGATCTTACTCGGGTCCACAGCGATACCCTCCGCTGAGATGATATGCCCGAGAAAAGGCACTTGCGATATCTAGAATTCGCACTTGCTGAATTTCGCGTATAGCTTGTGATCCCGCAGCCGTTGCAAGACTATATGCAGATGCTTCTTGTGATCTTCCTCCGACTTGGAATACACCAGGATGTCATCGATGAAGACCATGACAAACTTGTCCAGCTCCGGCATGAATACCGAGTTCATCAAATACATGAAGTGAGCTGGAGCATTGGTGAGGCCGAAGGACATGACCAGGTACTCATAAAGCCCGTACCTCGTCGAGAAAGCCGTCTTTGGAATATCCTCAGCCCGTATCTTAATCTTATGGTACCCTGATCTTAAGTCCATCTTGGAAAAGATCTTTGCTTCGACCAACTGATCAAACAACATGTCGATCCGTGGCAACGGGTACTTGTTCTTGATGGTTACGGCGTTTAATGGACGATAGTTGTAAAAGCCCAAGAAAAGGGACTTGCAAAAACTTTTCTTCAACCCACAACACCACAGTTTTTGTTGTGGATAGATTGTGAAAAAGTGGGAAGAGCAAGTAACCTCCATCAAAAGAGTAGTTAGAGGGGAAACCTACACTTTCACAAAGTGGGAATTCTACACATATGATCACACATAAGAGGGTGATTCCAAACTGTTGCATTCAAATTCATGATTGCAGCAGCTAAAACAAGGATCAAAGTGCATAATTGGATTCCTCAGGTACAAATTAGTGGGGAGGCAGAGTTTCAATAATTTTTGAAAAGGTTTGCTACTCATTTTTCCAAAAAGGATCCAAATATGCAAAGAATTCAAATATACATTTGAATTCGAGGGAAATTTGCCAAACCATGCCAATGTAGCTCAGTTTGAGATTTCCAACATTTGAATTCATCATTTGTCAAGTTTTGGAGATCTTTTGAGAGGTGGTAGAGCACTGACCAGTGGGGCCCACATGTCATTGGGTGAAATAGACTTAGCCCCCAAGTCTTCTCTCTGTTTCTCAGTCAACCGAGCGCAGCCAGCTGCCGCGCGCGCACCGCCGGCCGAACGGCCACCTCCTGGTTCCCGTCGCTCGCGCTGGCAGCCGGGAAACGGCGCGCCCTCTCCTCTACGTGACCCCCTCGCCAAGCCACCGAAGACGTACGCGTGCTTCTTTGCAAAACAGCGAGCCCCCGCTCTGCTCGGTCACCGACGCCACTCCCCCGATCCTCCCCTGCACGCCGACGTCCGCTCGGCCTTTGCCCGAGCTCCCAACACAGAAATGGAGCGCCGGTGTGTGCTCTAGCTAGCCATCCCACCACCTCACGGTGTTAGCACCGCACTCGACCACAAATCGACAATCGCCACTGAGAACTCAGGCCACCGGCGGAAAGCCGAGAACTGCTCCCCGTGGACAGCACGCCACAGCCAGTTTGACCACCGGACTCCTACACGAAAAAGGTGCACCGTGCTCTCTAGATCGTGTAGATGCAAGCCGAATAGCGGTTGATCCACCGGATGAAGAGTATTTCTAGTTCTTCCGAAACGTAAAGTGTTTGGGTAGAGCGCGGTCCACCCCAAAATTCCTGCTACTCGTTTAGCTATTGGCCGCGCAGGCTTGCCAACACCTTCCTCACTCCCTAGCGGCCCTCCTCGACCAAGAATCAAGGGAAATGACCCAGAAATGGCCAGGTTTGTGTTATTTTTCGGGCCGCCATAGAATAATAGCTCGGTTCACCGTGGAGCTCTAGGTTGCCGACCTTTTCATGGGGTTTGGCGGCCATTTCCATCACCCCCGAGTTCCCACGGTGCTCTCCGACCCTTTGCCGATCATTTTGATGCGTTGTAATGCATTCCCGACCATGCCGGAACCCTAACCGCCGCTGTCACCGTCGGGAGCTCTGTTCCGATGAGCTATGGCCGCCGGCGACACCACCGACGACTTCAGCATCGTGAGTTAGGGCGGGGCGGCAAGTTTGGGGTTGGGAGACGGCCGGGAAAGCGGTTCCGGCGACGCTCGCCGGAGTGCGCCACCGCGGGCCCCTGTTTGGCGCGAGGAAGGAGAAGACTGCCGGGTGGGACCCACTGGCAGACATTTAAACATTTTGAAATGTCCAGTTTGTAGTTCAAACTTTGGAGGACCACAACTCGGGGTAGGAGAATTCAAAAATTATGAAACAAATTTTGTTGGATTCCTCTAACTGAGTACAATGCAAATCCGAAACCCAATTTGTATGGAACCCATTAATTAATTCTGGAAAATTTATTAAAGCTTTTCAGCAAAAGAATTTTAGAGGGAGTTTGGTGCATCCAAAAATCCCCAAATTTTGCCAGAATGTTCTTTCGGATATTAGTGAACCCCTGTAAAAGTTTCAGACCATTTGGAGTTGATTTGGTCAGAGCAATTCAAATTTGAAGGTGCTGTGTTCATTTGAATACAGAAACATTTTCAGAGAATTTCCAAAACTTGGAAATTCAGTTCTGGGCAAATCTTAGCTCCAAAAATATTATGTAAATTCATGCAAACTCTATGAGCTATAATTGAAATTGTAGTTCACTAAGTTGGGCATGAACAGGGGTATTACCTCAGAATTAATTCTTCTTTGCTTATTTGCTAAGAGAATTATTCTGAGCAAACCACTCCATGAAAAGTGCTAGTGTTTGGTCCAGAGGGTTTTCTTGTGACAAGGGACTCACACAAAAATTCTCAGCTCCATTGGAGCTCTGTATCACCCCTGTCCTGTTTAACCACTTGAGGGATTAATATGGAAAAGGGGGAAAACCACTTAACACTTAACCCTGTGATTAAGTCTAAGCCAAACCACCAACACCAGTTCATCTTTAAATTCTTAAACAGAGTTCCAGGTGTTAGAGACTGGTTATTAAAACTAATAGCAGTAGTATTACAATAAACTTGTTTGCATATTCATTAACATGTAGTATTTCAATAACGTGTGGTCGCTGAAGGCGAGGAAGCTCCGGAGATTCTGGACTTCCTTCTCCCGAACGAAGAACTAACTACTGACCAGCAGCAACAAGGCAAGCCCCGGTTTGCATTAACCTTTTTATAAGTTTTTACTTTGTTTACATGTGTCATATGAAGTATGTATGTGCATTAGGTATAGGATGAATGAAACCCCACTTGCATAACCAAAGGTTCCGAAAAGAGTGAGGGTAGTGTCAAG
Organism: Neostapfia colusana; assembly: GCA_030760725.1. Classification (NCBI taxonomy): domain Eukaryota; kingdom Viridiplantae; phylum Streptophyta; class Magnoliopsida; order Poales; family Poaceae; genus Neostapfia; species Neostapfia colusana. The sequence goes on along the minus strand of JASWHV010000002.1, from coordinate 41,950,027 downwards.
GACCTCGAGTAGACAGGCTATGCTTAATGATTCATAGGACTTCGGTACAAGTCGAGTAGTTGGAATCTACTCGCGAGATAGGCCTGGGACACACGGGTTCGGTTGAGTGATGTGAGATCACTTTAGTAATGAAAATGAGACTAGGCAGGGGCTAGGGCGTAGCAAGAGGAAGTCTTGTGTGCGCAGCCCTGCCCGTGTCGATTGAGGACCGATCCGTGTGCGGCCCTGCTGAACAAGTATTGAACGTACCAAAGGCATATCGGATATATGGGCCCCGATAAACCGATGTAGCCTAAACCTCCGGGCGTCGAGGCATAGCACACCGATTTATAGGTGTAGGTTGAGGGCAGCAAGGTGGAAATCTGCCAACGGGCATAGAGAGATGCTCCGTGTGGGGAACCTCCTGCTCGTTTCGGTGCGACCGGTTCGACGTTTGGGCTGTTGGGTGAAAGGTTGTCCCATACGACATCGAGTGAGCGTGCTGTGCAGCTCCACGGATGGGCGTACGTGACATGCTCTTTGGGTTTCCCTGCAGGTGTATATCGAGTCGATTCGCCGTCTCTCGCGGTGACGAGTACCGCTTGTTCACTGCGTCGTAACATAGACTAATGAATGAAATGTTATGATTCCATATTGCTGTTATGAGATAATTGTGTTGCTACATGTGTGCCACCAAATATTGCTCACTAAATTTCAGCTTCATGAACTGTTAACTTGATGCTAAAAGATGAACTAAGGATGAACTTGTAGGCGTGTCCAATTGCTGCAACATTGCTATCCTATGTCATGGTACACCTCATGTAGAGTTTCATGCTTAGGTGAGTCGGTTAAGCCTTGCTGAGCCTTCGTGCTCACGATTGCTGCTTAAGAGTTTTTCAGGTGAGGAGCCACCCATGGACTCGAAGTACGAGTCCACCGGCGAGGGTTACCCTCCGTCGGGGACCACGGCTGAGTGGGAGCCGTACACGCCGCACTGAGCTGAGGAGTGCAGCTAGTGTGGGTTGCCCTAGGGCTGGGCAACCGACTTTTGCGAGATAGGCGGGCGTGAGTTGTATAAAAGAAACTTCCGCTGTGTAATAAAGACCCTAGTTTGTAACTGAGAAGTGTACTACTTTGTACATTCAGTTCGTTTTTCCCATGTAATATAATGTGTTCTTATGACGTGTGCTGTCGGGTGTCGCATCGCGCGGCACCACCCTCTGCAATCCTGGATGAGCGGATTCCGGTCCGCCACAGCCTGGTATCAGAGCTGCATTGGGGATAGCACAGTACTTAGGGACTATATTATGGGAAAACTTAGGCTTACGGTGAGGATTCGGTAGTTGCCCAAGTAAGGACTATATTAGCATAGTTACTTAAAGTGGCAAAGACTAACCTATGTGTTATAATTCTGAATTTTAATTACGTAACGACGCACCTACGCTCTGGTAAGTATGGTAAGGAACACCACCGAAAGCAGTTCAATTTCGGTTAGCTCCCCCTGACGAGGAACGTGGTTCAGGGATTGATGTCACAGCTTGGTGTGAGATGTCAATATGAAACTCTTGGACTCTTCATGTTCCTGAGTTCATATGAAATGCTGATCCCTAGCGTGCATTAGGCAAGTAAGTGGAGACCCCATCGCGTGGTCAGTAATGCGAGAGTGTGTTCGTCTGGAAGTATCCCAGGAGGACATACGAAGCGCTTGCCATCAGCGTGCCCTGCCGGGCAGTAGGTGGTATCTGTTGGGTTGATAACATTCCCAACCGTGACGACCAGTTCATGACATACTCGGGTTCCCCGTCGTGTGGTGTTGAAACACGATCACGTACCTTGAGACGTGACCTAACTCAAGGACGGCCGTATGACAATGATACGGGCGTTTGTATTTAATTTCAAATATGGAACTGCCTGAAATGGAAACAAAACCATTGAGTGCACCATTATTGTTTGGTCTTCTGCAGGTACTAACCACGTATGTATCCGTGTAGTAAACGTGTGCGAGAGACCGTTTAGTGCCACACTTGAGACGTATATACCGGTATGATCCGGTTAGGATTTTCTTTTGTGAGGAACGTAGTACCGAGATATCATAGGCATATGCATGCAAAATAATGATAACAAGGAATTAAAATCTATAGGTTCAACATTTAGGACCCTGGTTGGGTATAAGACTGGGATAGTGATGAGTGTAGTTCCAAAAAGGCTGAAAAACTGAGTGCTCTGTTTTGGACAGCAAGTTCGCTGATCTTCAACAGGGCATAACTCACAGGTCTTTTAGCCCAGAGAGGTGTTCTATATAGTTCTGGAAAGGTATTTAAGTACTCCACAACTTTGTTGTAGACTTCCAGAGCTGAAACACAACTTAAGATGGCTGAAATCCCAGAGGAATGTAAACTGTCCGGAACCAGGACAGAGTAAAACATTCCCCGAACTGTTCTGTTTTTCAAACATAATTTCCAGTAGCAAAACCAAAAATTTTCATATTATACCTCCTTAGAAAGAGTAGAAGATGTGTGACATCTTTGCAATTCAAAGTTCCTGAAATTTCAGCACAGAATTTAGTGGAAATCAGACTTGAAAACAGCAACTTTCCAAGGGAGGTGCTGTTAAAATTCTTCCAGAAATTCTGCTGACTTTGAATTAACATAACTTTTTAACCAGAGTTGATCTGGGGGCAAATGAGTACTCGTTGGAAAGATACTAAAGTCAACTTTAACTTTGGTATTCAGCTTGAGTTATGAAAATGCCCAGAACCAGATAAAAACTTGGATTAGGTAGCAACTGGTCATTCTGACAGAGGAATGACAGTTGAACTCATTGGAGAGGGTGTTGTACCCTAAGGGTGGTATACGTGATGACAACACGATGGTAATGTCTCGTAGTGACCAAACCTAGTTATGGTGAGCTTCCAAAGAGGAGGTTCATCAAGTTGGATTAAACTAGCTTGTGTTTGGTCTTGTAATGGTTTAGCTTGTGCAAAGTTATTACATTATCTACATACGAGATGTATCGCATGAATTAATGTCATTATGTTGTAAGCCTATTTTTATTGGACTGCATGCAATCTGTTGCGGGACTGATGTTATTGTCGTATGGTTGCAGATGGTTCGCACTAGGACCGCGCACGAGGTTGGCGGCTCTAGCCAAGGGGGAGGCGATGACTCCCAGCCACCGGCCTACGACAGCACCCCGCAGCAGCAGCCACCACCGCCGCCTCCGCTTACTCTAGCAGATGTGATAGCGGCACTGGTGGGAGATCGTGAGGAGCAGACCGACCTGCTCCGCACGATCGTGCAGAATACGTCCCAGGCGGGGGGACGTCAAGACAGAGGGCCTCGTGAGCCCCGCGAAGTGTCGTACTCGGATTTCATGAGTACGCACCCTCCAGTGTTCACCGAAGCCAAAGAACCACTGGAGGCGGACAACTGGCTGCGGACTATCGAGTCCAAGTTCGGGCTGCTCCCATGTACGGAGCGGAAGAAGACTCTGTTCGCAGCGCAGCAACTTCACGGTGCCGCTGGTGCGTGGTGGGCGAATTATGTCGCCTCACGTCCGGCTGGCCATGCCGTGGAATGGCAAGAGTTCTGGGAGGCGTTCCGCGCCTATCACATTCCTCCCGGGATCATGAAGAGGAAGTTCCAAGAATTCTTGGAGCTGAAGCAGCGCGGGAGGAGTGCCCATGACTACTCCCGTGCCTTCAACCATCTGGCGCAATACGTGTCAGACTATATCTCCACGGAGGAGAAGAAGAGCGAGCATTTCTATCGGGGGTTACACCCCGAAATGAAGACGCACCTTGTTCAGTGGAATCGCGGCACTTTCAACGACCTAGTCAATGCCGCGATTATGCAAGAGGATGCTCAGCGGGAGTTGGCAGCTGGGCAGAGGAAGCGCAGCGCTCCACCTAGCAGCGGTGATGGCGCGCCCCAGAAGTACCATATGGTGTATCGGACACCATCCGGGCAGCAGTGGCATCCACCGGCGCGACCTCAACGGTTCGGGGGACGTCCTTTTCAGTCACCTCCGTTCTGTCCGCCGATGCCACCACCAAGACAGCAGCAGCAACAGCAGCAGCAGACGGTACCCCGGGCGTTTCCACCGCCACAACGCGCCCCGGGATTCCGTCCACCGATCAGCGGGGGACCGCCCCGTTTCATCTGCTTCACGTGTGGCCAGGCGGGCCACTTCGCGAAGGACTGTCCCCAGGGGCAGCAGAGCAGCGCCGACCTCCGGTGAAGAAGGTTGGTCAGCGGACTGGGGGTGTCCGCAACCTCGACAATGAAGACGCCCGAGAAGGAGACAACGTGCTGGCGGGTACGTTTACTCTCAACAATCAAGCTATCGTCATATTGTTTGATTCTGGTGCAACCCACAGCTTTATAAGTGCATCCTATGTGGCTAAGCATCAAATGCAAGTCTTCCCAACCGACTGCACTTATATGATCTGCTCACCGGGAGGGAAGATTTCAGCTAATATGATGATTCCAAAAGCACCTCTGTGCTTAGGTGGGAAACTATATCCCACCACCTTGATAATCCTAATGGGACAAAAGATTGATGCAACCTTAGGGATGTCATGGCTAAAATACCATTGCGCTGTCCTGGAGACTCGGACATGGACGGTTCATTTAAACTCCCCATTCCACCGTCCGCATTCCATGGTATTAGACACTCCAGTCCGGGAAGTTTTAGCAGTTAATAATGCTGAAGCTCTCAAGTTAGAAGACATCCCCGTAGTCCGGGAGTATCCCGATGTGTTCCCGGATGATCTTCCGGGCATGCCACCTGAGCGGGATGTCGAGTTCAAGATTGAACTTGCACCAGGGACTACGCCCATATCACGGAGACCATACAAGATGGCTCCAAATGAGCTGGCTGAACTGAAAGAACAGCTCAATGATCTGTTGAGCAAGGGTTTCATTAGGCCGAGTTCCTCGCCTTTGGGATGCTCGGCGCTGTTCGTGAAGAAGAAGGATGAAACCCTGAGGCTGTGTGTGGATTACCGGCCGCTCAACGCCGTCACCATCAAGAATAAGTACCCACTGCCCCGCATCGACATATTGTTTGATCAACTTGTGGGTGCAAGTGTGTTCTCAAAGATGGACCTTCGCTCTGGAGATCACCAGATAAAGATCCGGGCGCAGGATATTCCGAAGACGGCTTTCTCGATGAGATATGGATTATATGAATATCTCGTCATGTCCTTTGGTCTCACAAACGCTCCAGCCCATTTCATGTATCTCATGAACTTGGTGTTCATGCCGGAGGTGGACAAGTTCGTGGTAGTGTTCATCGATGATATCTTGGTTTACTCCAAGACAGAAGCCGAACATGCCGAACACTTGAGAAGCGTTCTTCAACGATTGCGAGACCACAAGCTCTACGCCAAGTTCAGCAAATGCGAGTTTTGGATCAGCCAAGTGCCATTCTTGGGACATATCATCTCAGCGGAAGGCTTTGCGGTTGACCCAAGAAAAATAGAGCAAGTGCTGAAATGGAAAGCTCCCACTTCAGTCCATGAAGTCAGAAGCTTCCTCGGGTTAGCGGGATACTATAGGAGATTCATTCTAAGCTTCTCTAATCTCGCTAAGCCGATGACAGAATTGCTGAAGAAGGGAACGAAATATGTTTGGAACACGGCGTGTGAAGGAGCGTTCCAAGCATTGGTGAAGCATCTCACAACAGCCCCGGTCTTAGCTCAGACAGATACAACAAAGCCCTTCGACGTATATTGTGACGCGTCCGGTATTGGGCTTGGCTGCGTGTTGATGCAGGAAGGACGTGTGGTCGCATATGGCTCACGCCAACTTCGGAACCATGAGCAGCATTATCCCACTCATGATCTTGAGCTTGCTGCAGTGGTTTTGGCGCTGAAAATGTGGAGGCACTATCTCCTGGGGAATCTGGTGCATCTCTACACCGACCACAAGAGCTTAAAATACATTTTCACCCAGAAGGAGCTGAACATGAAGCAAAGGAGGTGGTTAGAATTGATCAATGATTATGAAATTGAGATTCATTACCATCCTGGCAAGGCGAATGTGGTTGCCGACGCGCTGAGTCGGAAATCGCATGTCCATCGCCTCACCATTACACCGGTGGAGGAGGAAGAGCCAAGTTTATACTTGGTTCCTTATGGATCGCTGTACAACCTTGCCCTCATCCCTACTATTAGGGAGGACATCATTGCAGCTCAGAAAGATGATAAAGGCATGGCACATCTCCGGAGACGGATAGACAATGGAGAGATCAAATGTTTCCGGAAGGATGATGAGGGGACGCTGTGGTTCAATGACCGCATAGTCGTACCCTGGGATATGGAGCTGAGGAAGAAAATCCTCGATGAAGCTCACTTGTCTAAGTACTCCATTCATCCGGGCAGCAACAAAATGTACCAAGATTTGAAAAACAAATTTTGGTGGACACGGATGAAGCGGGAGGTAGCTAAGTACGTATCCGAGTGCGATACGTGTAGACGAGTGAAAGCTGATCACATGAAGAAATCAGGGCTGTTGCAACCACTGAAGATCCCGGCATGGAAATGGGAAGATGTGAACATGGATTTCATTGTGGGATTACCCCTAACAGCCAACAAGCATGATTCCATATGGGTAATCGTTGATCGGTTAACCAAGACGGCTCACTTCATTCCGGTGAATACACGTTACAATGCCGGCAAATATGCAGAGCTATACATAGCGAAGATTCTATGCCTATAAGGGGTACCCAAGACCATCATCTCAGATCGAGGTGCATTATTTGTATCTCGCTTTTGGGAGCAGCTACACGCTGCATTGGGTACTAAGTTGATCAGGAGCTCCGCCGATCACCCTCAGACAGATGGCCAGACAGAGAGGGTGAATCAAGTTCTGGAAGACATGTTGAGAGCATGTGCCATCCACCATGGTAGGAACTGGGATGATCACCTACCATTGGCGGCATTCTCGTACAACAACGGCTATCAGGCGAGTATCAAGATGGCACCCTACGAAGCTCTCTACGGTCGCAAATGCTGCACCCCATTAAATTGGTGCGAGTCCGGTGAAAGGGTCACATTCGGGGTTGATGTGGTGAACAACGCCGAAGAGCGCGTTCGGGTGATTCAAGCTAATTTGAAGGCCGCTCAATCCCGACAAAAGAGCTACGCTGATAAGAGGCATAGACCGTTGCACTTTGACGTTGGGGAACACGTGTACCTCCGTGTGTCTCCGATGAAGGGTGTGCACCGGTTCGGCGTCAAGGGGAAGCTCGCTCCCCGTTTTATTGGACCCTATGCCATCACCGAGAAGTGTGGACCAGCGGCGTATCGATTGGAGCTACCGGCATTCCTTGCTGGTGTCCATGATCTTTTCCATGTTTCGTAACTGCGAAAATGTTTGAAGCATACGGCTGCTGTTCCTACCGAAGACATCGGCAAGCTGAAACCGGATTTAACATATGATGAGTATCCGGTGGAAATTCTTGATGAGAAAGCCCGAACCACGCGTAGCAGAACGTTGTGGTTCTACAAAATACTCTGGAGTAACCACACTGCCGAAGAAGCGACGTGGGAGAGCGAGGAGTTCCTTCGCTCAAATTACCCGGAGTTCATGGCTTCTCAACACGGGTAAGTCCCTACTACATCGCTATCTCTTCTTTTATAATCTCGGGACGAGATTCTTTTAAGGGGGGAGGGATGTAAAAGCCCAAGAAAAGGGACTTGCAAAAACTTTTCTTCAACCCACAACACCACAGTTTTTGTTGTGGATAGATTGTGAAAAAGTGGGAAGAGCAAGTAACCTCCATCAAAAGAGTAGTTAGAGGGGAAACCTACACTTTCACAAAGTGGGAATTCTACACATATGATCACACATGAGAGGGTGATTCCAAACTGTTGCATTCAAATTCATGATTGCAGCAGCTAAAACAAGGATCAAAGTGCATAATTGGATTCCTCAGGTCCAAATTAGTGGGGAGGCAGAGTTTCAACAATTTTTGAAAAGGTTTGCTACCCATTTTTCCAAAAAGGATCCAAATATGCAATGAATTCAAATATACATTTGAATTCGAGGGAAATTTGCCAAACCATGCCAATGTAGCTCAGTTTGAGATTTCCAACATTTGAATTCATCATTTGTCAAGTTTTGGAGATCTTTTGAGAGGTGGTAGAGCACTGACCAGTGGGGCCCACATGTCATTGGGTGAAATAGACTTAGCCCCCAAGTCTTCTCTCTGTTTCTCAGTCAACCGAGCGCAGCCAGCTGCCGCGCGCGCACCGCCGGCCGAACGGCCACCTCCTGGTTCCCGTCGCTCGCGCTGGCAGCCGGGAAACGGCGCGCCCTCTCCTCTACGTGACCCCCTCGCCAAGCCACCGAAGACGTATGCGTGCTTCTTTGCAAAACAGCGAGCCCCCGCTCTGCTCGGTCACCGACGCCACTCCCCCGATCCTCCCCTGCACGCCGATGTACGCTCGGCCTTTGCCCGAGCTCCCAACACAGAAAGGGAGCGCCGGTGTGTGCTCTAGCTAGCCATCCTACCACCTCACGGTGTTAGCACCGCACTCGACCACAAATCGACGATCGCCACTGAGAACTCAGGCCACCGGCGGAAAGACGAGAACTGCTCCCCGTGGACAGCACGCCACGGCCAGTTTCACCGCCGGACTCCTACACGAAAAAGGTGTGCCGTGCTCTCTAGATCGTGTAGATGCAAGCCGAATAGCGGTTGATCCACCGGATGAAGAGTATTTCCAGTTCTTCCGAAACATAGTGTGTTCGGGTAGAGCGCGGTCCACCCCAAAATTCCTGCTACTCGTTTAGCTATTGGCCGCGCAGGCTTGCCAACACCTTCCTCACTCCCTAGCGGCCCTCCTCGACCAAGAATCAAGGAAAATGACCCAGAAATGGCCAGGTTTGGGTTATTTTTCGGGCCGCCATAGAATAATAGCTCGGTTCACCGTGGAGCTCTAGGTTGCAGACCTTTTCATGGGGTTTGGCCGCCATTTCCATCACCCCCGAGTTTCCACGGTGCTCTCCGACCCTTTCCGATCATTTTGATGCGTTGTAACGCATTCCCGACCATGCCGGAACCCTAACCGCCGCTGTCACCGTCAGAAGCCCTGTTCCGATGAGCTACGGCCGCCGGCGACACCACCGACGAGTTCAGCATCGTGAGTTAGGGCGGGGCGGCGAGTTTGGGGTCAGGAGACGGCCGGGAAAGCAGTTCCGGTGACGCTCGACGGAGTGCGCCGCCGCGGGCTCCTGTTTGGCATGAGGAAGGAGAAGACTGCCGGGTGGGACACACTGGCAGACATTTAAACATTTTGAAATGTCCAGTTTGTAGTTCAAACTTTGGAGGACCACAACTCGGGGTAGAAGAATCCAAAAATTATGAAACAAATTTTGTTAGATTTCTCTAACTGAGTACAATCCAATTCTGAAACCCAATTTGTATGAAACCCATTAATTAATTCTGGAAAATTCATTAAAACTTTTCAGCAAAAAGAATTTTAGAGGGAGTTTGGTGCATCCAAAAATCCCCAAATTTTGCCAGAATGTTCTTTAGGATATTAGCACACCGATATATGGGCCCCGATAAACCGATGTAGCCTAAACCTCCGGGCGTCGAGGCATAGCACACCGATTTATAGGTGTAGGTTGAGGGCAGCAAGGTGGAAATCTGCCAACGGGCATAGAGAGATGCTCCGTGTGGGGAACCTCCTGCTCGTTTCGGTGCGACCGGTTCGATGTTTGGGCTGTTGGGTGAAAGGTTGTCCCGTACGACATCGAGTGAGCGTGCTGTGCAGCTCCACGGATGGGCGTACGTGACGTGCTCTTTGGGTTTCCCTACAGGTGTATATCGAGTCGATTCGCCGTCTCTCGCGGTGACGAGTACCGCTTGTTCACTGCGTCGTAACGTAGACTAATGAATGAAATGTTATGATTCCATATTGCTGTTATGAGATAATTGTGTTGCTACATGTGTGCCACCAAATATTGCTCACTAAATTTCAGCTTCATGAACTGTTAACTTGATGCTAAAAGATGAACTAAGGATGAACTTGTAGGCGTGTCCAATTGCTGCAACATTGCTATCCTATGTCATGGTACACCTCATGTAGAGTTTCATGCTTAGGTGAGTCGGTTAAGCCTTGCTGAGCCTTCGTGCTCACGATTGCTGCTTAAGTGTTTTTCAGGTGAGGAGCCACCCACGGACTCGGAGTACGAGTCCACCAGCGAGGGTTACCCTCCGTCGGGGACCACGGCTGAGTGGGAGCCGTACACGCCGCGCTGAGCTGAGGAGTGCATCTAGTGTGGGTTGCCCTAGGGCTGGGCAACCGACTTTTGCGAGATAGGCGGGAGTGAGTTGTATAAAAGAAACTTCCGCTGTGTAATAAAGACCCTAGTTTGTAACTGAGAAGTGTACTACTTTGTACATTCAGTTCGTTTTTCCCATGTAATATAATGTGTTCTTATGATGTGTGCTGTCGGGTGTCGCATCGCGCGGCACCACCCTCTGCGATCCTGGATGAGCGGATTCCGGTCCGCCACAATAGTCCACGCAAAGCCAGAACGTCTCATCCTTCTTCTTCACAAATAATGCCGAACAGCCCCATGGTGAGGAGCTCGGCCTAATAAAACCCTTCTCCAGCAGGTCCGTTAGCTGGGTCTTCAGTTCAGCCAACTCCTTGGGTGCCATCTTGTACGGCCTTCGGGATATTGGCATGGTTCCCGGTGCCAGTTCAATCTTGAACTCCACCTCTCTATCGGGCGGCATCCGCGGTAAATCATCCGGGAATACGTCAGGGAACTCTCAGACCACTGGAATATCTTCCAATCTGATAGTTGTGGATTGATAGACACTTGGAAGTTTTATTTCTGGACTGTCCAGAAATAAGGAGTGAGATCCGTGCACTTCGGAGTTCAAGTGCACAATTCGAAGGACGGTGTCTAAAATAGCGCCGTGGAGGGTTAACCACGACATCCCTAGGATGACATCGACCCTCTGTCCCTCTAAGATTATGAGAGACGTAGGGTACACTCTACCCGCTAAGCATAATGGTGCTTTGGAAACCATTACGCTTGCTGAAATCTTCCCACCCGGTGAACAAATCAAATATGGACTATCGGTGGGTAGGATTGGCAAGCTGTGTTTAGCAATGAAAGCTTGGCTAATAAAATTGTGCGTGACGCCTGAATCAAAGAACACTATAGCGGGATGCTGGTGGAGTTGGAACATACCCGCAAGGATTGGCTCACCCTCCGGCACGTCCTCTATGGCAAGTTGGTGGACAGTGCCGGGCCTCGGGTTTGCCCGCCGCGCATTAGTAGGGTTCGGGGGCTGATTCTTCCCCGGAAGTTGCGGTGCAACTCCGCCGCCTTGTCTCTCTGGACAACTGCTGGCAAAGTGTCCTGGGCGACCACATTTATAGCATGTGACCGCTGCTTGTCCGGTGCTTGGGGGACGAAAGCCCGGCATGCGCTGCTGAGGTGCATACGCACGCGGCATCGCCCACTGCTGCTGTTGTTGTTGTGGAGGTGGTGTTGGCAGTGCCGGCCTGAATGCCGGTGAAGAATATGGCCGACTGTGGAATGGCATCGACCTCTGTGGTGGCTGCCAGCGTGGACCTGATGGTGGGAGATTCACCATCTGAAATTTTTGAGAAGGACCGCCTCCTTCTCCGCTGCTTTGCGGCGCGCTTCGCTTTCTCTCCGCCGCCGCTAACTCCTTACCGGAGTCCTCCTCCGGTACCTCTGCTGGTGGCTCCGGATCTACAACCTCCTCTCCCATCTCAGGTTCTCCCATTGCCGGAAGACCCAAGACCACCGCTATGCCCAACACCGGAGGCATGAGGTCCTGCAACGCGTGAACCTCGTCCATGGCCTGGTTGCAGTCTTCTTCCCAGCCTTGCCCTTCCTCAATAGTGTCGTCTCGCTCTTGAGTAAGGTCCTCTTTCTGCTGGGTTAGAGTCTGCACCAGTTCTTGCAACGCCGCGATGTCGACACGGCTCTTTTTCTTCGCCTTCTTCAGACAATGTACCTGATTATGCTGTTCGTTCAGTCGCTTGATCGTCGGAAGGAGCACATTGCGGAGTGCGCTGTGAGCACTCCCGAAATGGTCTCCATGGCTTGCGCTCTCTTTGAGATTTGCGGTAAGATGCTCCGTATGAACAGCTTGGCTGTCCATCACGGCCTTTCCCGCCCTCATTTGGAGGCTGAGGTTTGCCTCCGCGGGGTTGTACCTTGGGCAACCCGGATCGGTTGCCTCCCGGCACCTCCCTTTCCACATATGATGAGCCCGTCCCTCCACCGGAACGAGCGCGTATGGAGTGCCCCTCCATCGCTCTCACGTGTAGATGGCAGAAACGTGACATGGTGTCACGGGCTGCCACTTGCCACATTCCCTCGGGTTGTCTACCTCTCACCGTGACGGTGAACGGTGCCCACCCGGGTGGCGTAGGTCCTGCAGGAACCTCGACATGGATTGTCCACGTCTTGTTCCCCTCCTCGCCTTCTTCCTTGGCGAAGTACTGCGGCATCTGGTTGTACCCGAAATATTGAAGCATCTGCCTCAATGCTTCCGGATAGCCGCTGTGGTGAGAACAGTGAGATTCCACCCACCCGTTCTCGAACTGTTTATCCGCTGTCATCTGTAAAAACATATTTGAGAAATGTCAAATATTTATTTGAACAGTAAACCATTGAGTTATAACATAAAACATGTCATTGAACTCATAAGACTTGGAATCATAGTTCAAATTTAAATAAATTTGACTGCTGATCTGCTGCCCAATATGACAGCCCTGACCAGTTTCCATTTCAACCTGATTTAGGCCATACTAAAGGCAAAACCAATGCTGGAGCTCAACATAAAAGTTAAAGCTAACTTCAGTAGATTTCCATAAAGTTTTTGCTTGGCCTAAGATCTGTCGTGGTTCAAAAGTTATGAGATGCCAAATTTAACAGAATTTCTGGAGAAAATTGGACAGCACCTCCCTGCTTTAGGTACTGATTTGATCCAAGACTTCCAGTTAATTCTGCTCCCAATCTGACAAAAATTTCTGTAAAAAAGTTGTAACCCATCTCATAATATTTCCATAACTACCTCATTTTCTATTTTTGGATTTTTATGCAGGAATTTATGCTTAATTTACAGAGAGTTACAGAGAGTTTTTGTTCTGCCCTGTTTTCTGAACAGTTTCAACTCTACTGCATTTTTCGATGGGTTAAGGCGTGAAACACCTATGGACATCAACAGAAAAGTTGTAAAACTCTTCCAAAGATTTCCAGAAATGTATCATATGACCCCAACCTCGAAAGAACTCAACCTTTATCCTCTGACTAACTTCAGCCTTAATTCAGCTGGAAACAGGGGACTCTGTCCTTAGTATCCTATAAGTTGAAAACTTGTTAACTTGGAATATCCTGATTAAGGGAAGTAGTTACATCAAGTTTTAGTGCTTTGGATTAAAATTTTCAAGTTTTACAATGAAGTTGCTCATTTAATGGAGTGTGACATCGATGCGTCACCAGATCATAGCGGTACTACGTCCTCACAAAGAAAAACCTATACCGGACTTAGCCGGCTTCGTTAGTTCAGTGGGACTAAGCGTCTCTCGCACACAGATGCTACACGTCTACCGTTTCTTGGTTAGACTACCTGCAGATAACTCACACAATCGTCAGAAACTGCTGCACACCGAGCCCGGTATCCATACAGTTCGTACACCCGGCCGTCATCACTCGCCCAGATGTTCTCAAGCCAAACATGCCTTGAGCTACGTGTTCATGTTACTGACCACGTGACGGGGTCTCCCAAATTCCCCGAAGCACGCCAGGGACAGACGTTGCTCGAATACCCCAAACGACATGAAGAGCCGTAGAGGATATTAAAGCAGGTCGGGTTACCTGCCACCCGTGGGGCTCCACCCTTCAGCTTGTGCGCACTGGTGGACAGCGCTTACGTGCACCCCCCAAGACATAAACATCCCGAGATGCATGATTTCTGACATAATCAAATAGGTTAATATGCCACTTTCTATACACTAATAACATCCTTATATGGGCTACTAACTCGTTCCTCACCGAATTTTTGAAAAAGATGACCTTTGTAGTGCGTTAAGCCTCAAGCGAGCTCTGATACCAACGCTGACACGACCCCATGGTCTTGTCGAGCCAGGATCACAATGAGGGGTGCTGCATTGCACAGCACCGGATAACACACATCAAATGTACAAAGAGGAAGCAAACTTTTATTACATAAAAAGGTTTATGAACAGTTGTACAACAAAATATGTTCAGTCTACACTCACGGGCATAGACTACGCATCGAGTTCACGTTCAGTCCGTGAACGTGTCCCCGCTAGCACGCACACACACTAACACGACGGCGTGCACGACTCCCACTCGACGGGGTTCCCCTCCTGGGGTTCCGTCTCCTCCTCGGGAGTCCCTTCCTCATAAAACCCTGCAAAAGCTTCAAACACAAGCAGTGAGCACGAAGGCTCAGCAAGACTGACCCGTCTCTCCTAAACATGGAACTTCTATATGAGGGGTGATAGGTACAGGAGATGAAACAAGTTGCAAGGACTCGCCTAATTAGTGGAACCTTACTTTCAAATTTTAGCAGCAGGTTGTGGAGAACCTTACGCTAAGACACATGAGAGAGCCGCAATCAAACAAGAAATGCATTTCTCTCATGTACTTTGCCTAAAGTTGAAAGGAACTTTAATTAGCTCTAAACTACAGCAAATCATTAACAATCAAAGTCCATCTTTCAATCAGCAATATTTTAACATGTAACTAGCCTGTTCTTTCTACGTCACGGTACAGTGAACAAGTGGTACTCACTGACCGTGAGGGATGGCGATTATAATCGATTTACACCTGCAGGGTTACCCAAATAACCCGTCATGTACGCCCGTACTCGATGTTGCCTACAGCAACCATCACGGACGCCGTACGCAACCACCTTTCACCCGTCAGCCAAATATTGAACCGGTCCCATTGTCCCGAGCAAGAGGTCTCTGCACGCGCATCTCAGTGCCGCCAGCCGATTTACACCTCAAGCTCTCAACCTACCCTCTGAATGACGGGCAATGCCTCAACACCCAGCTACCCGAGTTACATCGGTTTCCCGGTTCCCATATATCCGGTAGGTCTTCAGTACTATTCTAGCTTGTTCAACAGGCCCGCACACGGCTCGGTCCTCAATCAACACAAGCGGAGCTATAGCACACAGGCCCCAAAGTCCTGCTGCCCTTACTCTCCGCTCGGTCTCATTTTTCTTGCCATGTGTATCATGTGCTATCTCTACCCGAGTCGAGTGCCTCTAGCCTATGCTCGCGAGTAGTTCCAACTACTCGACTTGTACCGAATCCTACACTATCTTAGCATTGCAGTAGCTAACGGGGGTTTCAATCCTAATCCCAACCCCTGGTTCTCTTGGCTATGCAATTGGGTTTTCAAACAAGACTCCAATGCAAGGAATAATCATACTCAAGTAAGTGCTCAAAACAATAAAAATTTGTAAAAAGGTTAATGCAAACCAGAGCTTGCCTTGCTGCTCTTGGTCGTAGGCTAGCTGCTCTTCCAGAGTAACAAAGTCTAGGACTTCGGGTTCCTCCTCGACCTTAGCGACTACATGAGATACAAGTATATGTGTTAATTTAAGTGCATTTGATTTGAATTAAACTTGTGAACCTTATAAGTCTCACTATACAGACCCACTGACGCTGAAATTTTTACTATGGATTGGTTACAACCTAAACAGAGACTTGGTAAAGTTTTAGTTGCAGCAAAGCACATTTGAGCCCTCCACAATTAATTATGTACTTGACCTTAATTGGAGACTGTAGGTTGTTCTAGGGATTTTCATGGAGCAAGCCATGACTTTCTGAAAACTAGATTTTTAGAGGGTTCTAAAGGAGTTGGTCTCACTTAATTTGAAGGTTCCTAGCTAAATTTATGAGCTAAACAATTTCAGAGAAATTCTGAAAATGTTTCTGAACATTTTCTATTTTCTCTGGAACAGTTTTATTAATCACACCATTAGACGGATCAACTTAGCTCAAATGGATCTGAAATTTTTATGATAGTTCAGGGATATTTTGGTGAACATCCCAGCAAAATATCAGAATTTTCCTCCAAAGGATTCTCCAGTTAAAATTCCAAACAGTTTAAATTTTGAGGAATTAATTCTGGAGAAATAAGGATTTTCATGAAGTGAAACTTGATTTGCTGGAAAGTACTCAGAGATCTGAATCCAACAAATTCGGTTCACTCGATTTGGAGCTTCCTAGCCAAAGTTATGAGGATTTGAAGTTTGAATGAATTCTGAAAATCGGGGAAAAGTTCAAATCTGCCGGTGGGTCCACGGGGACACGTGTTGGGCGCTGGAGCGACAGCACACCGGGGTCCACGGAGTTTTTGCGCGTCAGCACACCAGATGCGAGCCGCAGACCGATCCCGATTTAGAATCCGAGCCGCTGACAGCCGGGGTCCATCCCCTTCGTCTACCTCCCGAATCCCGCGTTCGGCCGCCGCGATGCCTCGCCGGAGAGCTCGCCGGCAGCCTCTGTGTTGCTCCAAACTTCATGATTCTGGCCGCCCCTGCCTACTTCCACTCGGGGAACATGATTCTGGGCTCAGTTCGTCATGAAAATGGCCGGCACCTGGTCGGCGACGAGCGGCGGCCTCGGGAGAACTTCGGCCGTGTTGGCCGACCTCCCTAGCACCCCAATGGATCGAGCAACCGGCCGGGAAGCATTAGTGGACCTTAGGAAAGGTCGACCTGAGCTTGAAGCAGCTCAGGGAAGGTCCAAAGCAGGCTGCCACCGTGCGCCCGATGCTTCCTGCAGGATCCGCCGTCGGCAAGCTTCTAAATACGCCGGGTACAGGGGTTCTCAGGCTAAGGGTTGTGAAGGCAACTTGTGCGCTACCAAGTCTAGTCTGTGTAGGAACGGATTGAGACTCTCTACACCTTCCTAGAGCGTGAATTTGACAGAACCGCACCCGAAGGTCGGTCTGTACCGAGAAAGGGGAAAACTAGAAATTCACCGCCGGCGTTCAAGCACTCGGACTGTGGCTCGGGGGTGAGCAGCACTGATCACCAACGCGTCCGGGGACGCCTTAGCTCGTGCGTGACAACCTCCCGGTTGGGCTGTCCACGGGAGCCCGAAGCGCGGCGGCTTTAGGTTTCTGAACGGGACTCTCGGTATAGCCGAGATCAACCGGTTTCAGCAGAGTTCTAGTGACGGGGAAGAAGGAGGAAGGTTCCTAGTACCTTGCCATAGCTCTGGATGAAGCAGGGTGGCTGTGATCGGGGCTCTCCGATCAGTTCCGAGCGGCAGAGGGAAGAATCCGGTTCTGTGTTCTTGCGAGGGAAAATGGCGAGGGGGCTTCGGCAGAGCCTTGGAGCGCCTTAAGTAGGGCTCGACACCGACCTGCGCCCGCGCGTGGCCAAGCTGCTGGTGGCGCGGCGGCCTCCCTCGGTGGCGATCGCTACTGAAGCCCGAAGACCCGAGTGAGAAAGTCTCAGTCGGTCGAATCACTTCAGTGGCTGACATGTGGGTCCCACTTCCATTTTTAACCCCTGAACTTAACTCCATATCACTGTTGTAAACAGTAAGCCCTAAAATGCCCATGGTGATTTGGATTATTCACCCCTGAGCCATTTGAATTAGTTAGAATTCAAATTGGGTTTGGTTTGACTGAATTTCAGCACATGTTCAGTTTGAAATTCAAATAAAGTTTGAATTTGCTACACTTAGCTCATGTCAAGATCAACTCCAAATGGAGTGAAAATTGGTGTGTGAGCTCACAAAAATGTGCTGAGTAAGAATATGCCTTCCACTTTTGAAGTCATGGGGTAAAAACAGTTTGAATTTGAATTTGGGTGAAACTTGGCATGGACATTCCTAGCATGGTGTAGGAATTGTTTAAATGTCCAGCCCCTATGTGATGTATGTGGGAAACGCCCCTTTTTCATCTTGTGAGTTTATTCTCTAATGAGCATGTTGATAATGGTTACTTGCTCTTCAAATGTGTTCATCAACTATCTTCAAATGGGGTGTGTGTGTGTGATGAACACTTTGAATGTGTCAAAAACTGAGGCCTTTACATTCTCACACCATAATCGTTCTTAGGTCACCAAATCCTACAAACATGAGCTAGACTAGCTGTCGATCATCTTTCCTTCGCAACCCTAGCTCAAAAATGCACGTAGACAAACTATTTTTAGTTTCCCCGAACGCAAAACCGGCGGCACCATTCGGGCGCACGGTGAGAACCCATTTGGAGACTTTCCCGCATGTGTTTGAGTAATCTCTGAACTTCCTTAGGTTCCACTGGTGCTGTAGAGCCCGAGTTCCGAGTGTTTGACGGTCGAGAGAGGCTGGTCGTTGGCGCTGAAGTTGTCCCGAGGCCACCGCACGTCGCGGCCATTTTTACGGCTACTGGCAGCCCAAGAGGACTCCACAAACGGGTTCGGCGACCCCGAAAACCCCAAGGCAGTGAGTTTCGGGTCGAGAGGTGGCCGGGAAACCCCTTCCGGTGAGCCTCGCCGGAGTGCTCCGCCGCGGGGGGCGCAGGCAGCTCGAGGTAGACGAAGGGGGAGCGGTCCCACCTGTCAGCCTCTGTATTCAGCGCGGGGATCAGTTTAAGGCTGAGATCTTGTGCGGCTGCGTGGGTAGAACCCCATGGGCTTCGGTGTGGCTGCAATGGCACTGGCCCAGTTCAAACAGTGGGGCCCACAGCCAGAGTTTAAACTTTTCCCGAATTTCAGTTTTAGGCCAAATTTCAAACCCCCATAACTTTCAGTAGGAATGTCTAGAATTTGTGAAACAAATTTTGTTAGAATTCTCTCAATCAGTATTTTGCATAAATGCAAATAAATTGGTCTGAAGATATCTGGAATTTTCTCCAAAATTCCACAAAATTAATTTTTTGGGAATTAATTCCCGGAGATCCCTGTTATGGAATTTATTCAATTTTTGCCAGAAAATCTTTCATAACCCTAGTTATCTCCTGTACAATTTTGAGCATCATTGGACTCTTTTTACTAGGACAAATTGCCTTTCCAAATTTAGCCTTCATTTGAAAATTCCAAACTAAACAGAAACTTTTTTACAAATGTCCACCAACTTCAAAAATCCATTTCTCCCTGTAGGTAGCTCGAAAAATTATGAAACAAATTTTGCTAGAACCAGGGATACCTTCTCTAATTAGATCTTCCACTGTTAGCTATCTCAAAGCTGCATATTTGAGATCAAAATTCAGAGAAGCTATGTACTTGTGGGAATTTTAGACCCACAGGCTTCCATGAAATTTCCTCCCATTTTTGCTCAGATCATCCTCATAGGATCTAGTCTCCACTGGAAGAATCCCAAAGCCAAGTAAGAAACCTTATTAGCAGTAACTATTAGTAGAAGCTTGCTTCTTATAAATAATTATCACTTATACGTATATTTTGTTGCATATCATATAGTAACCGAAGTCGAGGATGCTCTGGAAGCCTTGGAGATCCTCCCGCCAGAAGCTAACTTCCCATTTGACTTCCAACCAGGCAAGCCCCGGTTTGCATTTAATTACTTTTGCAAAGTTTTCATTTGTATCACCTATGTCTAGGATGGAATGTTTGCATTAGAGTTAGGGTGATTGAAACCCCACTTGCATGACCCTCAAATCCGATGGAGTATTAGGTAGGCTACAACTCGATAAGTAGAAAATGCTATTCTAATGTTCTTAGGATCTCGGTAGAAGTCGAGTAGTTGCAATCTACTCGCGAGATAGAATTTTATCACACGGGATAGAATGAATGAAAGAATGTCTTAAGAATGTGAAATTGAGAACAAGCAGGGAGATAGGATGCAGTGAGCGGAGGTCTCACGTGCGTAGCCATATTGGTGTCGGTTGAGGACCGAGCCATGTGTGGCCCTGCTGGACAAGTTTGAACAGTACCGGATGCATACTGGCCATATGGGAACCATGAAACCAATGTAATTGGTTAACCTGGGTGTCGAGGCTTACCCAACCGTTTTATAGGAGTGGGTTGAGGGTAGGAAGGTGAAAATCTGCCGGCGGGCACAGACACGCTCCACACGGGGACCTCCTGCTTGTTACGGATGGACCGGTTCGGCATTTGGGTTTCCTTTGAAAGGTTGCTGCATACAACAGAGTAGGAAGGTGTGAGGCACCACACTTCTGAAATGGGTGTATGTGATGTGTTATCCGGGTGTCTATTGATTGCAATCACCGTCCCTCACGTTTATTTGAGTACTGCTTGTTCACTGTGCTGTGACGTAGTAAGAATTGGAAGAGGCCAGAAGAATATGATGTATTGAATTTTCATTGTATTGCAACCATGTATGTTGTAGATGTAGAGCTCACTAGAGTTATATTCCACTTTGGGCATAACCACATCGGAAGGAAGCATTTCTTGTTTGATTGTGGAATTCCGACGTGAGGGCTGCTCAAGGCACATATAGTGCTGCTGAAAACTGAAAGTAAGGATTAACCTGTAGGCTTGTTTTTATCTCAATATCATTTTCCTATATTAAGAATACCTGCATGTAGAGTCTCATGTTTAGGAGTGACGGATAAGTCTTGCTGAGCCATCATGCTCATGGTTGCTATAATTGAGTCGCTGCAGGTGAGACTTATGAGGAAGGCTCCGAGGATGAGGCAATGCCCCCGTTGGGGTACACGGCCAAGTTGGAGCCTTGCACGCCACCGTGATCTCCGGATGGTTGCTGCTAGTGCGTAGCGTCCCCGGGCTGGACGACTGCACTTTTGCATAGATAGGCTTAGAGTTTAGCTTTGAATTAGACTGCCACTGTAAATAAGTTTGTAAAAGACTTCCCTTGTTTATATAAATAAAAGTTTGTATGTTTTCGTATTCTTTTCCTGTGTGCTGTTGGGTGCTGCATCGCACGACACCACCCTCTGGGATCCCGGAGTGGGAGGACCATGGGGTGGCCCCCACAAAATCCTCATTTTAAAGACCTTGAACGGAGCAGCATCGCAACTCCAAAATCAAACAAGAAACGCTTTGTTACGTTGCTTCTTGCACAAGGTGAAGTAAACTTAATTTGCACTATCTCTAAGTCATACATGGTTGCAATACAATTTAAAGCACAAGCCTTATCAGTTCATAGTAATTCACTTCATTTCTTACTACATCAAGACTCAGTGTCCAAGTATGCTCATATAACCGCGAGCGACGGTGATTCAAACCAAGACACGACCGGACTGCACGACACGTACACCCATCTCCAAGTTGCTGGCAGCATCCTCGACCGGTGTTGTACACAGCCACCTTTCCCATGTTCTTCCACACCGGATGCGGTCCCATCGACCTGAACAGCAAGCTCCCTCAAGGTACATACCCGTAGTGATATGTTCTTGAGTGAGTTACCTCCTGCTGTAGTGACGCCAAAAGCCTAAGCCGATCAGAAAAGTTACAATATGGATCTCACGAGGTACATCGGTTTCCTGGGTCCCATATAGCCAGTATGCGCCCGGTACACATCTCAAACTTCTCCAACCGGGCCAAGTACAGATGGGCCTTAACCGACACAGGCCAGGGCTATGCACGCACCAACCTCGGCCTGCTGCATCTCTATCTCCCTGTACGGCAACAATTTCTCGTCTGTGAATTTTTCTCAATGTTCTAGTCATAAGTCCGTACCGAGATCATCCCAAACCCTAAGCTCGTGAGTAGATTCCAACTACTCGTCTTTTACCGGTCCTTCCAAAGTAAAATTTAGCGTAGCCTAATTCACTCGACGAGGAACTAATCTACCCATTCTCTCTTGGATTAAATCTGGTCATGCAATTGGGTTTCAAACATCTAGACCTAATGCACAATATCACATTATAGCTATAATCTCTATAAATAAAAGACACTGTGAAAACTTGCTTGAAAGCAAATCGAGGCTTGCCTGTTTCGCAGGTGTCTAAGAGTATGTATATAATTCAGTTAGTTGCTGATCACTTGAGGCTTGATAACTTGATCACCTTACTCCTTGATCCAACTTCCTTTTGCTTCACAATTCTCCACGTCGATGACTATACGATATGAAATGCACATGTACTTAATTGTAAAGCTTTTTTTCAAAGTCTAATGACAATTTAAAAACAGAACTCTGTTTAAGAATTTTAAATTGAACTGGACCTAGTGGGTGGAGTTGGGTTTAGCGAAAGTGATCAAGTGCTAAGTGCTTTTCCTAATTGTGGTATATTCACCTAAGCAAAGTATACTGAAAAGTACTGATACAGAGCTCAAATTTAGCTGAAAATTTTCATGAGACTTCCTAGTAATAAGAAGTATTCTGGACCAAAAATTAAAACTTTTTATTAAGTAGTTTTTCCAGAACAATTGCCTAAGTATCTAGGTTAAAAGGAATTAATTCTGAAGTAACTTACATGTTCATGCAAAACTTAGTGAACTAAAATTTTAAATATAGTTCAGAGAGCATTCATGAATTTTCCTAGGATTTTTGGAGCTAAGAATTGCCCATAACTGATTTTCCATGTTTGGGACTTTTTTCTGAAAAAGTTTCTGTATACATTTGAATTCAGCAGTTTGTATTCTGAATTCTCCTCCTCAAATCAACTATAAATGAGCTGAAACTTTACAGTAGTACAATAATATCCTAAGGAATATTCTGGCAAAATTTGGGGTTTTTTGGATGAACCAAACTTCCTCTAAAATTATTTTACTGAAAAGGTTCAAAGAATTTTCCAGATTTTATTATGGACTTGTGAGGCCCGGGAATCGCAGTGGGTGGTGCCGTGCGATGCGGCACCCAAGAGCATGCACGAAAAGACGATAAGAACATAACGGAACCATTTTGTTACTCAAGATAATTTCTTTTACAACATAATGTACACACGCAGCGGAAATTAAAATTTGCTGGACAAACTACTCACTCTCGACCCTAACTACGCCGAAGAGAAGTCGTTCAGCCCGTGAACGCTTCCTACTAGCTTCATGAAAGAAAGGCAGCGGCTAGGTTTACGATGAATTGAACGAACCGTGAGGTTCGTCGTCTCACCGAACAACCCTCTTCATAGCAGGGATCCTGCTACCTGCAAAAACAACTCAGAAGCAACTGTGAGCACTAAGGCTCAGCAAGACTTAACCGTCACTCCTAAACATGTAACTCTAAATGTAGGGGTAGTAAGACAGTAGGAACAGGAATTTGCAAAATGTAGCTTGACTAAACTTGATCCTTATATTCAGATTTTTATAGCCTTCATTTTAGTGGTCCTCACGCCTCACAACATCAGAAGTCCACAATCAGACAAGAAACGCTTATCCCGACGTTGCTAGCCTAAGGTGAAAATGAAATTTACTTGGCTCTATATCTACTTCAGTCAAGGTTTCAATACAGTGATTAATCCACAAACAACAAGTTAAGAGACTTAGTTCCTCTTCTTACTAAGTCACGACGCAGTGGGCAAGTATGCTCGATCCTCTTCCGCGAGCTACGGTGATTCGAATCAATAACAACCCGGAATACACGACACATACACCCGTCTTGGAAGACTCTCTCAAGAGCTCTTTCTTACGTTGTATGCAGCAACCTTTCACACGACACCCTGACATAGAAAAACGTTTCGCGCCTAGCAGGATGGTCCACTACGCGGACACGTCGAAGTTGCCCGCTAAAGGATTTACACCTCCCGCCTTCTCAACGCCATTCCCACACGAAGGATGAGTTTCTATATCATGGTCCATCGAGTTACATCGGTTTCATGGGTCCCATACCCCACTATATATCCGGTACAACTCAATCTTGTCCAGCAGGGCCGCATACATACGGTCCTTAACCGACACGGAAGGGGCTACAACCAACCTCCACATTTGCCTTACCATCCCGGTCCAGGCCAAATTTGGTCTCAAGCATTGTCACACCCATCGCAGGTCGAGACCAACCTTGAGCGCTCCATCCTACAGGAACATCCCCGTCCCCATCTCATTTTCATGAGGGTGCTCTTATCATTAACCTCTCACGAGTAACTCCATTACTCGAACTTTCTCGCGAGTAGCTTTTTACTACTCGACTTCTACCTAGCTAGCTACAACACTAGCCTAGCATGTACAACGAGGCAAAGCCTACACTAAACCTTCTACTCAGGGATGTAATAGTCATGCAAGTGGGTTTCAATCATCCTAGACATAATGCACAATATCAACTCTAATAACCATGAGGTGAAGTAAAGCAAAATTTAAAACGGTAACGATATGCAAACCGGGGCTTGCCTTGCTCAATGGTTTTGTTAGAAGCTAGAAGTTAGTCTTCCTCCGGAGAATCCGCCAAACTCGTCACGATATGGAGATCCTCGCTGCAGAGTCGAGTCCTCGTCGAACGTCGACGTCACGTGCTATTAAGATGATTTATGCACATGTATTCAAAAACAATTTAGAAAAGTATTCAAAACTGTTGTACCAGTTAACTCACACCTAAAAGTGATAAACAACAGCAAGGTTTCTGTTGTTGGATCTAAACCTTAGAGATGAGGAAAGCTAGGTAAAAATGGATACTAGTAATCACCATGTGATTAAGTTCATTATATGAACACTTAAACCTAAAAGATGGTAGCTCAAGTTCCAGAGGTCCAATGAAGCTGAGAATTTAACAACAGCTTCTATGGATGGTATTTAGGCAGTGTGCAAAAATTGAGCTCAAGAAATAGCTTCATGTGAGCACAATAAATCCTTATGTGGTTTTCACTAGCCTGCCTTTATCACCTAGATATTAAGCTTTCCTATGCTGCAAACTAGACTTTTTGTGAAGTACAAAATGTCCTGAGTCCATAGGAACTGGTTTTTCCATTTTTGGAGTTTCTTACATGGAGATATGGATTTTACAAGGATTGGGGGAAAGCTGAAAATGTCTCTGTTTATTTTCCCATTTTTCAGAGACATAAGGAATGAACACATCATTTGACCAAGCAAATGGGGTCCAATGCCTCTGAAGTTTTTACTGGAATTCAAGGATTTGTGGAAGAATGTCCTGCCCAAATTTGGGGATTTTCCAATAAACAGGACTCCTTTAAAAATTCATACAATTTTTTTTAAATGAATTAATGAGCCACATCCAGGGATTTTCATAAACATTGTGCTGCACTCCTGGATAGTACTCTTTGAGAGGAATCCAACAAAATTTATTTCACAATTTTTGGACACTCCTACACAAAGTTATGGCTCTCCAAAGTTTGAACTAAAGTGGGAAAATCTGGAAAATGTTTAAATGCTGACAGTGGGTCCCACCTGTCATCCCTAACCTCCAGACTCGCGCCAAACAGGGCAGTGGCGGCCCCCTCCAGCGAGGTCGCTGGAAGAGCACTTCCCAGCCACCTCCAGACCCCATGCTTGCCACCCCTCATATTTCCCCACGCTGAACACGTTGGTGAGGTCGCCGGCGGCTGAAACTCGCCGGGAAACAGGGCGCACCGGCCACAGCAAACCTTAGGGCTCCGGCGAGGTCTTGCACGGTGAATTCTCCACCAAATGGTCGGTTCTTGGGCTCTACAGCACCAGGGTATCATGTAGAAGACCGGCATGAGGTCTAAACAAGCTGGAGAGGGAACTAAACCTATTGGCACCGTGCGCCCGATAGGGTCCAGCGGCATACCCTCTAAAAGAGCTCGAATTGCTCACTCTACACTCAATTTCTTGGTCTAAAATCGATGGAGGAGGTGTGCTAGGCAGTTAACATCCTGTGTGTGAAGTTTGAGACCCAACAAACACGATTTGAGGACGAATTTTATAATTCCTTACCTCAATGTCCGTTTCTGCCGCCCGGGAGAAAAACTTGAAATTCTCCCTCTTTGATCAATGGCTAGGGCTGAGATTTGGAGGTGAGCAACTATACTTGTTGGTGCACAGATGGGGTGGCTTGCTTGGGCGTGATCCCTCCTGGTTTGGGCTGTCCACGGCGTCCAGTTTCGGTTCCTTGAGTTTGAACTTGGGAGCAGAGGAAACCTCGCTGTTTCTAGGCGCCAGCAAGAATGGAACAGCGGAGGGAAGTTGACAGCCGGCTAGAGCACTCAGGGGTGAACCTTTTTGCTGTGGAAGCTTGGGCAAAAGGGGGATTGGTTCAGCTTGGGCGATCAGAGGACGCAGAGCGGCTGCTGTTCTTCACTCCGTGCGGGAGGATGAGCAGAGAGACCGAGAGAGGCAAACTGTGGTTGGGCTAGTACGTGGATGGATAGGGGAGAGCACTGAAGGCACCGCATAGGGAAGCAGCTATCCGGCAACCCTCTGCTCGGTGGCGTGCGCTGAGCGACCGAGCAAGTCGGTTTGCATTTTCGTGAGACTGACCGGTGGGGTCCACAGCCATAATTCTCCCTCTTATCCCCCATTTCGATTTAAAATAGCAAACCAGCTCTGAATTTGATCAAACTTGGAGGATAGGTCAAAATAATTACAAGGAACTCAAATCTGAAATCATATTTTGAAATAGAGTTTGTTTGGTTCAAAATTCAAATTCAAGTTTGAATTTGAACGTGCCCTCATTTAATTCTTAGAATAAATAGTATATGAAACCAAAAATTCTCCAAATTTGAAACTTAGGTTATTGAATACATGAGAGATGCATCTATGATATCACATATATGCCTTTGGATAATCTGAATAGAAATCCTTTCAAAAGATTCAAATTGCGTTTAAATTCCCTCCACTCTACTCATAGAGGAGGTGCACATGAGTTAGAGTTTTAGGAGTGTAATTATTTCCCATAGGTTAACATGTGTTGAGCATGGGCTAGAGAAAATTTTTAACTCCCTCACATGTCCATTTATGTGTTCATCATTTCATGTGACACAATTATAGTCCTTTGTCGCCTTAACTTTGTTTCATGAGCTGGCATCAAACTTTACAAAAGTTAGGGCTGTTACATGCCTCCCCTCTTAAAAGAATCTCGTCCCGAGATTACAAAAAGAAAGAAGAAGGGAGAATGACTACTGGACATATGGTACAAACAAGTCGGGAAAATTTAAACGGAGAAATTCCTCGCTTTCCCACGTAGCTTCATCAGCGGTGTGGTTGCTCCACAAGACTTTGTAAAATCGCAATGCACGATTTCTTGTGGCGCGAGTCTTCTCGTCAATAATCTGTATCGCATACTCAGAATAAGTGAGATCCGGTTGAAGATCCTCAATGTTCTCCATATGAACTTCGGTTGGCTACTTAAGACATTTCCGCAGCTGAGAGACGTGGAAAACATTGTGAATACCAAAAAGTGACGTTGGTAACTCCAGACGATAGGTCACGGGTCCGCATATCTCAGTGACAGCAAATGGCCCGATGAATCGTGGAGCAAGCTTTCCCTTCACTCCGAACCGATGAACCCCTTTCATCGGAGAGACACGAAGATAAACGTGGTCCCTGATGTCAAAGTGAAGAGGTCGACGTCTTTTGCCTGCATAACTTTTCTGCCGAGATTGAGCAGCCTTTAAATTGGCTTGGATCACTCGCACTCGTTCCTCGGCTTCATTCACAAGATCAATCCCGTAGACCACTCTCTCACCGGACTCACACCAATTCAGTGGTGTGCGGCACTTCCAGCCATAAAGAGCTTCATACGGGGCCATCTTGATGCTGGATTGATAACCGTTATTATATGAGAATTCTGCTAACGGTAGATGGTCATCCCAATTCTTCCCATGACTGATGACACATGTCCGTAGCATATCCTCCAGAATCTGATTGACTCTCTCCGTTTGACCATCAGTTTGCGGATGATACGCTGAACTCCGAATCAGCTTGGTTCCCACTGAAGCATGTAGTTGCTCCCAAAATCTGGATACGAACAACGCACCTCGATCAGAAATGATGGTGCGGGGAACCCTGTGTAAACACACGATTCTCGAGATGAACAGCTCCGCATACTTCTTTGCCACATATTTGGTATGGACTGGAATAAAATGTGCTGTCTTTGTCAAACGATCGACGATTACCCAAATAGAATCATGCTTGTTGCTAGTCATGGGTAAACCGACGATGAAGTCCATACTTATGTCTTCCCACTTCCATGCTGGAACCTTCAGCGGTTGAAGTGGTCCGCCTTTCCTCATATGGTCGGCTTTAACCCGCCGACACGTATCACACTCAGATACGTACTTCGCAATCTCTCTTTTCATCCGTGTCCACCAGAACTTAGATTTGAAGTCTTGGTACATCTTGTTGCTTCCCGGATGAATGGAGTACTTGGATAAATGTGCTTCATCCAATATCTTCCTCCGCAATTTCATGTTTCGGGGTACCACTATGCGGTTGTTAAACCATAGAGTACCCTCTTCATCCTTGCGGAACATCTTCAATTCACCGCTGTCCACTCTTCTCCGAATGTGGGACATACCTTTGTCTCTCTTCTGAGCCTCTACAATCTCATTTCGGATTGTAGGAATAAGAGCGAGGTTGAACAGCGATCCGTAGGGAACTAAGCGCAGGCTTGGTTCTCCTTCTTCATGTGCAGCCATGGCTAAATGGTGAATGTGGGCTTTCCGACTAAGTGCATCGGCAACCACATTCGCTTTACCCAGGTGGTAATGAATTGTTCGTAATCCTTGATCAATTCGAGCCATCTTCGCAGCCTCATATTCAGTTCCTTCTGTGTGAAGATGTACTTCAAACTTTTGTGGCCAGTGTAGAGATGTACTAGATTGCCTAGTAGATAATGTCTCCACATCTTCAATGCTAAGACCACTGCAGCTAGTTCAAGGTCGTGCGTCGGGTAATTCTGCTCATGACCCCTGAGTTGTCGGGATCCATACGCGACCACACGCCCTTCTTGCATCAACACACAACCCAAACCAATGCCGGATGCATCACAATAAACATCAAACGGCTTCGTGGTGTCCGGCTGGGCCAAAACTGGAGCTGTAGTGAGATACTTCACTAAAGTTTGAAAAGCTTGTTCGCATGAATTGCTCCAATCATACTTGGTGCTTTTCTTCGACAGCTCCGTCATAGGTTTAGCGACTTTGGAGAAGTTTGGAATGAATCTCCGGTAATAACCCGCTAAACCTAGGAAACTCCTCACTTCATGAACAAATGTTGGAGATTTCCAGTTCAGCACTTGCTCGATTTTACTTGGGTCCACAGCGATGCCTTCCACTGAAATAATATGCCCAAGAAACGGCACATTGCTGATCCAAAACTCACATTTACTGAACTTTGCATAAAGCTTGTGATCCCTCAAGCGTTGGAGTACAATACGCAAATGTTCAACGTGTTCTTCTTCTGACTTTGAATAGACCAAGATGTCATCGATGAAAACCACGACGAACTTATCTAACTCCGGCATGAACACAGAGTTCATGAGATACATAAAATGAGCCGGAGCATTGGTCAACCCAAAAGACATGACCAGATATTCATAAAGACCATATCTTGTCGAGAACGCCGTCTTAGGTACGTCTTCTGCCCGGATTTTTATGTGGTGATACCCGGACCGAAGATCCATCTTGGAGAATACCTTAGCACCCACTAGTTGATCAAATAAAATATCGATGCGTGGTAGTGGATACTCATTCTTGATAGTGACATCATTCAGTGGACGATAATCTACGCATAGCCTCAAAGTCTCGTCCTTCTTCTTCACGAATAGTGCGGAACAACCCCAAGGTGATGAACTTGGGCATATAAAACCTTTGTCCATGAGGTCATTAAGCTGCTCCTTCGGTGCCATTTTGTATGGTCGCTGAGAAATAGGTGTTGTTCCCAGTGCTAGTTCAATCTTGAACTCTACATCACGTTCGGGTGGCATGCCCAGCAAGTCTTCGGGAAACACATCTGGATATTCACATACCACTGGAATATCCTCAAGTTTAGGAGCTTCAATCTGATGCACTGCTGCAACTTGTTGTGATGGATCCACAAGATTCAATATGTTGCAACCATGTATTGGGGAATTCAGTTGGACAGTCCGAGAGCTATGTCAAAGATAGCCCCATAATGTGTCAGCCATGACATTCCCAAGATAATATCAATCCTTTGGCCTTTGAGTATGATAAGGCTCGCAGGATAGATGTTTCCACCCAAACATAATGGTGCCCGAGAGACCATCTCATCTGTTGATATCTTGCCTCCGGGTGAGCTGATATGAAACGGATGCTTAATTGTGCTAAATGGAAGATTATTCTTCAGCACATAGTCTCTGCTAATAAAATTGTGGGTGGCCCCGGAATCAAACAAAATGAAAGTGAGCTGTTCATGTAACGTGAACATGCCCGCTAAAACTGGTTCGCCTTTAGCAATGTCCTCAATAGCAGTGTAATTAACCCTACCAGCTTTTGAAAGATTCTTCTTTGAAGGTTCACGTTGCTGATCTGAGCATTGATGAGACGACACATAATTGTGGCTCTGCTCAGCTCCACGACTGTTTCGTGCTGCAGAAATCCTCATCTCTCTATTAACGTGAGGTGGAGATAATTCGTGCATAGCTGGTTGCGGCAGGGTTGCACGAATAATTTCTGTCAGCTGCTGTTGAGGTGGAGGCTCATAAGTGATCAACTCCAGCCGTGGTGGTGAGAGTTGCACCACAGGCTGAATTTGTTGCCTAACTGGCGAGTAATACCGCACTCGATAGTTCAGACGAACCTCGATATCGCTGTCTGGCGGTATACTTCTTTTCAGCTCCGCTTCACAACGGAGATGCATGTCTTCTTTATTGATAGCGGCATTTACCAACTCATTGTAAATACCGTTATTGAACAAGGTCACTTGTTCTTTAAGATCGACATTCAAACCTTGGAAGAAATACTCGCATTTCAACGCTTCCGAGTCTACCATATGAGTGATGTATTGCATCAAGTCTTCAAACTCTTTAAAGTACTCGTACGCACTCCTTTCTCCTTGCTTTAACTCCAGAAAGTCTTGATACCTTGTTCGTAGAATTCCCGAACAAATGTGACGTGCCTGGAAAACAGTCCGGAATTCATCCCACGTCACTCGATGACCTTCAGGAAGAGTAGCGATGTACTCCGCCCACCAAGCTCCAGCGGCTCCGAGGAGTTGTTGAGCAGCAAATAGAGTCTTCTGATATTCATCGCACTCAAGCATATCGATCTTGGCTTCAATACATTGGAGCCAATGAGCCAACTCCAACGGTTCTTTCGCTTCCGAGAAAACCGGTGGTTGTCTTGCTAAGAAATCCAGATAAGTGCTTGCTGGGGGATTTGCTGTAGTGTCTCCTGTCGTATGCTTTGTCGCACCAACAGATCCAGAGACTCAGCCATCTTCGTCAAGATCTCCGCCAATCCGGTTGATGATGTCGGCACTTCTTGTCGTGGCGAATTATTTTCGCCATGACTCGACTCACCAGCCTCACTCCTTGAATGAGCACGATCCATGCTGCAAAAGTGAGCAATTTACGGTTAAAAATTTGAAGTTTAAACTCAACTTGAATTGAAAACGTAACCGTCAAAGCATCACATATATATTGCAGCACTACACAATCTAACCAGGGTTTAGACAATTATGATATCTATCAAACTCGAGCAATTTTGTCTAAAACCTTAATTCGAATAGTATGCAAAACTGAAAATACCTCAAGAACATGTTATGGAACATAGAGAAGTCTAAAACATCCCTGTCCACAACAAGTCTCGAGCTAAATGACGATAAGCACTACTTTGTTCAGAATGACCAATTGGTCTTAATCCCAGAATTTGAATATGAAAATGGCAACTTCATGTCTCAAGTTGCATATCAAAGTTATAGTTAACTTCAATATCTCTCCAACAAGTATTCATTTGCCTTCATATCAGTCATGGATCAAAAGTTGTGATATTTCAAAGTTGACAGAAATCTGAAACAATTTTGACAGCACCTCCTTTGAAAGTGGCTGTTTTGTCCGCAAGATTTCATACAATTAAACTCCAAATCTGGAGAAACTTTGAACTACGAAGTCATATCATATATCACAAGCTTTCCAACGCTGTATTACTTGACCCTTATAAAATTTCCTACAGAAAGTTATGGTCGAAATACAGAAATTTCCAGAGAGCAATTTGTGCCTGCCCTGTTTTTGGACAGTTCACACTCATCTGAGAATTTCATCCATTTGGAGGGTGATTACGATCTGTAGGTCTACAGAAGAGTTGTACAAGACTTCAACAGCTTTCCAGAAATGTATCACTCACCTACATTGGTTCAACCAAACGAAAGTTAAGTCCTGTTCAACTTCAGCAAAATTCTGCCGAAAACAGGGGAGGTTTCTCCTAAGTCTTTGTGAATAAATCTATACTCCCAATTGACTCTTAGTTCAATATAGGAGTTCATTACCCCATAATAGAATCCTAGACTCCAAATTTACTCTTTTTCTTTTCAAACCTTCTTTTTCATGCAGTTCAAAACATGTCACGGTAGTACGTTTCCTCACCAAATTAAAATCCTAACCGGCTTTATACCGGCATATACGTTTCAAATGGAGGCACTAAAACGATCACTCACAAACGTTGTCTACACGACATGTACTAACGTGGTTACGGTACCTGCAGAAAACCACTCAATAATGATGCACACATTGGTTCATCATTTCAGGCAGGTCCATATCATAGTAAAAACATACGCCCCCTATCATTGCCATAAGGGCCGTCCTTGAGTCAAGCCACGTCTCAAGGTACATGATCGGGTTATTCACCACCTGACGGGGGCTCCACACCTTTGCAATAAAGCACACCGGTGGAACAGCGCTTTCGTATGCCTCATAGGACATGAAGAGTCCTAGAGAACACACTTCGTGTTACAAATCACACGATGGGGTCTCCTCTTGCCCCTGGGTTTGCGCACTGGAGGCTAGTGGCATTCATATCTCTCTAAGACATGAAGAGTCTTATAAAACATATTCACTTCCCATCCATTTCTGAACGGGACATCCCACATTACTTTCCTCGTATGGGTGAGCTAACCGAAATTGATCCGCTTTCGGTGGCGTTCCTTACCATTCTTACCTCCATGTAGGTGCGTTGTTACAGAATTGAAATACTGAATGATAACACAATGTTAGCTTCCCACCTTAAGTAACTATGCTAATAATACTCCTTATGTGGGCATACTATACTTTCCTCACTCGTATATCTTTAAGTCTTTGAAACTATAGTCTTTTCATGCGTGCTATTCCCAATGCGGCTCTGATACCACGCCTGTGAGGCCCGGAAATCGCAGTGGGTGGTGCCGTGCGATGCGGCACCCAAGAGCATGCACGAAAAGACGATAAGAACATAACGGAACCATTTTGTTACTCAAGATAATTTCTTTTACAACATAATGTACACACGCAGCGGAAATTAAAATTTGCTGGACAAACTACTCACTCTCGACCCTAACTACGCCGAAGCGAAGTCGTTCAGCCCGTGAACGCTTCCTACTAGCTTCATGAAAGAAAGGCAGCGGCTAGGTTTCCGATGAATTGAACGAACCGTGAGGTTCGTCGTCTCACCGAACAACCCTCTTCATAGCAGACATCCTGCTACCTGCAAAAACAACTCAGAAGCAACCGTGAGACAGTAGGAACAGGAATTTGCAAAATGCAGCTTGACTAAACTTGATCCTTATATTCAGATTCTTATAGCCTTCATTTTAGTGGTCCTCACGCCTCACAACATCAGAAGTCCACAATCAAACAAGAAACGCTTATCCCGATGTTGCTAGCCTAAGGTGGAAATGAAATTTAGTTGGCTCTATATCTACTTCAGTCAAGGTTCCAATACAGTGATTAATCCACAAACAACAAGTTAAGAGACTTAGTTCCTCTTCTTACTAAGTCACGACGCAGTGGGCAAGTATGCTCGATCCTCTTCCGCGAGCGACGGTGATTCGAATCAATAACAACCCGGAATACACGACACATACACCCGCCTCGAAAGACTCTCTCAATATCTCTTTCTTATGTTGTATGCAGCAACCTTTCACACGACACCCTGACATAGAAAAATATTTCGCGCCGAGCAGGATGGTCCTCTACGCGGACACGTCGAAGTTGCCCGCTAAAGGATTTACACCTCCCGCCTTCTCAACGCCATTCCCACACGAAGGATGAGTTTCTATATCACGGTCAATCGAGTTACATCAGTTTCATGGGTCCCATACCCCACTATATATCCGGTACAACTCAATCTTGTCCAGCAGGGCCTCATACATACGGTCCTTAACCGACACGGACGGGGCTACAACCAACCTCCACATTTGCCTTACCATCCCAGTCCAGGCCAAATTTGGTCTCAAGCATTGTCACACCCATCGCAGGTCGAGACCAACCTTGAGCGCTCCATCCTACAGGAACATCCCCGTCCCCATCTCATTTTCATGAGGGTGCTCTTATCATTAACCTCTCGCGAGTAACTCCATTACTCGAAGTTTCTCGGGAGTAGCTTTTTACTACTCGACTTCTACCGAGCTAGCTACAACATTAGCCTAGCATCTACAACGAGGCAAAGCCTACACTAAACCTTCTACTCAGTGATGTAATAGTCATGCAAGTGGGTTTCAATCATCCTAGACATACTGCACAATATCAACTCTAATAACCATGAGGTGAAGTAAAGCAAAATTTAAAACGGTAACAATATGCAAACCGGGGCTTGCCTTGCTCAACGGTTTTGTTAGAAGCTAGAAGTTAGTCTTCCTTCGGAGAATCCGCCAAACTTGTCACGAGATGGAGATGCTCGCTGCAGAGTCGAGTCCTCGTCGAACGTCGACGTCACGTGCTATTAAGATGATTTATGCACATGTATTCAAAAGCAATTTAGAAAAGTATTCAAAACTATTGTACCAGTTAACTCACACCTAAAAGTGATAAACAACAGCAAGGTTTCTGTTGTTGGATCTAAACCTTAGAGATGAGGAAAGCTAGGTAAAAAGGGATACTAGTAATCACCATGTGATTAAGTCCATTATATGAACACTTAAACTTAAAAGATGGTAGCTCAAGTTCCATAGGTCCAATGAAGCTGAGAATTTAACCACAGCTTCTATGGATGGTATTTAGGCACTGTGAAAAAATTGAGCTCAAGAAATAGCTTCATGTGAGCACAATAAATCCTTATGTGGTTTTCACTAACCTGCCTTTATCCCCTAGATAGTAAGCTTTCCTATGCTGCAAAGTAGACTTTTTGTGAAGTAAAAAATGTCCTGAGTCCATAGGAAATGGTTTTTCCATTTTTGGAGTTTCCTACATGGAGATATGGATTTTAGAAGGATTGGGGAAAAGCTGAAAATGTCTCTGATTATTTTCCCATTTTTCAGAGACATAAGGAATGAACACATCATTTGACCAAGCAAATGGGGTCCAATGCCTCTGCAATTTTTACTGGAGTTCAAGGATTTTTGGAAGAATGTCCTGCCCAGATTTGGGAATTTTCCAATAAACAGGACTCCTGTAAAAATTCATACAAAATGTTTTCTAAATGAATTAATGAGCCAAATACAGGAATTTTCATAAACATTGTGCTGCACCCCTGGATAGTACTCTTTGAGAGGAATCCAACAAAATTTGTTTCACAATTTTTGGATACTCCTACACAAAGTTATGGCTCTCCAAAGTTTGAACTAAAGTGGGAAAATCTGGAAAATGTTTAAATGCCGACAGTGGGTCCCACCTATCATCCCTAACCTCCAGACTCGCGCCAAACAGGGCAGTGGCGGCCCTCTCCGGTGAGGTCGCCGGAAGAGCACTTCCCAGCCACCTCCAGACCCCCTGCTGGCCGCCCCCTCATATTTCCCCACGCTGAACACGTTGGTGAGGTCGCCGGCGGCTGAAACTCGCCGGAAAACAGGGCGCACCGGCCGCAGCAAACCCTAGGGCTCCGGCGAGGTCTTGCACAGTGAATTCTCCACCAAGTGATCGGTTCTTGGGCTCTACAGCACCAGGGGGTCATGTAGAAGACCGGCATGAGGCCTAAACAAGCTGGAGAGGGCTCTAAACCTATCGGCACCGTGCGCCCGATAGGGTCCAGCGGCATACCCTCTAAAAGAGCTCAGATTGCTCACTCTACACTCAATTTCTTGGTCTAAAATCGATGGAGGAGGTGTGCTAGGCAGTTAACATCCTGTGTGTAAAGTTTGAGACCCAACAAACACGATTTGAGGACGAATTTTACAATTCCTTACCTCAAGGTCCGTTTCTGCCACCCAGGAGAAAAACTTGAAATTCTCCCTCTGTGATCAATGGCTAGGGCTGAGATTTGGAGGTGAGCAACTAGACTTGTTGGTGAACAGATGGGGTGGCTTGCTTGGGCGTGATCCCTCCTGGTTTGGGCTGTCCACGGCGTCCAGTTTCGGTTCCTTGAGTTTGAACTCGGGAGCAGAGGAAACCTCGCTGTTTCTAGGCGCCAGCAAGCATGGAACAGCGGAGGGAAGTTGACAGCCGGCTAGAGCACTCAGGGGTGAAACTTTTTTCTGTGGAAGCTCGGGCAACAGGGGGATTTGTTCAGCTTGGGCGATCAGAGGACGCAGAGCGGCTGCTGTTCTTCACTCCATACGGGAGGATGAGCAGAGAGACCGAGAGAGGCAAACTGCGGTTGGGCTAGTACGTGGATGGATAGGGGAGAGCACTGAAGGCACCGCATAGGGAAGCAGCTCGCCGACAACCCTCTGCTCGGTGGCGTGCGCTGAGCGACCGAGCAAGTCGGTTTCCATTTTCGTGAGACTGACCGATGGGGTCCACAGCCATAATTCTCCCTCTTATCCCCCATTTCGATTTAAAATAGCAAACGAGCTCCGAATTTGATCAAACTTGGAGTATAGGTCAAAAGAATTACAAGGAACTCAAATCTGAAATCAGATTTTGATATTGAGTTTGTTTGGTTCAAAATTCAAATTCAAGTTTGAATTTGAACGTGCCCTCATTTAATTCTTAGAATAAATAGTATATGAAACCAAAAATTCTCCAAATTTGAAACTTAGGCTCTTGAATACATGAGAGATGCATCTATGATCTCACATATATGCCTTTGGACAACCTGAATAGAAATCCTTTCAAAAGATTCAAACTGCATTTAAAGTCCCTCCACTCTACTCATAGAGGAGGTGCACATGAGTTAGAGTTTTAGGAGTGTAATTATTTCCCCTAGGTTAACATGTGTTGAGCATGGGCTAGAGAAAATTTTTAACTCCCTCACATGTCCATTTATGTGTTCATCACTTCATGTGACACAATTATAGTCTTTTATCGCCTTAACTTTGTTTCATGAGCTGACATCAAACTTTACAAAAGTTAGGGCTGTTACAGGACTTTCATTCAAATTGGTTTCGCATTTGGATATAGTTTTTCAATGTGAATCTAACCCAACTTGAATCATCTAATTTGGAGTTTCCTAGCAAAAGTTATGAGCTACTAAAGTTTGAATGAAATCTGCAAATTTAAACTAAACAAGGAATTGTTTAAATTCTGACAGTGGGGCCCAGGGCGACATTGTGCTTCCTTAGTGCAGTAAACACGGAGTTACAGATTAAACCATGCAGCCACAAAACGAGCGGCTGTAAACTAGATCGCGACGAGCGGCGGCTCAAACCGAACTCCGGCGACGTCGCAATCCTTCTCTAGACCTATAGACATGAGGAGCACCAGTCCTACAGCACCAGTGGAGGACGTAGGAGCTCGACTTGGATGCAAAAAGGATCAGGGATGGCTCTAAGGGTGCTCTCACCGTGCGCCCGAGGTGATACTGACGGTGCACCGTCGGAAAACCTCAAAATAGGTCGGCTACATGCAGTTTCACGCTATGGTTGTGAAGAAGAAATGTTCCATACCTAGTCTAGCTCGTGTGTGCTAAGTTTGATGAACCATAAACAAAGATCGAGCGGGAACTTCGTGGTTCCTTACCTGAAGGTCGGTTTACACCGGCCAGAAGCAAAATCCAAAATTCGCCGTCGATGAGCAAGGGTTCGGGCTGAGGTTCAGAGATGAGCAGCTCGAGGTCCTAGCGCTTCAAGGAGGGCTCTTGCATGGGTGTGAAAGCCACCGTGTGGTGCTGTCCACGTGAGCCTCCACTTCAGTTGTTTTCCGGTTGCCGCGCTAGGACGAAGTACTCGGTGTTGGGAGGCCGAGCTCGCTCGGTTTTGCGTCGAGGAGGTCGAGGAAGCAACCCCGGTGCCGTTTTTCTACTGATTGAGGAGTTGCACGCACGAGAACTGCCGGCTCACAATCAACTGGAGCGTGCGGCGATGGTGGTGCTCTGCTCGGCATGAGAGAGGAGGAGGCTTCGGTCTGGTGTGCAAAACGGTCACGGCATGAGGTGATGTGGGCGCTGAAACACTCCACGGAGGTGCTTAAGCAGCTGGGGAGGTGTCCCTCGTTGCCCCTCGGTATCGCCCGGCGATGGCTCGGTGGCTTAGAGTGAGAAACAGAGGAACCGACTGCATTTTTCCGATATCTAGGGCAGCTGACCAGGGTCCCACTATCCCCCTTATCCTCCCTCCGAAAGATCTCAAATTTGGCAAATGACCAAATTCAATTTTGTGGAGCTCATGTCTGAAATTCAGTTGGATAATTTGGCATGTTTTATTCAAAATTTAATTGAATTTAAATTCCTATGCAATTTAAAGACCTCTTTGAAATGGCTAGCAAAGTACCTCCAAAATTCGTCAAACTTTGCATCCCCACTAATTTGGACTTGAGGAATTCAAATATGAAACCTGATTTTTAATTTAGCTGCTGCAAATTTGATTTGTAACACAACAGTTTGCATTTTTATTGTGCTACCCTCATTTGAAATTTGAGTTGAACAAAGTTAGTTCAGAATCTGAATTTTAAACTTCCTCTTGCACATGAGAACTTCACACATGGAATTTAAATCAACTATGGTTCCAAGCATTTAAATAAACATTTGAGTTTGTGTGGTTGGACACTCATGTGTGTCATCACGTGTAGAAAGTTTTAATAAATCCCAATTTTCACAAACATGAAACCAAATGGCATTCAAACTTTGTTTTACTTCATTTACATTTTTGGGACGTTTACATTCCTCCCCCCTTAAAAGAATCTCGTCCCGAGATTACAAAAGAAGAACGGGACGGGAGGGTAATATACAAGGGATATGACAATAGTTCCGGATAGTTCTTGTGGATGTAATCCTCGCTTTCCCACGTCACGTCTTCCTGGTAATTTGGGTCTTCTTATCGATAATCTGCACCGGTCGCTCGGTGTATGTGAGATCCGGCTTTAACTCGTCGATGTCTTCGGTGTGGACAGAAGCGGTAAACTTGAGACACTTCCGCAGCTGTGACACGTGAAAATGTCATAAATACCAGCAAGATTTTCCGATAACTTCAGCCAGTAGGCTATGGTTCCGCACTTCTCCGTGATACAAATGGACCGATAAATTGGGGAGCAAGTTTCCCCTTGACACTGAACCGATGAATTCCTTTCATCGGAGACAAACAAAGGTACACGTGCTCTCCGACATCGAAATGCAGCGGTCGACGCTGTAACACCCCAAAATTCTGATTCAAAACCCTAAATCATGTTAAGAGGGGGATTTAAAATTTTTTGGACGTGTTGCATGTTTTGCAAAAATTCAAATTCAAACTGGAATTCAAATTAAACTCAAATCAGAAAAGAAATAGAAAAAGAAAAAGAGAAAACAGAAAAAAACCGGCCAGTGGGCCGAAACCCACCAGCCGGCCCAGCCAGCGCCCGCGCCAGCCCGCAGCCGCGCGCGCTGCTGCCTCACACTGACAGGCGGGACCCACCCGATCGTCGTCTACCTCGCGCCGCGCCGGACTCCCTCGCGCCCGAATCAAAACCGATCGGGTTTTCGGCGTATCCCAGCTGAATTCTGTTCGTAGGCGACGCGGACATGATCTAAACCACCCCGCGGCCCTCTCCCGTCTATAAAAACCCCGGCCTCGTTCTGTTTTTCTCACGCGATCGGCTGATTTTCCTCCGGTGAGAACCGAGACTTCTACGGCGAATTCTGGCCGATCTAAGCTCGGAAACTCCGATCTAACTCGCTGGTCTTGATCCACCGCCTCCGGGGAACCTTGCAGGTGCAGAAAACTCGGTGACTTGCGGTGTAAACGCAGCGCCGATGAGCTTCACCGTGGTTTCGCCTCGGACCTCGTCGCCGATCACCTTCCAGGACCTCCGAGCTCAAGAAAACCCCCGAGGTGAGATCCCCGACCTCCCCTCTACCGATCTATGCCATAAAATCACAGTTCTAGGAAGAATTCCCGAAGATCCGAAAGTTTCCGGCGAGATCGCCGCTTCCCGCCGCCGTGCACCGCCGGCAGCGCCGCCCGCACTCGATCAGAGCGACGTGGCCGCTTGTGCGCCATTTATTTTAAATCGCACGGTAGGGTTTAAATCCTCGCGTACCGGTTTGATGTTATAATCTCGGCCGTCGGTTTAAAATCGGACGGTCCACGTCAGCCCCGCGTTATAAAGACTGGAAATCTTACGTGCTACCCCCTGAGGTTCTCGGGAAATAAGAGCTAGCCCCGGAAACTTCTGATCTAACCCCTAGAACTCCAGAAAATCATGTAAATTCATTTAAAAATCACTTTTAACCCCTGGACTTAATAAAAATTAGGAGAAACACCTCTGATAAGTGTAGCTAGACCCTGGAAATTCTGAAAATAATATTATAGACCCTGTAGTGGGGTAAGTTTAACTTTTTAGCCCTGTTTAGTAATTAATTTAGAAAATTGAATATATGGCTAGTGTTTAAAAATTAAAAAGTGGGACAAACATATTGTCAAAATTAAATTAAAGACTTTCTCAGTATTTAGAAAACTTTGGAGTGAGATAAAAACATATTTTGGGCTGAATTGAATCTGTCTAATTTATTATTCACATTTAGGGACACATTTTTAAGTAATGAATAGTTTTAGAAAATAGGGAAAATAATTGTGAAATAGTTTACATCAGAGGCAAAGGTCAAAAATATATTATTTAATATTTTAGACCCAAAACCTATTCTGTTTAGATGAGGTGTCTTACTATTTTCATAATAAAGTTCACATTTAGGCATAGGAAATAAATCTGAAAATATAGCAAGCTAGGTATGAATAACTAGAAAATGATAAATGAAGTTTTCAAAATCCAAAGAATTCAGTTTAGGGTTGGTAGAAGGTCTGAAGACACATATGGAGTAGGAAAATACCTTTCATGCATACTTGGTAGCTAAAAGGTGTATTAATTGAATATAAGGAATTTATTTAAATTGGAAACTCATATATAGTATGCAAACATAAATGTGAATACAAAAGTAGAAATCATATACACATGTTTAAAAGTGCATGTAAGCCAAAATCAACACACATAGAGTAACCACAACACATAGAAATGTGCATGGATTTCATAAATGTCAATGTGTGGTTTGTATGAAGTGGAAGTGTGAACTATGTCTTATGGATTGTTGTTTTCTTTTGCTATGTGTGATGGTATGATGTAGAACCTGCTCCAGAGCAAGTTCTTCCTTTCCAAGATCAGGACTACCCATTCCCAGAGCAGCAAGAAGAAGGCAAGTGTCCTTGACCACTTTGATCCTATACTAGGATGTGTAGATAGAATTATTTGCATTGTCAAATGAAATATGAAACCCATGCTAGGAAGTTTCCCTAGAATTGCATTACCTTGTTTTCCTTGTAGCTTGTGTTGGTATTTATCTTATCATGTCATTTATTATTATGCATATGCTTAGCCATGCTTAGAATGGGATATTTGGGATATGAGATCATCAGTTTATTTTACCATACTCTAGAATGAGATATTGTGAGTTATGTAGAGGTAGGGATCAAGGCAAGTTGGATGTTTTGGTTGTGTGCTGGATGCACGAGACTCGGGTTTGTGTTTAGTACTTGCCTGGATCCTAAGGACCGGTTCATGGAGCATGTAACCTGGCTTTACAGTGCCAACCACATGCTGAGATGGGGCAGCTTGGCCAATTAATTAGGTGTATCCCCGGCGTAGTATGGGTGTGTTGGATGGTGCGGGGAGTAGGTGTCAGCTGGACTACCATATGAACCGCAAGGCTCAAGAGGGGGCCACTGCAGCGGGGTTGGAGCCTCTTGTATGCTGTTAGGGGTGAAACCTCAGTGGGCCCACGCTCGTCGGGAATCCCTTTGTAAAGGCTTCGTAGTGATCTCCTGGCTACACACCTGAGAAGTGTGAATGTGGTTCGTAGCCACTGGCATAATGGAGGTTCTTTTAGTCCACACGGCAACGGGGGATGAAATCACTACATGTGGGTACAGTGGTACAAACTCTGCAGAGTGAAAACTGTCATGACAGCCGTGCTCACGGTCAAGAGCGGCTTGGACTTATTCATGATTAGAGAATGATGACCTTGGAGGTTGTGGATGTTAAGAGGGGAGCTTAACATTGGAAATGATGTTATGGTTATTTGATTATGATGATGGTATGGGAGCTTGGGACCATTTCACCTGTGTAGTAATGTAGGTGCTTAATAACCTAAGGTGATAGGTATTAATTGCGTAGTGCTTTAACCATGAGTTCAACCTCTCCTTGTTCTAGCCATGCATGATATAATTTTCCCACACTTGCTGAGTACCATTGGTACTCAACCTTGCATATTTTGTTGGTTTATATTGCTGCTCAGGTCAAGATAATGAGGTGGTGTATAATGACCAAGACTTTGGACCCGAAGAAGGTTTCTAGGTTCATGGAGACCCTAGGCAACACCTGTGATGGAGTCCTCAAGAAT
Source organism: Neostapfia colusana (assembly GCA_030760725.1). Taxonomy (NCBI): domain Eukaryota; kingdom Viridiplantae; phylum Streptophyta; class Magnoliopsida; order Poales; family Poaceae; genus Neostapfia; species Neostapfia colusana. The sequence continues at coordinate 41,907,386 of JASWHV010000002.1, read as the reverse complement.
AATTTTCCGCTGCTAGTTTATTTACTTGTGATGAACTTATTATTGTCCATCGAGACATTTGCGATGTAAGACTTATTTATATTCGACACCTGGCTTGTAATAAATGATGCTTCACTATTTGTCATCACATGTATGAGAAAATGATCCTGGCATACATGTGATATTCACTTGGTTGTTCTTCGGAAAAACCGGGTGTGACAGAAGTGGTATCAGAGCCAAGGTTGCCCGTAGGAACGTGGACCTAGGTAGAAATGGACGTATTTAAGGGCCCTATTTTCTTAAAAACTCTTTTACAAAGGTGTGGATTGAAAAGTGTTATTTAAATGAGTCACTTTCTTCATCTTACCTCAATTTTCATTCAAAATAGGATTTTTGTTTGAGAGTTTATCTAACCTAATTTTAAATTCTTTTTGTTTTAGCTGGTTCGCATGATTCGCACCGCTCGCAAGTCCACAGGAGGGAGAGTTCCCGTAGTTGCCCTTGCCAAAAGAGAGGAGAGCCGTCCGGTGACGTACCTTTCCTACGGACTGGCAGTAGGAGGCTTATTGCGCCGTCTTCGATGTATGCTCGAAGCCGCCGGCAACACGGGCAAGCTAATTATCCACTATAACTCCACCAGGACCATCCGTGAGAAGAGGGAAGAATGGAGCTCAGAGATGAGGATTATACACGAAAATCAGCTGCTTAAGATTCACCACTCTCCAGCTTGTCGAGCAACACAGGTCGATGCGGAGAAAGATGTCACCTGGGAGGCCATCACCTGCCAGAGCCACATCTATCGTCGCCACTTGGACAAAACTGAGTACATGTATGTCCTCCAACGTGAGAGTGGTACCACGGAGTACAAGTACCGCCAGTGCAGCAATGGACTTCCCATGAGCACATAGACTGGTGCTTGGAAGATGCTTCTATGCTCAGCACTCGACTGCAGGAGTGTCAACAAGAGCTTCAGGATGTCTGGGACACCCTGAAGGAAACGGAGGTGTTGCTGCGAGCCTGTTTGAGGGCGAGAGAAAGAGGAGATGGGAATGAAATGTGTGTCACCGTGAATGATACATGGACTCCTGACTCCCCAGATCGCCGAGCGATCAGGCGTCGTCGCACTTCGCCACCAGCAGCCTCCCCACCCAAAGCAGAGTCAGAAGGCAGCCGAAATGATGAGGAAGATCCCGAGGAGCCAGCTCAAGAAAATGAGTAGTGTAGAGGCCTTCCCTTAGTTAGCAAGATGTCAAATAGTCGAGTCGTTACGATTAGTTAATGGTGTGTTAATGCTTGGTGTGTGACGTGAGTTGTGGAAGCCATGAGCAATTGTCCACAGCCTCGTCTTCAGATTGTTTTGCTTTGGTGTGTGAACCCACATGAAATAATAGTACATTTATTTGGTGTGAGATATGAACCCTCATAAAAGTATAACAAAGCCTCAACGGCAGAATGTAATGAGAGGACGGGTGAACCACGTCACTATGGAGGAAGCACAAGATGTACCCGACGTGGTAGTTGGTAAGTTTCCTGCCAATTTACACCTTGCAACCCTGCTGTTTGATTCTGGTGCTACCCACTCGTTCATTGCTCAAGGGTTTGTTAAGAAGCATGACCTAGCAACAACACAAATGAACCATATGCTAGCCGTAAACTCTCCAGGTGGAGAAATAAGGACAAGACAAGTGTGCCCCCAAAGTGAACCTAGATATTAATGGGGTAGTATTTACTGCTAACCTCATAGTGATAGATTCACAAGGGATAGATATTATTTTGGGTATGGATTGGTTGACCAAACATAAAGGAATCATCCATTGTTCGACCAGAACGGTGGAACTAACTAACCCTAGTGGCACAAGAGTAAAGTTCATAACAATACACGAGCCTAGGAGAGACATTAAATTGAATCAAATTGAGGTGAAAGTGGAGGAGATCAGGACCATCAGGGAATATCCAGATGTTTTTCCGGAGGATTTGCCAGGTATGCCTCCCGATCGTGAAGTGGAATTCGCAATTGAGCTAGTACCTGGAACAGCCCCGATATACAAGAGACCTTATCGGATGGACTCCAAGCAGCTGGGAGAACTCAAGGATCATTTGAGAGAATTGACGGAGAAGGGGTATATTCATCCTAGTTCCTCACCGTGGGGAGCTCCGGTGATATTTGTGCCCAAGAAAGACGGAACCCAATGGTTATGCGTGGATTACCGTGCTTTGAATGAGGTAACCATCAAGAACAAGTACCCATTACCTCGCATTGAAGACTTGTTTGATCAGTCGAGGGGAGCTTGTGTGTTCTCGAAATTTGATCTCAGGTCGGGATACCACCAACTCAAGATAAGGCAATCTGATATTCCCAAGACAGCTTTCATATCTCGGTACGGACTGTATGAATACACCGTCATGCCTTTCGGGCTAACTAATGCCCCGGCATACTTCATGTATCTCATAAACAAGGTATTCATGGAATATCTGGACAAATTTGTGGTGGTTTTCATAGATGACATTCTCGTCTTCTCCAAAGATGAAGAAGAACATGAGAAACATCTAAGGTTGGTGTTGCAGAGGCTAAGAGAACACCAACTATATGCCAAGTTGAGTAAGTGTGAGTTTTGGCTGAAGAGAGTTCCCTTCTTAGGACATAGAATCTCGGAGGGAGGAATCTCCGTAGATCCCGCCAAAATCGAGGATATACAGAAGTGGAAGACCCCTGAAAATGTCGGGGAAGTTCGAAGCTTCTTGGGATTGGCTGGATACTATCGACGGTTTATTGAGGGATTCTCCAAGATCTCGAGACCTCTCACCAAACTGTTGGAGAAGGGAATCACATTCACCTGGACGCCACAGTGCGAGACGAGTTTTCAGGAGCTAAAGAAGAGATTGACAACAGCCCCAGTGTTGGTTATGCCAGATATGCAGAAGAATTTCACAGTGTACTGCGATGCCTCTGGAAACGGGTTGGGATGTGTTCTCATGCAAGAAGGGCATGTCGTGGCTTATGCATCCCGACAACTCTGGAAGCACGAGAAAAACTATCCTACACATGACCTAGAACTAGCCGCAGTGGTACACGCGTTGAAAATTTGGCAGCACTATTTGATGGGGAAGAGGACCGAGATATATACGGATCATAAGAGTTTGAAGTACATATTCACACAGCCAGATCTCAACCTCAGACAAAGGAGATGGTTAGAGCTAATCAGTGACTTTGATGTAGGCATCAACTATCATCCTGGGAAAGCAAACGTCGTGGCCGATGCTTTAAGTCGGAAAGTGCAGGTCAATAAGTTGAGCTTGAAGGAAATGCCTGCAGAATTGAAGGACGAGGTTATTAGGCTCAATCTATGTCTAGTAAATAGTGGTGAGACCATCGCCATGGAAGTGGACTCCACACTAGAGCGAGACATACGCGAGGGTCAAAAGAATGATGAGAAGATACAGGAAATCAGGCAACTCATCAAGGAAAATAAAGCTCTAGGTTTTAGAGAGGATGAACAAGGTACGGTGTGGCACTGGAAAAGGATCTGTGTGCCTGAAGTAAAGGAGATCCGTGAATTGATTTTGAAGGAGACTCACGATTCCGACTATTCCATTCATCCTGGGAGTACGAAGATGTACTAGGACCTCAAGGGCAGGTATTGGTGGTATGGCATGAAGCGAGATGTCGCGGAACATGTTGCCCTATGTGACACATGTCAGTTGGTGAAAGCAGAACATCAGCGACCCGCGGGATTATTGCAACCACTCAAAGTGTCTGAATGGAAATGGGAAGAAATCAGCGTGGATTTCATCGTGGGATTGCCTAGGACCCAATCAGGATACGATTCGATATGGGTCATCATTGATAGGCTAACAAAGGTAGCTCACTTCATCCCCGTGAAGGAAAGCTACAGCGGATCCAAATTGGCAGAGTTGTACATGTCAAGGATCGTGTGTTACCATGGAGTGCCAAAGAAGATTGTGTCGGATCGAGGGACACAGTTCACCTCAAGGTTCTGGCAGAAGTTGCACGAAACCATGGGAACCCATCTGAACTTTAGTTCTGCCTATCATCCCCAAACCGATGGGCAGATGGAAAGAACCAATCAGATCCTTGAAGATATGCTAAGGGCATGTGCACTCAAAAACAATCGGAGTTGGGACAAGAACTTACCGTATGCGGAGTTTTCCTATAACAACAGCTATCAAGCTAGTATGAAGATGTCACCGTTTGAAGCTTTGTACGGGAGGAAGTGCAGAACTCCCCTATTTTGGAACCAAACAGGGGAAAGTAAAGTGTTTGGTCTAGAAGTACTACAAGAAGCCGAGGTGAAGGTAAGGGAAATTCGCAACAATTTGAGGATAGCACAGACACGCCAAAAGAGTTATGCTGATGTACGAAGAAGAGAGCTCGTTTTCAATGTGGGAGACTATGTCTATCTCAAGGTGTCCCCTATCAGAGGATTTTGTCGGTTCAAGGTGAAAGGGAAGTTGTCACCTCGATACATCGGACCCTTTCAAGTTTTGGAGAGGAAAGGCGAAGCGGCGTATCAACTAGAATTACCGGCTCGTCTATCGGATGTGCACGATGTGTTCCATGTGTCACAACTCAAGAAATGCCTGAGAGTGCCTGAAGAGGTGTTACCCGTGAATGAAGTGGACGTAGCTGAGGATTTATCTTATGCCGAGCAACCATACAAGATTTTGGAGACAATAGAACGCCTCACCAGAAATAAAAGAATCTGGATGTGCAAGGTGCAGTGGAAGCATCACTCAGAAGAGGAAGCCACCTGGGAGCGGGAAGATGAGCTCAAGGCACAATTTCGGGAATTGTTTTCTTAGAAACACCAATCTCGAGGACGAGATTTCTTTTAAGGGGGGTAGAGCTGTAACACCCCAAAATTTTGATTCAAAACCCTAAATCATGTTAAGAGGGGGATTTAAAAATTTTTGGACGTGTTGCATGTTTTGCAAAAATTCAAATTCAAACTGGAATTCAAATTAAACTCAAATCAGAAAAGAAATAGAAAAAGAAAAAGAGAAAACAGAAAAAACCGGCCAGTGGGCTGAAACCCACCAGCCGGCCCAGCCAGCGCCCGCGCCAGCCCACTGCCGCGCGCGCTGCTGCCTCACACTGACAGGCGGGACCCACCCGATCGTCGTCTACCTCGCGCCGCGCCGGACTCCCTCGCGCCCGAATCAAAACCGATCGGGATTTCAGCGTATCCCAGCTGAATTCTGTTCGTAGGCGACGCAGACATGATCTAAACCACCCCGCTGCCCTCCCCCGTCTATAAAAACCCCGGCCTCGTTCTGTTTTTCTCACGCGATCGGCTGATTTCCCTCCGGTGAGAACCGAGACTTCTCCGGCGAATTATGGCCGATCTAAGCTCGGAAACTCCGATCTAACTCGCTGGTCTTGATCCACCGCCTCCGGGGAACCTTGCAGGTGCAGAAAACTCGGTGACTTGCGGTGTAAAAACAGCGCCGACGAGCTTCACCGTGGTTTCGCCTCGGACCTCGTCGCCGATCAACTTCTAGGACCTCCGAGCTCAAGAAAACCGCCGAGGTGAGATCCCCGACCTCCCCTCTACCGATCTATGCCATAAAATCACAGTTCTAGGAAGAATTCCCGAAGATCCGAAAGTTTCCGACGAGATCGCCGCTTCCCGCCGCCGTGCGCCGCCGGCAGCGCCGCCCACGCTCGATCAGAGCGACGTGGCCGCTTGTGCGCCGTTTATTTTAAATCACACGGTAGGGTTTAAATCCTCGCGTACCGGTTCGATGTTATAATCTCGGCCGTCGGTTTAAAATCGGACGGTCCACGTCAGCCCCGCGTTATAAAGACTGGAAATCTTACGTGCTACCCCCTGAGGTTCTCGGAAAATAAGAGCTAGCCCTAGAAACTTCTGATCTAACCCCTGGAACTCCAGAAAATCATGTAAATTCATTTAAAAATCAGTTTTAACCCCTGGACTTAATAAAAATTAGGAAAAACACCTCTGATAAGTGTAGCTAGACCCTGGAAATTCTGAAATAATATTATAGACCCTGTAGTGGGGTAAGTTTAACTTTTTAGCCCTGTTTAGTAATTAATTTATAAAATTGAATATGTGGCTAGTGTTTAAAAATTAAAAAGTGGGACAAACATATTGTCAAAATTAAATTAAAGACTTTCTCAGTATTTAGAAAACTTTGGAGTGAGATAAAAACATATTTTGGGCTGAATTGAATCTGTCTAATTTATTATTCACATTTAGGGATACATTTTTAAGTAATGAATAGTTTTAGAAAATAGGGAAAATAATTGTGAAATAGTTTACATCAGAGGCAAAGGCCAAAAATATATTATTTAATACTTTAGACCCAAAACCTATTCTGTTTAGATGAGGTGTCTTAGTATTTTCATAATAAAGTTCACATTTAGGCATAGGAAATAAATCTAAAAATATAGCAAGCTAGGTATGAATAACTAGAAAATGATAAATGAAGTTTTCAAAATCCAAAGAATTCAGTTTAGGGTTGGTAGAAGGTCTGAAGACACATATGGAGTAGGAAAATACCTTTCATGCATACTTGGTAGCTAAAAGGTGTATTAATTGAATATAAGGAATTTATTTAAATTGGAAACTCATATATAGTATGCAAACATAAATGTGAATACAAAAGTAGAAATCATATACACATGTTTAAAAGTGCATGTAAGCCAAAATCAACACACATAGAGTAACCACAACACATAGAAATGTGCATGGATTTCATAAGTGTGAATGTGTGGTTTGTATGAAGTGGAAGTGTGAACTATGTCTTATGGATTGTTGTTTTCTTTTGCTATGTGTGATGGTATGATGTAGAACCTGCTCCAGATCAAGTTCTTCCTTTCCAAGATCAGGACTACCCATTCCCAGAGCAGCAAGAAGAAGGCAAGTGTCCTTGACCACTTTGATCCTATACTAGGATGTGTAGATAGAATTATTTGCATTGTCAAATGAAATATGAAACCCATGCTAGGAAGTTTCCCTCGAATTGCATTACCTTGTTTTCCTTGTAGCTTGGGTTGGGATTTATCTTATCATGTCATTTATTATTATGCATATGCTTAGCCATGCTTAGAATGGGATATTTGGGATATGAGATCATCAGTTTATTTTACCATACTCTTGAATGAGATATTGTGAGTTATGTAGAGGTAGGGATCAAGGCAAGTTGGATGTTTTGGTTGTGTGCTAGGTGCACGAGACTCGGGTTTGTGTTTAGTACTTGCCTGGATCCAAAGGACCGGTTCATGGAGCATGTAACCTGGCTTTACAGTGCCAACCACATGCTGAGATGGGGCAGCTTGGCCAATTAATTAGGTGTATCCCAGGCGTAGTATGGGTGTGTTGGATGGTGCGGGGAGTAGGTGTCAGCTGGACTACCATATGAACCGAAAGGCTCAAGAGGGGGCCACTGCAGCGGGGTTGGAGCCTCTGGTGAAACCTCAGTGGGCCCACGCTCGTCGGGAATCCCTTTGTAAAGGCTTCGTAGTGATCTCCTGGCTACACACCTGGGAAGTGTGAATGTGGTTCGTAGCCACTGGCATAATGGAGGTTCTTTTAGTCCACCCGGCAACGGGGGATGAAATCACTACATGTGGGTACAGTGGTACAAACTCTGCAGAGTCAAAACTGTCATGACAGCCATGCTCACGGTCAAGAGCGGCTTGGACTTATTCATGATTAGAGAATGATGACCTTGGAGGTTGTGGATGTTAAGAGGGGAGCTTAACATTGGAAATGATGTTATGGTTATTTGATTATGATGATGGTATGGGAGCTTGGGACCATTTCACCTGTGTAGTAATGTAGGTGCTTAATAACCTAAGGTGATAGGTATTAATTGCGTAGTGCTTTAACCATGAGTTCAACCTCTCCTTGTTCTAGCCATGCATGATATAATTTTCCCACACTTGCTGAGTACCATTGGTACTCAACCTTGCATATTTTGTTGGTTTATATTGCCGCTCAGGTCAAGATAATGAGGTGGTGTATAATGACCAAGACTTTCGACCCGAAGAAGGTTTCTAGGTTCATGGAGACCCCGGGCAACACCTGTGATGGAGCCCTCAAGAATAATTTTCCGCTGCTAGTTTATTTACTTGTGATGAACTTATTATTGTCCATCGAGACATTTGCGATGTAAGACTTATTTATATTCGACACCTGGCTTGTAATAAATGATGCTTCACTATTTGTCATCACATGTATGAGAAAATGATCCTGGCATACATGTGATATTCACTTGGTTGTTCTTCGGAAAAACCGTGTGTGACAGACGCCTCTGATCCGTGTAGCTCTTTTGACGAGATTTAGCAGCCTTCAGGTTCTCTTGTATTATCCGAACTCGGTCTTTGGCTTCGTTGACAAGATCAACCATGAACGTTACTTTTTCACCGGATTCACACAAATTCAATGGTGCACGGCACTTCTGGCCGTAAAGAGTTTCATATGGTGCCATTTTGATGCTCGTTTGATAACCGTTATTGTACAAGAACTCCGCCAATGGTAAGTGATCATCCCAGTTCTTACCATGGTGGATGGTGCATGATCTCAACATGTCTTCAAGTATTTGATTCACCCTCTCAGTTTGCCCATCTGTTTGACGGTGATATGCAGAGCTTCGTATTAATTTTGTTCTCAAGGGTGCGTGTAGCTGCTCCCAAAAACGGGCTATGAACAGCGATCCTCTGTTGGACACAATGGTACGGGAAACTCCATGTAAGCACAAGATCCATGCTATGTACAACTCCGCATACTTCTTTGCGTTGTACCCAGTATGCACAGGGATGAAATGTGCTGATTTGGTTAATCGGTCGATGATTACCCAAATCAAATCATGATTGTGGGACGTCATCGGCAACCCGACGATGAAGTTCATACTCAAGTCCTCCCATTTCCATGCCGGTATTTGCAATGGTTGCAACAGGCCTGACTTCTTCATATGGTCGGCCTTTACTCTTCGACACGTATCACATTCCGAGACATACTTTGCTATTTCTCACTTCATACGTGTCCACCAAAATTTCTTCCAGAGATCTTGGTACATTTTTATTGCTACCCGGATGAATGGAAAATTTGGACAAATGAGCTTCATCCAAATTTTCTTCCGTACCCATATCCCGTGGTACTACTATCCAGTCGTTGAACCATAACGTACCATATTCGTCTTTCTGGAAGCACTTCATTTCACCTTGGTTTATTCTCCGCCGTATGTGAGACATCCCCTTGTATTTTCTTTGATCCTAAATAATCTCCTCTTGGATTGTAGGAATGAGAGCGAGATTATAAAGTGCTCCATACGGAATAACAAGGAGACGTGGTTCTTCATCATCCATTTCAGCAATGGTCAAGTGATGAACGTGGGCCTTATGACTGAGTGCATTGGCGACCACATTCGCCTTTCCCAGATGATAATGAATCTCAAGTTCATAATGTTTAATGAGCTCTAGCCATCTTCGTTGTCTCATGTTCAGTTCTTTCTGAGTGAAGATGTATTTCAAGCTCTTGTGGTCAGGGTGGAGGTGTACAACATTCCCGAGCAAGTAACGCCTCCACATCTTCAAAGCAAGGACCATGGCAGCTAACTCAAGATCATGAATTGGATAATGCCGCTCGTGGTTTCAGAGTTGACGAGATCCATATGCGACCACTCATCCTTCTTGCCTGAGCACACAGCCAAGACCGATGCCAGATGCATCGCAATAAACGTCGAATGGCTTCGTCGTATCCGTCTGAGCATGAACTGGTGCTGTTGTGAGATGCTTCACTAAAGTCATGAAGGCCTGTTCACATGCAGCACCCCAAACAAATTTTGTACTTTTCTTCAACAGCTCTGTCACCAGTTTAGCAATTTTAGAAGCTCGAAATGAATCTCCGGTAATAACTTGCTAAACCGAGGAAGCTTCGGATTTCATGAACAGACTTTGGTGACTCCCATTTCTGCACTTGGATAATCTTACTCGGATCTACAACAATGCCTTCCAATGAAATAATGTATGCGAGAAAGGGTACTTGATTAATCCAAAATTCGCACTTGATGAACTTTGCACAGAGTTTGTGATCTCGCAATCTTTGCAGCACAATATGCAAATGCTCAGCATGTTCTTCTTCTGACTTGGAGTACACCAAGATGTCGTCGATAAATACCACAACGAACTTATCCAACTCCGGCATGAACACTGAATTTATCAGATACATAAAGTGAGCCGGAGCATTTGTCAACCCAAAAGACATGACGAGATACTCATGTAACCCGCATCTCGTCGAAAATGCCGTCTTCGGAATATCTTATGCCCGGATTTTAATATGTTGATATCCGGACCAAAGATCCATCTCCGAGAATACCTTAGCACCCACTAATTGATCGAAGAGCATATCAATGCGAGGTAGTGGATACTTGTTCTTGATGGTAACGGCATTAAGCGGACGATAATCAACACAAAGCGATAGTGTTTTGTAAGGGCCCAAGTTTTACACTTGCTAAAATTCTTCATCACCCACGCACCTCACTTCATTTGTGGTAAATACATGAACACATTTGAAGAGCAAGTAACCACCGTCAATAGAGTGATTAGTAGATGAACTCACATAATGCAAAAGTGGTATTTCCCACATACATCATAGAGGGGCCGAGCACACTATCAACTCCTAAACATTGTAAGGAATGCTCATGCCAAACATCACACAAATCCAAACCTCTTTGAGGTACTTTTTAATACAACCATTAAAAGGCTAGTTTGAACTTAAATTCAAATTCAAACTCCTTTCATCACATGAATTCAAAAGAGGAATTCATATTCATAATCAGCACATTTTTAGGAGCTCACACACAGATTTTCACTCCATTTGGGGTTTATCTTGACATGAGCTATTTCAAGCTAATTCAAACTGAATTTGAATTCAGTTTGTCATTTGAACAAAATTCAGTCAAACCAATTCCTCATTTTGAATCATTCAAACTTCAAATGGTCAATTTGTGGTTTGATTAATTGCAAGGGACAGTGAGGTCACAAACATTTGAAACAATGGAGAAATTAAATATTGGAGGACAAAATTTGAATTAGGGGCCCACTGACCAGTGAGACAAAGGAAGCTTGCAGCTCTTTTGTTCTGTGCAGGGGCGACACCGAGCGGGGCCGACACCAGCGCAACGGTCACCGAGCTTCCTGCGTTCCTGCTCGCCCCATAGGCAGTTCGTTCTCTTTTTGTGCTGATCAACACGCCCCGGTGATGCCCAAACGAGTTTGTCCTCTGCTCAGACACGCCACTCGTCGTGCATCCGAAACATCGCCCGAGCTTCCGCCTCCTCTGCTACCTCGGTGATCACACAGCCCCGGTACCTTGGACGCCCAGTTGAGAAACTCAGTAGCACCGCCGACCTTCACTCGACATGGTACAACCCTCAGCAGCTCGTGATCAGCTTCCTCCAGCCAGCACCGAGCCTCTTCTTCTTTCTCGGTTCACCCGAGCCGCCGCCACGAGAACGCGTCGTACGGTCACCATCGTCTCTCTCTCTCTCTCTCTCTCTCTCTCTCTCTCTCTCTCTCTCTCTCTCTCTGCGAGCTGTGAACATCAAAAAGGTCCTCCAAGATCTCCTACTCCTTCACCACAAACCCGGCCGCATGCCATGGACTGCTCTCGCCAAAATTTTAAGTTTTTGCGCCGGTGTGCAATATGCAGCGCTGGCCAACAATTAAAAATTTGTTCTACACATCGCACCACTCATAACCAAACTTAGCAAACCACTTTTAGAGGTCCGTGTGCATTCATAGGATCAGAAACCTCAGAGAATCATAAAGTATAGCCGCTGTTCTCTGAGTTATGCTATTTTTCCCGATTTTTGACCTAGGGCGCCGGTGACAACCCACCTAGGGCTATTCCCGAGCAAGATTGAGGCCATGTCGATTTTCCTCAAGGTGCCCTGGTGCTGTAGAGCAACTGAACCAAGAGTTTGGTGGGTTGAAATGGCCAGCCGACGGCGCCGAACCTCTCCTGATGCCGCCGCATGTCGCCGGCATGGTTCCGGCCATCGACAGCTTGCCCCGACCTCACAAACGGGTTCAACGTCCAGAAATATGGGGGGCGGCGAATTTGGCCCCGGGAGGCGACCGGGAACCTCGGTTCTGACTACCTCACCGGCATGCACCGCCGCTTGGTTCGGTTGGCGCGAGGAAGGGAAAGGCACGGTGCATGGGACCCACGTGCATTGTTTTAAACATTTTCCGTTTTTTAGTTTCAGTTCAATCTTTAAATGTCCATAACTTTAGCTAGGAGTTTCCAAATCGAGTGAACCAAATTTTGTTGGATTTAGCTCTCTGAGCACTTTCCAGCAAAATAAGTTTCACTCCATGAAACCCTTTATTTCTCTAGAATTAATTCTCCAAAATTTAAAATGTTGAGAATTTTAACTGGATATTCCTTTGACGGAAAATTTGGAAATGTGGCCAGGATGTTCACTTTAACACCCCTGAGTCACATGAAAAATTTCAGATCCATCTGAGCTCATTTAGTTCACCAAATGGTGTGATTAAGTAAACTGGTTCAGAGAAAAGGAAAAATGTCCAGAAACATTTTTCAGAATTTCTCTGAACTTCTTTAGCTCATATCTTTTGCTAGGATTCTCCAAAATAGATGAAACCAATTCCCTCAGAATCCTCGGAAGATCTAGTTTCCAAAAGGTCATGGCTTGTTCCATGGAAACCCCTACAAAACCATAAGAGCTCTAATTATGGACAAATACACATTTATTTGTGCAGGGCACAAATGAGCTTTGCATCAAATAAAATTTGGCCAAGTCTTTGTTTAGGTTGTCACCAAAGCACAGTAAAAATTTCAGAGTCAAAAGGGCTGTCTAGCTATACATATAGTCATCACCTTCTCAATTCATTACAAATGCATTCAAATTTGACACGCATCATATTTTCATATCGTGTAGTTGCTAAAATCAAAGAAGAATCGGAGGTTCTGTACTTTATTACTCTGGAAGAACATTTAGTCAACGACCAGCAGCAAGGCAAGCTCCGGTTTGCATTAACCTATTTATACGGTCTTATGTTTTGATCACTTACCTTAAGCATTTCCTACAATGTGCATTAGAGTCTTGAATGGAAACCAACTTGCATAGCCAAGAGAACCAGGGATTTTGATCTTAGGATTCAAACCTCGAGTATCCACTGCAATGCTAAAATGGTATAGGATTCGGTACAAGTCGAGTAGTTGGAACTACTCGCGAGAATTGGCTTAGAGGCACACCACTCGGTTAGAAAGATAGACAATGAATCACATGGCATGAAAATGAGACCGAGTGGAGAGTAAGGGCAGCAGGACTTTGGGGCCTGGATGCCATAGCTCTGCTTGTGTCATGCAAGGACCCGACGGTCTCGACTAGCCCGGATCACGCTGAGAGGTGCTGGCGTTGCACAGCACCGATAACACACATAAAAGGTACAAAGCGGAAGCAAAAGTTTTATTACAATAAACTGTTTTGAACATGTTTACTACTAAATAAGTCAAGTCTACACTCACGAGCGTAGACTAAGCAAAAGAGTTCATGTTCAGCCCGTGAACGTGTTCTCACTAGCACGCACACACACTAACACGGCGGCGTGCACGACTCCCACTCGACGGGGTTGCCCTCTTGGAGGTTCGTCTTCTCCTCGGGAGCCTCCTCCTCATAGCATCCTGCAAACGCTTCAAACACAAGCAGTGAGAGCGATGGCTCAGCAAGACTCATCCATCTTTCCTATACATGAAACTCTACATGTTGGGTTTGCATTGTGTCATGGAATGGAAGTTGCAAAGGACACGCCAAAATAGTTGTACCTTACTTTCAAGTTTTTAGCACAAGTTGTTGAAGAACATCATGCTAAGGCACATAAGAGAGCCGCAATCAAACAAGAAACTCATCTCTCTCATGTGCTTTGCCCAAGGTTGAAAAGAACTTTAATTAGCTCTAAACTACAACAGATCATTAGCAACCAAAGTACATCGTTCAATCAGCAACTTTTTAACATGACTCTAGCCTGTTCTTTCTACGTCATGGTACAGTGAACAAGTGGTACTCACTGACCGTGAGGGACGGCGATTATAATCATTTTACACCTGCAGGGTTACCCGAATAACGGCGTCATGTACGCCCGTACTCGATGTTGCCTACAGAAATCATCACGGACGTCGTACGCAACCACCTTTCATCCGTCAGCCAAATGTTGAACCGGTCCTATCGTCCCGAGCAAGAGGTCTCTGCGAACGCATCCACAGTGCCGCCAGCCGATTTACATCTCAAGTTCTCAACCTACCCTCTGGACGACAAGCAATGCCTCAACAAATAGCTACCTGAATAACATCGGTTTCCCGGTTCCCATATATCCGGTAGGTCTTCGGTACTGTTCTAGCTTGTTCAACAGGCCCGCACACGGCTCGGTCCTCAATCGACACAAGCGGAGATATGGCACCCAGGCCCCAAAGTCCTGCTGCCCTTGCTCTCCGCTCGGTCTCATTTTTCTTGCCATGTGTTCCATTTGCTATCTCTAACCGAGTGGGGTGCCTCTAGCCTATTCTAGCGAGCAGTTCCAACTACTCAACTTGTACCTAATCCTACACTAGTTTAGCGTTGCAGTGGCTACTTGAGGTTTAAAAACCTAAGCCCAAAACCCTGGTTCTCTTGGCTATGCAATTGGGTTTTCAAGCAAGACTCTAATGCACAATTAAAGTGGATACTAAATGTAAGTTCTCAAAACAATAAAGTTTGTAAAACGGTTAATGCAAACCGGAGCTTGCCTTACTGATGGTCGTACGCTAGCTGTTCTTCAACACCTCTGGCTTCTCTTCATCCTTAGCTACTACACAATATAAATATATATGCGTGTCAATTTAAATGCATTTGAATTTGAAGTTGATATTGTTAAGACTGTAAGTACTGATAGACAATCCCAATGACTCTGAAATTTTTACTGTGGTTTGGATAGAACCTAAACAGAGACTTGGCTAACTTTCATTTGCAGCAAATCTCATTTGAGCCCTCCACAAATAAATGTGTATTTGATTTTAATTAGAGCTTTTAGGGTGTTCTATGGTTTTTCATGGAGCAAGCCATGACTTTCTGAAAACTAGATTTTCAGAGGGTTCCAATGGAATTGGTTTCATCTAATTTGAAGATTCCTAGCAAAAGATATGAGCTAAACAAGTTCAGACAAAATCTGAAAAATGTTTCTGGACATTTTTTCTTTTCTCTGGAACAGTTTTATTAATCACACAATTAGGTGAATCAAATGAGCTCAAATGGATCTGAAATTTTTGTGGTAGCTCAGAGATATTATAAGGAACAATCTGGCCAAATTTCAGAATTTTTGACTAAAGGGTTCTCCATTTAAAATTCTAAACAGTTTAAATATTGAAGAATTAATTCTGGAGAAATAAAGGTTTTCATGAGGTGAAACTTGATTTGTTGGATAGTACTCAGAAGGCTGAATCCAAAAAATTTGGTTCACTCGATTGGAGTTTCTTAGCCAAAGTTATGTAACTTTGAAGTTTGAACTAAATCGGAAAAAGTTTAAATTCCCGCCGGTGGGTCTGGGGCTACGTGTCACGCTCTGGCGTTGGCACACGGGGTCACAGAAATAACTGCGCGTAGCCGCACTCGATCCTGAGCCATAGAGAATCCCGCGCCCGGACCGAGGCTGACACGTGGGGCCCCGCAGGATGTATTCAACCTCGCACTCCCGCGCTCGGCCGCCGCGCCCCTCGCCGGAGTGCTTGCTGGAGGGGCTTTGCTGTGCGCCAAGCTTCGAGATTTTCACCGCCTCTGTCTAATCCCGCATGGGGAACCCGGTGCTGACCTTAGCTCGACATGAAAACAACCGGAAAATGGCCGGCGACAAGCTACGACTTCGGAAGCACTTCGGCCGTGTCGGTCGGGCTCCCTAGCACACCAAATGCTCGAGAAAAGGTCGTACAGCATCAGTGCACCCTAGGAAGGTCGTCATGAACTCAAATGAGCTCGGTAACGGCTCCAAGTAGCATGTCACCGTGCGATCTAGGTCGAAAATCGGGAAAACTAGCGAAACTCAGAGAACGGTGGCTATATTCGATGGTTCTCCGAAGTTTCTGATCCTATGGACTTGCACGGGCGCCTAGAAGTAGGTTACTAAGTTCGGTGATGAGTGGTGCGGTGTGTAGCACGAATTTTGTGAAGTGGTCCGGCAGTCTCTTTTGTACACCGGCGCAAAATCATGAAATTCCCGTGACGGCAGCTCATGTCATGCCGCCGTAGCTTGCGGTGAGAGAAGAGGAGACTTTGACGAACCTCTTTTCTGTTCACAGCTCAGCAAAAGGGGGGCTGTGGTGGCTGGACGAGGTGTTCCCGTGGTGGCGGCTCAGTCTGAACCGAAGAAGAAGAAATGGATCGAAGAAGCTTGAGGAAGATCGGTCATTGGCTGGAACCGGTGCGAGAACGTCGATCAAGGGTCGGCGAACTCGGCTGCGGCTTCAGCTCGGCGTGACAGCCCCTGGCTCGACCGGGCGACGGTGGAGAAGAGGGCATCGGCGAGCGCTTTTCTTTCGTACGAGAGCGAATCAACCGGGTCTGTGAGCAAGGAAATGGTTCGGTGCTCGTCCGTGGGTGAGGATGAGGACGCGGAGAAATGGCTCGGTGGCAAGAGCACGCAGGCAGGTGGTGGCGATGTGTTCTCGCCGTGGCGTCTGCTCGGCTGCGCGCAAGAATCCGAGCACCGGGCTTCAGTCGGTTTGATCACTTAGGTGACTGACATAAGGTCCCCACTCCTCAGTTTCAACCTCACAAATTAAACTCCTACTGCTCTTAATTCTTGGGGACCCTAATACCCCTGTAGTTTGATCAAACATCCAAATGCCCATTGGAATTTGAATGATCAAAGTGTGATTTGATTTGATCAAATTTGCAGCTCATGTTAACTGAAACTCAAATTTGATTTGAATTTAGCCAAAATAGCTCATGTCAATATCAACTCCAAATGGAGTGAAAATTGGTGTATGAGCTCACAAAAATATGCTGAGTGTGAATATGAATCCCACTTTTGAATTCATGGGATGAATGGATTTTGAACTTGAATTTAAGTTCAAACTAGCCTTTTTCTAATTATTCCCAAAAATACCTCAAAAGGTTTTGGATTTGGGTGAAATTTGGTATGTGCATTCCTAACCAAGTTTATGAGTTAAACATGTGCTCAGCACCTATATGATGCATGTGGGAAATACCACTTTTGCATTTGTGAGTTTATCATCTAATGACATTCTTGATGGTGTTTACTTGCTCTTCAAAGGTGTTCATATGATCTCCTCAAATGAGGTGAGTGTGGTGTGATGAACACTTTTAGTATATGCAAAACATGGGCCCTTACATTCCTCCCCCCTTAAAAGAATCTTGTCCCGAGATTATAAGGTCAAAATGAGAGAGAGGACCGTGGAAAATTACCGGATGTGCCACGTTAAAAAGTCAGGGTAGTTAGCGCGAAGAAAGCCTTCGCTCTCCCATATCGCTTCATTTATGGAGTGATTACTCTATATAACTTTGTAGAACCACAACGTACGGTTGCGTGTTGTAAAAGTCCCAAAAACGTGAATGCAGAGAAACGAATGTTTGAACATCATTGGGTTTCGGGTTCATAAGAATTGGGACTTGTTTAAATTTTCCACATGTGATGACACACATGAGTGCCTCACCACTCTAGCCTAGGATCAAGTGAGTGTTTGGGGGACAAAGTTAAGTTAAAACCCATGTGTAAGCTCTCATGTGCAAGAGGGAATAAAAATTCAGAGTGTGAACTCAAATTTGTTCAATTCAAATTTCAAATGAGGGCAACAAATAGGAACGCAAACTGTTGTGCTCAAAACTTCATTTGCTGCAGCCAAAACAAAAATCAGAGTTCATACTTGAATTCCTTAGGTCCAAATAAGTGGGTAGGCAAAGTTTCATGAATTTTGGAAATGATTTGCTACCCATTTTTCAAATGAAATTTAAATTGCATAGGGATTCAAATTCAAATGCGAATTTGGAGGAAACTTGTCCAATTCTTCAAATTCAGTTCGGATTCAAATTTCCCACAATTGAATGGAGTCAGTTTCCAACCTTGAGGAAAATTGAGGGGATAAGGGGGACAGTGGGGCCCACATGTCAAAAAGCAGAAAATTGTTGACTTGCACCCTAAGCCACTCTTCTCTGTTCCCACTGAGCAACCGACGTTCTCTGTTAAGAAACCAATCAGCCGTGACTCTCTACGGGTGCCACCGCATGCAACCCCAAGGCCACCTCCTGCTGCTGTGGCGTGCTGGCAACCAGCTCCCGCCCTCATCCGCTCACAGGGTGCTAATTCGGCTCACAAACCGCCACACCGAGGCTCCAGTGCTCCTCGCCCTTGACTGAGAAGAGAGCGCCGCCACCACCTGAGGTTGATGCGTGAGACAATGAACTCATGTACCCCTTTCTCTCCAAACATGCAGAACGGCACGGGAGTCCTTCTCTTTACCTCCTCGGCCCAAGTCTCAGGCGCCCTGACCCTGCTCGGGTTGTTCTTCACAGCGGCTGAGTTTTACCGCCACTAGGTGTTCACGGGGACAGGGCAACCGAGGAGCTTTCACGCCCGAGCTAGGACGCCGAGAGGAGCGTCGTAGCTCCCTGCTACTCCTCGCCAAACCTCAACTCAAGTCCTGATCTCCCGAGCAAGAATTTGGCGATTTTCTTTCGGCGTGTGCAAAGTGAACTCAGGTAAGAATTTAGCAAAATTCGATCGCAATTCATGTTTTTAGCCCCCCAAATCATGCACACACTAGACTGGCTAGCGGTCGATTTTACTTCACAACCCTAGCTAGAAATTGCTTGTACATGAGCTAATTTGACGTTTTCGGAGCTCAAGCATGGCGGCACGTCTCGGGCGTACGGTGAAACAATAGTAGCCGACCTTCCCGACCTCAGTTGGACTCATGTCGAGCTTCTACGAGTTCCACCGGAGCTTTAAAGCTAAAAACCCAATAGCTTGGAGGGCTAGGACCGCCGGGCGACGGTGCCAAACCTCTCCCGAGGCCGCCGCACATCGCCAACACATTTCCGGTCCCCTAGAGCCCACACCGAGCCCACAACCAAGTTCCCCGACCCCAAAAACCACCGGGCGGTGAGTCTCTGGCTGGGAGACAGCCGGGAACGCCCCTCAGGTGAGGCACCGCCTCAGTCCGGCGAGGGGGCGGCGGCGCACGCGAGAGCGCGGGCGGGAGGAAGGAGAAAGGGCCGGGCCCAGCCGTCAGTGACCGCGGTTTAAAATTTTGATCTGCTGTGGCCGGGGATCCACTGTGGCTGTGCGCTGGAACCGGGTAGCCCCGTGTGTTCTCGGATTTCATTGGCTGAGAGTTAAAACTTGGGCCCAAGTCCATTTTCAATTGCAAAACAATTCCATTTTTACCTCAAACTTAGGAAATTCATAACATGGTGTAGGAAACTCCAAATTTGATGATTCAAATTGGGTTGGATTCGTTTTGCAAAGATCTATCCAAATATGAACCCCAATTTGTATGAAATTCAATAATAAATTCCGGATAATTCTTTTAAAGTTTTCTGAAAAAGAATTATTTAGAGAGTTTGGTTCATCCAAAAATCCTCACACTTTGCCAGAATATTCTTTATGATATCATTGAACCTTCAGCCAAAGTTCAGCTCATTTGGAGTTGATTTGAGTAGGAATTTCCAGAGTACAGTCTGCTGTGCTCAAAATTGACCAGAAAACTTTTTCAGAAAATGATCTTCCTTTGTAAAATCAGTTCTGGGAAATCCTTAGCTCCAAAAATCATAGGAAATTTCAGACATTCTCTATGAGCTATACTTGAAATGGTAGTTCACTTGATTGGGCATGAAAATGCACATTACTTCAGAATTAATTCCTTGTAGCATAATGGCTTATAGAATTATTCTGGAAGAACTACTCAAGTAAAAAGTCTGAATTTTGTACCAAAGTACTTTCATGTGATGTCACACCCGGTTTTTCCGAAGAACATCCAAGTGAATATCACATGTATGCCAGGATCATTTTCTCATACATGTGATGACAAATAGTGAAGCATCATTTATTACAAGCCAGGTGTCGAATATAAATAAGTCTTACATAGCAAATGTCTCGATGGACAATAATAAGTTCATCACAAGTAAATAAACTAGCAGCGGAATATTATTCTTGTGAGCTCCGTCAAAGGTGTTGCCCGGGGGACTCCATGAACCTAGAAACCTTCTTCGGGTCCAAAGTCTTGATCATTAAACACCACTTCATTATCTTGACCTGAGCAGCAATATAAACCAACAAATATGCAAGGTTGAGTACCGATGGTACTCAGCAAGTGTGGGAAAGTTATGTCATGCATGGCTAGAACAAGGAGAGGTTGAACTCATGGTTAAAGCACTACGCAATTAATACCTATCGCCTTAGCTTATTAAGCACCTACATTACTACACAGGTGAAATGGTGCCAATCTCCCATCCCATCATCATAATCAAATAACCATAACATCATTTTCAATGTTAAGCTCCCCGCTTAACATCCATAATTTCAAAACCATCACTCCTCTAATCATGAAAAAGTCCAAGCCACTCTTGACCGTGAGCACGGCTGTCATGACAGTTTTGACTCTGCAGAGTTTGCACCACTGTACCCACATCTAGTGATTTCATCCCCCGTTGCCGGGTGGACTAAAAGAACCTCCATTATGCCAGTGGCTACGAACAACATTCACACTTCCCAGGTGTGTAGCCAGGAGATCACTACGAAGCCTTTACAAAGGGATTCCCGACGAGCGTGGGCCCACTGAGGTTTCACCACTAACAGCATACAAGAGACTCCAACCCCGCTGCAGTGGCCCCCTCTTGAGACTTGCGGTTCATATGGTAGTCCAGCTGACACCTATTCCCCGCACCATCCAACACAGACATACTACGCCGGGGATACACCTAATTAATTGGCCAAGCTGCCCCATCTCAGCATGTGGTTGGCACGGTAAAGCCAGGTTACATGCTCCATGAACCGGTCCTTAGGATCCAGGCAAGTACTAAACACAAACCCGAGTCTCGTGCACCCAGCACCAACCAAAACATCCAACTTGCCTTGATCCCTACCTCTAAATAACTCACAATAACTGATGATATCATATTCCAAATATCCCATTCTAAGCATGGCTAAGCATAAGAATGTAAATAAATGACATGATAAAATAAATCCCAACCCAAGCTACAAGGAAACAAGATAATGCAATTCTAGGGAAACTTCCTAGCATGGGTTTCATATTTCATTTGACAATGCAAATAATTCTATCTACACACCCTAGCATAGGATCAAAGTGGTCAAGGACACTTGCCTCCTTCCTGCTGCTCTTGGAATGGGTAGTCCTGATCTTGGAAAGGAAGAACTTGCTCTGGAGCAGGTTCTACTCATACCATCACACATAGCAAAACAAAACAACAAGTCATAAGGCATAGTTCACACTTCCACTTCATACAAACCACACATTCACATTTATGAAAGCCATTATCATTTCCATGTGTTGTGGTTACTCTATGTGTGTTGATTTTTGGCTTACATGCACTTTTAAACATTTCTACTTTTGTATTCACATTTATGTTTGCATACTATATATGAGTTTCCAATTTAAATAAATTCCTTATATTCAATTACTACACCTTTTAGCTACCAAGTATACATGAAAGGTATTTTCCTACTCCATATGTGTCTTCAGACCTTCTACCAACCCTAAACTGAATTCTTTGGATTTTGGAAACTTCATTATTCATTTTATAGTTATTCATACCTAGTTTGCTATATTTTCAGATTTATTTCCTATGCCTAAATGTGAACTTTATTATAAAAATAATAAGACACCTCATCTAAGCAGAATAGGTTTTGGGTCTAAAATATATAATAATATATTTTTGAACTTCTCCTCTGATGTGAACTATTTTACATTTATTTTACTAATTTTCAGAATTATTCTCTACTTAAAAATATGTCCCTATAACTAATAAATGGTGAATAATCAATTAAACAGATTCATTTCAGCCAAAAATCTAATTTTATCTCACACCAAAGTTTTCCAAGTACTAGGAAAGTTTTTAATTTGAATTTGCAATGTGTTTGTCCCCTCTTTTAAATTTTAAATACTAAACACATAGTCAAATTCCTAAATTTAATATCACATAGCGTTAAAAGGGTAAATTCACCCCACTACAGGGTCTATTATATTATTTTAGGAATTTCCAGGGGTCTAACTACACATAACAGAGGGGGTTTTCCTAATTTTTATTAAGTCCAGGGGATAAAACTGATTTTTAAATGAATTTACATGATTTTCTGAAGTTCCAGGGGCTAGATCAGAAATTTCCGGGGCTAGCTCGTATTTTCCGAGAACCCCAGGGGGTAGCGCGTAAGACCTTTATAACGCGGGGCTGACGTGGACCGTCCGATTTAAAACAGACGGCTGAGATTATAACGTCGAACCGGTACGCGGGGATTTAAATTCTACCGTGCGATTTAAAATAGACGGCGCACAAGCGGCCACGTCGCTCTGATCGAACGCGGGCGGCGCTGCCCGGCGGCGCACGGCGGCGGGAGGCGGCGATCTCGCCGGAGAGTTTCGGATCTTCGTCAATTCTTCCTAGAACTGTGATTTTATGGCATAGATCGGTAGAGGGGAGGTCGGGGATCTCACCTCGGGGGTTTTCTTGAGCCCGGAGGTCCTGGAAGGCGGTCGGCGACGAGATCCGAGGTGAATTCACGGCGAGGCTCGTCAGCGCTATGTTTGAGCCGCAAACCACCGAGTTTTCTGCACCTGCGCGGTTCCCCGGAGGCGGGGATCAAGACCAACGAGTTAGATCAGAAATCCCGAGCGAAGATCGAGCAGAATTTGCCGGAGAAACCCGGGTTCTCACGGGAGGGAAAAACGGCGGATCATGGGGGAAAAACGGGGAGCTGCCGGGGTTTATATAGCCGGGGAAGGGCGGCGTGTTAGTTTAGATCGAGTCGGAGTCCTCCGGAACCAGAATTCGGCAGAAATCCGGTCGGTTGAGATCGCGCGCGCGGGGGAACAGTCCGGGTTTCGGACGATCGGGGGTTAGGGATGACAGGTGGGTCCCGCCTGTCTGCGAGAGGTGCGCGGGCGCGCGGCTGCGGGCTGGCGCAGGGTTTGGGTGGGCCGGCTAGTGGGTTTCGGCTCACTGGCCGGGAAGATTTGTTTTTTTCTTTTTCTTTTTCATTTCTGTTTTGAGTTTAATTTGAATTCCAGTTTGAATTTGAATTTTTGCAACACATGCAACACGTCCATAAATTTTTAAATTCCCCTCTTGACATGATTTTGGGGTGTTACAGCTCTACCCCCCTTAAAAGAAATCTCGTCCTCGAGATTGGGGTTCTAAGAAAACAATTCCAGAAATTGTGCCTTAAGCTCATCTTCTCGCTCCCAGGTGGCTTCCTCTTCCGAGTGATGCTTCCACTGTACCTTGCACATCCGGATTCTTTTATTTCTTGTGAGGCGTTCCATTGTCTCCAAAATCTTGTATGGTTGCTCGGCATAAGACAGATCCTCAGCTACTTCAACCTCATTCATGGGTAGCATCTCTTCAGGTGTCCTCAGACATTTCTTGAGCTGTGACACATGGAATACATCGTGCACATCCGATAGGCGAGCCGGTAATTCTAGTTGATACGCCACTTCGCCTTTCCTCTCCAGAACTTGAAAGGGTCCGATGTATCGAGGTGACAACTTCCCTTTCACCTTGAACCGACGAAGTCCTCGGATAGGGGACACCTTGAGATAGACATAGTCTCCCACGTTGAAAACGAGCTCTCTTCTCCGAACATCGGCATAGCTCTTTTGTCGTGTCTGTGCTATCCTCAAGTTGTTGCGAATTTCCCTCACTTTCGCCTCGGCTTCTTGTAGTACTTCGGGACCAAACACTTTACTTTCCCCTGTTTGGTTCCAAAATAGGGGAGTTCTGCACTTCCTCCCGTACAAAGCTTCTAACAGTGACACCTTCATACTAGCCTGATAGCTGTTGTTATAGGAGAACTCCGCATACGGTAAGTTCTTATCCCAACTCCGATTGTTTTTTAGTGCACACGCTCTCAGCATATCCTCAAGAATCTGATTGGTTCTTTTCGTCTGCCCGTCAGTTTGGTGATGATAGGCAGAGCTAAAATTCAGATGGGTTCTCATGGTTTCATGCAACTTCTGCCAGAACCTTGAGGTGAATTGTGTCCCTCGATCCGACACTATCTTCTTTGGCACTCCATGGTAACACTCGATCCTTGTCATGTACAACTCCGCCAATTTGGATCCGCTGTAGCTTTCTTTCACGGGGATGAAATGAGCTACCTTGGTTAGCCTGTCGACGATGACCCATATGGATTCATATCCGGATTGGGTCCTAGGCAATCCCACTATGAAATCCATACCGATTTCTTCCCATTTCCATTCAGGCACTTTGAGTGGTTGCAATAATCCCGCGGGTCGTTGATGTTCTGCTTTCACCAACTGACATGTGTCACATAGGGCAACATGTTCCGCGACATCTCGCTTCATGCAATACCACCAATACCTGCTCTTGAGGTCCTGGTACATCTTCGTACTCCCAGGATGAATGGAATAGTCAGAATCGTGAGCCTCCTACAAAATCAATTCACGGATCTTCTTTACTTCTGGCACACAGATTCTTTTCCCGTGCCACACCGTTCCCTGTTCATCCTCTCTGAAACTAGGGGCTTTATTTTCCTTGATGAGTTGCCTGATTTCTTGTATCTTCTCGTCATTCTTTTGACCCTCGCGTATTTCTCGCTCTAGTGTGGAGTCTACTTCCATGGCGATGGCTTCACCACTATTCACAAGGCATAGATTGAGCCTTATAACCTCGTCCTTCAATTCTGCAGGCATGTCCTTCAAGCTCAACTTATTGACCTGCACTTTCCGACTTAAAGCATCTGCCACGACGTTTGCTTTCCCAGGATGATAGTTGATGCCCACATCAAAGTCATTGATTAGCTCTAACCATCTCCTTTGTCTGAGATTGAGATCTGGCTATGTGAAAATGTACTTTAAACTCTTATGATCTATATATATCTCTGTCCTCTTCCCCATCAAGTAGTGCCGCCAAATTTTCAACGCGTGTACCACTGCGGCTAGTTCTAGGTCATGTGTAGGATAGTTCTTCTCGTGCTTCCGGAGCTGCCGGGATGCATAAGCCACGACATGCCCTTCTTGCATGAGAACACATCCCAACCCATTTCCAGAGGCATCGCAGTACACCGCAAAGTTCTTCTGCATATCTGGCAAAACTAGCACTGGGGCTGTTGTCAATCTTTTCTTTAACTCCTGAAAACATGTCTCGCACTGCGGCATCCATGTGAATGTGATTCCCTTCTCCAACAGTTTGATGAGGGGTCTCGAGATCTTGGAGAATCCCTCAATAAACCGTCGATAGTTTCCAGCCAATCCCAAGAAGCTTCGAACTTCCCTGACATTCTCAGGGGTCTTCCACTTCTGTATATCCTCGATTTTGGCGGGATCCACGGAGATTCCTCCCTCCGAGATGATATGTCCTAAGAAGGGAACTCTCTTCAGCCAAAACTCACACTTGCTCAACTTGGCAAATAGTTGGTGTTCTCTCAGCCTCTGCAACACCAACCTTAGATGTTTCTCATGTTCCTCTTTCTTTGGAGAAAACGAGAATGTCATCTATGAAAACCACCACAAATTTGTCCAGATATTCCATGAATACCTTGTTCATGAGATACATGAAGTGTGCCGGGGCATTAGTTAGCCCGAAAGGCATGACGGTGTATTCATACAATCCGTACCGAGATACGAAAGCTGTCTTTGGGATATCGGCTTGCCTTATCTTAAGTTGGTGGTATCCCAACCTGAGATCAATTTTCGAGAACACACAAGCTCCCCTCAACTGATCAAACAAGTCTTCAATGCGGGGTAATGGGTACTTGTTCTTGATGGTTACCTCATTCAAGGCACGGTAGTCCACGCATAACCTTTGGGTTCCGTCCTTCTTGGGCACAAATATCACTGGAGCTCCCCAAGGTGAGGAACTAGGACGAATATACCCCTTCTCCGTCAATTCTCTCAAATGATCCTTGAGTTCTCCCAGCTGCTTGGAGTCCATCCGATAAGGTCTCTTGTATATCGGGGCTGTTCCAGGCACTAGCTCAATTACGAATTCCACTTCACGATCCGGAGGCATACCTGGCAATTCCTCCGGAAAAACATCTGGATATTCCCTGATGGTTCTGATCTCCTCCACTCTCACCTCAACTTGCTTTAATTTAATGTCTCTCCTAGGCTCTTGTATTGTTATAAACTTTACTCTTGTGCCACTAGGGTGAGTTAGTTCCACCGTTCTGGTCGAACAATGGATGATTCCTTTATGTTTGGTCAACCAATCTATACCCAAGATAATATCTATCCCTTGCGAATCTATCACTATGAGGTTAGCAGTAAATACTACCCCATTAATGTCTAGGTTCACTTTGGGACACACTTGTCTTGTCCTTATTTCTCCGCCTGGAGAGTTTACTGCTAGCATATGGTTCATTTGTGTTGTTGCTAGGTCATGCTTCTTAACAAACCCTTGGGCAATGAACGAGTGGGTAGCACCAGAATCAAACAACAGGGTTGCAATGTGTAAATTGGCAGGAAACTTACCAACTACCACGTCAGGTGCCTCTTGCGCTTCCTCCATGGTGACGTGGTTCACCCGTCCTCTCATTACATTCTGCTGTTGTGGCTGCGTGGGCTTCTTCTTTGGGCACTTATGGGCGTAGTGCCCCACTTCACCACAGTTGAAACATTGCACCCCAACCTTAGGTGCCTGACCTTTGTTGTCTTGGGGTTGGTTTGGGGGTCCTTGTACGGCTGGTCGAGGTTGATATGCAGGGCGAGGCTGCTGTACGAACTGACGTTGTGGCTGTATTGGTGCTGCTGGAGGCCTGTAGTTCGGGTTGTACCCTCTTCGTGCTGAGTAGGGTACCGCAACACGGTTCGTCTGCTCCGCGGGTTGCTGCACCAGACGTGGGCGGGTGTTGCTCCCTGAGGCTTGATGTGACCACCCGGCCTTCCTCTTGTTCTCATTTTCCAAGGCCTTCAGCTTCCTTTCTACCACAAACGCTCTGTCCACCATCCTTTGGAAGCTTTCATACTCGTTGGAGGACATTGCATAATGCATTTCTGCGGTAAGTCCTTCCACGAAACAATTCTGTTTCTGCTCACCAGTCTCTATGTCCCGTGGGGTATAACGGGAGAGTTGAGTAAATTTAGTGAGGTATTCCCTCACAGTCATGTTTCCTTGCTGCAGCCCCAAGAACTCCTTCCTCTTGTTTTTGAGTTCACCACTTGGTATGTAATGGTTGCGGAAGCTACGCTTGAACTCTTCCCAAGTGATGTTCTCAGGGTCATGATGGGCGGCCACGTAGGCGGTCCACCAATCAGCAGCAGGTCCATGCAATTGATGAGAGGCAAACAGTACCCTCTCATACCCTTGGCACTGTATGATCCTCATCTTGCTCTCAATGGTCTTTAGCCAATCATCTGCCTCCAGAGGTTCAGCAGCACTTGCAAACTTTGGAGGTTGAGTTCCTAGAAACTCACTCAACCTTGGTTGGCGTGGTGCAGCTTGTGGAGGTGGAACGTGATGCAAGTTGGCCACCACTTGAGTCAGGTTCTGGATGAGCTTATTTTGATTCTCAAGCATTTGGTGGATGGGATCAACTCCCTCACGGCGTCCACTCCTGTCTTGGCTCCTAGAAAGATGAGGGTTGCAGGCCTCATCGTTGTTGTTGGCGGGGTTGGCAGCACGACCCTTTCCTCTTCCGGCCATCTAGCATGATCAACCAAATGTTAATTTAAGGCATTACGTATTATCTTACTACTTTCACTTGTTTTTACTTTGAAGTGTTGAGGCTTTGTTATACTTTCTGAGGGTTCATGTCTCATACAAAAATAAATGCACTTTTATTTCATGTGGGTTCACACACCAAAGCAAAACAATCTGAAGACGAGGCTGTGGACAATTGCTCATGGCTTCCACAACTCACGTCACACACCAAGCATTAACACACCATTAACTAAGATAACGACTCGACTACTCGACATCTTGCTAAACTAAGGGAAGGACTCTACACTACTCGTATCACTGAGCTGGCTCCTCGGGATCTTCCTCATTATTGCGGCTGCCCTCTGACTCTGCTTTGGGTGGGGAGGCTGCTGGTGGAGAAGTGCGACGACGCCTGATCGCCCGGCGATCTGGGGAGTCAGGAGTCCATGTATCATTCACGGTGACACACAGTTCATTCCCATCTCCTCTTTCTCTCGCCCTCAAACAGGCTCGAAGCAACGCCTCGGTTTCCTTCACGGTGTCCCGAACATCCTGAAGCTCCTGCTGACACTCCTGCAGTCGAGTGCTGAGCATAGAAGCATCCTCCAAGCACAGGTCCATGTGCTCATGGGAAGTCCCCTGCTGCACTGGCGGGTACTTGTACTCCGTGGTACCACTCTCACGCTGGAGGACATACATGTACTCAGTCCTGTCCAGGTGGCGACGATAGATGTGACTCTGGCAGGTGATGGCCTCCCAGGTGACATCCTTCTCCGCATCAGCCTGTGTCGCTCGACAAGCTGGAGAGCGGTGGATCTTAAGCAGCTGATTTTCATGGATAATCCTCATCTCTGAACTCCATTTTTCCCTCTTTTCACGGATCGTCCTGGTGGAGCTATAGTGTATGATTGGAGCATACGTCGAAGACGGCGCAACAAGCCTCCCACTGCCAATCCGTAGGAAAGGTACGTCACCGGACGGCTCTCCTCTCTTTGGGCAAGGGCAACTACGGGAACTCTCCCTTCTGTGGACTTGCGAGTGGTGCGAATCATGCGAACCATCTAAAACAGAAAGCATTTAAACTTAGGTTAGATAAACTTTTAAACAAAAATCCTATTTTGAATAAAAGTTGGGGTAAGATGAAGAAAGTGACTCCATTAAATAACACTTTTCAACACACACACCTTGTAAAATAGTTTTTAAGAAAATAGGGCCCTTAAATACGTCCACTTCTACCTAGGTCCATGTTCCTACGGGCAACCTTGGCTCTGATACCACTTCTGTCACACCCGGTTTTTCCGAAGAACAACCAAGTGAATATCACATATATGCCAGGATCATTTTCTCATACATGTGATGACAAATAGTGAAGCATCATTTATTACAAGCCAGGTGTCGAATATAAATAAGTCTTACATAGCAAATATCTCGATGGACAATAATAAGTTCATCACAAGTAAATAAACTAGCAGCGGAATATTATTCTTGTGAGCTCCGTCACAGGTGTTGCCCGGGGGACTCCATGAACCTAGAAACCTTCTTCGGGTCCAAAGTCTTGATCATTAAACACCACTTCATTATCTTGACCTGAGCAGCAATATAAACCAACAAATATGCAAGGTTGAGTACCGATGGTACTCAGCAAGTGTGGGAAAGTTATGTCATGCATGGCTAGAACAAGGAGAGGTTGAACTCATGGTTAAACCACTACGCAATTAATACCAATCGCCTTAGCTTATTAAGCACCTACCTTACTACACAGGTGAAATGGTCCCAATCTCCCATCCCATCATCATAATCAAATAACCATAACATCATTTTCAATGTTAAGCTCCCCGCTTAACATCCTTAACTTCCAAAACCATCACTCCTCTAATCATGAATAAGTCCAAGCCGCTCTTGACCGTGAGCACGGCTGTCATGACAGTTTTGACTCTGCAGAGTTTGCACCACTGTACCCACATGTAGTGATTTCATCCCCCGTTGCCGGGTGGACTAAAAGAACCTCCATTATGCCAGTGGATACGAACAACATTCACACTTCCCAGGTGTGTAGCCAGGAGATCACTACGAAGCCTTTACAAAGGGATTCCCGACGAGCGTGGGCCCACTGAGGTTTCACCCCTAACAGCATACAAGAGGCTCCAACCCCGCTGCAGTGGCCCCCTCTTGAGACTTGCGGTTCATATGGTAGTCCAGCTGACACCTATTCCCCGCACCATCCAACACACCCATACTACGCCGGGGATACACCTAATTAATTGGCCAAGCTGCCCCATCTCAGCATGTGGTTGGCACTGTAAAGCCAGGTTACATGCTCCATGAACCGGTCCTTAGGATCCAGGCAAGTACTAAACACAAACTCGAGTCTCGTGCACCTAGCACCAACCAAAACATCCAACTTTCCTTGATCCCTACCTCTACATAACTCACAATATCTCATTCAAGAGTATGGTAAAATAAACTGATGATATCATATCCCAAATATCCCATTCTAAGCATGGATAAGCATAATTATGTAAATAAATGACATGATAAAATAAATCCCAACCCAAGCTAGAAGGAAACAAGATAATGCAATTATAGGGAAACTTCCTAGCATGGGTTTCATATTTCATTTGACAATGCAAATAATTCAATCTACACACCCTAGCATAGGATCAAAGTGGTCAAGGACACTTGCCTCCTTCCTGCTGCTCTTGGAATGGGTAGTCCTGATCTTGGAAAGGAAGAACTTGCTCTGGAGCAGGTTCTACTCATACCATCACACATAGCAAAAGAAAACAACAAGTCATAAGGCATAGTTCACACTTCCACTTCATACAAACCACACATTCACATTTATGAAAGCCATTCTCATTTCCATGTGTTGTGGTTACTCTATGTGTGTTGATTTTTGGCTTACATGCACTTTTAAACATGTGTATATGATTTCTACTTTTGTATTCAAATTTATGTTTGCATACTATCACTACAGGAAAACCGATCATTGACGACGGCCAAATTTATTGACGACGGGGCCGTCGTCTTTAATATTATTGACGACGGCTTTGTCTAGCTGTCGTCAATAACATAGTTATTGACGACGGCTAGACTAGCACCGTCGGCAATAAATTATTGACGACGGGGCCATCGTCTTTAACTTAGTCCTGGCCCACCCGAGGAGTTATTGACGATGGTGACCTAGGACCGTCGTCAACAAGGTCCTTATAGACGACGGTTTCCTAGCCCCGTTGTCAATAACGGGATATATAACCCATACGCGAGGCGGGAGGCGGCCAGTGCCACCTCCCGACTCGATCGTGCCGGCCGTCCCGTCGCCGTCGGCCGTCCCCGTCGCCGCCGCCCGTCCCCGCCGCCGCGGCCGCCCGTCTCCGGCCCGAGGTAAGTCCCCCTCCCCCTCCGGCCTCTTTCCTCGCCCCCCACTTTCCTCACCCCCCGGCCGCACCGCCAGCCACCGGACGGCCGGCCTCTCCGGCCCCTCCCCCGTCCCCCTCCGGCCTGGCCACTCCCCTTCCGGCCCGTACTAGCTAGATTAAAGTGTTTAGAAGGAGCCAAGCCTTTACCAAAAAAAGTGCATGTCTGGAAATGTAGTCAAAGAGCGAGAGATCATGTTCGGGACTTGGATTAAAGTGTTTAGAAGGGGACACAGATGGTTGATATGGTTCCACTTTTCAGAGATCCGTACCAAGCACATCGTAGTTGCTT
Organism: Neostapfia colusana; assembly: GCA_030760725.1. NCBI lineage: Eukaryota > Viridiplantae > Streptophyta > Magnoliopsida > Poales > Poaceae > Neostapfia > Neostapfia colusana. Next base: position 41,875,808 of record JASWHV010000002.1, on the reverse strand, counting down.
CCCCACAAAGTAATCAGCTGATTTGGCATTGTTATCGAGCAAGGCTGTACCCAACCCTAGGCTAGTAACAACTTTAACATATTTATAAATATCCTTTAAAAGAAGAAATTCTATTCCAAGCAAAGAATCCCAGTTTTAAATAAATTACATGTGCAAATTCGAACTCCGGTGGACTCGCATATATGCAAGTTTTATTAACACTTTTCTGACAAACTTTAATTTGTAGCCAAAGAATCACAAATCTATTTAGATGTTTTCCTATACACACATGGAATGGAATCCTTTTATGTGTCACACTGTTTGGAAATTGGAAAGCACCTTTTTTGTCGCTTTAGTTCCTTATCCTTGTGCTTTTCTTTCCTGGCCTGCCGCTAGAGGCTATGCTCTCAGTACATATTCTTGTCTCGGTTCATAATCTATTCTTAGTATAGGGCTAGCTGGAAATTAGGCAGGATGAATAATAGATCGGTGTCGATAGCTTGCTAGACATGCACAAAAAATATTCTGCCAAGTTATAGAATTTAGAATCTAGGCAAAGAGATGCTGCTTTGGAGGCATTTGGACAAAGGGTAGTGGAGACGCATGCCGTCTTTTCACACCCCCTTCGAATATGCAAATCTTCTTTGCGGTTATACCTTATATTATCAACATGATTCTTATTGAGACTATGTAATAAACAGTTCGAAGAAATTCCTGAACTGTTCTAAGCTACTAACTGGTGCATCAAATGTACCATTACCTACATGAACATAAAATGTTATAAGTGACCGAAAAAATATTGCTGCCTATCTTTTATCCTTTTCATGGGAACAACGCTCACAGCCTGAATTTTGAAACCAAACAAAAATCAGTCGAAACAAAAATTTTTAGATAATCTTGGGCAGTGTTCCAAAAGGCGCTAGGCGCTAGGCGGGCGGTGACCCTCCGCCTAGAGCCTAGGCGTGCCTAGGCGTTATGTACTGTAGTAGTGATATATTCTAAAAAATTTCAAAAATACAGAAGTATATACATATTTATCCTATAATGGGCCAATTTTTCATAGCCCACTTCAGCTCTCCTCTCTATTTCTCTCTCTCCCGCGCAGCACCCAGCCATTCCATGGGCCACAGTCATTTAATTTGATACAATAGAAGTTCAATAATACGTCAAAATGCATTCCTTTGTTTTCATTGAAATAAATCCATGTTTTTTGTAAGTTTGAATTTCATACATATTGAATTTCTATGTATCCAGCAGTTTCAGTTTCTCATCTTCACTCAGATTTCTAGGTTTTTGTATGGCCCATTAGCTCAGTCAGCCCATGTGGCCCATCTCTTTTTTTCTCTTCCTCTTCAACCCTAACCAAGCAAACACCTGAGCCACTCACCGATACCTTTCCAAATATCCTCCTCCACTCAGGCAGCGCTGCGGCACGGCGCTGAATCAGGTGGCTGCAGCGTGGGATCCTGCAGCAGCGGCACCAAATCAGGCGATTCGGCACCGGATCCGGCGGCGGCGCGCTGAATTTTTTGGACTCGACGCGGTGGCGCGAGATTTGGCAGCGGCAGCGAGAAGGAATCAATGGGGTGCGGTGTTGTGCCTCACCACCGCCTGTGCCCCTCTGGGGATCCCCCCCCCCCCCCCGCGCGGCAGGCTCCAGGATCCCGCTCCCCACATCCTGGCACTCCTCCTCCTTCCCAAATGGCCAGCGAGCGCCCCCCTCCCCCGGCACGCCTCGTGAGCGCCCACCCCCTGAGGCGAGGCGGGAGGCCAGCGCCCCGCGCTGAAGCGCGCTTAGGCATCCATTCGGTGACGGGGGGATGCTGGGGCGGCTCGCCTCGCCTGGCCGAGCGTCGCCGATGCCGGCGCCGCCTCCCCCCGCCGCCGTCGCTGCAAGGCGCCGCTGGCCCCTCGCGCTGCCACCGCCGATGACTCACGCTGGCGATTCCTCGCGCCGCCACGCCCCGCCCTGCCGCCACGCACCACCGTCCCGCGCCCTGCCCCACTGTGGACCGCCATCCCGCGCCCCGCCCTGCCGCAGCCGCTGCCGTCCCGCCCCAAGACCCGCCCGGCCGCCCATGGTCGCGCCGAGCCCCGACCGCGCCTCGGCCGTCGCCGCTCGCCGCGCCCCGCCCAGAGCTCCGCCATGCTGTGCCGCCCGGCCCCGCCCCAAGCCCCGCCCTGCCGCGCCGCCCGACCTTAATTGATTAATTGTTTAATTAGTATTGTAATTGATTATTGTTTAAATAATACTTTGATTGATTGTGTGATTAGTTACTATATGTAAATAAATGGGTTTCGGCCCGGTCCGGCCTGACACGACCCATTAGGGTCTGTCACGGCCCATTTATTGGTAATGTATTAGTCGAGACATGCACGGAGGACGACAAGCTCCCGCGCTTGGACGGCGGGCCCCGACGGTGCGGTTTCTTCTTTGACCCACTTACGACGGGGCATAACGTACGATGGCTAACCCTAGGCGTCATAAGATAATGGCAGGCCCCAACGGGGCATAACTTAGGACGGCTGATCCACTTCTTTGTCTCTCGTTCATTTCTTCTCTATCGTTCTTTCCTCTCTCTCTTTTAAATGACTCAAAAATGAAAGATTGACGTAAACCTATACAACATGCGTCACCCGTTTCGAACTGGCCCGTCTCACATGTGTTACGCATGTGAGGTGTGTACGTTCGGAATTGTCCCTTTTTGGACAGCCTGGGAGTGACCGAGGGGGCGTGGCATGTGATGAGACGTGGGTTTAGATCTAGACGAGATTTCGATGGCATAACCCTGTTGTTCTCTGCTGCACCATTTTTGGGCGTGCAGTGGAGAACAGCGGGGTTATGCTGCCGAAATTTCGTTCGGATCCATACCACGCGTCTCGTCATGAGCACGTTCCGCTCGATCACTCTTGGGTGGGTTTAGGACCTATCCTTTCCAATAGATGTAGGGACGTGACATAAATAAATTATAAAGTAACTATAATTTCCTTGACATTAAACTCCAGATTCAAACATGGGTGAGGATCGTAGTTGGATGTATACCGGTTGGAAGAACAGTTCTGGTGGTCACTCGGATGAGTGGTTCGCAAAGACAGATGCTTTTGTAGATCGAGTTTTTTCATTTGTCAAAGATCGATAAGGTGCGGTGCCCATGTACGAAATGTCAAGGTGCAAAGTGTTGGGACAAAGTGAATTTGGCGTTTCACTTATGTCGATACGGTTTCATGCAACATTATGAGGTGTGGACCTTTCACAGTGAGACATCTTCTCAACCCTTACAAGTTTCAGATGAGGATGACAACACGGGGGTCGATATGATGGACGAGATGCTTGATGCCATAAATCCTGAATTGATGGAGGATCCTCCTCCAACGGAGATTGAAGCGTTTTTCACGCTTCTCAAAGCTTCAGAAGAGCCGTTGCATGTACACACCGAAGTGACGCTCCTTACTTTCATGACTAGATTTATGGCCATTAAGTCTAAGTATTTCTTCTCCAATAACTGCTACAACGATCTTATCAAATTGATCAGCGATATCCTTCCACAACCACATAAAGTGCCTAAAGATATGTATCAGTCTAAGAAGTTGATTTCTGGTCTAGGTATGAAATATGAGAAGATTGATATGTGTCTAGACAATTGCATGCTTTTTTGGAGAGAGCATGCCAATGAGAACAAGTGCTTAAAATGTGGTAAAGCGAGATTTGTCGAAGTTGTTAATGACGACGGTTCAAAAGTAATGACTCAAGTCGCATAGAAGCAGCTTCGCTACTTGCCTGTCACACCTAGGTTCAAGCGTTTGTTTCTATCTAAAAAAACAGCTAGACACATGAGGTGGCATAAAGAAGGTGTACGTGAGAACAACAGCATGATGGTGCACCCGTCGGACGGTGAGGCATGGAAGGCGCTTGACCACTTCGATCTAGATTTCGCCAATGACGCGAGAAATATTCGCTTTGGGTTGGCGACAGATGGCTTCTCACCGTTTAGTACAAACGCCACACCATACTATTGTTGGCCCGTGTTCGCTATTCCGTACAACTTACCACCATCGCTTTGTATGAAGTATGAGTTCATGTTCCTATGCCTTATTGTACCTGGACCGGATCATCCTGGTTCACGACTGAACGTGATGATGCAGCCATTGATTGAAGAGTTCAAAATGTTATGGACAGGAGTCGAAGCGTACGACTGTTATAGAAAACAGAAATTCAACCTTCGAGCTGCGTACTTGTGGTCTGTTCATGATTTTCCAGCTTACGGCATGTTTTCTGGCTGGAGCACTCATGGTCGATTGACATGTCCAATATGTGCTTCGGACACGGATTGTTTTCGTCTAAGTCATGGTGGCAAGATATGCTACTTTGATTGTCATAGACGTTGGTTACCGCCAAATCACGTGTTTAGGCAACAGAGAAATGCCTTCAGGAAGGGTACCATTGCAAAAAAGGGACCACCACAACGTCTGAACGGGTCGGAAATTGTTAAACAGCTCAACAATCTAGTGCCAGATGAAGGTCGTCCTGGATATTTTGTTGGTTACGGAGAGGATCACAATTGGACTCATATATGTGCACTATGGGAGTTACCGTATATGAAGTCTTTAATTCTAATGCATAACATTGATGTCATGCACCAGGAACGTAACATGGGCGAATGCATCATAAGCACGTGCTTGGATATGACGGGGAAAACAAAAGACAATATAAAAGCTCGGAAGGATTTGGCAGAGGTTTGTAACCGACCAAGTCTTGAGCTCTCCGAAGCCGGTGGCAAACCACAAGCTTCTTTCTGCCTTCGACCAAAAGAAAAGAAAGAAGTCTTTAAGTGGTTGAAACAGTTGAAGTTCCCAGACGGTTATGCTGCTAGCCTGAGAAGAGCCGTTAATGTTAAGACTGGAAATCTTACTGGTTTGAAGAGCCATGATTATCAGATAATCATGGAAAGACTTCTGCCGGTTATGTTTCGAGGCTATCTTGACGATGAGGTATGGAAGGTGTTAGCCGAGCTTAGCTATTTTTATAGACAGCTTTGTGCTAAAGAAATCAAAAGGGAGATGATGGAGAAGTTGGAAAAAGAGATACCCGTACTTTTATGTAAGATGGAAAAAGTATTTCCTCCAGGGTTCTTCAATCCAATGCAACACCTTCTAATCCATCTTCCATATGAAGCTAAAGTAGGTGGCCCTGTTCAATATAGGTGGATGTACCACATTGAAAGAGCACTCAGATGTCTAAAACCGATGGTTCGTAATAGGGCAAGGGTTGAAGGATGCATCGCCGAAGCATTTACACTTCAGGAGATATGATACTTTTCAAGTGTCTACTTTGCAGAAGAACACAATGTTAATGCATCGGTGTTACGGTACAATATGGCTGAAGCAACCTCTTGTAGCGAACTCTCACTTTTTCAAACGAGAGGCACCACTATTGGTAGTGGCACGAGCTATGATGCTTCAGCAGATGAAAAGACAGCTGCTTTGTTATACATGTACGCCAACATAGATGGGATGGACAATTTTTTTCAGTAAGTGGTTGTTCAACATCTATACTAATTTGCGTGGTGTGTTATACATCTACACCAATAATTCTGTTTTGTCCTGATTTAGTGAGTTCGATCGACAAAATTGGAAGTCTAAGCAGCAACCTACTAGCAAGCAAATACAAACAATGCGACACTATGGAGTAAATGGAGGACCTAACTTCCAAACGTGGTTTCAAAATCATGTAACGTTTTCCTTGTCTTGTTCCTCTTAGTAATTATGTTCATAGCATAAAATAGTCTTCTTACTTCATATGTTGGACAGTGCAAGACACAAGCTGGTGTTCATGAAGATTTGCGACAACTGTCCAACGGATCCATTAAAGTTAAACTCTTTGGTCGATATGATGTCAATGGGTTCCGATTCTGTTCAACTCAATTTGAAGCTCAACGTCCTCTAAGGGCAACATCAAACACCGGAGTTGTGACGAGGGCCGCCGATGCCAAAGGACATGAAACTAATTTCTATGGGATCATAAACAAAATCCTAGAATTTAGTTTTGCCGGGAGTAAAGACCTTAAAGTAGTCTTCTTTGACTGTGATTGGTTTGATAATAACAATGGAACTCGACAAAACCAATTTGGCATGGTAGAAGTCAAACACAAAGACCGACTACGAGGCTACGACACCTTTGTCCTTGCACACCAAGTCGAACAAGTGTACTATCTACAATATCCATGCGAAAAACTTAGTGCATGGTAGGTTGTACCTCGTGAGCGGTTATATACACTGGACAATACTGGTTACATTGATGAGGCAGATGTTGTTTACCAAGAAGAAGAGTTGTCGGATTCTTTTGTCGTTGAGCCTGGTCTACGACTCGATGAATTAGTTGGAGATGCACAAGATGTACAGATTCATAATGTGAAAAAACGAAAACAGCGAACAACCATGACAAAAGATCGATGGTCCGGTTTACGAAGTAGAGTACATGATCGTGATACTGATGAATTTTGAAATTGAGTACAAGTATCGTTTCTTTCATCTCTTCTTTCGTCTTCTATATTTTCCTTTAAATTCATTATCAAATTTCCTTTCATCAGGATGTCATCGAGCAGTAGACGACGGGGGACGCGGGGCTTTCTGCCCTCGAGAGCAGACTCCGTTTTCCAGGGCTGTCAGTCTAGCAATGGTAGACTGTCTCAGCTGTTGGGCCTCGATAGAGGCCAGGGGTCACGAGAGCGGTCACGACAGGTAAAAAATATTAAATTACATATATTATATAAATAACTTTCTTAAATCTATATTAACAATCTTCAAATTTTTAGGACGACTCTACGTCTGAGGAGACAGAGGCCAGGGGTCCTCTTCAGACACCACAGGTTTCGGAGCCTGTTACAGATCCTGCTTCGGATCCTCTTCAGGTTCCGGCACCGCAGGATTCAGACCCTGCTTCAGAGCCTTCCACAGAGCCTGATGTGGAGCCGGCTCCACAGCGGCGTTACAGGAGGAGCCACTATGTGGCTCCTCCTCCGGTTCCTGCACGGCCAGAAGATCGGGTCGTTATTCGTCCGGTTGGCGATAGGTAAGTAAATCTATAACAAATCAATTTAGATATTTTAACACTTATATATGTACTAATTGAGAATCGTGTATTAGGTCTTGGGCCGATGACTCGTTCATGGGTCAAGGACGCCACCGCCAGGTCAACGCTGTCCTGGACCAGCTCATCCGTTGTCACTACCCCGGTCTAGTGAACGGACGGGCTGCTACGTCTTGGGAGGATTACGCTACGGCCCAGGACATTACCTACGGCAACCACCAGGAGCATGTGTGGCATGAATTCATGGTAAGTAAATCGTCTATTCGTTAAATGCGAACCTATTATATGTTAAATACATTAACTTGTATATTTCTACTTGTAGAAATATTACCATTTGGAGGACGAGGCCCAGCTGGATCACGCTTGCCTGGTCTTCAACAACAACGCTAGGAAGCTCCTGACGCAGTCGATTTCAACGGCTCGCATTCAGGCTACGAAGGCGTACTATAAGTTGCATCCGGACGAGGGTGAGCCAGGGCAGTTTAGGGATGTGGCGGACAAGTACTTGACGGAGGCACAGTACGCAGAGGTAAATTCTTTATTTTACTTTGTTTCATTGTCCAATTTTCATCAATGTTTTCATCCAACAACAAATGTGTGCAGGTCAGCGTACCGTGGCTTGAGTCTATCCGGACGCCTACAGTTCCCTGTGTGCTCGTTGGGCGAGCCAGGGCTTCCAAGGCGTGTCGATGACCCGCCGACAGAGTCGGGGGACGGACGGGAAACACCGTCTTGGCGGGGACGGCTATGTACGCCTTGCTAAACGGATGGTAAGTGATACTCGAATTATATTCTAGTTAATTTGTATCGCTATCATTGTGCTAACACGTATCGATAGGAGCGCGAGATCGGTCAGGAGCCGACCGCTATCCAGGTGTGGAGGAGTCACATGGGAAGTGACCCCTCGCAGCCTGATCAGCTGTCTTCTCAGACAGCGACAGAGACGTTGGTGAGTTCTTTAGTTGACTTAATTGTATTATCTTTAAAACTTCTGATGACTTTAATTTTCTGTATTTTCAGGAAAAGTATGGGGAGGAGGTGCGGAGGCTTCGAGGCGACGATTACGATTGGCAGAACTCGCTGATCGTACCTGAAGCCGCCTATGCAAGAGGTGGCAGTAAACCTCACGGCCGGTGAGTTCTGTTGTTTTTCATTTACTTTCATTATCTTCGAGACACGAAACTTTAATACTCTTACTTCGTTGTGTAGGTTGGCCATCTTCGATGGAGTAGTAGACTCGAGGGAGGCGCGGTCTTACTCAAGGGCCTCTTCATCGCAGGGTGGATCCAGCAGGCGTGGCAGCCGTGATCTGGAGCTCCAGAGTGTCCAAGAGGAGCTCCAGAGGACGCAGGAAGCGCTGAGGCTCGCGAACGAGAGGCAGACAGCCGAGCTCCGGGCTAGGGACGAGTATCAACACTCGTACATGCTACAGCTGCAAGCTGCCATGCAGGTAAGTTCAGATCATTGTACTCAACGTTTCTAATATATAAATGACATGTATAATAATTTACTACATATTTGCAGGCTATGGCCACAGGACAGCCCATTGTCTTTCCTCAGTGGGCGCCGCCACCGATACAGCTACCACAGGGGCCGACGTCAGGAGCACAGGTACAAAATTTCTCATAATAGCTGCAACTAGTTAAATTTGCTCAAATTTAGTTGAATTTGATCAAACTTACTTAAACTTAGAGAAAACTAGTTAAACATCCTCAAACTGAGTAAAATATGGTACAACTTACTCAACTATAGTCAAATATGACCAAACTTACTCAAACATAGCCAAAACTATTTGAACTAGCTCAAACACAAACACTACTAGTCCATACTTCTCAAACTTAGTAAAATATGAGCAAACTTACTCAAACATAGCCAAATCTAGCTAACTTGCTCAATTTTAACTTTTAATGAGTTTATTTAATCATATACACATTTGTGAACTTCTAATTTGTCTAACTATACATGTACATCATAGGGATCGGCGACGCGGGCTCAGGAAACTCCATCCCCTCAGCAACCAGCGTTTGGACGAGCGCACGACGACTTCCTGGACTCCGGTGGCAGCGGTCGGGGTAGCGTAGGGTAGTGTGGCGTGCGTATAGTGTTTTTATGCAATTCTGTGATGTATATTTTGATTGCCTGTGATCTGGCCATCGAGCCAGGGCTGGCCTCGAAGCCAGGGCAGGATTTTCTGTTTTTTTTAAAAAAAATTGGAAAGCTTATTGACGACGGTTTCTGGTACTTGGCCGTCATCAATAAGCCATTAGTATTGACGACGGCCAGGTAACAGAAACCGTCGTCAATAAGCAATTGTTATTGACGACGGCCTAGTGTAAACCGTCGTCAATAAGCCACGGTTACTGACGACGGTTGAAATTCTGGCCGTCGTCAACAAGCTTATTGACGACAGCCTGATTTAGCTGTCGTCAATAAGCCATTGTTATTGACGACGGCCAGGTACCAGAAACCGTCTTCAATAAGCCATCGTAACTGACGACGGTTCCTATCATAGCTGTCGTCAATAAGTTTATTGACGACTAATAATTGACGACAGCCGAAAACCGTCGTCTATAAAGTTTTACCGTCATCAATAACTTATTGACGACGGTAGTGTCCTTATTGACGACGGTTTCCAGCTGTCGTCTATTGTCCGGGTTCCTGTAGTGTATATATGAGTTTCTAATTTAAATAAATTCCTTATATTCAATTACTACACCTTTTAGATACCAAGTATACATGAAAGGTATTTTCCTACTCCATATGTGTCTTCAGACCTTCTACCAACCCTAAACTGAATTCTTTGGATTTTGGAAACTTCATTTATCGTTTTCTAGTTATTCATACCTAGTTTGCTATATTTTCAGATTTAATTCCTATGCCTAAATGTGAACTTTATTATAAAAATAATAAGACACCTCATCTAAACAGAATAGGTTTTGGGTCTAAAATATATAATAATATATTTTTGAACTTCTCCTCTGATGTGAACTATTTTACATTTATTTTACTAATTTTCAGAATTATTCCCTACTTAAAAATATGTCCCTATAACTAATAAATGTGAATAATCAATTAAACAGATTCATTTCAGCCAAAAATCTATTGTTATCTCACTCCAAAGTTTTCCAAGTACTAGGAAAGTTTTTAAATTGAATTTGCAATGTGTTTGTCCCCTCTTTTAAATTTTAAATACTAAGCACATAGTCAAATTCCTAAATTTAATATCACATAGGGTTAAAAGGGTAAATTCACCCCACTACAGGATCTATTATATTATTTTAGGAATTTCCAGGGGTCTAACTACACATAACAGAGGGGTTTTTCCTAATTTTTATTAAGTCCAGGGGCTAAAACTGATTTTTAAATGAATTTACATGATTTTCTGAAGTTCCAGGGGCTAGATCAGAAATTTCAGGGGCCAGCTCGTATTTTCCGAGAACCCCAGGGGGTAGCGCGTAAGACCTTTATAACGCGGGGCTGACGTGGACCGTCCGATTTAAAACAGACGGCTGAGATTATAACGTCGAACCGGTACGCGGGGATTTAAATTCTACCGTGCGATTTAAAATAGACGGCGCACAAGCGGCCACGTCGCTCTGATCGAGCGCGGGCGGCGCTGCCCGGCGGCCCACGGCGGCGGGAGGCGGCGATCTCGCCGGAGAGTTTCGGATCTTCGTCAATTCTTCCTAGAACTGTGATTTTATGGCATAGATCGGTAGAGGGGAGGTCGGGGATCTCACCTCAGGGGTTTTCTTGAGCTCGGAGGTCCTGGAACGTGGTCGGCAACGAGGTCCGAGGTGAATTCACAGCGAGGCTCGTCGGCGCTATGTTTGAGCCGCAACCCACCGAGTTTTCTGCACCTGCGCGGTTCCCCGGAGGCGGTGGATCAGGACCAACGAGTTAGATCAGAAATCCCGAGCGAAGATCGAGCAGAATGTGCCGGAGAAACCCGGGTTCTCACTGGAGGGAAAAACGGCGGATCGTGGGGGAAAACGGGGAGATGACGGGGTTTATATAGCCGGGGAAGGGCGGCGTGTTAGTTTAGATCGAGTCGGAGTCCTCCGGAACCAGAATTCGGCGGAAATCCGGTCGGTTGAGATCGCACGCGCGGGGGAACAGTCCGGGTTTCGGACGATCGGGGGTTAGGGATGACAGGTGGGTCCCGCCTGTCTGCGAGAGGTGCGCGGGCGCGCGGCTGCGGGCTGGCGCGGTGTTTGGGTGGCCCGGCTAGTGGGTTTTGGCCCACTGGCCGGGAAGATTTGTTTTTTTCTTTTTCTTTCTCATTTCTGTTTTGTGTTTAATTTAATCTCCAGTTTGAATTTAAATTTTTGCAACACATGCAACACGTCCAAAATTTTTTAAATTCCCCTCTTGACAGGATTTTGGGGTGTTACATGTGACAAGGAACTCACATGTAAAATTTCATTTCAAATTGAGCTTTAGATCTCCCTGTTCTTATTCTCCATGCTTATGTATGTGAGCAACACATAGAGAATTATGGTGGGAATTATGGAAGACACAATTTCCACCAACATTAGCTGCAATTTGGCAAACTAAGTCTCTGTGTAGTGTATGACTTCATGTAAAAATTTCGAAGTCATTGGAGATCAGGACCTTTAGTTCCTTTCAACCCATTTCAAATCATGTCACATGTCCATTAGGAACCATAGAACATAGTAATGGAACTCCTTATGGACAGGGGGTTTTCCTCTAATTCCTCTGCACAACAGGGACAAGAACTTCATTCTTAGTACTCCCACACAGTTCCCTGTTATTCATGAGTCGAGTCTTTACTTCTTTAAATTGCATTATAAGAACATGTGCATATACATTTCACTAGGACTTACGACGGAGGCAATCAATGGAGAAGTTCAACGGGGTGATTCCATTGAAGTGGATCAGTTGATCAAGGCTCAAGGGAGACAAGACTCTAACTGAATTATTTACTATTAGACCCTGCAAAACAGGCAATCCCCGGTTTGCATTTAACTACCACTAAGTTTTTACTTTGTATACAATACATCGGTTAGGATGAATTGTGCATTAAGTCTAGATGTTTGATACTACTCTTGCATGACCAGAAAACCTATGGAGTAATTGGGTAGATGTCCCTCCACCGTGTAGAAACTGCCATGCTTAAGTAGGACTCGGTAGGAGTCGAGTGGTTGGACGCTACTCGCGAGTATTGGAAATTGGGAGCACCAGAGGATTGGTTCAAAAAGTTGTTAGTAAGTTAAAATGAGACCGGGCAGGGTGTAGGGGCAATAGGACATGGGGGCCTGGGTTCTTAGACCTGTCCATGTCGGTTGAGGATCGATCTGTGTGCGGCCCTGCTGAACAAGTTTGAACGTACCGAAGGCATATCGGATATATGGGACCCGATAAACCGATGTAACCTATACCTCCAGGCGTCGAGGCATAACGCACCGATTTATAGGTGTAGGTTGAGGGCAGCAAGGTGGAAATCTGCTAACGGGCATAGGGAGATGCTCCGTGTAGGGAACCTCCTGCTCATTTCGGTGTGACCGGTTCGACGTTTGGGCTGTTTGGTGAAAGGTTGTCCCATACGACATCAGTGGAGCGTGCTGTGTGCAGCTTCGAGTATGGGCGTACGTGACGTGCTATTGGGGTATCCCTGCAGGTGTATAATGAGTCAATTTGCCGTCCCGTGTGGTTATGAGTACCGCTTGTTCACTGCATCGTGACGTAGAGGTAACTTGCACGGAGATAAGGATTAATCACCATTGGTTTGAAGTTGATACTAGTAATGTAATGTTATCTCTTGTGAATAGGTTAGTGCGAATTCGATTCATATTCACCATGAGCAAGTTACATCAGGGGAAAGTGTTTCTTGTTTAATTGAGGACTCCCGATGTGAGGTGCCCAAGGTTATGCTTAATTGATGCTAATAATACCTCAAAGTAAGGATCCATATTTAGGCGAGTCCATATGCAATGTACTATTCTATGATATGTTTTTACCATCATGTAGAGTTTCATGATTAGGGCCGACGGTTAAGTCTTGCTGAGCGTTATGCTCACGGATACTATATGAGTTGTTTTGCAGGTACTAACACTACGCTGCTGAGTACGGTTGTCCAATGAGACTCGGAACTCTCCGAGTGGTAAACTCATGGAAACCCCTGCCTCTGCTACTACAATCGTGTTGCTAGTGAGAAGGGTCTGCGGGCTGGACGTCTTCTCTATTGCTTAGCATAGATATGAGACGTGAGTTATATTAGTCTTCCGCTGTAGATTATTTTGAGAAGTATTTGTAAAATTAACACTTTGTACGCTTCCGCTTGTTTTATGTAATATGATGCTTTATTATGTGTGTTGTTGGGTGCCGCATCGCACGGCACGACCCAATGCGATTCCTGGGCGAGAGGCACGGCCCCGTGACACAGGTTCTGGGTGGCCCTCACACGTGTGCTTCGGGCCTTTTCATCAATAATATGAACCGGTTTCTCCCGATAAGTGAGATCCGGTTTCAGTTCTTCAATATCTCCCAGCTGAACGGTGGTTGAAAGCTTGAGGCACTTTCTTAGCTGAGAAATGTGAACGACGTCGTGCAGATGGGAGAGTGTTGCTGGTAATTCCAGCCGGTATGCAACTGACCCACATCTATCTACAATCTGGAATGGACTGATGAATCAGGGTGCCAACTTTCCTCTCACCCCTAATCTGTTTACGCCTTTCATTGGAGACACACGTAGATACACGTGATCCCCGACTTCGAATTGCAAAGGACGTCTTCTCCGTCCGCATACTGTTTTTGTCAGGATTGGGTGGCTTTTAAGTTTGCTTGAATCAGCCGAACCTTTTCTTCCGCATTATTGACAAGATCAATCCCGAAGGTGACCCTTTCGCCAGACTCACACCAATTCAGTGGTGTGCAGCATTTTCTCCCGTATAGCACCTCGTAGGGCGCCATTTTGATGCTGGCTTGGTACCCATTGTTGTACGAGAACTCGGCTAACGGTAAGTGATCATCCCAATTCTTACCGTGGTTGATAGCGCAAGCTCGTAGCATATCTTCTAAAATATGATTTACCCACTCGGTTTGCCCATCCGTCTGCGGGTGGTACGCTGAACTACGGATCAGATTCGTCCCCAAAGAAGCATGCAACAGCTCCCAAAAACAAGACACAAATAAAGTGCCCCGGTCCGGTATGATGGTGCGGGGTATTGCCGTATAAGCACAAGATCTGTGAGATGTATAATTCAGCATACTTCTTGGTGTTGTAGTTGGTGTTGACCGGAATAAAATGGGCAACTTTGGTGAGCCGGTCAACGATCACCCACACTGAATCATGCTTCTGAAATGTGGTGGGTAAACCGACGATGAAGTCCATGCTCACATCTTCCCACTTCTAGGCAGGAATGCCCAGTGGTTGTAGCAGTCCCGGTTTTCTCATGTGGTCTGCCTTCACCCTTCAGCATGTATCACACTCGGACATGTACTTTGCAATCTCCCGCTTCATCCGTGTCCACCAAAATTTGCTTCTGAGTTCCTGATACATCTTGTTGCTGCCGGGGTGAATAGAAAACTTTGACAAGTGAGCCTCATCAAAGATTTTCTTCCGTACCTCCGGATTACGGGGTACGATGATCCTGTCCTTGAACCACAGAACGCCGTCTCTGTCTTTCCGGAAACACTTCAACTCCCCACTGTCTACACGTCTCCGCAAGTGCGACATGCCCTTGTCAGGTTTCTGAGATGCCGCTATTTCTTCATGGATGGTGGGGATAAGAGCTAGGTTTGTAGAGAGCTCCATGTGGTATCACATGCAATGGTGGCTCGCTCTCTTCCAACGGTGTGATGGTCAGATTGTGGACGTGTGACTTGCGACTCAGAGCATCCGCCACTATGTTTGCTTTGCCGGGGTGATAATGAATCTCTATTTCGTAATCCTTTATCAACTCCAACCATCTTTGTTGCCTCATGTTCAGCTCCTTCTGAATGAATATGTACTTGAGGCTCTTGTGGTCGGTATATAAATGTACGAGGTTACCGAGTAGGTAGTGCCTCCACATTTTTAGTGCGAGTACCACGGAAGCAAGCTTTAAGTCATGAGTTGGATAATTTTGCTCATGGTTCCTTAGCTGCCGTGATCCATATGCGACCACCCTTCGGTCTTGCATTAGAACACATCCGAGCCCAATGCCGGATGCATCGCAGTACACATCGAACGGTTTTGTTGTATCTGGCAGCGCCAAAACTGATGCTGATGTCAGGTGCTTCACTAATGCCTTGAACACTGCTTCACATGCTGGACTCCAAACATATTTGGTAGCCTTCTTCAGCAGCTCTGTCATAAGCTTGGGAACCTTCGAGAAGTTCGGAATGAACCTCCGATAATATCCCGCGAGTCTGAGGAAAATCCGTACCTCATGAACAGACCTCGGGGACTTCCAATTTAGCACTTGTGTGATCTTACTCGGGTCTACAGCGATGCCCTCCGCTGAGATAATATGCCCAAGAAAAGGCACTTGCGATATCCAGAATTCACACTTGCTGAATTTCGCGTATAGCTTGTGATCCAGCAGCCTTTGCAAGACTATACGCAGATGCTTCGCGTGTTCTTCCTCCGACTTGGAATATACCAATATGTCATCGATGAAGACCACGACAAACTTATCCAGCTCCGGCATGAATACCGAGTTCATCAAGTACATGAAATGAGCTGGAGCGTTGGTGAGGCCGAAGGACGTGACCAGGTACTCATAAAGCCCGTACCTTGTCAAGAAAGCCGTCTTCGGAATATCCTCAGCCTGTATCTTAATCTGATGGTACCCGGATCTTAAGTCCATCTTGGAAAAGATTTTTGCTTCAACCAACTGAGCAAACAACATGTCAATCCATGGCAACGGGTACATGTTATTGATAGTCACGGTGTTTAGTGGACGATAGTCCATGCAGAGCCACAATGTTTCATCCTTCTTCTTCACAAATAATGCCGAACAGCCCCATGGCAAGGAGCTCGGCCTAATAAAACCCTGCTCCAGCAGGTCCGTCAACTGCATTTTCAATTCTGCCAACAACTTGGGGGCCATATTGTATGGCCTTCGGGATATTGGCATGGTTCCCGGTGCAAGTTCAATCTTGAACTCCACCTCTTGGTCGGGCGACATCCCCGGTAAATGATCTGGGAACACGTCTGGGAACTCACGGACTACTGGAATGTCTTCCAATCTGATGGTGGTGGATTGGTATACACTTGGAAGCTTTATTTCTGGACTGTCCGGAAATAATGAATGAGACTCGTGCATTTCTGGGTGCAGATGTATGATTCGGAGAATGGTGTCTAAAACAGCGCCGTGGCGGGTTAACCACGAAATCCCTAAGATGACATCGACCTTTCGTCCCTCTAAAGCTATGAGAGACATAGGGTATACTCTACCCCTTAAGCATAATGACGCTTTCGAAACCATCATGCTTGCTGTAATTTTCCCACCCGGTGAACAAATCAAGTAAGGACTTTTGGTGGGTAGTATTTGCAAGCTGTGTTTAGCAATAAAAGCTTGGCTAATGAAATTATGTGTGGCGCCTGAGTCAAATATAACTATAGCGGGATGATGGTGGAGTTGGAACATACCCACAAACATTGGTTCTCCCTCCGGCACATCCTCTACGGCGAGTTGGTGGACGGTGCAAGGCTTAGGGTTTGCCCGCCACGCATTAATGGGGTTCCGGGGTTGATTCCTCCCCAGAAACTGTGGTGCCACTCCGCCGCCTTGCCTCTCGGGGCAGTTGTTGGCGAAGTGCCCTTGACAACCATATTTGTAGCATGCGGTTGATGGCTGGCCCGTGCTTGGAGGATGAAAGCCCGACATGCGCTGTTGAGGTGCAAACGCACGCGGCATCGTTCACTGCTGCTGTTGTTGTTGCGGAGGTGGTGCTGGTAATGCCGGTCGGAATGCCGGTGGTGAATATGGCCGACAGCGAAACTGCATCGGTCGCTGCGGTGGCTGCCAGCATTGACCCGATGGTGAGCGATACACCATCTGATATTTTTGGGGAGGACCACCTCCCTCTCCGCTGCTCTGTGGCGCGCTTCTCTTCTTTTCCGCCGCCTCTAACTCCTTTTCGGAGTCCTCTTGCACAATCACAGCATCAATAATGTCATTGAGGCTGCTGCGATTGAACATCGCCAGCATGTCCTTCAGGGGCGGATTCAGCCCTTGGTAAAAGTAATCCCGCCGCTTCTCATCAGTATCGGCGTGTTAGGAGGCATACAGCGCGAGATCATTGAACGCCCTGGAGTACTCCAGCGCGTTCCTGCTGCCTTGCTGCAGGCGAAGGAACTCCTGTGTCTTCCTTTTCATTAGACCCGGCGGTATGTGATAGGCCCTGAAGGCCGTCCGGAACTCCGCCCAGGTCAGCACTCGCTCGGTGGGTTGCAAGGCACAGAAGTTTGCCCACCAAGCACTGGCGGACCCTTGAAGCTGCTGGGCCACGAACTGAGCCTTGCGCTGCTCACTAACTTGGAGCAGCCCGAACTTCATCTCCATCGTGCGGAGCCAGTTGTCCGCATCGAGGGGTTCATCCGCCCTTTAGAATACCGGGGGATGAGTAGCCCGAAAGTCTGAGTAGGAGCTTTGTTGGCGCTCCTCTCGGTCTTGACGCCTCCCTGGTTGAGACGTATTCGCAATTAGAGTTTGCAGCAGCTCCGTATGCTTCTGATGTGAGCCCGCCATGGCCGGAACGATGTCGACCAATGTACCTGTTGGTGGTGGCGGTTGTTGCTGTTGCTGCTGTTGCTGTCCCGAGGAAGCCTCGGGAGGCTGTTGGGAGGCCTCTCCCCCCTGACTTGACCCACCAACCTCGGTGTTGGCACGTGTACGAGTCATTCTGAAATTAAAAACAGCAACGATCAGCACATGTCATTCTTAAAATTCCATGGAAAACAGTAGATATGGTAGTGACACATGAATAAAATTGCACAACATTCACATTTATCGATAAAGCATAAACTTTGTACAAGATACATTATTCTCGGATCTCCGAGAAGTCGTGCTCATGTCGTCACTTCCTATACACATACTACTGTCTACACGACATGTCACTGTTACAAAAGTTCTGACACATCACCCTCGCTGCCCTACTTGGCAACGGTAAACTCACTACTCGGAGTAGAACTCAATCTCCTGTGGGTCGTCCTCCTCCGCTATCTCTGCTGGTGGTTCAGGATCCATGACTTCCTCTTCAGCTTCAGGTTCTCCCATCGTCGGGATACCCAAAACCACGGGTACTGCACCTACCATCAGTAGGCCCACTACCGGAGGCACGAGGTCTTGCAACGCATGCACCTCATCCATGGCCTGGTTGTAGTCTTCTTCCCAGCCCTGCCCCTCCTCAATAGCGTCATCACACTCTTGAGTAAGGACCTCGTTCTGCTGGGTCAAGGCCTGCACTTGCTGCTGTAAAGCCGTGATGTTGACACGGTTTTTCTTCTTCGCCTTTTTCAGACGATGCAACTGATTGTGTTGCTCATTCAGTCACTTTATCGTTGGAATGAGCACATTACGGAGTGCGCTGTGAGCACTCTCGAAATGGTCTCAGTGGCTGGTGTTCTCCTTGAGCTCCACGGCAAGTCGAGCTGTATGGACAGCTTGGCTGTCCATCACGGTCTTCCCAGTCATCAATTGGAGGCTGAGATTCACCTCCGCGGCGTTGTACCTTGGGTAACTCAGATCCGTTGCCTCCAAGTACCTCTCCCTCCACACGTGATGAGCTCACCCCTCCACCGGGACAATCGTGTATGGAGTGCCCTCCATAGCTCTCATGTGTAGCTGGCAGAAACACGACATGGTGTCGTGGCCTGCTACCTGCCACATCTACTCCGGTTGTCTACCTCTCATCGTGACAATGAACGGTGCCCAACCGGGTGGCGTAGGTTCTGCTGGAACTTCAACATGGATGGTCCATGTCTTGTTCCCCTCCTTGCTCTTCCTTGGCGAGGTAACGCGGCGACTCCACGTACCTGAAGTATTGAAGCATTAGCTTCAATAGTTCCGGATAACCGCTGCGGTGAGAACAGTGGGATACCACCCACCCTTTCTCCAGTTGTTTATCCTCTTCCATCGGTAGAAACATATTTTAAAAAGGTCAAATATTTATTTCAAAAGTAATTCATTGAGTTATAATATAATACATATCATTGAACTCATAAAACTTGGAAACACCAATCAAACATAAAACAATTTTGATTGCTGGTCTGCTGCCCAAACTGACCGCCCTGACCAGTTTCCCTTTTAATCTGATTTAGACCAGGCTAAATGCAAAACATGTTCTGGAGCTAAACATAAAAGTTAAAGTTAACTTCAGTAGCTTTCCAGAATGTATTTGCTTGGCCTCAGATGAATCCTGTTTCAAAAGTTATGAGATATCAAAGTTGATAGAATTTCTGGAGAAAATTGGACAGCACCTCCCTGCTTGAGGTACCGATTTGATCCAAGAATTCCAGTTAATTCTATCTCGAATTTGACAAAACTTTCTGTTACAAAGTTGTAATTTATATCATGAATGTTTCAGAACTACCTCATTTTCTACTTTTGGATTTTATGCAGGAAGTTATGCTCAATTTACAGAGAGTTACAGAGAGTATTTGCTCTGCCCTGTTTTCTGGACAGTTTCAACTATACTGCATTTTTCGACTAGTTAAGGGATGAAACACCTCTGGACATCAACAGAAAAGTTGTAAAGCTCTTCCAAAGCTTTCCATAAATTTATCATATGACCCCAACATTGAAATAAATTGACCTCTAACCTCTGTGTAACTACAGAATTATTTCAGCTGAAAACAGGGGACTCTGTCCTTAGTATCCTATAAGTTGAAAACTTGTTACTTTGAGCCTCCTGATTAAGGAAATAAGTTAAATCAAAGTTTTACAATTATGTTGGTCATTTAGTGGGGTTTGACGTTGAAGCGTCACCCAGTTCATGCCGGTACTACGTTCCTCACAAAGAAAAACCTATACCGGCCTTAGCCAGCTTCGTTATTTCAGTGGCAATAAAATGCCTCTCGCACACGTGTGATACTCATCTACCAATCCGTGGTTAGACTACCTGCAAATAAACCAAACAATCGTCAGGCTCGGCTGCACACCAAACCCGGTCCCAATACAGTTCATACAACCGTCCGTCATCATTCACACGGTTGTTCTCAAGCCATTCATGCCTTGAGCTACGTGTTCCGGTTACTAACCACGTGACGGGGTCTCCCATACTTGCCCGTAGCACACCAGGGAAGGGCGTTGCTCGAATACCCCAAATGACACAAAGAGTCGTAGAGGATACCAAAGCTGGCCGGGTTACCTGCGACCCGTGAGGCTCCACCCTTTAGCTTGTGCACACTGGTTGACAACGCTTACATGCACCCCCAAGACATATGACGTCCCGAGATGCATGATTTTCTGACATAAGCAAATAGGTTAGGAGTTGCCACTTGCTATACACTAATAACATCCTTATATGGGCTACTAACTCATTCCTTACCGAGTTTTTGAAAAGATGCCCATTTTAAGTGCGTTAAACAACAAGCGAGCTCTGATACCACACCGCGAGGACCCGACGGTCTCGACTAGCCCGGATCACGCTGAGGGGTGCTGTGTTGCACAGCACCGGATAACACACATAAAAGTTACAAAGCGGAAGTAAAAGTTTTATTACAATAAACCATTTTGAACATGTTTACCACGAAATATGTCAAGTCTACACTCACGGGTATAGACTAAGAAAAAGAGTTTGTAAAAGCCCAAGAAATTACTTGCTAGAGTGTTCATCACACCACCACACCAGCTCATCTTGTGGAATTCTTATGAACATTTGTGAAGAGCAAGTAAACACCATCAAGAGGGGGATTAGAGGAAAACCCATAATTCCAAAAAGTAGGAGCTCTTACACATAAACATGAGAGGCTGAGCTCACCCTTAGGCCCTAAATATTCTTAGGAGTGCTCATGCCAAGTTTCATGCAAATCCAAGCCATTTTGAGCCACTTTTGGAAACATTTGTAAAAAGGGCCAATTTGAATACAAATTCAAATTCCAGCTACTTTCATCACTTGGATTCAACAGTTGACTTCATATTCAAACGCAGAATATTTTTCTGGGTTAATCCACCAATCTTCATCCTCATTGGAGTTCATCTTATCGGGAGCTAAATTTGCATTAATTCAAAACTGAATTTGAATTTCAATTCAAATGTGAATCAAAGTTAGCTAAACCAACTTCAATTTGAGGTAATCAAATTCAACTCATGACTTGGTGGCTAAGTCTATCATTGAAGAGTGAGTAGCTGGGATTTTTGCAGCAAGAAATGGAGAAGAACTAGAGGGGAGAGTGTGGGACCCACTGGTCAATGACTGAGAGAAGAGAGAACCGCCTCTGTTTCCACTGAGAGCTGCCACCTCCCAACATTCCACGGCAATCCAACGACGAGCGCGCCACCTCCTGCTCGGGGGTCGAGTGGCCGAAGGATAAGAGCGGCTCTCTGTCCCCGTGACCGTTTTCCCTTCATCATTCACCCTCTCCCTCGCCCAGCCCGAAGGAAACTCACCGACTCCCGACCACAACTTCGGCCGCCCTCTATGCTCCCCGGTGCGCCGCCGTTCTAAACCGTTTCGTGGCAAACTTTCTACAGCAAAGAGGACTGCCTTACTCCGCTCAAACTCGCGGTGAAAACCCTACACCGTTTCATGCACTGTCGAGGGAGAATTTCTCCGTTTACTTTTCGGTGTTCAAAGAACCGAGCCGGCCGAGAATCCAAAATTCTTGGTGGTCAGTCCATACTAGCTCGTCTTTCCTTTAACCATACAGCCTAGGCCTTCCAACGGACCTCTAGGATCAACAACCGGCGAAAACCATCGACTAGGGTTGCTGTTCTTCGAGTTTTTCCGATCGCCACTGTTTTTAGCCCTAGGTCGATGGTGAGGTCCTAGCTCCGCCCATTTCCGTGGCATACTGACTCAAGATCATGTTCAACATGTCACCACGGAGCTGTAGGAGGAAACCGTTCCAAAATAGGGCACTGTGTAGCTCGGGCGACATCACCGGAGTTGGAGTCACTGCTGTCACCGTCGCGAGCATGGTTCTGGACATCGCCGAGCTTCGGTGAGTGCACCAATGTGTTCCTTGAGCGAAGTTGGGCACAGGCGGTGAGTTTCGTTGAAGGTCGTGCGGTAGAACGACCGGCGGCGAGCTCTTCGGCGAGGCGCCGCAGCGGGGAGCGCGGGTGTCGTGAGGAAGACGAATGAGGGGCCGGGTCCACCGGTCAGCCTCTGTTTTCCAGCGGGGATCCGGTTGTGGCTGGGAATTGGTGTGGCAGCGCGGGTAAAACCCCGTGGGATGCGGTGTCGCCGCGATCTCAGTGGGACGGTTTAAAGAGTGGGGCCACAACCAGAGTTTAAACATTTCCAATGATTTCAGAATTTAGTTCATCTTCAAATGCCTATAACTTTTGCTAGGAAGCTCCAAATTGAGTTAACAAATTTTTTTGGATTCAGCTCTTTGAGTACTATCCAGCAAAACAAGTTTCAGCTCATGAAACTTATTCCTTTTCCAGAGTTAATTCCCCAAAGTTTAAACTGTTGGAATATTATCTGGAGAATTCATTTATGGAAAATTCTGAAATTTGGCTAGGATGTTCATTTGAAAATCCTATAGTCACAAAGAAAATTTCAGATCCATCCAAGTTCATTTAGTCCCCCTAAAGGTGTGATTAAGTGAACTGCCCTGAGAAAATAGAAAAATGTACAGAAACATTTTTCAGAATTTTCTCAAATCTTGATCAGGGCATAACTTTCTCTAGGATTCTTCAAATCAGATGAGACCAACTCCATTAGAACCATCTCCAACTCTAGTTTCCAGAAAGTAATGGTTTGATCCATGAAAATCCCTGGAAATCCATAGAAGCTCTAGTGATGACCATTTAGGCTTTTATTTGTGCAGAGTTCGATTTGGCTTTGATTCAAATGAAATTTGGTCAAGTCTCTGGTTAGGTTCTTACCAAGCCACCATAAAAATTTCAGAGCCAAATGAGAAGTATAGCTAGAGTTATAGTCTTTATATATCAAATTCAAAACATTGCATTTAAATTGACATATCGATTAAATTGCTTACGTGTAGTCACTGAAGGCGAAGAGACCCCAGAAGTTTTGGACTTCCTACTTCAGTAGGAGACACTAACACCTCACTTAGCTAGGAGTATGTGTGTGCGTTAAGTGTAGGAACTGGATGATACCCCAAATGCATAACCAGATGGTTCCAAAAAAGAGAGTGGGTAGTGTCTAAGTCAGAGAGTAGATCATGCTTTGCTTAATGTTAATAGGCTTCGGTACAGGTCGAGCAGTTGGAATTTACTCGCGAGTATAGGGTTGGTCATACGGGATTGGTTCGAGTGATGTAAGATCACTTTAGTAAGAAACTGAGACTAGACAGGGGCTAAGACGCAGCAAGAGGAAGTCTTATGGGTGTAGCCCTGTCCGTGTTGATTGAGGACCGATTCGTGTGTGGCCCCTCTGAACAAGTTTTGAATGTACCGAAGGCATATCGGATATATGGGCCCCGATAAACTGATGTAACCTATACCTCCGTGCGTCGAGGCATAACGCACCGATTTATAGGTGTAGGTTGAGGGCAGCAAGGTGGAAATCCTCTAACGGGAATAGAGAGATGCTCCGTGTAGGGAACCTCCTGTCCATTTGGGTGCGACCGGTTCGACATTTGGGCTGTTTGGTGAAAGGTTGTCCCGTACGACATGGGGTGAGCATTCTGTGTGCAGCTCCGTGTGTGGGCGTACGTGATGTGCTATTTGGGTATCCCTACAGGTGTATATCAAGTCGATTCACCGTCTCTCATAGTTACGAGTACTGCTTGTTCGCTGAGTCGTGACGTAGATTAATATATGGAATGTTATAATTCAATATTGCTGATCTGAATAAATTGTATTGTTACATGTGTGCCACCAAATATTGCTTACTAAATTTTAGATTCATGAACCATTAACTTGTGGCTAAAAGGTGAATTAAGGATGAACATGTAGGCGAGTCCTTCACTACAGGGACACGACTGACTTACGATGACCGGAACCATCGTAAGTAAGTCAAAAACTGTCGTAAGTAGCTAACTTACGATGGTGACGAGCCGAAGTACTTATTTTGTCGTAAATAAGCTAACTTACGATGGCTACCATCGTAAGTTAAGTAACTTACGACGACGTCACGCATCCGTCGTAAGTAACGGCCCAGGCCACGTGGTGGCCCAAGCCACATTACATACCACGGCCTGCTTAGCGCCATCGTAAGTATCAGAGGCTAACTTACGACGGTTCCAGAGACCATCGTAAGTAGCAGAGGCTAATTTACGATGGCTTCTGGGCAGTGGCCGTAGTAAGTTATGTTTGTAATTTTTTTTTAAAAAAAAACAGAAACTGACTAACCTGCCTCGATGGCCAGCTCACAGAATAGACAATATAGATAAAATATATAGTTATAACAGCTAAACAGTCTCCAGAGCCGAACAAATAGATGATATAGAAAATATATAGTCATAGGGCTACACACTATCCCCTCGACTACCTCCGGAGCCGAATAAACCGTCTCCGCGCGTCCCTCCCGGAATCGGTAGCTGTGGCGATGGAGTCAAAGCCTCCATCACCGAACCCTGCAAAGTACATGAGTAGTTAGACATATTTTGGATTCAGATATCCATGCTTTTCTCTTTTTTCTCACTCTCTCCGTCTCTCTCTACTTTTCATCTTCTCTCTCACCCTGTTCCTCTATCTCTGTACCATCCATCTCCTTTTCCTGTCACTTTCACTATCACCCTCTCTCTCGCACTCTCTCTCTACCTCTATTGTAACACTCCGTCTCTCCATCTCACTCTCACCCTCTCTCACACTCCCTCTCTCTCCCTTCTGTACCACTCTATCTCTCTCTATATCTCCCTCTCTCCCTATGTTAAATGAATAATACAATATTAAAGTGTTTATTACCTGTACCAGAGGCACCTGTGCTGCAGGCTCCTGTGACGGGATGGCCTGTGGCGTCTGCCACGCAGGAATCGTGATCTGCTGGCCGTTCTATCAAGCTGAGGCCTATAATTGCGAAATATTAGAACATACATATTACTTAAATGCTATGAAAGTAAACTACAGTAATTTAAATTACCTACCTCCATCGCTGTCTACATCTGGGTCATGTAGGTGGCTTGGTACTCCTGGATGGCCCTCGTCCTGTCGAGCTCCTTCTGGGTTCGCGTTAGCCTCTCCTGCATGGCACGGAACTCCATGTCCCTCTGCGAGAGACGGCCCAACCGACGAAGCCTGCATTAATGAAGTGCCTCTCGCTGGTCGCGCCAACATCGAGTCGCAACTCCATCGAAAATGGCAAACCTACGAAAGAAAGAAAAATAATAAGTAAAAGAAGGAAGAGTGAAAAACATAAATCAAAGAGACCAACTCACCGGCCATGGGCCTTCCTGCCAGCATACACGGCTTGAGGGTTGATTGACACGTTTTCCCAATTGTACCCTTCACCGTGTATTTTGACGACCTCATGCCCGTACTTTTCCTAAAAATTACAGAAATGGTGTAAGCATGT
The DNA here is from genome assembly GCA_030760725.1 of Neostapfia colusana. Classification (NCBI taxonomy): domain Eukaryota; kingdom Viridiplantae; phylum Streptophyta; class Magnoliopsida; order Poales; family Poaceae; genus Neostapfia; species Neostapfia colusana. The sequence continues at coordinate 41,850,139 of JASWHV010000002.1, read as the reverse complement.
AAATAATAATATTTGTTATAATTAAATTGAAGAATTTTGAAAACTTACTAATCGATCGGTCGTGACCTAACTGCACTGCCCCGGCTGCGATGGGTCACTTCCCCTGTGACCTCTCTTCCAAACCTGGGTCGCGCTAGGCTGCTGACCGGTCTATCGGTCCTGTAGATATGTGTTAGTAGGATAAATATATTATGAACACATAAACAAACTTATAATACACTTACCATGCTTTTAGCCAAACGCAAATGACCATCGGCGCCATAACTGTGCTTCTGTCAGACCCTCTGGATCCTCGAGCCCTCATGGACTTAGCTTTGAATTCATCGTTAGACCAATACCGACAGAGAGCTCGGTATGCGTCGTGTTGACCCTTTAACCAGGAATACTAACCTGCACATATTTAGCATATCATTTAACTGTTAACATAAGTAACTATTGAAAATGTTTAACAATTAGAACTTACCTTTGCGTATTGATCCTCTGTCAAGTATGTGTCGGAGTCCCTTGTAAAGGGACCCCATTCCTGCTGCTGCTGATGCCGTTTCTGGTAGTCGTTAACGGCCTGTATGGGGGCGTACGACAACACCTGCGTCACGAGCTTCCGAACATTTGTGAGGAACACGATTGTCGCGTGCTCCATCGCTCTCGCTCATTTCCTCTAACTGGTACCTCAGCTTTAAGAAAGCCAACATTTAATCAATATGCATTAACAATTTAAATGAGTTGAAGAATGTAAACATTTAAACTTACCATAAAATCGTTCCACACGGCCCCCTGAAGGGTGACATGCACCTCGTGCGAGACATGATCGTAGTCGTCCCACGACAATGCAGGAACACCATCGATGACACCGGGATAGTGCAAACACACTAAAGCCCCGATGACACCGTTAACCTGCATGTGGTGTCCCTGGCCTGTGAACGAACAGTCGTACCAAGATGTGCAAAATTTGTTAACTCGGTAAGTAATGGTAGACATCATGAAATATGTAATAGTATATGACTTTTAACCTGTCTCCAACTGGACGAATAGTGACCCTCTCACGATGAACAGGAGGAGGAGCCGCAAAGTGGGTCCTCCTCGTCCGTCGCCTCTGCGCAGGCACCACGTCCGGTGACCCGGAAGGCTGGTCACCACTAGAGCCCGAAGGCTCCACGCTCGCCGGCTCCGAGGGCTGGCTAGCCTGTGGTGGCGCCCTAACCTCTGACTCTAACTCTGACGACTGTGAGTCAGGCTGCAAAATTGAAGGATTGATAAGAATAGATTATTTATAAGTGCAATTTAAAATAACGTGATTGAAAACTAAAGTTTACCTCTGTGCGCTGTAAGGCCACAGCTTGGCCCGCAAAGTCTGGAAGGTGCCTCATCAGCTGAGAGCGTCTGCTCGCACCTGACGAGCTACCTGAGAAGAGGTCCCATGACCGACTGAGGAACCCTCGTGCCCCCTTCTTCCCGCTCCCCTTTGATGACGACATCCTGTTGTAAGGAATAATTGATAAATATGCTAAGATAATATATACAAAATTAATGTTAAGTTAGTGAAGAAAACATTACATCATCAATTTCAAAATTCATCAACGTCATGATCATGTACCCTACTCCTTAAACTAGACCATCGATCTTCTTTCGTGAGTGTCTTGACTGGATTCACGGCTCGTTTCAGACTAGCTACGTAACCATCTGGGAATTTCAAAATTTTCAACCATTTGAGTACTTATTTCTTTTATTTAGGTCGAAGACAGAAAGAAGCATGTGGTTTAGCACCACTTCAGAGAGCTCAAGAGTTGGACGGTTACAAAGCTCTGTCAGGTTCTTTCGAGCCTTTATATTGTTTTTGTTTTGCCCGCCATGTCCATGCATGTGCTTATGATACATTCGCCCATATTACGCTCTTGATGCATGACATCAATGTTGTGCATCAGTATCAATGACTTCACATATGGTAGCTCCCATAGTACACATATATGTGTCCAATTGTGATCCTCTCCGTAACCGAGAAAATATCTAGGACGTCCTTTATCTGGCACCAGTTTGTCTAGCATATCAGATATTTCTGATCCGTTTAGCCGTTTCGGTGGTCCTTTAGTGACAACGTGTCTTTTTTAAAGACATTCCTCTGTTGCCTAAAAATGTGATTCGGAGGCAGGCAAAATCTGTGACAATCGAAGTAGCATATTTTTACTCCGTGAGTAAGTTGAAAACAGTCCGTGTCAGAAGCACATATCGGACACATCAAACGACCATGAGTGCTCCATCCAGAAAACATATCGTATGCCGGGAAATCATGGACGGACCACAAGTAAGCAGCTCGAAGGTTGAATTTCTGCTTCTTGTAACAGTCATACGCTTCGACTCCTGTAAGGGCCTAGGTTTTTGCACACATCCAAAGGTGTTCATCACACCACACACACCTCTCATTTGAGGAAACTTTATGAACACATTTGAAGAGCAAGTAAACACCATCAACATGGTAATTAGAGAATAAACTCACAAAATGCAAAAGTGGCATTTTCCACATGCGTCATATAGGGGCTGAGCATATGAAAAACTCCTACACATTGCTAGGGATGCTCATGCCAAATTTCACCCAAATCCAAAACCTTTTTGAGGTATTTTTGGGTATAACTAGAAAGAGGCTAGTTTGAACTCAAATTCAAATTCAAACTCCTTTTAGCCCATGAATTCAAAAGTGGGATCCATATTCACACTCAGCACATTTTTGTGAGCTCACACACAAATTTTCACTCCATTTGGAGTTGATCTTGACATGAACTAATTTTAGCAAATTCAAACTCAATTTGAATTTCAAACTGCATATGTGCTGAAAATATATTCAAACGCTCCATAATTTGAATTCTAACCAATTCAAATGGCCAGTTGGTAGATAATTCAAATGTCAAAGGGTATTTGGCTCTCTACTGTTTAGAGCAGTGGGGAAAATTCAATTTCAGAGGTTAAAAGGGGAGTGGGTCCCACTTGTCAGCCACACAAGCTAGTGAACCGACTGAAGTCACTGAGACTAGGTTCCTGCGCGCGCCCACTCGATCGCCACGGTGATGCACGCCGCTGCCACCTCCTGATCGCCGATCACAGTTGCAAACCGACGTCCTCAGCTATTTAGCCTCGAGCTGCCGACGGCAGCAGCCGGTTTTCACGCTGCCTCGACGTTTCCCGCACTGAGAAACCGAAGTAAGTCGCCGCACACCCCCAACTCACCACCCCGCCGTCGACCGGCCAACGCTGTCCTTCCCACCGCATGCTGAGGCCACAAACGGCACCGCTGACCCTTGCTCGGCGTGCTACCGCCCTTAGCTGCTCGTGATCAGCTTCTGTTGAGCTTGTCCGAGCCGACCTTCCACCACTCTGTCAACCCGAATGCTCCTCCGACTCGACGCCGTCGTCCGAGCAGCTCTAAGCTTCTCCAGTGCGGCAAACTGATCTCTGAGGTTAGCATCGAAGTCTAGTAGCTCTCCCCAAGCTCCCTAGCTCCCTCTTAGCGCCGGTTAGCCAGAATTTCAATTCTTCCGATGATCACCGTATAGACCACCGAGAACCAAAACTCAAAATTCATCTCGATCACTTGATCACAGGAAATCCTGGTCGAGCTGAAGCTAGAGTAGCACCTCACGGGTACCTCAGCCAAAGCCTAGCGATGATGATCAACCCAGTGAGCAGAGCACCTGATTTTGGCCACCGCCAGTGAAAACGGCTCGGGTCGCCGGTGAAGTCTACTTTCCCGGCGATCTCCGGCCAAGAGGAGGGCAGGATTAGCTTACCCGTGCCCCAGTGGTGCTTTGCGACCCATTGGTTGATCGTGTTCACCGATGAGGTGGTCTAGCACCATTGGACCCGAGCTCATGTTCCGCCACCACCGTCGCCGACTATGTTCCCGGAGATGTAGAGGCACGAGAAGTTGCCCGGCGTGTGCGACGTGCTCCAAGGGTCACGTAGGAAGAAACCGTGTCGAGAATTAGGCAGTAACGGCCGAGAACGGACCATGCCACCGTCGCTGTGCGTCGCACGCTCGGGCGCTGGCGGGAGGCTGAAGAAGACACTGTGCATGGGACCCACGTGCAGTGTTTTAAACATTTCCCCAATTTTCAGATTTAGTTCAAACTTCAAATCCACATAACTCCAAATCAAGTGGACCAAATTTTGTTGGATTCAGCTCTCTGAGTACTTTCCAACAAATCAAGTTTCACTTTATGAAAATCCTTAGTTCTCCAGAATTAATTCTTCAAAATCTAAACTGTTTAGAATTTTAACTGGAGAACCCATTGGAGGAAAAATCTGAAATTTGTCTAGGATGTTCATAAAAATATCCCTGCACTACCATAAAAATTTCAGATCCATTTGAGCTCATTCGATCCACCAAATGGTGTGATTAATAAAACTGTTCCAGAGAAAATAGAAAAATGTCTTGAAACATTTTCAGAATTTTTCTGAAATTGTTTAGCTCATATCTTTGGCTAGGAAGCTTCAAATTAAGTGAAACCAACTCCATTAGAACTCTCGGAAAATCTAGTTTTCATAAAGTCATGGCTTGCTCCATGAAAATCCCTAGAACACCCTAGGAGCTCCAATTAACGCCAAGTACATAATTATTTGTGGAGAGCTCAAATGAGCTTTTCTGCAAATGAAACTTGGCCAAGTCTCTGTTTAGATTATATCCAAACCACAGTAGAAATTTCAGAGTCATTGGGTCTGTCTAGCAAGACTTATAGCTCTCATAACTTTAACTTCAATTCAAATGTGGTTAAATTGACACATATTTGTATTTATCACATGTAGTCGCTAAGGTTGAGGAGGAACCCGAAGTCTTAGACTTCGTCACTCCAGAGGAACATTTAGTCTACAACCAAGAGCAGCAAGGCAAGCTTCGGTTAGCATTAACCATTTTTACAAATTTTACTGTTTTGAGAACTTAATTTGAGCACCCACTTAATTTTTGCATTAGAATCTTGTTTGAAAACCCAAATGCATAGCCAAGAAAACCCTGGGTTGGGCTTAGGTTTGTAAACCTCGATTAGCTACTGCAATGCTATGATAGCGTAGGATTTGGTACAAGTCGAGTAGTTGGAACTACTCGCGAGAATACGCTAGGGGCGCACTACTCGGGTAAAGGTAGCAAATGAAACACATGGCAAGAAAAATGAGACGGAGCGGGGAGTAAGGGAAGCAGGATGTTGGGGCCTGGGTGCCATAGTTCCGCTTGTGTTGATTGAGGACCGAGCCGTGTGCGGGCCTGTTGAACAAGCTATAACAATACCAAGACCTACCGGATATATGAGAACCGGGAAACCGATGTAACTCGGGTAGCTGGGTGTTGAGGCATAGCTGGTCGTTCAGAGGGTAGGTTGGGAGCTTCAGATGTATATCAGCTGGCAGCACTGAGGATGCGCGTGCAGAGACCTCTTGCTCGGGACGATTGGACCGGTTCAACATTTGGCTGACCGGTGAAAGGTGGTTGTGTACAGCATCCGTGATGGTTGCTGTAGGCAACATCGAGTACGTGCGTGTGTGATGGGTTATTTGGGTAACCCTGCAGGTATAAATTGATTATAATCGCCGTCCCTCACGGTCAGTGAGTACCACTTGTTCACTGTATCATGACGTAGAAAGAACAAGCTAGAGTCATATAAAAGTTGCTGATTGAAAGCTATACCTTGATTGTTAATGACTTGCTGTAGTTCAGAGCCAACATTCCGCCCCATAGAGCATCGCGGGTCTGATCACCGTCCTATAGAACTTCCCTTTTAGCTTTTGTGGGACTTTCCTATCACATAGGATTCCAGAGGCTTGTCGCCATTTCATCCACCCTACCTTGATCCTGTGGCAAACATCCTCATCAATATCGCCATCGCTTTGTAACATTGATCCTAAGTATAAAAAAGAGTCCCTTCTAGGTACAATTTGTCCTTGTAGACTAACATTTCCCTCTTCACGACCAACACCACTAAAGTCACACCTCATATACTCGGTTTTGGTCCTACTAAGTCTAAACCCCTTGGACTCTAAGGTTTGTCTCCATAACTCTAATTTCTTATCAACACCATCTCTAGTTTCATCTACCAGCACTACATCATCAGCAAAGAGCATGCACCAAGGGATATCCCCTTGTATATCCTTCGACACCTCATCCATCACCAAGGAAAAGATGTATGGGCTCAAAGCTGATCCTTGATGTAGTCCTATCGTGATAGGAAATGCATCAGTATCACTATCACTTACGTGCACACTTGTCCTAACATTATTGTACATATCCTTGATATGGGTAATGTACTTTGTTGGCACTTTATGTTTCTCTAGTGCCCACCACATGACTGACCTTGGTATCTTGTCGTATGCCTTCTCCAAGTCGATGAACACCATATGCAAGTCCTTCTTCTGCTCCCTATATCTCTCCATAAGCTGACGAAGCAAGAAAATCGCCTCCATTGTAGACCTACCAGGCATAAAACCAAACTGGTTTTTAGTGACATTGGTCACTTTCCTCAGGCGGTGTTCAATCACTCTCTCCCAAAGCTTCATAGTATGACTCATAAGCTTAATACCTCGATAATTAGTACAACTTTGAATATCTCGTTTATTTTTGAAGATAGGTACTAATATACTTTTCCTCCATTCTTCAGGCATCTTGTTTGACCGAAAAATGTGGTTGAATAGCTTTGTAAGCCATACTATTGCCACGTCTCCAAGACATCTCCACACATCAATAGGGACATCGTCCGGGCCGAGGGCCTTTCCTCCTTTCATCCCTTTTTAAGGCCTCCTTAACCTCAAACTCTTGTATCCTTCTCACGAACCGCCTGTTGGAGTCATCAAAGGAGTCATCCAACTCAACCATAGTGCTCCCATTCCCATCATTGAATAGCCCATTAAAGTAATCACGCCATCTATTCTTAATCTCTTCATCCTTCACTAGAATGCGGTCAGTCTCATCTTTGATGCATTTAACTTGATTGAGATCCCTCATCTTTCTCTCACGGATTTTTGCTACCTTGTATATGTCCTTTTCACCTTCTTTTGTCTCTAGTCTCTCATATAACTTATCATAGGCCTGTCCTCTTGCCTTACAACCCGCCTTGCATTCTTCTTGGCCTCTTTGTACTTAAGCATGTTGCTTGCGCTTCTATCGTTATGCCAACTCTTGTAACACTCCTTCTTCTCCTTAATGGCCTTTTGTACATCCTCATTCCACCACCAAGTGTCTTTATCCACATGTTTCTTTCCCTTTGTCACACCGAACACATCACTAGCTACCTTCCTAATGCAAGATGTCATCTTCATCCACATACTATCTGCATCTCCATTTTCTGCCTAGGGTCCTTCTGTGATCACCCTATTTTTAAAGGATTCTTGTGATTCTCCCTTCAACTTCCACCACTTTGTTCTTATGATTTTGACACCTTTGTCCCGCAAAGAACATGTATGGAAGCGAAAGTCAGCTACCACAAGCTTATGTTGTGTCACAACACACTCCCCGGGGATCACCTTACAATCTAGACACTCCCGTCTATCCTTTCTCCTAGTGAGGACAAAGTCAATCTGGCTAGAGTGTTGGGCACTAGTAAAGGTCACTAGGTGAGATTGCCTCTTCCTAAAGAGGGTGTTAGCTATCAACAGATCTTAGGCTACGCCAAAGTCTAGGATGTCCTTACCCTCTTGATTTCTATCGCCGCATCCAAAACCTTCATGTACTCCCTCAAATCCTAGGTTAGTTGCACCCACATGACCATTGAGATCTCCCCCTTTGAGGAGTTTCTCGGTTATCGGTACACTACTAACCATATCCTCCAAGTCCTCCCAAAATTGCCTCTTAGCACTCATGTTGAGCCCAACTTGTGGGGCATAAGAACTAGTGACATTCAAGACAATGTCCCCAATTACTATCTTGATTAAGATGATCCTATCCCCTCGTCTTCGAACATCCACTACTCCATCCTTAAGACTCTTATCTATTAGAACACCTACGCCATTCCTAGTCCCAGCCGAACTAGAATACCAAAGCTTGAAACCGGTATTCTCGACTTCTCTCGCCTTTTGACCCGCCCATCTAGTCTCTTGTACACAAAGGATATTTACTCGTCTCCTAATGGCAACATCTACTAACTCACGTAGCTTCCCCGTCAAGGATCCTACATTCCAACTACCCACCCGAAATCTATGTTCCTTGGCTAGCTTCCTTACGCTTTGCACCCGTCGAGTAAGATGCAAAGACCCTTGCTCACTTATCACTACATCTGGGCGATGATGTAGTGTGCCACTAAGGTGGTGGCGATCCGGCCCTTGCTCATTTAACACCATATCCGGGTTCCGATATGGCGTGCCACTAAGGCGGTGGCGACCCGGCCCTTGCCCACTTAACACCATACCCGGGTTCCGATATGGCGCGTCGCTAAGAGGGTTATGCCCCCAACGAATTTCTATTGGGTTTCATTTCCATGAGAATGGATAAGTGTAGTTGTTGGCTCGCCAAGCCTATCACAACCCCTCCTCCTTTACCCGAGCTTGGAACCGGCGATGTCATTACAACATAGGCGGAGTTTCTTCAATCATAACTTCCTGAAGAAAAATCTAAGACTATCATATGATACATTTTTGGAAAGGTTAGGAGATGTGTTACATCTTTATAATTCAAATGTTTTGCAGTTACAACACGGAATTCAATGGAATTTGAAATTCAAACAGCAACATTCAAAGGAGGTGCTGTTGAAATTCTTCCAGCAATTCTGTTGACTTTTAATTAGCATAACTTTTTAACCAGAGCTTATATGGAGGCAAATCAATACTTGTTGAAAATATACTGAAGTTAACTTTAACTTTGGTATTCAACTTGAGTTATGAAAATGCCAGGTAACCGGTCAAAATCTGGGATATGTAGAAACTGGTCATTTTGGGCAGAGGGATGGACAGTTGAACTCATTTGAGAGATTGTTGTACCTTGGGGGGTTTGATTACTCCCAATGGGGTAGAACATACTCATGAGTGGTTATCTTCATCTAATGAAAGATTTGAGTATATTACCTACTCAAGTTCTTTCGCTAGAGACCATGTTTGTGTCGTATTGAAGATAAAGGGTAGTATACGTGATGACAAAGCGTTATTAACGTCTCGTAGTGATCAAATCTAGTTGAGATGAACTTCCAAAGAGGAAGTCCGGCAATTTGGACTTCACTGATTGGTATTTGGTCCAGTAATGGTGTAGCTTGTGCAAATTTATTACATTATCCATGTACGAGATGTATCGCATGTTTCCAGTCATTATGTTTTACTCCTATTTTATGAACTGCATGACGTATGCTGTGGGACTGATTTTATTGTCGTATAGTTGCAGATGGTTCGTAGCCAGACCATGCATGAGGTTGGGGGCTCTATTCAGCAAGGGGATGATGACTCCCAGCCACCTGCCTACGACAACACCCTGCAGCAACAACCACCACTGCCACCTTCGCTTACGCTAGTGGATGTGATCTCGGCGCTGGCGGACTATCGTGAGGAGCAGACCGACCTCCTCCGCACGATTGTGCAGAATACGTCCCAGGCAGGGGGGGCGTCAAGAGAGGGGGCCTCGTGAGCCCCACATCATGACGTACTGAGATTTCATGAGTACGCATCCTCCGGTGTTCACCGAAACCGCGGAACCACTGGACGCCGACAACTGGCTGCGGACGATCGAGTCCAAGTTCGGGCTGCACCAATGCATGGAGCGGCAGAAGACTCTATTCGCGGCACAGCAGCTTCACGGTGCCACCGGTGTGTGGTGGGCGAATTATGTTGCCTCAGTACCTGCTAGCCACGCCATTGAATGGCAGGAGTTCCTGGAGGCGTTCCGCGCCTATCACATACCTCCCAGGATGATGAAGAGGAAGTTCCAAGAGTTCTTGAAACTAAAGCAAGGCAGGAGGAGTGCCCATGGCTACTCCCGTGCGTTAAACCATCTGGCGCAGTATGCGTAGGATTATATCTCCACCGAGGAGAAGAAGCGCGAGCAGTTGTATCGGGGTTTAAACCCCAAGATGAAGACTCACCTCGTGCAATGCAATCGCGGCACCTTCAACGACCTCGTCAATACCGTGATTATGCAAGAGGATGCTCAGCGTAAATTGGAGACTGAGCAGCGGAAGCACAGCGCTCCACCGAGCAGCAGGGGTGGAGCTCCTCAAAAATACCGCATGGTGTATCGGACACCATCCGGTCATCAGTGGCATCCACCGGTGCGACCTCAACAGTTTGGGGTCGTCCTTATCAGCCACCCCCATTCCGACCGCTGATGCCACCACCATGACCGCAACAGCAGCAGCTGCAGCAGCAGAAGGTACCCCGGGCATTTCCACCGCCACAACATGCCCCAGGATTCCGTCCACCGGTCAGCGGAGGACCACCTTGCTACACATGCTACACGTGTGGCCAGGCGGGTCATTTCTCGAAGGACTGTCCACAGGGCGGAAAAGCAGCGGACAAGCCCAATATCAAGGCGGTGCTCGAGGCTGACCTCCAGTCAGGAAGGGAGGTCAGCGAACCTGGGGCGTTCGTAAGCTCAACAATGAGGACGCCCCGGAAAGAGAGAACGTGCTGGCGGATACGTTCACTCTCAACGATCAAGCAATCATCATTTTATTTGATTCTGGTGCCACCAACAATTTCATAAGTGCATCATATGTGGTTAAGCATCAGCTGCAAGTCTTTCCAAACGAGTGCTCATATATGATCTGTTCACCGGGAGGGAAAATTGCAGCAAATGTGATGATTCCAAAAGCACCACTGTGCTTAGGTGGGAAGATATATCCCACTACTATGATTATTCATGAGGGGCAGAATGTCATGGCTAAGTTACCATGGCGCTGTCCTAGAAACTTTGGCACGGACGGTTCATCTCAACTCCCCACTCCACCGTCCGCATTCCCTCATACTAGACAATCCAGTCCTGGAAGTTTCAGCCGCCTATCATACTAAAGCTCCCAAGTTATAGGACATCCCCGAAGTCCGAGAGTACCCCGACGTGTTTCCGGATGATCTTCCGGGCAAGCCACCTGAACGGGATGTAGAGTTCAAGATTGAACTTGCACCCGGGACTACCCCAATATCATGGAGACCGTACAAGATGGCTCCGAATAAGCTGGCTGAGTTGAAAGAACAACTCAATGACTTGTTGAGCAAGGGTTTCATTAGGCCGAGTTCGTCGCCTTGGGGATGCTCGGCGCTGTTCATCAAGAAGATGGATGAAACCTTGAGGCTGTGTGTGGATTACCGGCTGCTCAACGCCGTCACCATCAAGAACAAATATCCACTGCCCCGCATTGACATCCTATTTGATCAACTTGTGGGTGCAAGTGTGTTTTCAAAAATAGACCTTCGCTCCGGGTATCATCAAATAAAGATCCGGGCGGAGGATATCCCGAAGACGGCATTCTCGACAAGATATGGACTATATGAATATCTCGTCATGTATTTTGGTCTCACCAACGCTCTGGCACATTTCATCTACCTCATGAACTCGGTATTCATGCCGAAGCTGGACAAGTTCGTGGTGGTGTTCATTGATGATATCTTGGTTTACTCCGAGTCAGAAGCTGAACACACTGAACACTTGCGAACTGTCCTTCAATGATTGCGGGACCATAAGATCTATGCCAAGTTCAGAAAATGCGAGTTTTGGATCAGCCAAGTGCCATTTTTGGGACATATCATCTTAGCAGAAGGCATTGCGGTTGACCCAAGCAAAATTGAACAAGTGCTGAAATGGAAAGCCCCCACTTCTGTCCATGAAGTCAGAAGCTTCATCGGTTTAGCGGGATATTACCGGAGGTTCATCCCGAGCTTCTCCAAGCTTGCTAAGCTAATGACAGAATTATTGAAGAACGGGACGGAATATGTTTTAAACTCAGCATGTGAAGGAGCGTTCCAAGCATTGGTGAAACATCTCACAACAGCCCCGGTCTTATCTCAACCGGATACGACCAAGCCTTTCAGACGTATGTTGTTATGCGTCCGGTATCAGGCTTGGCTGCGTGTTGATGCAAGAAGGACGTGTGGTCGCGTATGGCTCATGCCAACTGCGAAACCACGAGCAGCACTATCCGACTCATGATCTTGAGCTCGCTGCTGTGGTTTTGGCGTTAAAAATGTGGAGGCACTAATCTCCTGGGGAAATTGGTGCATCTCTACACCGACCACAAGAGCTTAAAATATATCTTCACCCAAAAGGAGCTGAATATGAGGCAAAGGGGTGGTTAGAATTAATCAAAGACTATGAGATTGAGATTCATTACCACCTCGGCAAGACAAATTTGGTTGCCGACGCGCTGAGTTGGAAAGCACATGTCCATAACCTCACCATTACACCGATGGAAGAGGAAGAGCCGAGTTTATACTTGGTTCCATATGGTTCACTCTATATACTTGCTCTCATCCCTACCATTAGGGAGGATATTGTTGCAGCTCAGAAGGTTGACAAGGGCATGGGACATCTCCGGAGACGAATACACAGCGGAGATATCAAATGTTTCCAGAAGATTGATGAGGGGATGCTATGGTTCAATGACCGCATAGTCGTACCCCGGAATATGAAGCTGAGAAAGAATATCCTTGATGAAGCTCACTTGTCTAAATTCTCCATTCATCCAGGCAGCAACAAAATGTACCAATATTTGAAGAGTAAATTTTGGTGGACACGGATCAAGCGGGAAGTTGCAAAGTACGTATCCGAGTGTGATACGTGTAGACGAGTGAAAGCGGATCAAATGAGGAAATCAGGCCTGTTGCAACGCCTGAAAATTCCAGCATGGAAGTGGGAAGATGTGATCATGGATTTCATTGTGGGATTACCCATGACTTTTAACAAGCATGATTCCATTTGGGTAATCGTTGATTGGTTAACCAAGTCGGCTCATTTCATTCCCATGCATACACATTGCCATGCCAGCAAGTATGCGGAGTTGTACATTGCAAGAATCTTATGCTTGCATGGGGTACCCAAGACCATAATCTCAGATCGAGGGGCACTGTTCGTGGCTCGTTTCTGGGAGCAGTTGCACGCTGCTTTGGGTACTAAGATGATTAGAAGCTCCGCCTATCACCCTCAGACAGATTGGGGAACTGAGAGGGTGAATCAAGTGTTAGAAGACATGTTGAGAGCGTGTGCCATACACCATTGTAGAAATTGGAATGATCATCTACCATTGGCAGAATTCTAGTATAACAATGGCTATCAGGCGAGTATCAAGATGGCACCATATGAGGCTCTCTACAGTCGCAAATACCGCACCCCATTGAACTGGTGCGAGTCCGGTGAAAGGGTAATGTTCGGGATTGATTTGGTGAATGACACCGAAGAGCGTGTTCGGATGATTCAAGCAAATTTGAAGGCCACCCAATCCCGACAGAAAAGTTATGCTGATAAGTGGCGTAGGCCGCTGCACTTCGACGTCGGGGAACACGTGTACCTCCATGTGTCTCCGATGAAAGGCGTGCACCGATTCGGCGTAAAGGGGAAACTCCCTCCCCGATTTATTGGACCCTATGCCATCACCAAGAAGTCGGACCAGTGGTGTATTGACTGGGACTACCGGCGTCTCTCGTTGGTATTTACAATGTTTTCCATGTTTCACAACTGCAGAAATGTCTGAAGTATACGGCTACTGTTCCCACTGAAGACATTGGCAAGTTGCAACCGGATTTGACTTATGCTGAATATCCGGTGGAGATTATTGATGAGAAGGCTCGGACCATGCGTAACCGAACGCTGTGGTTCTACAAGATATTGTGGAGCAACCACACCGCTGAGGAAGCGACATGGGAGAGCGAGGAGTTCCTTCACTTAAACTACCCGGACTCATGGCATCTTATCACGGGTAATTCCTCTTACATCTTCGTCTCTTCTTTTGTAATCTCTTGACGAGATTCTTTTAAGGGGGGAGGGATGTAAAATTCCAAGAAGTTACTTGCTGGAGTGTTCATCACACCACCACACCAGCTCATAAGGTAGAAGTCTTATGAACATTTGAGAAGAGCAAGTAAACACCATCAAGAGGGGGATTAGAGGAAAACCCATAACTCCAAAAAGTAGGAGCTCTTACATATAAACATGAGAGGCTGAGCTCACCCTTAGGCCCTAAATATCCTTATGAGTGCTCATGCCAAGTTTCATGCAAATCCAAGCCATTTTGAGCCACTTTTGGAAACATTTGTAAAGTGGGCCAATTTGAATGCAAATTCAAATTCCAGCTACTTTCATCACTTGGATTCAAAAGTTGACTTCATATTCAAACTCAGCACATTTTTATGAGTTAGTCCACCAAATTTTCATCCTCATTGGAGTTCATCTTGTTGGGAGCTAAATTTGCATTAATTCAAAACTGAATTTGAATTTCAATTCAAATGTGAATCAAAGTTAGCTAAACCAACTTCAATTTGAGGAAATCAAATTCCACTTATGACTTGGGGGCTAAGTCTATCATTGAAGAGTGAGTAGCTGGGATTTTTGCAGCAAGAAATGGAGAAGAACAAGAGGGGAGAGTGTGGGACCCACTGGTCAGTGACAGATAGAAGAGAGAACCGCCTCTGTTTCCACCGAGAGCTGCCACCTCCCGACATTCCACGGCAAACCGATGACGAGCGCGCCACCTCCTGCTCGGGGGTCGAGTGGCCGAAGGATAAGAGCGGCTCTCTACCCCGTGACCGTTTTCCCTTCGTCGTTCACCCTCTCCCTCGCCCAGCCCGAAGGAAACTCACCGACTCCCGACCACAACTTCGGCCGCGCTCTCTGCTCCCCGGTGCGCCACCGTTCTAAACCGTTTCAGGGCAAACTTTCTACAGCAAAGAGGACCGCCTTACTCCACTCAAACTCACGGTGAAAACCCTACACCCTTTCATGCACTGTCGAGGGAGAATTTCTCCGTTTACTTTTTGGTGTTCAAAGAACCGAGCCGGCCGAGAATCCAAAATTCTTGGTGGTCAGTCCATACTAGCTCGTCTTTCCTTTAACCATACGGCCTAGGCCATCCAACGGACCTCTAGGATCAACAACCGGCAAAAACCGTCGACTAGGGTTGCTATTCTTCGAGTTTTTCTGATCGCCGCCGTTTTTAGCCCTAGGTCGATGGTGAGGTCCTAGCTCCGGCCATTTCCGTGGCAAACCGAGTTCAAGTTCATGTTCAGCATGTCACCACGGAGCTGTAGGAGGAAACCGTTCCAAAAATAGGGCCCTGTGTAGCTCGGGCGACATCACTGGAGTTGGAGTCGCCGCTGTCACCGTCGCGGGCATGGTTCCGGCCATCGCCGAGCTTCGGTGAGTGCACCAATGTGTTCCATGAGCGAAGTTGGGCACAGGCGGCGAGTTTCGTTGAAGGTCGTGCAGTAGAACGACCGGCGGCGAGCTCTCCGGCGAGGCGCCACCGCGGGGAGCGCGGGTGTCGCGAGGAAGACGAAGGAGGGGCTGGGTCCACCTGTCAGCCTCTGTTTTCCAGCGGGGATCCGGTTGCAGCTCGGATTCGGTGTGGCAGCACAGGTAAAACCCCGTGGGCTGCGGTGTTGCCGCGATCTCAGTGGGCCGGTTTAAAGAGTGGGGCCCACAACCAGAGTTTAAACAATTCCAATGATTTCAGAATTTAGTTCAACTTCAAATGCCTATAACTTTTGCTAGGAAGCTCCAAATTGAGTGAACCAAATTTTTTTGGATTCAGATCTTCGAGTACTATCCAGCAAAACAAGTTTCAGCTCATGAATCTTATTATTTTTGCAGAATTAATACCCTAAATTTTAAACTGTTGGGAATTTTATATGGAGAATTCCTTTATGGAAATTTCTGAAATTTGACTAGTATATTCATTTGAAAATCCTTGAGTCACAGGAAAAAATTCAGATCCATCCAAGTTCATTTAGTCCCCCTAAAGGTGTGATTAAGTGTCTCAAATCTTGATCAGGGCATAACTTTCTCTATGATTCTTCAAATCACATGATACCAACTCCATTAGAACCATCTCCAACTCTAGTTTTCAGAAAGTAATGGTTTGATCCATGAAAATCCCTGGAAATCCATACAAAGCTCTAGTAATGACCATTTAGGCTTTTATTTGTGCAGAAAACTCAATTAGGCTTTGATTCAAATGAATTTTGGTAAAGTCCTTGGTTAGGTTCTTACCAAGCCACCATAAAAATTTCAGAGCCAAATGGGATGTATAGCTAGAGTTATAGTCTTTATATACTAAATTCAAAACATTGCATTTAAATTGACATATCGATTAAATTGCTTACGTGTAGTCGCTGAAGGCTGTGAGGGGCCACGCCTGGCCCGGGAATCGCAGTGGGTGGTGCCGTGCGATGCGGTACCCACCAGCATACACGAAAAGAGGCTTAAGAACATATGACACCATTTTGTTACTCAAGATAAGTTCTTTTACAATATAACGTACACACACAGTGGAATTAAAATCTAAACTGGACAACTACTCACTCTCGACCCTAACTACGCCGAAGAGAAGTCGTTCAGCCCATGAACGCGTCCTACTAGTTTCACCAAAGAAAGGCAGCGGCTAGGTTTCCAATGAGTATAACGAGCCGTGAGGTTCGTCGTCTCACCGAACAACCCTCTTCATAGCAGGCATCCTGCTACCTGCAAAACAACTCAGAAGCAACCGTGAGCACTAAGGCTCAGCAAGACTTAACCGTCAATCCTAAACATGTAACTCTACATGCAAGGGTAGTAAGACAATAGGAACATGTATTTGCAAAAATGAAGCTTGACTAAACTTGATCCTTATATTCAGATTCTTATAGCCTTCATTTTAGTGGTCCTCACGCCTCACAACACCGGAAGTCCACAATATAACAAGAAACACTTATCCCGATGTTGCTAGCCTAAGGTGGAAATGAACTTTAGTTGGCACTATCTCTAATTTAGTCAAGGTTTCAAAACAAAGATTAATCCATAAACAGCAAGTTAAGAGACTTATTTCCTCTTCTTACTACGTCACGGCGCAGTGGGCAATTATGCTCAATCCTCTTCCGCGAGTGACGGTGATTCGAATCAATAACAACCCGGAATACACGACATATACACCCGCCTCGAAATACTCTCTCAAGAGCTTGTTCTTACGTTGTATGCAGCAACCTTTCACACAACACCCCGACATAGAAAAATGTTTTGCGCCGAGCAGGATGGTCCTCTACGCGGACACGTCGAAGTTGCCCGCTAAAGGATTTACACCTCCCGCCTTCTCAACGCCATTCCCACGTGAAAGATGAGTTTCTATATCATGGTCCATCGAGTTACATCGGTTTCATGGGTCCCATACCCCACTATATATCCGGTACAGCTCAATCTTGTCAAGCATGGCCGCATACATACGGTCCTTAACTGACATGGACAGGGCTACAACCAACCTCCACATTTGCCTTACCATCCCAGTCCAGGCCAAATGTGGTCTCAAGCATTGTCACACCCATCGCAGGTCGAGACCAACCTTGAGCGCTCCATACTACCGGAACATCCCCGTCCCCATCTCATTTTCATGAGGATGCTCTTATCATCAACCTCTTGCGAGTAACTCCATTACTCAAACATTCTCGCGAGTAGCTTTTTACTACTCGATTTCTACCGAGCTAGCTACAACATTAGCCTAGCGTCTACGACGAGGCAAAGCCTACACTAAACCTTCTACTCAGGGATGTAATAGCCATGCAAGTGGGTTTCAATCATCCTAGACATAATGCACAATATCAAGTCTAATAAACATGAGGCGAAGTAAAGCAAAATTTAAAACAGTAACGATATGCAAACCGGGGCTTGCCTTGCTCAAAAGTTTTGTTAGAAGATAGGAGTTAGTCTTCCTCCGGAGAATCTGCCAAACTCGTCACGAGATGGAGATCCTCGCTGCAGAGTCGAGTCCTCGTCGAATGTCGACATCACGTGCTATTAAGATGATTTATGCACATGTATTCAAAAGCAATTTAGAAAATGATTCAAAGCTGTTGTACAAGTTAACTCACACCTAAAAGGGAGAAACAACAGCAAGGTTTCTGTTGTTGGATCTACAACCTTAGAGATGATGAAAGCTAGGGTGAAAAGAGATACTAGTAATCACCATGTGATTAAGTCCATTATATGAACACTTAAACCTAAAAGATGGTAGCTCAAGTTCCAAGGTCCAATGAAGCTGAAATTTTAACCACAGCTTCTATGGAATGTATTTAGGCAGTGTGCAAAAATTGAGCTCATGAAATGGCTTCATGTGAGCACAACAAATCCTTATGTGGTTTTCACTAATCTGCCTTTACCCCCTAGGTATTAAGCTTTACTATGCTTGCCAAGTAGACTTTTTGTGAAGTAAAAAATGTCCTGAGTCCATAGGAATTGGCTTTACCATTTTTGGAGTTTCCTACATAGAGATATGGATTTTACAAGGATTGGGGAAAAGCTGAAAATGTCTCTGTTCATTTTCCCATTTTTCAGAGACATAAGGAATAAACACATTATTTGACCAAGCAAATTAGGTCCAATGCCTCTGAAGTTTTTAGTGGAGTTCAAGGAATTCTGGAAGAATTTCCTGCCCAAATTTTGGAATTTTCCAATAAACAGAACTCCTGTAAAATTTAATACAATATTTTCCTTAAATGAATTAATGAGCCAAATCCAGGGATTTTCATAAACATTGGGCTGCACCACTGGATAGTACTCTTTGAGAGGAATCCAAAAAAATTGTTTCACAATTTTTAGACACTCCTACACAAAGTTATGGCTCTCCAAAGTTTGAACTGAATTGGGAAAATCTGGAAAAATGTTTAAATGCTGACAGTGGGTCCCACCTGTCATCCCTAACCTTCAGCCTCGCGCCAAACAGGGCAGTGGCGGCTCCCTCTGGCGAGGTCACCGGAAAGACACTTTCCAGCCACCTCCCAACCCCCTGCTGGCCGCCCTACCATTTTCCACCATGCTGAACCTGTTGGTGAGGTCACCGGCGGCTGAAACTCGCCGGAAAACAGGGCGCACCGGCAACAGCAAATCCTAGGGCTCCGGCGAGGTCGTGCACGATGAATTCTCCACCAAATGGTCGGTTCTTGGGCTCTAACGCACCAGGGAATCGTATAGAAGACCGACATGAGGTCTAAAAAAGCCAGGGAGCGCTCCAAACCTATCAGCACCGTGCACCCGACATGGTCCAGCGGTATACCCTCAAAAGGAACTCGGATTCCTCGCTCTATACTCAATTTCTTGGTCTAAAATGAATGGAGGCGATGTGATAGGCAGATAAGATCCTGTATGTGAAGTTTTAAACACTACACACACGATTTGAGGACGAATATTGCAATTCCTTACCTCAAGGTCAGTTTCTGCCGCCCTGGAGAAAATCTTGAAATTCTCCCTCTGTAATCAATGGCTAGGGCTGAGCTTCGGAGGTGAACAACTAGACTTGTTGGTGCACCGATTGGGTGGCTTGCTTGGGCGTGGTTTGGGCTGCCCACGGCGACCAGTTTGGTTTACTTCAGTTTCAACTCGGGAGCAGTGGAAATTTTGCTGTTTCTAGGCACCAGTGAGCTCGGGACGGTGGAGGAAAGGTGCTAGACGGCTAGAGCACTCATGGGCGAAGGCTTTTTCTGTGTGGAGCTCGAGCAAAGGGAGCTTGGTTCAGTTGGGCGATCAGAGGAACAGAGCAGCGGCTGGTTCTGTTCTGCTCGGGAGAAAATCTCACGGGAGCGAGGCAGAGCGAGGAGGAAGAGAAATGGCTTCGGTGCACTCGCTTCGTGGAGGATCAGATCAAGCAAAACAATCAAGCAAGCAGGAGCTGGCCTCGGTGGAACGTCGCCGGTGAGCAGGAGGTGGCGTGCTCCTGTGAACAGAGTCGGTTTGCATTTTTTTTTGTGAGACTGACCGGTGGGGTCAACAACCACAATTCTCCCTCTTATCCCCCATTTCAATTTAAAATAGCAAACGAGCTCTAAATTTAATCAAACTTGGAGGATAGGGCAAAAGAATTACGAGGAACTCAAATCTGAAATCATATTTTGAAATCGAGTTTGTTTGGTTCAAAATTAAAATTCAAGTTTGTATTTGAACGTGCCCTCATTTAATTCTCGGAATAAATAGTATATGAAACCTAAAATTCTCCAAATTTGAAACTTAGGCTCTTGAATACATGAGAAATGCATCTATGATCTCACATACAGAAATTTGGACAATCTGAATAGGAATCCTTTCAAAAGATTCAAAATGGTGTTTAGATTTCCTCCACTCCCCTCATAGAAAAGGGTGCACATGAGGTAGATTTTTTGGGAGTGTAATTCTTTCCCCTAGGTTAACATGTGTCGAGCATAGGCTAGAGAAATTTTTTAACCCCCTCACATGTCCATATTTGTGTTCATCATTTCATGTGACACAACTATAGCCTTTTATCGCCTTAACTTTGTTTCATAAGTTGAAATCAAACTTTACAAAAGTTAGTGCTGTTACATTCCTCCCCCCTTAAAAGAATCTCGTCCCGAGATTACAAAAAGAAAGAGGAAGGAAGAAAAACTACTGGACATATGGTACAAACAAGTCTGGAAAATTTAGACAGAGAAATTCCCCGCTTTCCCACGTGGCTTCATCAGCGGTGTCGTTGCTCACAAAACTTTGTAAAATCGCAATGTCCGATTTCTTGTGGCGCGAGTCTTCTCGTCGATAATCTGTATCGGATACTCAGAATAAGTGAGATCCGGTTGAAGATCCTCAATGTTCTCCATATGAACTGCGGTTGGGTACTTAAGACATTTCCGCAGCTGAGAGACGTGAAAAACATTGTGAATACCTGAAAGTGACGTCGGTAACTCCAGACAATAGGCCACGGGTCAGCATATCTCAGTGACAGCAAACGGCCAGATGAATTGTGGAGCGAGCTTTCCCTTCGCTCCAAAATGATGAATCCCTTTCACCTGAGAGAAACGAAGATACACGTGGTCTCCGATGTCAAAGTGAAAAGGTCGACGTCGTTTATCTGCATATCTTTTCTGCCGAGATTGAGCAGCCTTTAAATTGGCTTGAATCACTCACACTCGTTCCTCGGCTTCATTCACAAGATCGATCCTGTAGGCCACTCTCTCGCCGGACTCACACCAATTCAGCGGTGTGCGGCACTTCCGGCCATAAAGAGCTTCATATGGGGCCATTTTGATGCTGGATTGATAACCGTTATTATATGAGAATTCTGCTAACGGTAGATGGTCATCCCAATTCTTCCCATGATTGATGACACATGCCCGTAGCATATCCTCCAGAATCTGATTTATCCTCTCCGTTTGACCATTAGTTTGCGGATGATACGCTGAACTCTGAATTAACTTGGTTCCCAGTGAAGCATGTAGTTGCTCCCAAAATCTGGATACGAACAACACACCACGGTCAGACACGATGGTGCGGGGAACCCCGTGTAAACACACGATTCTCGAGATGAACAGCTCCGCATACTTCTTTGCCACATATTTGGTATGGAATGGAATAAAATGAGCTGTCTTGGTCAAACGATCGATGATTACCCAAATAGAATCATGCTTGTTGCTGGTCATGGGTAAACCGACGATGAAGTCCATACTTATGTCTTCCCACTTCCATGCTCGAACCTTCAGCGGTTGAAGTGGTCCGGCTTTCCGCATATGGTCGGCATTAACCCGTCGACACGTATCACATTCGGATACATACTTTGCAATCTATCTTTTCATCCGTGTCCACCAGAACTAAGATTTCAAGTCCTGGTACATCTTATTGTGTGACGCCCCTGTTTTGAGAGAGAACCTCTCGGAACTTAGACTGATGCGTATGTGTGCTCAGGATGTTCATCACACATACACATATAATCCACAAACTGAATTTCAGAATAATACCACGAATGAATAAGATTTTATTACAATGTTTCATGAGTCTCAAAACTCATTCTAGCAGCGGGAAGTCTTATTCTAGCAGCAGAAGTCTTTATTCTAGCAGCGGAAGTCTTCTAAAGTATTGCGGAAGCAACTGAGCAGCAGCAGCGGCTCCATCTCTACTCCACAGGCAAGGTTGAGGATAGATTACTCCTAATATTCCACGTGGTCTTCATAGTACTCCTCTCCTGTTGCTGATGATGAAGTAATAATGTAAGTTTGAGTACATCATGTACTCAGCAAGTGTGGGAAAATAAGATATGTAGCTCACAACAAGGAAGTTATAAAAAGGCTCATTGCAGAAAGCAATGTTTATTTCACAAAACTTGATAAAAACAGCAACTAGCTTTAAATGAATGTAATCCCAACATATATTTAAACATAAGCATACCTCCATCATGATTCACCTCTTTTCATATCTCATCCGAACATTTATCTTTCTCAACATGCTCATGAATACCATCTCGTATTCACTACCATCTCATCTCATATTCAATTCTGTCTCGTACCGAGACCAATGCTCATTGCCATGACTCAACAGTCATGCAACCAATTTCATTACCCGGACTCAACAGTCCCGAAACCATTTTCATTACCAGGACTCAACAGTCCCGAAACCAATTCCAAAGATCAAACCAAAATCAAACCAATTACCAAACCAATACCATCCCATCTAATCATGGAAGTTGTCCAGGCGCTCGTGACCGTAAGCTCGGCTATCATGATAGTTTTAGACTCTGTAGAGTTTGCACCAATTTACCACAAATTTGTGATTTCATCACCCGTCGGCGACTGCAGAACCTCCATTATACCAATACACAACCGTCGGTGTATGACCAAGAGATCACAAAATAGCCTTTACAAAGGGGCTACTAGATGTATGGACTCACTAAGGTTTCACCAGCAGGCTAGAATCTCCAATTCTCCCACCCACGGGTCCCCTCTTGTGCCTAGAAGGTCCCAGGGCAGTCCTCACTCGACTCCCATTCCCCACGCATTCCATGGTCCATAACAATCTAGTAACTTACCTAATTAGTCAGCTAAGCCGCACCCATACTTGGCCTTGTGGTGGCACTGTATTCCTGGCATGTGCTCGCATGAACCGCTCCTTAAATCTACGGCAAGTAAACCACCATCTCATTCTACCTCATCCACAAACCAAGCTTGCCTAGATCTCCCTCCGATTCATGTCCATTATCAACATCAATTTCTTATTACCATTATTCACACGAGTGCAGTTAACTAGACACATCTATCTCACTTCCCGTATCCCATGGACTCAGCAAAGCATAAAAGCAAAAACCATACCCGACTCATTAACTTTCCTGGTGACAATGATGGTTAACAAAACTAGTAAACTCCTATCAAAGGGTTCCCCATCATGATGACTCAAGCACACACAACTTTTTGCAAACAAAGCAGTTTTCAAAACATGGGATCAATATGGTCAAGGGGCACTTGCCTTGTTCTTGCGGCTTCTGTTGTTCACGTATCTCAAATTCCTGGTGCTGAATTCTGTCGTAGACAGCTCCCTGAGCTTGTTCCTCTATTTATGATCACACACATACAAGGTTCACAGCAATCAATTATCATGCACAAACTTTATTCAAGATGCAATGATGCATATGCATGCTAACCCTATGATGCAGTTTTTATTAGATTAGTTTGTACGTGTTCTTGCATATTTGCATGGGTTTGCATGGGGTTTTACGATGAACAGAGGTGTAGAGATCAAATGTGTACGTGGCGATGATCTTGAATCCAGATCAAACCGATCAACACGTGATCTGTCCATGAAAAAGCTTCTGTCCAAAAGGATCGAAGAACAGATGCAAAGAAAACGCGATGATGTCGTAAGGTGGTATTGGAAACCTACTTTGCTTCCTTCGGGTCCTCCCTCCTAGCAAAAACAGATCGTCGTCTCTCTTCTGGCGGCGGCGATCATGTCTGGGCTCATCGGTGGTCTCTCCGGTGGTCAAACTCCGGTGAAGGGGTTTAGCTCAGCGAGTTTGGGGCTAGGGCTTCTAAGTTGTTGGCTTAGAAAAGATGTTACGACCAAGGGGTTGTTTCGGGTTCTATTTATAATCGGGAAGAGAAGAGTCCTAATCTGATTGGATTTCGAATAAGAGTCCTATTCAAATTGTTTTTGAATCTTAACAACTCATCTTCAATTGATTTGGTGTCGTAACAACGTGGAATTCGTGTCAGTTTCCTTCCGTGTCGGTATTCCCACGCGTACAGAAGCAAAAAGCGCTTCAGATCTCATCACCTCCGCGGTGATGAGCTCCGGAGGCTCCACGTGTCCTGCGGGAACCAAGGCTCCCTTTTCCGCAGAGACAAGCTCCGGTTGTGCCGCGTGTCAGGCGGGCGACACCTCCCTCTTCCTCAGAGGCGAGCTCCGCGTGCGCCACGCGTCCTGGCGGGCGGGATCTCCCCTCTTTCCAGAGACGAGCTCCGCGTATGCCATGTGTCAGTTCCAGACCTCCCCCTCTTCGGAGGTGAGCTCCGATATTGCCACGTGTCAGAGCCGGACCTCCCCTCTCTTCGGAGGTGGGCTCCGAGAATGCCATGTGTCCAGTAGCGCCAGACTTCCTTTCTCCTCAGAGACAAGCTCCGAGGTCGACACGTGTCCAACAGTGACAGACCTCCCGGAGGTGACACGTGTCCGGTGGTGTCGGACCTCCCGAAGGCGAGCTCCGGAGGTGACACGTGTCCAGTAGGACCGGACCTCTCATAGGTGTGCTCCGAGAGTGACACATGTCCCGCGGGTCGGACCACTCAGAAGTGAGTTCCGAGAGCGACACGTGTCCCGCACGGCTGGTCCTCTCTCTTCCGCAGTGACTAGCTCCGAAGGCAACACGTGTCCTACGGGGCTGGCCTCACTCCTTCAGCAGAGACGAGCCCCGAGCCTGCCATGTAGCCAGTTAGTGGTGGACCTCTCCCCCTTTTGTGGGGATGAGCTCCGAAGGCGCCACGTGGCCTGTGAGCCGCGGGAGTTGTCTTCGGCGCTTCTCGGAGGACTTGAATTTGCTCTTTTTGGCTATCTTTTTTATTCTTTCTCTACTTTTACTTATTTAAAAAGGTTTTCCTCTACATGAAATATGTATTCATACATGATTATGAAATTGAGGGTGTCACAAATCTACCCCCCTTAAATTGAATCTCGCCCTCGAGATTTGCTAGTGGAGAATAGATGAGGGAATTCTGCCTTAATGTCTTCTTCACGCTCCCATGTGGCTTCAGCTTCGGTGTGATGGCTCCATTGTACCTTGCACCAACGGATCACTTTGTTCCTCGTGACCCTTTCCTTCACGTCCAAAATTCAGACAGGGTGCTCTACATATGTCAGATCCTCTTGAAGTTCAAGTTCATCCATCGGTACTTGCTCTTCTGGTACTCTCAAGCACTTCTTGAGCTGGGATACATGAAACATGTCATGCACGTCGGAGGGGTGCGTTGGGAGCTCTAGTTGATAGGCTACTTCCCCTTGCTTGTCCAAAATCTTAAATGGCTCGATGTAGCGAGGTGCTAACTTGCCTTTGACGTTGAAACGTCGTTGGCCTCGGATAGGCGATACCTTAAGGTATACGAAGTCTCCTACTTCGAAAGTCAACTTCCTTTGCCTATTGTCCGCATAGCCTTTCTGTCGTGACTGAGCAGCCTTCAAGTTCCCCCGTATTGTTTGGACTTGCTTCTCAGCTTCTTGCAGCACTTTGGGTCCAAACACTTGGTTCTCTCCGGTCTCGTTCCAAAACAATGGCATTCTACACCGTCTACCATATAATGCTTTGAAAGGCGACATCTTCAAGCTAGCTTGGTAGCTGTTGTTATAGGAGAATTCGGCATACGGCAAGCTCCTATCCCAACTACGCCCATGTTTCAAGGCGCAAGCTCTCAACATGTCCTCCAAAATTTGGTTTGTCCTCTCGGTTTGTCCATCAGTCTGCGGGTAGTAAGCGGAGCTAAAATTTAGTCGTATACCCATAGCTTTCTGCAGCTTCCTCCAAAATCTAGAGGTAAACTGAGAACCCTGATCTGAGACTATCCTCTTACAGACTCCATGGCGGCAAACGATTTGCTCCATGTGCAGCTCGGCTAGTTGTGCAACGTTCTACTTGATCTTTACAGGAAGAAAATGGGCAGTTTTCGTCAATTGGTCCACGATAACCCAGATGGAGTCGTAACCCGATCGAGTACGTGGTAATCCGATGATGAAATCCATACTGATGTCCTCCCACTTCACTCGGGTACCTTCAAGGGTTGCAACAGTCCAGCGGGTCTTTGATATTCGGCCTTCACCCGTTGGCATGTTTCGCATAAGGCAACATATTCAGCTATGTCCCTCTTCATACCATCCCACCAATAACAAGTTTTTAGGTTCTTGTACTTCTTGGTAGTCCCGGGATGTATGGAATAAGGTGAGTCATGTGCCTCCTTTAATATCGTGTCGCGGATGTGCTTCACGTTAGGCACACAAATCCTTTTTCCTAGCCAAAGCGTACCCTTCTCGTCTTCCTTGAAGTCCTTCTCTATTCCCTGTCGGATCCTTTCCTTGATTTCCTTGATCTCCTCATACGCTGCTTGGCCATCTCTTATCTCTTGTTCTAATGAAGAGTGGAGTTCCATCACTTCCATCTTGTTCAAGAATCCGAGATGTAACCGTTCGAACTCCTTGCGTAGCTCGAGCGGTAGCTCTCGAACCGTGAGTTGGTGACATGCTCCCTTCCGGCTCAATGCATCGGATACTATATTGGCCTTTTCAGGGTGATAGTTGATTTCAATATCATAATCCTTGATGAGCTCCAACCATCGACGTTGCCTCAAATTCAAATCCGTTTGGGTGAATATGTACTTGAGGCTTTTATGATCTGTATAGATCTCACATCGATGACCAAGGATATAATATCTCCAAATCTTTAATGCATGCACCACGGCTGCGAGTTCCAAGTCATGTGTGAGGTAATTCAGCTCGTGCTTCTTTAATTGTCGTGAGGCATAGGCTACCACTTGTCCTTTTTGCATGAGCACGCATCCGAGCCCTTGTCTTGATGTGTCACAATATATGTCAAAGCTCTTGCTCATGACAAGCAATACCAAAACAGGCCCTCTGGTCAGCCTTTTCTTGAGCTCCTCAAAGCTTTCTTGGCACGTTGGGGTCCACTGGAACGCCTTCCCCTTCATCAATAGCTCTGTCGTAGGTTTCGCTATTTTGGAGAAGTCCTTGATGAAACGTCGGTAGTATCCAGCCATCCCAAGAAAACCCCGAATATCCCTCACGTTTTGCGGTTGGTTCCACTCCAGAACATCTCCCACTTTTCCGGGATCAACCGATACTCCTTCCCCAGAGATAATGTGGCCTAGGAACGATATCTCCTTTAGCCAAAATTGACACTTGCTGAGCTTGGTATACAATTGATGCTCTTGCAGTTTCTGCATGGTCAATCTCAAATGTTCTTCATGTTCCTCCTCACTTTTCGAATACACCATGATATCGTCGATGAAAATCACGACGAACTTATCCAAGTACTCCATAAAGACCTTGTTAATGAGGTGCATGAAATATGCCGGTGCATTAGTTAACCCAAAAGACATGACGGTATATTCATATGAACCATACCGTGTTCGAAAGGCAGTCTTGGGTATATCGGAGGGCTTAATCTTCAGTTGGAAGTATCCCGACTGAAGATCAATCTTGGACAAAGCTCGGGCTCCTTTCATTTGTTCAAACAGGTCCTCTATGCAGGGCAAAGGGTATTTGTTCTTGATCGTCACCTCATTGAGAGACCTATAGTCCACGCACATCCTTTGGGTTCCATCCTTCTTGTCTACGAAGAGCACGGGGGCTCCCCATGGTGACGAGCTTGGGCGTATAAATCCCTTCTCTAACTGCTCCTAGATCTGCTTCTTAAGTTCCACTAGCTCGTTAACGGGCATCCTATAGGGTCTCTTTGCTATAGGTGCAGTTCCAGGTACCAAGTTAATGGAAAACTCATTGTCCCGGTCAGGTGGCATACCTGGAAGTTCTTCTGGGAACACGTTCGAGAACTCTTGAACCACAGGAATGCTTTCCAGGGTTTCTTCTTCGACGTGGTTCAACGTCGCCTTCTTGGTTGCTGGTTGGGCTGACTCAAACTCAATACGGGTACCATGCTCGTTTGTCAACTGCACGCTCCTCTTAGCACATTGGATTACCCCATTGTGTTTGCTTAACCAATCCATTCCGAGTATTATGTCAAGCCCTTGGGAATCCAAGACAGCGAGGTTGGCAAGGAAGTCTACCTCCCCCCCCTTATTTTAAGGTTTACTTTCGGACATACTATATTAGTCCTCATCTCTCCACAAGGAGAATTAACCAACATAGTATATTTCAAGTGTGATATGGGTAGATTATACTTGGCAACATATTTGGATGATATGAATGAATGTGATGTTCCAGAATCAAATAAAATGGTGGCTGGGTTGGAGTTGGCAAGGAACATACCAATCACAACGTCCTCAGCCTGTTGCGCTTCGTCAGCAGAGACATGGTTCACGTTGCCGCGAGCGTAGTTCTGCTGTCCACGGTTTCCTTGATTGGCTCCTCCATTCGGCCGTGGGTTCTGCTTGGGCACGTTGCTTGGTTGTCCAGGACCTCTCTTCGGGCACTGGTTCACAAAGTGTCCCGTCTACCCGCATGCAAGGCATGCCTTGTTGCCCACGACAGCAGGTTTGTTGGGGCGGGGGTTTTGAACAGGAGCGCCCATGTTGGGTCGGGGCGCAGGAGGCAAAGGCACTCGAGGTTCTTGCTTGACAGGACGTTGCTGTGGTGGTTGATTAGGACGAAAAGTAGGAGCGGACGATCCATACTGCGGCGCAGCTGGGGGCATGTACCGGGGACATACATTGCTCCCTTGTGGCCGGTATGGCATCTTTCTTTTGCCCTCTTGCTCGATCTCTCAGATCTTGATCTGAACCACTATGACTTTGTCAACTAGCTTCTGGAAGTTAGCATAGTCATTGTTGAGGAGCTGAACCTGGATCTCATTGTTCAACCCTCTCATGAACAAGTACTGCTTCTGTTGGTCTGAGTTGACATCTTCGGGGGCATACCGTGACAGCTGCGTGAACTTGTTAAGGTACTCATTCACGCTCTTCTGTCCTTGGCGGAGACCTTCAAACTCTTGTCTTTTGAGCATCATTACTCCAGCAGGGATGTAATGAGAGCGGAAGCTCTCCTTGAACTCAGTCCAAGTAATAGTCTCTGGGTCGACATGAGCATTGCATAGAGCGTCCCACCAATCAGTGGCTGCTCCCATAAGTTGGTGTGATGCAAAGAGAACTTTCTCTCGGTCATTGCACTGAACTATGGAAAACTTCTTCTCCATGGACTTCAACCAATCATCGGCCTCCATGGGGTCATTAGCTTGAGCAAAAGTGGGTGGTCGAGTCCTCATGAACTCTCCCAGTCGGTTGTGAGCCGGCGGGGGTGGCGGTGGTGCTGGCGGTGGTGCAGGACCGGGGTTGTTGTTGTTGTTGGCTTGCACCTGACCCGATGTTTGGATCATTGTTTGCATAAGCTGGTTCTGCATAGCCATCAACCGTTCTAGGTTGTTTGCACCGGATCCGTGGTTGTCATTCTTAGAAACCTCAATGTGGTCATCCTCTTGGTTGCCACGGACGTTTCTCCCTTGACGGCCGGCGTTTCCTCTCACCATCTGTGAGAGAGGGTTGAGTAGAATAGAGGTTAGAAGTTTAGATGGATCCCCTAACTATATGCATCAAGGTGGATGGACTATATATCGTCCTATATGAGAATGTGAACAAGTGCCGAAGCATCTCACACCTCTCCACTATGTGTGGATATGGACAACGCTGAACATCCCACAACTCACACTAAGCACACAAGAACAACAATCATCACAAAAAGTTTCATACAACTCCTATTTAAGCTTATTCAATGGGGGTCCTATGTGGTTTGGGGTGATACCAATCTGTGATTTCACCCTATTTCAAGGTGGTTTTAGGTGATACCTATGGTTCCAATCTGTGATCCAACTATGGCTTCTACCTAGGCTTGCATCTTATGTCTTGGTGGTTTTGATGCCAGTCTAAGCGTTCTACCTAGGCTTGCATCTTATGGTCAGCGTGGCTTCTAATACCCATCTGGAAACTATCTAGGCTTGTGACCTACGATCAACCGTGGCAGGTTGATACCAATTTGTGTTTTCTATCTAGGCATGTGACCTACGATCAACCGTGGCAGGTTAATACCAATTTGTTCTTTCTATCTAGGCGTGTGACCTACAATCAACCGTGACTCTGATACCAATCTGTGACGCCCCTGTTCTGAGAGGGAACCTCTCGGAACTGAGACTGATGCGTATGTGTGCCCAAGATGTTCATCACACATACACATATCATCCACAAACTGAATTTCAGAATAATACCACGAATGAATAAGGTTTTATTACAATGTTTCATGAGTCTAAAAACTCATTCTAGCAGCGGAAGTCTTATCTTAGCAGTGGAACTCTTATTCTAGCAGTGGAAGTCTTTATTCTAGCAGCGGAAGTCTTCTAAACTATTGCGGAAGCAACTAAGAAGCAGCAGCGGCTCCATCTCTACTCCATAGGCAAGGTTGAGGATTGATTACTCGCCTAATATTCCACGTGGTCTTCATAGTACTCCTCTCCTGTTGCTGATGATGAAGTAATAATGCTAGTTTGAGTACATGATGTACTCAGCAAGTGCGGGAAAATATGATATGTAGCTCACAGCAAGGTAGTTATAAAAAAGCTCATTGCAGAAAGAAAAGTTTATTTCATAAAACTGGATAAAAATAGCAACTAGCTTTAAATGAATGTAATCCCAACATGTATTTAAACATCAACATACCTCCATCATGATTCACCTCTTTTCATATCTCATTCGAACATTTATCTTTCTCAACATGCTCATGAATACCATCTCGTATTCACTACCATCTCATATTCAATTCCGTCTCGTACCGAGACCAATGCTCATTGCCATGACTCAACAGTCATGCAACCAATCTCATTACCCGGACTCAACAGTCCTGAAACCATTTTCATTACCAGGACTCAACAGTCCCGAAACCAATTCCAAAGACCAAACCAAAACCAAACCAATTACCAAACCAATACCATCCCAATAACCATCCCATCTAATGATGGAAGTTTTCCAGGCGCTCGTGACCATAAGATCGGCTATCATGATAGTTTTAGACTCTGCATAGTTTGCACCACTTTACCCACAAGTTTGTGATTTCGTCACCCGTCGGCGACTGCAGAACCTCCATTATACCAGTACACAACCGTCGGTGTATGGCCAAGAGATCACAAAATAGCCTTTACAAAGGGGCTATTAGATGTATGGACTCACTAAGGTTTCACCAGCAGGCTAGAATCTCCAATTCTCCCACCCACGGGCCCCCTCTTGTGCCTTGTAGTTCCAGGGCAGTCTTCACTCGACTTCCATTTCCCGCGCCATCCACGGTCCATAGCAATCTAGTAACTTACCTCATTAGTCAGCTAAGCCACACCCATACTTGGCCTTGTGGTGGCACTGTATTCCTGGCATGTGCTCGCATGAACCGGTCCTTAGATCTACGGCAAGTAAACCACCATCTCATTCTACCTCATCCGCAAACCAAGCTTGCCTAGATCTCCCTCTGATTCATGTCCATTATCAACATCAATTTCTTATTACCATTATTCACACGAGTGCAGTTAGCTAGACACATCTATCTCGCTTCCCGTATCCCATGGACTCAGCGAAGCATAAAAGCAAAAACCATACCCGACTCATTAACTTTCCCAGTGACATGAATGGTTAACAAAACTAGTAAACTCCTATGAAAGGGTTTCCCATCATGTTGACTCAAGCACACACACCTTTTCGCAAACAAAGCTGTTTTCAAAACATGGGATCAATATGGTCAAGGGGCACTTGCCTTGTTCTTGCGGCTTCTGTTGTTCACGTATCTCAAATTCCTGGTGCTGAAATCCATCGTAGACAGCTCCCTGAGCTTGTTCCTCTATTTATGATCACGCACATACAAGGTTCACAGCAATCAATTATCATGCACAAACTTTATTCAAGATGCAATGATGCATATGCATGCTAAACCTATGATGCAGTTTTTATTAGATCGGTTTGTACGTGTTCTTGCATGTTTGCGTGGGTTTGCATGGGGTTTTACGATGAACAGAGGTGTAGAGATCAAATGTCGACGTGGCGATGATCTTGACTCCAGATCAAACCGATCAACACGTGATCTGTCCACGAAAAAGTTTCTGTCCGAAAGGATCGAAGAACAGATGCAAAGAAAACGCGATGATGTCATAAGGTGGTATTGGAAACCTACCTTGCTTCCTTTGGGTCCTCCCTCCTAGCAAAAATAGATCGTCGGCTCTCTTCTGGCAGCGGTGATCGTGTCTGGGCTCGTCGGCGGTCTCTCCGGTGGTCAAACTCCGGCGAAGGGGTTTAGCTCATCGAATTTGGGGCTAGGGTTTCTAAGTTGTTGGCTTAGAAAAGATGTTACTGTGAGGACCCTGCCCCGACAGTCTAGGAATCGCATTGGATGGTGCCATGCGATGTGGCACCTAACAGCATATCACCGAAAAACATACATACACAACAATACATGTCTTTAATACATAATATTGTCTCATTTTACAAATAATGTATAAGTGTACATTAAAGTGGAAGATAAGAATACACTCATATACTATAGCCTACGCTAAGCAAAATGAAGCCATCCGGCCCGTGGATGCCTCACACTAGCGCCACATCAAAAACCCGGCGGCGTGCAGGGTTCCAAAGTGAGACTCACACCCCTCATTGGGTGCGGCCCCACTCAGATCTCCCTTCCTCCCTAACGTTGCCTTATGCAACGTTACCTGCAAAACAATGGATCAACAAACCGTGAGCTTATACTCAGCAAGACTTAACCGTCTCCTTAGTCATGAAACTCTACATGCTAAAAATAGAGGGCCGAATATAGAAGTTTGCACAAAATATGAACTTGAGCTAGAGGAGAGTCCTTGTTTTCAGTTTTAAGCAACTTTTATAGCCCTCGCGAAATTTACATCGAGACTCCACAATCAAACAAGAAATGCTTCATCTCGATGTCACTTGCCCGATGTGAAAGTAACTTTAGTGAGCTATCCTAGACTCATAAAGACCTTGAGCCATTACCGTCGAGACTCCAAAATCAAACAAGAAACGCTTTGCCTCGACGCTACTAACCCAAGGTGGAAAATAAATTTATTGAAAGTGTTGAGGATTACTCACAAAGCATATTAAATGTTTTCCCAGTTTACTACTACGTCACGACTCAGTGTACAAGTATGCTCACTACCACGAGCGACAGTGATTGCAATCAAAAACACCCGGCTAACACGACACGTACGCCCGTACTCGACGTTGCACACAGCAACCACCACTGACGTTGTACGTGGCTGTAAAAGCCCAAGAAAAGGGACTTGCAAAAAACTTTTCATCACCTTACAACACCACAGTTTTTGTTGTGGATATCTTGTGAAAAATTGTGAAGAGCAAGTAACCTCCATCAAAGGAGTGATTAGAGGAGAAAGCCCTAACTTTCACAAAGTAGGATTTCTACACCTGAACATGAGAGGTTGAGCTCACCCCTAGGACTAGAAAAGTCTTGGGAAGGTTCAAGCCAAATTTCATGCAATCCAACACCTTGTGAGGCACTTTTGGAGACAATTCAAAAATAAGGCCAATTTGAATGTAAATTCAAATTGCAGCAGCTTTCATAACTCAAATTCAAAAGTTAGCTTCATATTCAAACTCAGCACATTTTTCTGATTTAGCCCACCAATTTTCATCCCCATTGGAGTTCATCCTGTCGGGGGCTAAATTTGCAATAATTCAAAACTGAATTTGAATTTCAGTTTAAACATGAAGCAAATTTAGCCAAACACAGTTCAAATTTGAGAACTCAAATTCAAACCAAGACTTGGTGATTAAGTCTCACATTCAATTGTGAGTAGCTGAGGATATTTTGGCACAACAGAATTGAGAAAAATGAAAAAGGAATTAGAGGGGAGGCCCCACCTGTCAGCAGTCTTAGCAGAGAAGTCTCCCCAGTGATCCTTTCTCCTTCGGCCGAAACCGCGCGCCAGGGCATGGCAGCACCGGTGCCCGATCACCTCACCCCGCTACCTCCTGGTTTTCTTCTCTCGCGCTGGCAATCAGGCAGCAGCTCACCCTCCTCTACGTGAACGCTCCCCACGCAGCTGAGCCGAGCGTGTTACCTTCTTCCTCCCGACCAGCAAGCGCACCGGGCTCTGCTCGCACATCGGCGCCGCTCCTCAACTCTCCACCGTACACCGGCGCTGCTCCGCCTTTGCTCGAGCCCCCAATACAAAAAGTGAGCACCAACACGTTCCCTAGCTACCCATCCCGCTACATCGCAGCGTTAGTGCTTCGTTTAGCCACAAATCGACGATCGCCGCCGAGAACCGAGGCCCACCGGAGGGAAACCGAGGTTTCTCTCCGTGGACAGCACACCACGGCCACTTTCACCGCCTGATCTCTACACCAAAGAGGTGCGCCTTAGTCTCCAGATCGTGTAGCTGCAACCCTCATAGCAATTGATCGACCGAGCGCGGAGAATTCCCAAGATTTCCGAAAGCTAGTGCATGCGGGTAGGGTTCGGTCTACTCCGAAATTATGATTTCACGGTCCACCCCAGCTCGGGCGAGCTTGCACCCATCTTCCTCACTTCTTAGCGGCCCTCCCCGAGCAAGAATCAAGTGGTATGGTCCAGAAATGACCGGGTTCTTGTTGTTTTTCGGGCCGCCATGGAATAACAGCTTGGGTCACAGTGGAGCTCTATGTTGCCGTCCTTTTCATCGGGTTTGGCGGCCATTTTCCACACCCTCGAGCTCCCGTAGTGCTCTCTGATCATTTCCCGATCGTTTTGATGCGGTATAGCGCATTCCCGACCACGCCGGAACCATAACAGCCGCTGCCACCGTCGGGCACCCTGTTCCGGTGAGCTACGGCCGCCGGCGACCCCCGAGCCGAGTTCAGCATCGAGAGTTAGGGTGGGGCGGTGAGTCCGAGGTCGGGAGATGGCCGGGAAAGCAATTCCGGCGACGCTCGCCGGAGGATGCCGCCGCGGGCCTCTGTTTAGCCGGAGGTGGAAGACGACCCGGCGAGTCCCGCATGTCAGTGACAGAGAGTTTGGTTCTGATCTGCTGCGGCTGGTATCTCTTGCGGCTGCGCGGGAAATGTCCAGTAGCCCCGTGTGGCCTGTTCCGGCAAATGACACGTGGTCCCCTGGACCCACAGTCAGCATTTGAACATTTTTAGGATTTTCAGATTTCAGTTCAAAGTTCCAATAGCCACAACTTGGGGTAGGAGAATCCAAAAATTGTGAAACAAATTTTGTTGGATTCCTATAATAGAGTACTATCCAAATATGAAACCCAATTTATATGAAACCCATTATTTAATTCTGGAAAATTCTTTAGAACTTTTTAGAAAAAGAATTTTAGAGGGAGTTTGGTTTATCAAAAAATCCTCAAATTTTGCCAGAATATTCTTTAGGATGTTAATGCACCCCTGTAAAAGTTTCAGACCACTTGGAGTTGATTTGATCAGGGCAATTCAGATTTGAAGGTGCTGTGCTCAATTGAATACAGAAACATTTTCAGAGAATTTCCAAAACTTGGAAATTCAGTTCTGGACAAAACCTTAGCTCCAAAAATGCTAGGAAAATTCATGCAAACTCTATGAGCTATAATTGAAATTTTAGTTCACTAAGTTTGGCATGAACAGGGGTGTTATCTCAGAATTAATTCTTCTTTGCTTATTTTCTAAGAAAATTATTATGAACAAACCACCCAATGAAAAGTGCTAATTTATTGTCCAGAGGGTTTTATTGTGACAAGGAACTCACACAAAAATTCTCAGATCCATTGGAGCTCTGGATCACCCCTGTTCTGTTTAACCACTTGAGGTGGTCAATATAGAAGAGGGGGAAGACCACTTAGCACCTAATCATGTGCTTAGTTCCAAACCCAACCCACTAGCCTCAGTTTAATTTTAAATTCTTAAACAGAGTTCCAGTTTTTGAAAACTTATTATTAGAACTTGTAGCAAAAATCTTTACAATTAAACTTATGTGCATATTCATTAACGTGTAGTCGCTGAAGGCTAGGAGACTCCGGAAGTACTCGACTTCCTCCTTCCGGAAGAAGACCTAACCCCTGAGCAGCAGCAACAAGGCAAGCGTAGGTTTGCATTAAACTATTTTTCAAGTTTTTCTTTATAAACGTTAGTATGAAGTATGGGTGTGCATTAGGTATAGGATGAATGGAACCCCACGTGCATGACCAGAATTTTTCGCTAAGAGTGAGGGTAGTGTCTAAAACCCCGAGTAGATAGGGTATGCTTAATGATTCATAGGACTTCAATACAAGTCGAGTAGTTGGAATCTACTCGCAAGTTAGGTTTGGGACACACGGGTTTGGTTCGAGTGATGTGAGATTACTTTAGTGATGAAGATGAGACTAGGTAGGGGTTAGGGCGCAGCAAGAGGAAGTCTGGTGTGCGCAGCCCTGCCGTGTTGATTGAGGACCGATCCGTGTGCGGCCCTGCTGAACAAGTATTGAACATAAAAGATGAACTAAGGATGAACTTGTAGGCGTGTGCATTTGCTGCAATGTTACTATCCTATGTCATTGTACACCTCATGTAGAGTTTCATGCCTAGGTGAGTCGGTTAAGTCTTGTTGAGCCATCGTGCTCATGGTTGCTGCTTAAGTGTTTTTCAGGTGAGGAGCCACCCACGGACTCGGAGTACGAGTCCACCGGCGAGTGTTACCCTCCGTCGGGGACCACGGCTGAGTGGGAGCCGTACACGCCGCGCTGAGCTGAGGAGTGCAGCCAGTGTTGGCTGCCCTAGGGCTGGGCAGCCGACTTTTGCTAGATAGGCGGGCGTGAGTTGTATAGTGTAGACTTCCGCTGTGTAACATAAACAATTGTTTGTAACTGAGTAGTGTACTACTTTGTACAGTTCCAGTTGTTTTTCCCATGTAATATATTGTGTCCTTATGACGTGTGCTGTCAGGTGTCGAATCGTGCGGAACCACCCTCTGCGATCCTGGATGAGCGGATTCCGGTCCGCCACAGCCTGATATCAGAGCTGCATTAGGGATACCACAGTACTTAAGGTTGGTATTACGGGAAAACTTAGGTTTACGGTGAGGATTCGGTAGTTGCCCAAGTAAGGATTATATTAGCATAGTTACTAAAGTGGCAAGACTAACCTATGTGTTATATTTCTGAATTTTAATTATGTAACGACGCACCTACGGTCTGGTAAGAATGGTAAGGAACGCCACCGAAAGCGGTTCAATTTCGGTTAGCTCCCCTGACGAGGAACATGGTTCAGGGATAGGTCTCACAGCTTGGTGTGAGACGTCAATATGAAACTCTTGGACTCTTCATGTTCCTGAGTTCATATGAAACGCTGATCCCTAGCGTGTATTAGGCAAGTAATTGGAGACCCCATCGCGTGGTCAGTAACGCGAGAGTGTGTTCGTCTGGAAATAGCCCAGGAGGACATACGCAGCGCTTGCCATCGGCGTGCCCTGCAGGGCAGTAGGTGGTATCTGTTGGGTTGATAACATTCCCAACCATGACGACCCGTTCATGACATACTCGGGTTCCCCGTCGTGTGGTGTTGAAACACGATCACGTACCTTGAGGCGTGACTTAACTCAAGGACGGCTGTATGGCAATGATACGGGCGTTTGTATTTAATTTCAAATATGGTCCTGCCTGAAATAAAAAACCATTGCGTGCATCATTATTGTGTGGTCTTCTGCAGGTACTAACCACGTATGTATCCGTGTAGAAAACGTGTGCGAGAGACCGTTTAGTGCCACACTTGAGATGTATATGCCGGTATAATCCGGTTAGGATTTTTTTTGTGAGGAACGTAGTACCGACATAGTATAGGCATGTGCATGAAAAATAATGATGACCAGGAATTAAAAAAAATCACTAGGTTCAACATTTAGGACCCTGGTTGGGTAGAAAAATTGGAGGGTGATGAGTGTAGTTCCAAAAGACTGAAAAACAGAGTGCTCGGTTTTGGGCAGCAAATTTGCTGATTTTCAACAGGGCATAACTCACAGGTCTTTTAGCCCAGGGAGGTGTCGTATATAGTTCTGGAAAGGTATTTGAGTACTCTACAACTTTGTTGTAGACTTCCAGAGCTGAAACACACCTTAAGATGGCTTAAATCCCAGAGG
Organism: Neostapfia colusana; assembly: GCA_030760725.1. NCBI lineage: Eukaryota > Viridiplantae > Streptophyta > Magnoliopsida > Poales > Poaceae > Neostapfia > Neostapfia colusana. Next base: position 41,811,954 of record JASWHV010000002.1, on the reverse strand, counting down.
AATGTAAACTGTCCAGAACCAGGACAGAGTTAAACACTCTCTGGACTGTTCTGTTTTTCAAACATTACTCCCAGTAGAAAAATCTAAAATTTTCATATGATACATCCTTAGAAAGGGTAGAAGACGTGTTACATCTTTGCAATTCAAAGTTTCTGAAAGTTCAGCACATGATTCAGTGGAAATCGGAGTTGAAAATAGCAACTTCCCAAAGGAGGTGCTGTTGAAATTTTCCCAGAAATTCTGCTGACTTTGAATTACCATAACTTTTAAATCACAGCTGATCTGTGGGCAAATAAGTACTCGTTGGAAATATACTGAAGTTAATTTTAACTTTGGTATTCAGCTTGAGTCATGAAAATACCCAGAACCAGATCAAAATCTCGTGTATGTAGAAACTGGTCATTCTGACAGAGGAATGACTGTTGAACTCATGTGAGAGAATGTTGTACCCTAGGTGGGTTTAAGTACTTCCAATGGGGTAGAACATACTCATGAGAGGTTATCTTCAACTAGTGAAAAATTTGAGTATAGGTCTCACTCAAGTTTCTTTTACTAGAGACCATGTTTGTGTCGTATTGAAGATAAAAGGGTGGTTTACGTGATGACAACGCGATAGTAACGTCTCGTAGTGACCAAACCTAGTTGTGCTGAGCTTCCAAAGAGGAGGTTCATCAAGTTGGATTAAACTAGCTTGTATTTGGTCTGGTAATGGTGTAGCTTGTGCAAAGTTATTACATTATCTACATACGAGATGTATCACATGTTTTATTGTCATTATGTTTTTACGCCTATTTTTATTGGACTGCATGCAATATGTTGCGGGACTGATGTTTATTGTCGTATGGTTGCAGATGGTTCGCACTAGGACCACGCATGAGGTTGGTGGCTCTAGCCAACAGGAAGGCGATGACTCCCAGCCACCTGCCTACAACAGCACCCCGCAGAAGCAACCACCACCGCCGCCTCCGCTTACTCTAGCGGATGTGATAGCGGCATTGGTGGGTGGTCGTGAGGAGCAGACCGACCAGCTCCGCACGATCGTGCAGAATACGTCGCAGGCGGGAGGGGGGCGTCAAGAGAGGGGGCCCCGTGAGCCCCGTGAGGTGTCGTACTCGGACTTCATGAGTACGCACCCTCCAGTGTTCACAGAAGCTGAAGAACCACTGGAGGCCGACAACTTGCTGCGGACCATCGAGTCCAAGTTCGGGCTGCTCCAATGTACGGAGCGGCAGAAGACTCTGTTTGCAGCGCAGTAGCTTCACAGTGCCGCTGGTGCGTGGTGGGCGAACTATGTCGCCTCACGTCCGGCTGGCCATGCCGTGGAATGGGGAGAGTTCCGGGAGGCGTTTCGCGCCTATCATATCCCTCCCGGGATAATGAAGAGGAAGTTCCAAGAATTCTTGGAGCTGAAGCAGAGCGGGAGGAGTGCCCATGACTATTCCTGTGCCTTCAACCATCTGGCGCAATATGCGTCAGACTACATCTCCACTGAGGAGAAAAAGCGGGAGCACTTCTATCGGGGGTTACACCCCAAGATGAAGACACATCTCGTTCAGTGGAATCGCGGCACCTTCAACAACCTAGTCAATGCCGCAATTATGCAAGAGGACGCTCAGCGGGAGTTGGCAACTGAGCAGAGGAAGCGCAGCGCTCCGCCCAGCAGTGGGGGTGGCGCTCCTCAAAAGTATCGCATGGTGTATCGGACACCATCCGGACAGCAGTGGCGTCCACCGGCGTGACCTCAGCAGTTCGGGGGACGTTCTTTTCAAGCACCCCTGTTCCGACCGCCGATGTCACCACCGAGACAGCAGCAGCAGCAGTAACAGACGGCACTCCGGGCGTTCCCACCGCCACAACCCGCCCCGGGTTTCCGTCCACCGATCAGCGGTGGACCGCCCCGTTTCACTTGCTTCACGTGTGGCCAGGCGGGCCACTTTGCGAAGGACTGTCCCCAGGGGCAGCAGAGCAGCGGGCAAGCCCAGTTCCAGGGCGGTGCTCGAGGCCGACCTCCGGTCAAGAAGGTTGGTCAGCGGACTGGGGGCGTTCGCCACCTTGACAATGAGGACGCCCCGGTGGGATACAACGTGCTGGCGGGTACGTTCACTCTCAACAATCAAGACATCAGCATATTATTTGATTCTGGTGCAACCCAAAGTTTTATAAGTGCATCCTATGTGGCTAAGCATCAAATGCAAGTCTTTCCAACCGACTGCACCTATATGATCTGCTCACTGGGAGGGAAGATTTCAGCAAATATGATGATCCCAAAGGCACCTCTGTGCTTAGGTGGGAAACTACATCCCACCACCTTGATTATCCTTGAGGGGCAAAAGATTGATACAATCTTGGGAATGTCATGGCTAAGCTACCATGGTGCTGTCCTGGAAACTTTATCATGGACGGTTCACCTCAACTCCCCACTACACCGTCCGCAGTCCCTCTTATTAGATAATCCAGTCCGGGAGGTTTCAGCGATCAATAATACTGAAGCTCTCAAGTTAGAGGACATCCCCGTAGTCCGGGAGTACCCTGACGTGTTTCCGGATGATCTTCCAGGCATGCCACCTGAGCGGGATGTCACACCAGGTTTCTCCGAAGAACAACCGAATGAATATCACATGTATGCCAGGATCATTTTCTCATACATGTGACGACAAATAGTGAAGCATCATCATATTACAAGCCAGGTGTTCGAATATAAATAAGTCTTACATAGCATACGTATTGATGGACGATAATAAGTTCATAACATGTAAATAAAACAGCAGCGGAATATAAATCTTGTGGGCTCCGTCACAGGCGTTGCCCGGGGGACTCCATGAACCTAGAAACCTTCTTCGGGACCAAAGTCTTGGTCGTTGAACACCACATCACCCCCTTAACCTGAGCAGCAATTTAAACCAACAGAAAAGCAAGTTTGAGTACCGTTGGTACTCAGCAAGTGTGGGAAAGTTATGTCATGCATGGCTAGAGCAATGAGAGGTTGAACTCATGGTTAAAGCACTACACAATTAATACCTATCACCTTAGCTTGTTAATCACCTACATTACTACACAGGCGAAATGGTTCCAATCTCCCAACCCATCATCAAATTCAAGTAAACATAGTCTCATCTCCAATGTTAAGCTTCCCGCTTAACATCCACAACTTCCCAATCCATCATCCTCTAATCATGAATAAGTCCAAGCCGCTCTTGACCGTGAGCACGGCTGTCATGACAGTTTTGACTCTGCAGAGTTTGCACCACTGTACCCACATGTAGTGATTTCATCCCCCGTTGCCGGGTGGACTAAAAGAACCTCCATTATGCCAGTGGCCGCGAACCACGTTCACACTTCCCAGATGTGTAACCAGGAGATCACTACGAGGCCTTTACAAAGGGATTCCCGATGAGCGTGGGCCCACTGAGGTTTCACCCCTAACAGCATACAATAGGCTCCAACCCCGCTGCAGTGGCCCCCTCTTGAGCCTTGCGGTTCAAATGGTAGTCCAGCTGACACCTATTCCCAGCACCATCCAAAACACCCATACTACGCCGGAGATACACCTAATTAATTGGCCAAGCTGCCCCATCTCAGCATGTGGTTGGCACGGTAAAGCCAGGTTACATGCTCCATGAACCGGTCCTTAGGATCCAGGCAAGCACTAAACACAAAACCCGAGTCTCGTGCACACAACACCAACCAAATCATCCAACTTGCCTTGATCCCTACCTCTACATAACTCATAATATCTCATTCAAGAGTAAGGTAAACAAATTGATGATATCATATTCCACTTATCGCATTCTAAGCATGGCTAAGCATAAGTAACATGAATGAATGACATAATAAAATAAATCCCAACCCAGGCTACAAGGAAATAAGATAATGAAAATCTAGGGAAACTCCGTAGCTTGGGTATCATATTCCAAATTGACAATGCAAATTAATTCTAACTACACATCCTAGTATAGGATCAAAGTGGTCAAGGACACTTGCCTTCTTCCTGCTGCTCTGGGAATGGAAAGTCTTGGTCTTGGAAGGGGAGAACTTGCTCTGGGGCAGGTTCTACTCATGCCAATACACATAGCAAAAGAAAACAACAATCCATAAGCCATAGTTCACACTTTCACTCATGCAAACCACACATACATACATATTAATGTCATTCACATTTCTAAGTGTTGTGGTTCCCCTAGATGTGTTGGTTTTTGGCTTTCATGCACTTTTACATATATATATAAATATTATTTCTAACTTTTGTATTTAGATTTCTATTTGCACATTATATATGAATTTCCAATTTGAGCAAATTCTTTATATTTAGTTAATACACTTCTTAGCCACAAAGTTTGCATGAAAGCTAATTCCCTACTCCAAATGGGTTTTCAGATCTTCTACAAAATCCTAAATTGAAGTTTTTGGATTTGGAGACTTCATTTATCATTTTCTAATTATGCATACCTATTTTCCTATAATTTCAGATTTATTTTCTATGCCTAAAAGTGAACTTTACTATTAAAATAGTTAGTCATATCACTTAAACAGAATAGGTTCTGATCTAAAATGTTCAATAAAATATTTTTGAACTTCCTCTCTGATGTGAAAAAATTTAAATTTATTTTACTAGTTTTTAGAATTATTTCCTAGCCTAAAAATGTGTCTCTAGAGATACTAAAAATGAGCAACACTTAGGCAGATTTAATTTCAGCCTAAAATATTTTTTTAACTCATTCTAAAGTTTTCCAAGTGCTAGGAGAGTTTAAATTTATATTTGCACATGTGTTTGCATCACCATTTAAATTTAAATCCTAGTCACATGTTCAAATTTCTAAATTTAATATCCTATAGGGTCTAAAAGGCAAATCCATCCTACTGCAGGGTTTAATTTATTATTTCCTAAATTTTCAGGGGCCTAATTACACATAACAGAGGGGTTTTCCTAATTTTTATTAAGTCCAGGGGATAAAAATGAGTTTTAAATGAATTTACATAAATTTCTGAAGGTCCAGGGGCTAGATCAGAAGTTTCCGGGGCTAGCTCGTGTTTTCCGAGATCCCTAGGGGGTAGCACGTAAGAATCCCGAACTTTATAATGCGGGGCTGATGCGGGCCGTTGGATTTAAAACGGACGGCTCAGATTAGATTGCCGAAGGGGTACACATCGGTTTTATTTCTACCGTGCGATTTAAAATAGACGGCCCTCAAGGGGCCACATCGCCGTGGCCGGAGACAGCCCGCGCGCGTGGCGGCGGGGGTGGCGATCTCGCCGGCGCAGCCTCGGTTTTTGCCGCTACATGCTAGAACTCGCATCTTTTTGCACGGATCGGCTACGGAGGGTTAGGGGATGCTCACCGAGGGGTTTTTCAGCCCTCGGAGGCCCTGGAAGTCGGTCGGGGGCGAGCTTCAACGGCGATGGTCTTCCGTGCACGTCGAAGTGGCAGCTGGGGCGCAAGACACGTCATTTCCTTCACCTGCAGGGCTCCACGGCGGCGGTGGAACGTGATCAGCACGTTAGATCAGGCAATTTGAGCGAGGATCGAAGGAAATCGGCGGTAGAAGCTTCGGTTCTCACCGAAGAGAAAAATGGCCGATCGAGGAGGAAAAAGGGGCGGATTTTGGCGTTTAAATGGGAGGGCGGCAGTCTGTTGAGATCACGCTGGGGCGTCCGGGACCGGAAATCGGGGCTGGGAGCGTGGGTTCCGTGGTTGGTTTTGGTCGGGCGCGAGAGAGGGAGTCCGGGGTCGTTTGGGCGCGCAGGGGAAGAAGATGACGGCGGGCCCCGCACGTCAGAGAGAGGGAGAGAGGGGGCGCGGGTTGGGCTGGCTGGCGCGGGGTCTTGGGCCGGCTGGCGGGTTTCGGCCCACTGGCCGGTTTCGGTTTTCTTTTTCTTTTTTCTTTTTTCTTTTTTCATTTTCCTTTTTCTGGTTTGATTCAAATCTAAATTCCAGTTTGATTTTGAATTTCTGCACCACATGCAATACGTCCAAAAAATTTTAAATTCGCCTCTTTAGCAGGTTTTGGGGTGTTACACGGGATGTCGTGTTCAAGATTGAACTTGCACCCGGGACTACGCCCATATCACGGAAACCATACAAGAAGAAGAAGGATGAAACCTTAAGGCTGTGCATGGACTACCGGCCGCTCAACGCCGTCACCATCAAGAATAACTACCCACTGCCCCACATTGACATATTTTTTGATCAACTTGTGGGTGCAAGTGTGTTCTCCAAGATGGACCTTCGCTCTGGATATCATCAGATAAAGATCCGGGCGGAGGATATCCCGAAGACGGCCTTCTCGACGAGATATGAATTATATGAATATCTCGTCATGTCCTTTGGTCTCACAAATGCTCCAACCCATTTCATGTATCTCATGAACTCGGTGTTCATGCCGGAGCTGGACAAGTTCGTGGTAGTGTTCATCGATGATATCTTGGTTTACTCCAAGACAGAAGCCGAACATGCCAAACACTTGAGGATCTTTCTTCAACGATTGCGAGACCAAAAGCTCTACGCCAATTTCAGAAAATGCGAGTTTTGGATCAGCCAAGTGCCATTCTTGGGACATATCATCTCCGCGGAAGGCATTGCGGTTGACCCAAGCAAGATAGAGCAAGTGCTGAAATGGAAAGCTCCGACTTCAGTTCATGAAGTCAGAAGCTTCCTCGGGTTAGCGGGATACTGTAGGAGATTCATTCCAAGCTTCTCCAAGCTAGCTAAACCGATGACAGAATTGCTGATGAAGGGAATGAAATATGTTTGGAACACGGCGTGCGAAGGGGCGTTCCAAGCATTGGTGAAGCATCTCACAACAGCCCCGGTCATAGCTCAGCCGGATACAACAAAGCCCTTTGACGTGTACTGTGACGCGTCTGGTATTGGGCTCGGCTGCGTGTTGATGCAGGAAGGACATGTGGTCGCCTATGGCTCACGCCAACTTCGGAACCATGAGCAGCACTATCCCACTCGTGATCTTGAGCTTGCTGCAGTGGTTTTGGCACTGAAAATGTGGAGGCACTATCTCCTGGGGGATTTGGTGCACCTCTACACCGACCACAAGAGCTTGTTTTCACCCAGAAGGAGCTGAACATGAGGCAAAGGAGGTGGTTAGAACTGATCAAAGATTGTGAAATTGAGATTCATTACCACCCCGGCAAGGCGAATGTGGTTGCCGACGCAGTGAGTCGGAAGTCACATGTTCATAACCTCACCATTACACCGGTGGAGGAGGAAGAGCCGAGTTTATACTTGGTTCCTTATGGGTCGCTTTACAACCTTGCCCTCGTCCCTACTATTAGGGAGGACATCATTGCAGCTCAGAAGATTTATAAGGGCATGACACATCTCTGGAGACGGATAGACAACGGGGAGATCAAATGTTTCCGGAAAGATGATGAGGGAACACTATGGTTCAATGACCGCATAGTCGTACCCCGGGATATGGAACTGAGGAAGAAGATCCTTGATGGAGCTCACTTGTCTAAATACTCCATTCATCTGGGCAGTAACAAAATGTACCAAGTCTTGAAAAAGAAATTTTGGTGGACACGGATGAAGCGAGAGGTAGCGAAGTACGTATCCGAGTGCGATACGTGTAGACGAGTGAAAGCTGATCATATGAAGAAATCAGGGCTGCTGCAACCCCTGAAGATCCCGGCATGGAAATGGGAAGATGTGAACATGGATTTCATTGTGGGATTGCCCCTAACTTCCAACAAACATGATTCCATTTGGGTAATCGTTGACCGGTTAACCAAGACGGCTCACTTCATCCCGGTGCATACACGCTACAATGCCGGCAAATATGCGGAGCTGTACATAGCAAAGATTCTATGCTTATATGGGGTACACAAGACCATCGTCTCAGATCGAGGTGCATTGTTTGTGTCTCGCTTTTGGGAGCAGTTGCATGCTGCTTTGGGTACTAAACTGATTAGAAGCTCCGCTTACCACCCTCAGACAGATGGCCAAACAGAAAGGGTGAATCAAGTATTAGAAGACATGTTGAGAGCATGTGACATCCACCACGGTAGGAACTGGGACGATCACCTACCGTTGGCAGAATTCTCGTACAACAACGGCTATCAGGCGATTATCAAGATGGCACCCTACGAAGCTCTGTACGGTCGCAAATGCCACACCCCGTTAAACTGGTGTGAGTCCGGTGAAAGGGTCACATTCGAGGTTGATGTGGTGAACGACGCCAAAGAGCGTGTTCAGATGATTCAAGCTAATTTAAAGGCCTCTCAAGCCCGGTAAAAGAGCTATGCTGATAAGAGACGTAGGCCGTTGCACTTTGACGTTGGTGAACACGTGTACCTCCATGTGTCTCCGATGAAGGGCGTGCACCGGTTCGGCGTCAAGGGGAAGCTCGCTCCCCGTTTCATTGGACCCTATGCTATCACCGAGAATTGCGGACCAGCGGCGTATAGATTGGAGCTACCGTCATCCCTTGCTGGTGTCCATGACGTTTTCCATGTTTCACAACTGAAGAAATGTCTAAAGCATACCGCTGCTGTTCCTACCGACGACATCGGCGAGATGCAACCGGATTTGACATAGGATGAATATCCGGTGGCAATTCTTGATGAGAAAGCCCGGACCACGCGTAGCCAAACGTTGTGGTTCTACAAAATACTCTAGAGCAACCACACAGTGCCGCTGGTGCGTGGTGGGCGAACTATGTCGCCTCACGTCCGGCTGGCCATGCTGTGGAATGGGGAGAGTTCCGGGAGGCGTTCCGCGCCTATCATATCCCTCCCGGGATAATGAAGAGGAAGTTCCAAGAATTCTTGGAGCTGAAGCAGAGCGGGAGGAGTGCCCATGACTATTCCTGTGCCTTCAACCATCTGACGCAATATGCGTCAGACTACATCTCCACTGAGGAGAAAAAGCGGGAGCACTTCTATCGGGGGTTACACCCCAAGATGAAGACACATCTCGTTCAGTGGAATCGCCTCACCTTCAATAACCAAGTCAATGCCGCAATTATGCAAGAGGACGCTCAGCGGGAGTTGGCAGCTGAGCAGAGGAAGCACAGCGCTCCGCCCAGCAGTGGGGGTGGTGCTCCTCAAAATTACCGCATGGTGTATCGGACACCATCCGGACAGCAGTGGCATCCACCGGTGTGACCTCAGCAGTTCGGGGGACGTTCTTTTCAAGCACCCCCGTTCCGACCGCCGATGCCACTACTGAGACAGCAGCAGCAGCAGTAACAGACGGCACCCCGGGCGTTCCCACCGCCACAACCCGCCCCGGGTTTCCGTCCACCGATCAGCGGGGGACCACCCCGTTTCACTTGCTTCACGTGTGGCCAGGAGGGCCACTTCGCGAAGGACTGTCCCCAGGGGAAGCAGAGCAGCGGGCAAGCCGAGTTCCAGGGCGGTGCTCGAGGCCGACCTCCGGTCAAGAAGGTTGGTCAGCGGACTGGGGGCGTTCGCCACCTTGACAATGAGCACGCCCCGGTGGGAGACAACGTGCTGACGGGTACGTTCACTCTCAAAAATCAAGACATCAGCATATTATTTGATTCTGGTGCAACCCAAAGTTTTATAAGTGCATCCTATGTGGCTAAGCATCAAATGCAAGTCTTCCCAACCGACTGCACCTATATGATCTCTCACTGGGAGGGAAGATTTCAGCAAATATGATGATCCCAAAGGCACCTCTGTGCTTAGGTGGGAAACTACATCCCACCACCTTGATTATCCTTGAGGGGCAAAAGATTGATACAATCTTGGGAATGTCATGGCTAAGCTACCATGGTGCTGTCCTGGAAACTTTATCATGAACGGTTCACCTCAACTCCCCACTACACCGTCCGCAGTCCCTCTTATAAGATAATCCAGTCCGGGAGGTTTCAGCGATCAATAATACTGAAGCTCTCAAGTTAGAGGATATCCCCGTAGTCCGGGAGTACCCCGACGTGTTTCTGGATGATCTTCCAGGCATGCCACCTGAGCGGGATGTCACACCCGGTTTCTCCGAAGAACAAACGAGTGAATATCACATGTATGCCAGGATCATTTTCTCATACATGTGACGACAAATAGTGAAGCATCATCATATTACAAGCCAGGTGTTCGAATATAAATAAGTTTGACATAGCATACGTATCGATGGACGATAATAAGTTCATAACATGAAAATAAAACAGCAGCGGAATATAAATCTTGTGGGCTCCGTCACAGGCGTTGCCCGGGGGACTCCATGAACCTAGAAACCTTCTTCGGTACCAATGTCTTGGTCGTTGAACACCACATCATCCCCTTGACCTGAGCAGCAATTTAAACCAACAGAAAAGCAAGTTTGAGTAGCGTTGGTACTCAGCAAGTGTGGGAAAGTTATGTCATGCATGGCTAGAGCAAGGAGAGGTTGAACTCATGGTTAAAGCACTACACGATTAATACCTATCACCTTAGCTTGTTAATCACCTACATTACTACACAGGTGAAATGGTTCCAATCTCCCAACCCATCATCAAAATCAAGTAAACATAGTCTCATCTCCAATGTTAAGCTTCCCGCTTAACATCCACAACTTCCCAATCCATCATCCTCTAATCATGAATAAGTCCAAGCCGCTCTTGACTGTGAGCACGGCTGTCATGACAGTTTTGACTCTGCAGAGTTTGCACCACTGTACCCACATGTAGTGATTTCATCCCCCGTTGCCGGGTGGACTAAAAGAACCTCCATTATGCAAGTGGCCGCGAACCACGATCACACTTCCTAGATGTGTAGCCAGGAGATCACTACGAGGCCTTTACAAAGGGATTCCCGATGAGCATGGGCCCACTGAGGTTTCACCCCTAACAGCATACAAGAGGCTCCAACCCCACTGCAGTGGCACCCTCTTGAGGCTTGCGGTTCATATGGTAGTCCAGCTGACACCTATTCCCTGCACCATCCAAAACACCCATACTACGCCGGAGATACACCTAATTAATTGGCCACGCCGCCCCATCTTAGCATGTGGTTGGCACGGTAAAGCCAGGTTACATGCTCCATGAACCGGTCCTTAGGATCCAGGCAAGCACTAAACACAAACCCGAGTCTCGTGCACACAACACCAACCAAATCATCCAACTTGCCTTGATCCCTACCTCTACATAACTCATAATATCTCATTCAAGAGTAAGGTAAACAAATTGATGATATCATATTCCACTTATCCCATTCTAAGCATGGCTAAGCATAAGTAACATGAATGAATGACATAATAAAATAAATCCCAACCCAGGCTACAAGGAAATAAGATAATGAAAATCTAGGGAAACTTCGTAGCTTGGGTATCATATTCCAAATTGACAATGCAAATTAATTCTAACTACACATCCTAGTATAGGATCAAAGTGGTCAAGGACACTTGCCTTCTTCCTGCTGCTCTGGGAATGGAAAGTCTTGCTCTTGGAAGGGGAGAACTTGCTCTGGGGCAGGTTCTACTCATGCCAATACACATAGCAAAAGAAAACAACAATCCATAAGCCATAGTTCACACTTTCACTCATGCAAACCACACATACATACATATTAAAGTCATTCACATTTCTAAGTGTTGTGGTTCCCCTAGATGTGTTGATTTTTGGCTTTCATGCACTTTTACATATATATATATATATATATTATTTCTAACTTTTGTATTCAGATTTCTATTTGCACATTATATATGAATTTCCAATTTGAACAAATTCTTTATATTTAATTAATACACTTCTTAGCCACAAAGTTTGCATGAAAGCTAATTCCCTACTCCAAATGGGTTTTCAGATCTTCTACAAAATCCTAAATTGAAGTTTTTGGATTTGGAGACTTCATTTATCATTTTCTAATTATGCATACCTATTTTCCTATAATTTCAGATTTATTTTCTATGCCTAAAAGTGAACTTTACTATTAAAATAGGTAGACATATCACTTAAACAGAATAGGTTCTGATCTAAAATGTTCAATAAAATATTTTTGAACTTCCTCTCTGATGTGAAAAATTCAAATTTATTTTACTAGTTTTAGAATTATTTCCTAGCCTAAAAATGTGTCTCTAGAGATAATAAAAATGAGTAACACTTAGGCAGATTTCATTTAAGCCTAAAATCTATTTTTAACTCATTCTAAAGTTTTCCAAGTGCTAGGAGAGTTTAAATTTATATTTGCACATGTGTTTGCATCACCATTTAAATTTAAATCCTAGTCACATGTTCAAATTTCTAAATTTAATATCCTATAGGGTCTAAAAGGCAAATCCATCCTACTGCAGGGTTTAATTTACTATTTCCTAAATTTTCAGGGGCCTAATTACAGAGGGGTTTTCCTAATTTTTATTAAGTCCAGGGGCTAAAACTGAATTTTAAATGAATTTACATAAATTTCTGAAGGTCCAGGGGCTAGATCAGAAGTTTCCGGGGCTAGCTCGTGTTTTCCGAGATGCCTAGGGGGTAGCGCGTAAGAATCCCGGACTTTATAATGCGGGGCTGATGCGGGTCGTTGGATTTAAAACGGATGGCTCAGATTAGATTGCCGAAGGGGTACGCATCGGTTTTATTTCTACCGTGCGATTTAAAATAGACGACCCTCAAGGGGCCACGACACCCTGGCCGGAGCCAGCCCGCGCGCGTGGCGGCGGGGGTGGCGATCTCGCCGGCGCAGCCTCGGTTTTTGCCGCTACATGCTAGAACTCGCATCTTTTTGCACGGATCGGCTACGGAGGGTTAAGGGATGCTCACCGAGGGGTATTTCAGCCCTCGGAGACCCTGGAAGTCGATCCGGGGCGAGCTTCAACGGCGATGGTCTTCGGTGCACGTCGAAGTGGCAGCTGGGGCGCAAGACACGTCATTTCCTTCAACTGCAGGGCTCCACGGCGGCTGTTGAACGTGATCAGCACGTTAGATCAGGCAATTTGAGCAAGGATTGAAGGAAATCGGCGGTAGAAACTTCGGTTCTCACCAGAGAGAAAAATGACCGATCGGGGAGGAAAAAGGGGCGGATTTTGGCGTTTAAATGGGAGGGCAGCAGTCTGTTGAGATCACGCTGGGGCGTCCGGGACCGGAAATCGGGGCTGGGAGCGTGGGTTCCGGGGTTGGTTTTGGTCGGGCGCGAGAGAGGGAGTCCGGGGTCGTTTGGGCGCGCAGGGGAAGAAGATGACGGCGGGCCCCGCACATCAGAGAGAGGGAGAGAGGGGGGCGCGGGTTGGGCTGGCTGGCGCGGGGTCTTGGGCCGGCTGGCGGGTTTCAGCCCACTGGCCGGTTTCGGTTTTCTTTTTCTTTTTTTCTTTTTTCCTTTTCCTTTTTCTGGTTTGATTCAAATCTAAATTCCAGTTTGATTTTGAATTTCTGCACCACATGCAATACATCCAAAAAAATTTAAATTTGCCTCTTTAACAGGTTTTGGGGTGTTACACGGGATGTCGAGTTCAAGATTGAACTTGCACCCAGGACTACGCCCATATCACGGAGACCATACAAGATGGCTCCGAACGAGCTGGCTAAATTAAAAGAATAGCTCAATGATCTGTTGAGCAAAGCTTTCATTAGGCCATGTTCCTCGCCTTGGGGATGCTCGGCGCTATTTGTGAAGAAGAAGGATGAAACCTTAAGGCTGTGCGTGGACTACCGGCCGCTCAACGCCGTCACCATCAAGAATAACTACCCACTGCCCCGCATCGACATATTGTTTGATCAACTTGTGGGTGCAAGTGTGTTCTCCAAGATGGACCTTCGCTCTGGATATCATCAGATAAAGATCCGGGCGGAGGATATCCCGAAGACGGCCTTCTCGACGAGATATGGATTATATGAATATCTCGTCATGTCCTTTGGTCTCACAAACGCTCCAGCCCATTTCATGTATCTCATGAACTCGGTGTTCATGCCGGAGCTGGACAAGTTCGTGGTAGTGTTCATCGATGATATCTTGGTTTACTCCAAGACAGAAGCCGAACATGTCAAACACTTGAGGATCGTTCTTCAACAATTGCGAGACCAAAAGCTCTACGCCAAGTTCAGCAAATGCGAGTTTTGGATCAGCCCCGTGCCATTCTTGGGACATATCATCTCCGCGGAAGGCATTGCGGTTGACCCAAGCGAGATAGAGCAAGTGCTGAAATGGAAAGCTCCCACTTCAGTTCATGAAGTCAGAAGCTTCCTCGGGTTAGCGGGATACTATAGGAGATTCATTCCAAGCTTCTCCAAGCTAGCTAAACCGATGACAGAATTGCTGAAGAAGGGAACGAAATATGTTTGGAACACGGCGTGCGAAGGGGCGTTCCAAGCATTGGTAAAGCATCTCACAACAGCCCCGGTCTTAGCTCAGCCGGATACAACAAAGCCCTTCAACGTGTATTGTGACGCGTCTGGTATTGGGCTCGGCTGCGTGTTGATGCAGGAAGGACATGTGGTCGCCTATGGCTCACGCCAACTTCGGAACCATGAGAAGCACTATCCCACTCATGATCTTGAGCTTGCTGCAGTGGTTTTGGCACTGAAAATGTGGAGGCACTATCTCCCGGGGGATTTGGTGCACCTCTACACCAACCACAAGAGCTTGTTTTCACCCAGAAGGAGCTGAACATGAGGCAAAGGAGGTGCTTAGAACTGATCAAAGATTATGAAATTGAGATTCATTACGACCCCGGCAAGGCGAATGTGGTTGCCAACGCACTGAGTCGGAAGTCACATGTTCATAACCTCACCATTACACCGGTGGAGGAGGAAGAGCCGAGTTTATACTTGGTTCCTTATGGGTCGCTTTACAACCTTGCCCTCGTCCCTACTATTAGGGAGGACATCATTGCAGCTCAGAAGATTTATAAGGGCATGACACATCTCTGGAGACGGATAGACAACGGGGAGATCAAATGTTTCCGGAAAGATGATGAGGGAACGCTATGGTTCAATGACCGCATAGTCGTACCCCGGGATATGGAACTGAGGAAGAAGATCCTTGATGGAGCTCACTTGTCTAAATACTCCATTCATCTAGGCAGTAACAAAATGTACCAAGACTTGAAAAAGAAATTTTGGTGGACACGGATGAAGCGAGAGGTAGCGAAGTACGTATCCGAGTGCGATACGTGTAGACGAGTGAAAGCTGATCATATGAAGAAATCAGGGCTGCTGCAACCCCTGAAGATCCCGGCATGGAAATGGGAAGATGTGAGCATGGATTTCATTGTGGGATTGCCCCTAACTTCCAACAAACATGATTCCATTTGGGTAATCGTTGACCGGTTAACCAAGACGGCTCACTTCATCCCGGTGCATACACGCTACAATGCCGGCAAATATGCGGAGCTGTACATAGCAAAGATTCTATGCTTATATGGGGTACCCAAGACCATCGTCTCAGATCGAGGTGCATTGTTTGTGTCTCGCTTTTGGGAGCAGTTGCGTGCTGCTTTGGGTACTAAACTGATTAGAAGCTCCGCTTACCACCCTCAGACAGATGGCCAAACAGAAAGGGTGAATCAAGTATTAGAAGACATGTTGAGAGCATGTGACATCCACCACGGTAGGAACTGGGACAATCACCTACCGTTGGCGGAATTCTCGTACAACAACGGCTATCAGGCGATTATCAAGATGGCACCCTACGAAGCTCTGTACGGTCGCAAATGCCGCACCCCGTTAAACTGGTGTGAGTCCGGTGAAAGGGTCACATTCGAGGTTGATGTGGTGAACGACGCCAAAGAGCGTGTTCAGACGATTCAAGCTAATTTAAAGGCCTCTCAAGCCCGGTAAAAGAGCTATGCTGATAAGAGACGTAGGCCGTTGCACTTTGACGTTGGTGAACACGTGTACCTCCGTGTGTCTCTGATGAAGGGCGTGCACCGGTTCGGCGTCAAGGGGAAGCTCGCTCCCCGTTTCATTGGACCCTATGCTATCACCGAGAATTGCGGACCAGAGGCGTATAGATTGGAGCTACCGTCATCCCTTGCTGGTGTCCAAGACGTTTTCCATGTTTCACAACTGAAGAAATGTCTAAAGCATACCGCTGCTGTTCCTACCGACGACATCGGCGAGTTGCAACCGGATTTGACATAGGATGAATATCCAGTGGCAATTCTTGATGAGAAAGCCCGGACCACGCGTAGCCAAACGTTGTGGTTCTACAAAATACTCTAGAGCAACCACACCTCCGAAGAAGCGACGTGGGAGAGCGAGGAATTCCTTTGCTCAAATTACCCGGTGTTCATGGCGTCTCAACACAGGTGAGTCCCTATTACATCGCCATCTCTTCTTTTATAATCTCAGGACGAGATTCTTTTAAGGGGGGAGGGATGTAAAAGCCCAAGAAAAGGGACTTGCAAAAAACTTTTCATCACCTTACAACACCACAGTTTTTGTTGTGGATATCTTGTGAAAAATTGTGAAGAGCATGTAACCTCCATCAAAGCAGTGATTAGATGAGAAAGCCCTAACTTTCACAAAGTAGGATTTCTACACATGAACATGAGAGGTTGAGCTCACCCCTAGGACATGAAAAGTCTTGGGAAGGTTCAAGCCAAATTTCATGCAATCCAACACCTTGTGAGGCACTTTTGGAGACAATTCAAAAAGAGGCCAATTTGAATGTAAATTCAAATTGCAGCAGCTTTCATAACTCAAATTCAAAAGTTAGATTCATATTCAAACTCAGCACATTTTTCTGAGTTAGCCCACCAATTTTCATCCCCATTGCAGTTCATCTTGTGGGGGGCTAAATTTGCAATAATTCAAAACTGAATTTGAATTTCAGTTTAAACATGAAGCAAATTTAGCCAAACACAGTTCAAATTTGAGAACTCAAATTCAAACCAAGACTTGGTGATTAAGTCTCACATTCAATTGTGAGTAGCTGAGGATATTTTGGCACAACAGAATTGAGAAAAATGAAAAAGGAATTAGAGGGGAGGCCCCACCTGTCAGCAGTCTTAACAGAGAAGTCTCCCCAGTGATCTTTTCTCCTTCGGCCGAAACCGCGGGCCAGCGCACGGCAGCACCGGCACCCGATCACCTCGCCCCGTCACCTCCTGGTTTTCTTCTCTCACGCTGGCAATCGGGCGGCAGCTCACCCTCCTCTATGTGACCGCTCCCCACACAGATGAGCCGAGCGTGTTGCCTTCTTCCTCCCGACCAGCAAGCGCACCGGGCTCTGCTCGCACATCGGCGCCGCTCCTCAACTCTCCACCGTACACCGGCTGCTCCTCCTCCTTTGCTCGAGCCCCAAATACAAAAAGTGAGCACCAACACGTTCCCTAGCTACCCATCCCGCTACTTCACAGCGTTAGCGCTTCGTTTAGCCACAAATTTATGATCGCCGCCGAGAACCGAGACCCAACGGTGGGAAACCTTGCTCTACGTGGACAGCACACCACAGCCACTTTCACCGCCTGATCTCTACACGAAATAGGTGCGACTTAGTCTCCAGATCGTGTAGCTGCAACCCTCATAGCAATTGATCGACCGAGCGCGGAGAATTCCCAAGATTTCCGAAAGTTAGTGCATGTGGGTAGGGTTCGGTCTACTCCAAAATTAGGATTTCACGGTCCACCCCAGCTCGGGTGAGCTTGCACACATATTCCTCACTTCCTAGCGGCCCTCCCCGAGCAAGAATAAAGTGGTATGGTCCAGAAATGACCGGGTTCTTGTTGTTTTCCGGGCCACCATGGAATAACAGCTCGGGTCACCGTGGAGCTCTATGTTGCCGACCTTTTCACGGGGTTTGGCGGCCATTTTCGACACTCTCGAGCTCCCGCGGTGCTCTCCGATCATTTTCCGATCGTTTTGATGTGGTATAGCGCATTCCCGACCACGCCGGAACCCTAACAGCCGCTGCCACCGTCGGGCGCCCTGTTCCGGTGAGCTACGGCCGCCTGCGACCCCCGAGCCGAGTTCAGCGTCGCGAGTTAGGGTGGGGCGGCGAGTCCGAGGGCAGGAGATGGCCGGGAAAGCGATTCCGGCGACGCTCGCCATAGGACGCCGCCGCGGGCCTCTGTTTAGCCGGAGGTGGAAGACTACCCGGTGGGTCCCACATGTCAGCGACAGAGAGTTCGGTTCTGATCTGCTGCGGCTGGGATCTCTTGTTGGCAGAAAATGTCCAGTAGCCCCGTGTGGCCCGTTCCGGCAAGTGACACGTGGTCCCCTGGACCCACAGCCAGCATTTGAACATTTTTAGGATTTTCAGATTTCAGTTCAAAGTCCAAATAGCCACAACTTGGGGTAGGAGAATCTACAAATTATGAAACAAATTTTGTTGGATTCCTCTAATAGAGTATTATCCAAATATGAAACCCAATTTGTATGAAACCCATTATTTAATTCTGGAAAATTCTTTAAAACTTTTTAGCAAAAGAATTTTAGAGGGAGTTTGGTTCATCCTAAAATCCTCAAATTTTGCCAGAATATTCTTTAGGATGTTAGTGCACCCCTGTAAAAGGTTCAGACCACTTGGAGTTGATTTGATCAGGGCAATTCAGATTTGAAGGTGCTGTGTTCAATTGAATACAAAAACATTTTCAGAGAATTTCCAAAACTTGGAAATTCAGTTCTGGACAAAACCTTAGCTCCAAAAATGCTAGGAAAATTCATGCAAACTCTATGAGCTATAATTGAAATTGTAGTTCACTAAGTTTGGCATGAACAGTTGTGTTATCTCAGAATTAATTCTTCTTTGCTTATTTTCTAAGAAAATTATTCTGAACAAACCACCCAATGAAAAGTGCTAATTTATGGTCCAGAGGGTTTTCTTGTGACATGGAACTCACACAAAAATTCTCAGCTCCATTGGAGCTCTGGATCACCCCTGTTCTGTTTAACCACTTGAGGTGGTCAATATAGAAGAGGGGGAAGACCACTTAGCACCTAATCATGAGCTTAGTTCCAAACCCAAACCACTAGCCCCAGTTTCATTTTAAATTCTTAAACAGAGTTCCAGTTTTTGCAAACTTATTATTAGAACTTGTAGCAAAAATCTTTACAATTAAACTTATGTGCATATTCATTAACGTGTAGTCGTTGAAGGCGAGGAGACTCCGGAAGTACTCGACTTCCTCCTTCCGGAAGAAGACCTAACCCCTGACCAGCAGCAACAACGCAAGCCCCGGTTTGCATTAAAATATTTTTCAAGTTTTGCTTTATAAACGCTTAGTATGACGTATGGGTGTGCATTAGGTATAGGATGAATGGAACCCCACGTGCAAGACCAGAATTTTTCCCTAAGAGTGAGCGTAGTGTCTAAAACCCCGAGTAGATAGGCTATGCTTAATGATTCATAGGACTTCAGTACAAGTCGAATACTTGGAATCTACTCGCGAGTTAGGTTTGGGACACATGGGTTTGGTTCGAGTGATGTGAGATCACTTTAGTGATGAAAATGAGACTAGGCAGGTATTAGGGTGCAGCAAGAGGAAGTCTGGTGTGCGCAGCCCTGCCCGTGTCGATTGAGGACTGATCCGTGTGCGGCCCTGCTGAACAAGTATTGAACGCACCTAAGGCATATCGGATATATGGGCATCGATAAACCGATGTAACCTAAACCTCCGGGCGTCGAGGCATAACGCACCGATTTATAGGTGTAGGCTGAGGGCAACAAGGTGGAAATCTGCTAATGGGCATAGAGAGATGCTCCGTATAGGGAACCTCCTGCTCGTTTCGGTGCGACCGGTTTGACGTTTGGGCTGTTGGGCAGAAGGTTGTCCCGTACGGCATCGAGTGAGCGTACTGTGCAGCTCCACGGGTGGGCGTATGTGACGTGCTCTTTGGGTGTCCCTGCAGGTGTATATCGAGTCGATTCGCCGTCTCTCGTGGTGATGAGTACCGCTTGTTCACTGCGTCGTAACGTAGCTAATTTATGGAATGTTATGATTCAATTCTGCTGTGTGATATAATTGTATTGTTACATGTGTGCCACCAAATATTGCTTACTAAATTTCAGATTTCTGAACTGTTTAACTTGTGGCTAAAAGATGAACTAAGGATGAACTTGTAGACGTGTCCATTTGCTGCAATGTTACTATCCTATGTCATTGTACACCTCATGTAGAGTTTCATGCCTAGGTGAGTCGGTTAAGTCTTGTTGAGCCATCGTGCTCATGGTTGCTGCTTAAGTGTTTTTCAGGTGAGGAGCCACCCACGGACTCGGAGTACGAGTCCACCGGCGAGGGTTACCCTCCGTCGGGGACCACGGCTGAGTGGGAGCCGTACACGCCGCGCTGAGCTGAGGAGTGCAGCCAGTGTTGGCTGCCCTAGGGCTGGGTAGCCGACTTTTGCTAGATAGGCGGGCGTGAGTTGTATAGTGTAGATTTCCGCTGTGTAACATAAACAATAGTTTGTAACTGAGTAGTGTACTACTTTGTACAGTTCCAGTTGTTTTTCCCATGTAATATATTGTGTCCTTATGACATGTGCTGTCAGGTGTCGCATCGTGCGGCACCACCCTCTGCGATCCTGGATGAGCGGATTCCGGTCCGCCACAGTGGCAACCTTTCACACGACACCCAAATGTCGAACTGGTCCCACCGACTGGGATTAAGTCTCTCTACGGCAAACCCTCGTAGAGCCGACTTCTCTATCCTTTTAGCATCGGCATCAGAGGGTGACGTATGCCTCGGCACCAAGGTTAACATGTTACATCTGTTTCCTGGGTTCCATATAGCCAGTATGCATGCGGTACACATCTCAAACTTGTCCAGCGGGGCCGCACACGAGAACGGGCCTTAATCGACTCAGACATAGACTAGGTTCACAGGATCACGTCCTTGATCCTTCCATCCACAGCCCGGTCTCCATTCCTAACTATGAGGATCAATTCCCAACTCTTCCGATTGATCCCCCTTAACCCCGTTTCACGAGTAGGAAACTGCCCACTCAAGTTTTGCTTCTTTTAATCCACTTTTGTTAATTTTAGATCAGCAGTTATAATCAATTTATAACCTACTCTACATTATACTCCAGGGTTTTCTGGGTCATGCATTTGGAGTGTCATACCACCTAGACTTAATGCAATAAATAAAATGCTAGACGTATAAAGTGGATACAAATAAAAACTTGTAAGTTTTGATGCAAACCGGGGATTGCCTTAGTGTTGATCCCGACTAATGTTTCTGTCAATAGAATTCAAGTCAGTAGCCTCCGAAGACTTCTCGAGCAGTATTTCTATTAAAATGATCAATATAAAAAATGTGTCACATTATGAATAATGTGCTATAAGCAAACTACAGAACCAAAACCTAAGAAGACAGAGGAATCATAGGTTGAAATTTTTACATAGTCTTTCTAAACTCATGATAGGAGTATGGTAAAATTTTCAGAAGCTTTCGAGACAGAAAATGGGCACAAGAATTCTTGGAACCTTTAGCCTTCAATGATTTATAGGAATTTAATTAGACTTGTTCATATGGAGAAATTTGATATCCTAATAGGTATGGACCTAAGGTTCCTAGGAAACTTTGTTTCAAAATTTGCTAAGTCTTCTGCTGGCCAGAATGGAAGATTGAAGTTCATTCCATTTTCTGAAATTTGCTTCTGTGATTTTTCAGCCCATTTAAATAACCCTGAGAAAAACCTACTGATTAAGCCCTCTTAATCATCTCCAAAAATCCTGAAAT
Organism: Neostapfia colusana; assembly: GCA_030760725.1. NCBI lineage: Eukaryota > Viridiplantae > Streptophyta > Magnoliopsida > Poales > Poaceae > Neostapfia > Neostapfia colusana. Next base: position 41,790,389 of record JASWHV010000002.1, on the reverse strand, counting down.
TTTTACTGGGGCTCAGGAAATATGATAAAGAGCTTGTGACCAAAAATGGGAATATTTCATCAAGCCAATTTCCTGGAATTACTCCCTAAAGGAATAAATAAAAAGAATTCTACAGAAATTCATAGGCATTTTCATAGCTAGAAATTTGTTTCTCCTCAAAGTACTCCTCCTAAGGAATCCAACAAAATTTGTCTCACTATTTTTGGAGCTTTCTACACAGAGTGGTTGATTTTCCAAGTTTGAACAACTCTCTGTTTGATTTTAAACAGAACAGTCAAACGTGGGGCCCATGGGTCAGGTGTTTCTTCAACCTCTCACCAGAGCCCACGGGTGCACACTGGCAGAGATCATGGTGCGGCTCGTTCTCCCTCAATTCTCCACCAAATTAGCTCTGGTTTCGCCCTACACGATCTTTGGAACGTAGCGCAGCTGCCGGCAAGGTTTCCCCGCATGAAAACGGCCGGAGATGGGTCGGCATCGGCGGGGTGGCTCGGGAGCTCGGCATCAACGCGTTCTGGTGTGCCCCAAGCTTTTCCCGGCGAGCTACATTTCCCTAAAGCATACCCAGAGCTTGTGAAGCATGGAACGCACTTCAATTCGTGCAGCAATTGGCGGGAATAGGGCGGTCACCGGAGACCAGACCCGTTTTTGCCGCCGGCGGCGAATTCTCGTCGCCCGGGGCGTGGGATGGCCGGTTTAATGCGTTCTTTGGTGTGGGAGGGCGCTAGGGTTACTAGTTTCTGTGGCTTGAATTGTAGAACGTATGATCAAGCGGTTTGAGCTAATTTGGAGAATTGGACAGCGCCGGTTCTTCACGTGCTCCAGTGGTAAAATGCGAATTCCGGCTAGCCGGCGGCAGGGAAGAGCAGGGGGACTATGGGAGGAGTATCTAGACTTCATGGCGCACCTCTGTGAGCTTTTGAGCACGTCGGGGAGGCTCAGAGACGGTTGGGCGATGTGGAGACGTGGAGGCATCGTGGCTCTGTTTTGCCGGAAGAAACATGGCTCAGAAGCAGCGGGGAAAGGCCGGGGACGAGCTGAGAACACGTTGAGGACGTCGGGGAGACTTTGGCGCAGCTCTTGGGTGGTCTAGCCGGGCGTCAAACACGCTGGGAGCCGATCGGCGATGGGAGCAGAGAGCGCTGCGCTGTTTTTCCTTCGGGTGAGCTCGCGAGGAGATAGTTCTGTGGCTGTGCTCATGCGAGACAGAGAAGGAAACACACAATTTGCTTTGTGCAGCCACGATATTTGTCGAGCAGCTGAGGACAAGGACTTAACCAACATGGGAGAACAGGGAGACACACAGCTCGGTGGAAAATCGCTGGTGCCTCTGTGTTGAACACACAACAGAGGAGCTTCGATGAGTTGCTCTGTTCCACTGACCTGTAGGGTCCACAGGCAGTCTTCCCCAACACTCAATAGCTCCTAAATTCCAAAGCGTGTTTAAATTCAAATCTGCAGATGATTCGAACTGTGGAAACAACGTTGCACGGAGGAAAGTCTTCGGTTGTTTGTGTGAGCAGAGAAACGACAATTGAGTTGTGCAGCTGCTGTGGCTAACGATCAGCAACGCCATGGAATTGCCTGCCTTCGGGAGAAAGGCACGTGCAGCAGCTCGGTGGCTGCCTCAGTGGCGAGCTCGCAGAGAAGGAAAACTGAGGGTTCTCGGTTCCAATTCTGTGCGGGTCCCACCGGAAGTCTTCTCCCTCCCGAATAACAGTGGTTCCCAAATTCAAATCTAAAAGTTGCAGCAAAATCCAAAAGTTTGGATTTGAATACTGTGGCGTTAACCCTCGGTTGTGTTCGCATTTGAACTGTCGGGTTTATTTCTTTTTCGGCTAAATTCTTTTTGTAACTTTTCTTTATTTCATGTAGCTGAAGTTTGAATTTGAAAAGTGGTAGCAAATTTCGAAGGACGGATTTGAATATAGTGGATCATCCTCTCTCGTGACGATAATTCAAATCCTGTGATTCACCTTCTTTTTGCTACACTTCCTTTATCGTAGTCTAACCCTTATTTCATGTGGCAAAAGTTTGAGTTTGAAAACAAATTTAGGAGGAGTATCCCCTGCTGATTTGAATTCTACAAAAACACCAGCAAGGCTCAACTTGGGGATTTTACAATCCTCCCTCCTTAAAAGAATCTCGTCCCGAGATTAATAAAAGAACGATATGGAGAAGAATGTTACCGGTGATAGTTCGATAACAGTTTCGGGCAATTCATCCAAAGAAAAATCCTCGATTTCCCATGTAACCTCGTCGGTGGTTTGGTGATTCCACAGAACTTTGTAGAACCACTACAATCGACGACTTGTTTCACGAGTCTTTTCATCGAGGATTTGTACCGGTTTCTCGTGGTAGGTGATATCCGGTTTAAGGTTTCCATGCCTCCTAAAAGAACCTCCGTTGGCTCCTTCAAACATTCCCTTATTTGTGAGACATAGAAGATGTCGTGGATGCCCGACAATGATGTGGGTAGCCTCAAACAATATGCTACCGGTCCACACCTTTCTGTGATGAGAAACGGACCAACAACACGAGAAGCTAGCTTTCCCTTGACCCCGAATCGATGAATTCCTTTCATCGGGGATACTCGGAAACAGACCTAATCTCCGACTTTCAAAATACATGGGTCGGCATTAACTCATAAACTCGTTGAAGTTACTCCGAATTACCAAGGTCAGTTTCCCCCTTACTTAGCATGGATGCTAGGAATGAGCCATTCGCATTCTCGTGCCTCTGGGTTCAAGTAGTCAGGTGCATATGGTACCAATGCTCGTGGCATCCCTCCCTCCTTGTTTCCAGACTAGAAACTCCTCGAGCTTCCCCTGGATTATTCCGGAAAGAACATGCTAAGCAAGGCATGTCTCCTGGTATTACGTCCACGTGAGCTGATATCTAGCTTGTAGCGATGCGAGCTGATTCGCCCACCAAATACCGGTGGAACTGTGAAGTTGTTGCGCAACGTACAATACTTTCTGATGTTCGATGCATTGAAGCAACTCGAACTTAAACTCTATGGTTCAGATCTAGTTATCCGCCACCAGAGGATCCTCGGTCTCTATGAACACCGGTGGTTGAGTCGCCAAAAACTCATTGTATGAGCTCGTTTGAGGTTGGCGAGAGCCTTTGTCTTGACATCCCTCTTGACAGTTTGTTGATGGCTTGAATATTCACTGTCCTAATCTTGACATGGATAACCAATACTTGTGTAGATTAACTAGGTCCTTAAAAGCTTAGTGTAGTACTTCCCTCTTATTTCTGGGTGATGTCATACTTTGGTGTATAACAAATGGTTAATCTATGCTTTGGTTTACTTGGATGTACTCCTCCCTCCTTAAGTTCCAAAGTAGGATATCAAAAACTTAATCCACAGTATTCTTATGCGAAGGTAATGCACAACCCTAGCCTCCTAGAGCGGAAACTACCCCAATTTTGATTGCCAAGAGGAGTGATGCTGTAGTCTATCTTCATCTCTACGGATGGTCTTGTAAATGACAACCTTTTGTGGTTTAAGTCAACAATGATGCTATGGAGAGTACTAGGCGCCTGTTATGAACTTCGGAGAGTATAACCACTCCTACTCACAACAAGTCATCCGGTGCTTGACCAATCAGCTTCCCGACAACTCGGTTTACAACTGACCGATCTGCACTAAAAATTCCGTGGCAGAAGAATTAAGACCAGAGGAGAATACCAAAGTTATGGTTAACTTCAGTATATTTCCAACGTTAGTTATGTGACTTCATATCAGTTCAGGTTCAACAGATATGAAATTTGGAAGTTGATAGAAATTCAGGGAGAATTTCAGCAGTACCCCATCGGAAGGTACCCACTTTGATTCAACTTTTTGATACAGTTTCGGACCAAATTTGTCAGAACACACAACTACAAAGTTGTAGCCTAACTCACCATATTTCCAGAAATGTATCACACAACCTTTCATAAAGTGTATACAGGAAGTGATGGTCCAAAACCATAAAAGTACAGAAACTGAACCAGCTTCTGTTCTATGGTATAAAATCCTAATTTAACTTGTGAATCTGTTGTGGGAATGAAAAGAAAAATTGGATAAGACTTCCATATCTTTCCAACGAGTGTTTATTTGTCTTCAACCAAGTTCTATATCGAAATTTATGAGTTTTTGGAGTTGACAGAAATTCTGGAAAAATTTCAGCAGCACCTCCCCTGTAAGTGCTCATTTTGGGTCAACCTTTCCATACAGTTCGAAACGTATATGGTCGAAACTCATAATTACAAAGTTGAAGAACAATTCATAAGATTTCTAGAATTGTAATATTTCCCATTTTACAACTCTTATACAGGAAATTATAAGCAAAACTCCAACAGTACAGAAACTATGCACAGCCTATGGATACTCTGGACAGTTTCATTTGTACTGTGGATTCAACCCTTTACAGGAGGATTCTGCCCTTCAATTGAACAGAAATATTGTAAAGAACTTCCCAAGCTTTCCAACATGTATTTATATGACCCCTTTGCATTCCTGGATCAAAAGATATGATGGTTCAAAGTTAACAGAATTTCTGGCAGGATTTTGACAGCACCTCCCCAGAGGTACCAAGTTTCAATCCACAATTCCAGTTAATTCTTCTCAAGTTTTGGCAAAACCACGATTTACAAAGTTGTAGCATATCACATTCCCTTTCCAGAAATGTGTCACAATACCCTTAGCGATTTTTCCATCGAGAGTTCGGGTGGAATTACAGAGACTCGGTTTCGGTTCTACCCATTTGTAGCAGTTTTTGGTTTCTAAGGTTTTTGACCAACTTTAAGTGTGTTTCTGTCCTGGAGGGTTATAGAAAAGTTTTTTGGGACTTCTCCACCCTTCCAAAACTGTATCACACACTACCATAAGTATTTTCTACAAGGAGTAACACCATGTACAATTTTCAGCAGACACTGCCAAAACAGGGAACTCTGTTTTTTGGTCTCTCTACACTCACATATTCTTGAGTTGGTTTCTAAACAAGTTTTAACTACTTCATTTAATCTGTATTCATTCAAAACTTACAGAATATTCAAGTTTATGAGATAAGCGAGGTGTTCATGCAATTTCCATGATAATGCCGGTACTACGTTCCTCATACAAAAGAAAAATCCTAACCGGATTACATCCAGCATATACGTTCTATTAGTGGCACTAGAATCGTTCACTTGCAAACGTGTTCTACTCATAATACGGATACATGGTTAGTGTACCTGCAGAAAACCACTCAATGATGATGCACACATAGGTTTTCTCATTTCAGGCAGTTCCATATCATACTAAAAACATACGCCCCGTATCATTTCCATACGGGCCGTCCTTGAGTCAAGTCACGTCTCAAGGTACATGGTTGTGTTTTTACACCACACGACAGGGAACCCGAGTAGAGCGCGAACGGGTCGTCACGGTTGGGAATGTTATCAACCCAACAGATACCACCTACTGCCCTGCAGGGCACGCCGATGGCAAGTGCTGCGTATGTCCTCCTAGGCTATCACTGAAGAACACACTATCGCGTTACTGACCACACGATGGGGTCTCCACTTACTTGTCTAATGCACGCTAGCGATCAGCGTTTCATATGAACTCAGGAACATGAAGAGTCCAAGAGTTTCATATTAACGTCTCACACCAAGCTGTGAGACCTTTCCCTGAATCACATTCCTCGTCAGGGGAGCTAACCGAAATTGAACCGCTTTCAATGGCGTTCCTTACCATGTTTACCTGAGCGTAGGTGCGTCGTTACAGAATAGAGTAACAAGTATGTTAGTTTGCCACTATACATCACTTATGCTACTAATAGACCTTATGTGGGCCTAGTACCGATTCCACACTCGTAGACTCTAAGTTTTGGAAAATATGTATCTTTTCAGGTGCGCTATTCCCAATGCGGCTCTGATACCACGCTGTGAGGACCCCGCCCCGACAGTCCAGGAATCGCATTGGGTGGTGCCGTGCAATGCGGCACCTAACAGCACATCACCGAAAAACATACATACACAACAATATATGTCTTTAATACATAATCCTGTCTCATTTTACAAATAATGTACAAGTGTACATTGCAGCGGAAGATAAGAATACACTCACATACTATAGCCTACGCTAAGCAAAATGAAGCCATCCGGCCCGTGGGCGCCTCACACTAGCGCCACATCAAAAACCCAGCAGTGTGCTGGGTTCCAAAGTGAGACTCGCATCGCTCATTGGGTGCTGCCCCGCTCGGATCTCCCTTCCTCCCTAACGTTGCCTTATGCAACGTTACCTGCAAAACAATGGATCAACAAACCGTGAGCTTATACTCACCAAGACTTAACCGTCTCCCTAGTCATGAAACTCTACATGCTAAAAATAGAGGGCCAAATATAGAAGTTTGCACAAAAGATGAACTTGAGCTAGAGGAGAGTCCTTGCTTTCAGTTTTAAGCAACTTTTATAGCCCTCGCGCAATTTACATCGAGACTCCACAATCAAACAAGAGACGCTTCATCTCGATGTCACTTGCCCGAGGTGAAAGTAACTTTAGTGAGCTACCCTAGACTCATACAGACCTTGCACCATTACCGTCGAGACTCCACAATCAAACTAGAAACACTTTGCCTCGATGCTACTAGCCCAAGGTGGAAAATAAATTTAGTGAAAGTGTTGATCATTCCTCATCTGCATTATGAGGATTACTCACAAAGCATATTAAATGTTTTCCCAGTTTATTACTACGTCACGACTCAGTGTACAAGTATGCTCACTACCACGAGCGATGGTGATTGCAATCAAAAACACCCGGCTGACACGACACGTACGTCCATACTCGATGTTGCACACGGCAACCATCACTGACGTCGTACGTGGCAACCTTTCACACGAAACCCAAATGTCGAACTGGTCCCACTGACTGGGATTAAGTCTTTCTACGGCAAACCCACGTAGAGTCGATTTCTCTATCCTTTCAGCATCGGCATCAGACGGTGAGGTATGCCTCGACACACAGGTTAACATGTTACATCGGTTTCCTGGGTCCCATATAGCCAGTATGCATCTGGTACACATCTCAAACTTGTCCAGCGGGGCCACACACGAGAACGGGCCTTAATCGACTCAGACATAGACTAGGTTCACAGGACCACGTCCTTGGTCCTTCCATCCACTGCCCGGTCTCCATTCCCAACTATGAGGATCAATTCCCAACTCATCCGATTGATCCCTCTTAACCCCGTTTCACGAGTAAGAAACTGCCCACTCGAGTTTTTCTTCTTTTAATCCACTTTTGTTAATTTGAGATCATCAGTTATAACCAATTTATAACCTACTCTATATTATACTCCAAGGTTTTCTGGGTCATGCATTTGGAGTGTCATACCACCTAGACTTAATGCAATAAATAAAATGCTAGACATATAAATTAAATACAAATCAAAACTTGTAAGTTTTGATGCAAACCGGGGCTTTCCTTAGTGTTGATCCTGACTAATGTTTCTGTCAATAGAATTCAAGTCAGTAGCCTCAGAAGCCTTCTCGAGCAGTATTTCTATCGAAATGATCAATATAAAGAATGTGTCACATTATGAATAATGTGCTATAAACAAACTACAAAAGCAAAACCTAAGAAGACATAGGAATCTATGGTTGAAATTTTTACAGAGTCTTTCTAAACTCATGATAGGAGTATGGTAAAATTTTCAGAAGCTTTTGAGACAGAAAATGGGCACAAGAATTCTTGGAACCTTTAACCTTCAATGATTTATAGGAATTTAATTAGACTTGGTCATATGGAGAAATTTGATATCCTAATAGGTATGGACCTAAGGTTCCTAGTAAAATTTGTTTCAAAATTTTCTAAGTCTTCTGCTGGCCAGAATGGAGGATTGAAGTTCATTCCATTTTTCTGAAATTTGCTTCTGTGATTTTTCAGCCCATTTAAATAACCCTGAGAAAAACCTACTGATTAAGTCCTCTTAATCATCTCCCAAAATCCTGAAATTTTCACTGGAGCTCAGGAACTATGATAAAGGGATTGTGACAAAAAATGGGAATATTTCAACAAGTTAATTTCATGGAATTACTACCTAAAGGAATAACTAAAAAGACTTCTACAGAAAATCATAGGCATTTTCGAAGCTAGAAATTTGTTTCTATTCAAAGTACTCCTCCTAAGGAATCCAACAAAATTTGTCTCACTATTTTTGGAGCTTTCTACACAGAGTTATGGATTTTCCAAGTTTGAACAACTATCTGTTTGATTTTAAACAGAACAGTCAAACGTGGGGCCCACGGGTCAGGTGTTTCTTCAGCCTCTCGCCAGAGCCCCCGGGTGCACGCTGGCAGAGATCGTGGCACGGCTCGTTCTCCCTAAATTCTCCACCAAATTAGCTCTGGTTTCGCCCTACACGGTCTTTGGAACGTGGCGCAGCTGCCGGGCAAGGTTTACCCGCATGAAAACGGCCGGAGATGGGTCGGCATCGGCGGGGCGGCTCGGGGGCTCGGCATCGACGCGTTCTAGCGTGTCCCAAGCTTCTCCTGGCGAGCTACGTTGCCCTAAAGCATCCCCAGAGCTCGTGGAGCATGGAACGCACCTCAATCCGTGCAGCAATTGGCAGGAATAGCGCGGTCACCGGAGACCCGACCCGTTTTTGCCGCCGGCGGTGAATTATCGTCGCCCGGGGCGTGGGATGGCCGGTTTAATGCGTGCTTTGGCATGGGAGGGCGCTAGGGTTACTAGTTTCTGTGGCTTGAATTGTAGAAAGGATGATCAAGCGGTTTGAGCTAATTTGGAGAATTGTACAGTGCCGGTTCTTCACGTGCTCCGGCGGTAAAATGCGAATTCCGGCTAGCCGGCGGCAGGGAAGAGCAGGGGGACTACGGGAGGAGTATATAGACTTTGTGCCGCACCTCTGTGAGCTTTTGAGCACATCGGGAGGCTCGGAGACGGCCGGTCGACGTGGAGACGTGTAGGCGTCGTGGCTCTATTTTGCCGGAAGATACATGGCTCAGAAGCAGCGGGGAAAGGCCGGGGACGAGCTGAGAACACGTTGAGGACGTCGGGGAGACTTCGGCGCAGCTCTTGGGTGGTATAGCCGGGCGTCAAACACGCTGGGAGCCGATCGGCGATTGGAGCAGAGAGCGCTGCGCTGTTTTTCCTTCGGGTGAGCTCGCGAGGAGAGAGTTCTGTGGATGTGCTCGTGCGAGACAGAGAAGGAAACACACAATTTGCTTTGTGCAGCCACGATATTTGTTGAGCAGCTGAGAACAAGGACTGAACCGACGTGGGAGAACAGGGAGACACACAGCTCGGTGGAAAATCGCTGGTGCCTCAGTGTTGAACGCACAACAGAGGAGCTTCGATGAGTTGCTCTGTTCCACTGACCTGTAGGGTCCACAGGCAGTCTTCCCCAACACTCAATAGCTCCTAAATTCCAATGCGTGTTTAAATTCAAATCTGCAGATGATTCGAACTGTGGAAACAACGTCGCACGGAGGAAAGTCTTCGGTTGTACGTGTGAGCAGAGAAACAACAATTGAGTTGTGCAGCTGCTGTGGCTAACGATCAACAACGCCGTGGAATTGCCTGCCTTCGGGAGCAAGGCACGTGCAGCAGCTCGGTGGCTGCCTCGGTGGCAAGCTCGCAGAGAAGGAAAACTGAGGGTTCTTGGTTCCAATGCTGTGCGGGTCCCACCGGCAGTCTTCTCCCTCCCGAATAACAGTGGCTCCCAAATTAAAATCTAAAAGTTGCAGCAAATTCCAAAAGTTTGGATTTGAATACTGTGGCGTTAACCCTTGGTTGTGCTCATATTTGAACTGTCGGGTTTCTTTCCTTTTCGGCTAAATTCCTTTTGTAACTTTTCTTTAGTTCATGTAGCTGAAGTTTTAATTTGAAAAGTGGTAGCAAATTTTGAAGGACGAATTTGAATATAGTGGCTCATCCTCTCTCGTGACGCTAATTCAAATCCTGTGATTCACCTTCTTTTTGCTACACTTCCTTTATCTTAGTCTAACCCTTATTTCATGTGGAAAAAGTTTGAGTTTGAAAACAAATTTAGGAGGAGTATCCCTGCTGATTTGAATTCCACAAAAACACCAGCAAGGCTCAACTTGGGGATTTTACAGTTACGACCAAGGGGGTTGTTTCGGGTTCTATTTATAATCGGAAAGAGAAGAGTCCTAATCTGATTGGATTTTGAATAAGAGTCCTATTCAAATTGTCTTTGAATCTTAACAACTTATCTTCAATTGATTTGGTGGGGTAGCAACGTGGAATTCGTGTCGGTTTCCTTCCGTGTTGGTATTCCCGCGCGTACAGAAGCAAAAACCGCTTCAGATCTCGTCACCTCCGCGGTGATGAGCTCCGGAGGCTCCATGTGTCCTGTGGGAACCTGGGCTCCCTTTTCGGCAGAGACAAGCTCCAGTTTTGCCACGTGTCAGGCGGGCGAGACCTTCCTCTTCCTCAGAGGTGCGCTCTGCATGCGCCACACGTCCTGTCGGGCGGGACCCCCTCTCTTTTCAGAGACGAGCTCCGCGTACGCCACGTGTTAGTTCCAGACATCCCCCTCTTCGGAGGTGAGCTCCGATAGTGCCACGTGTCAGAGCCAAACCTCCCCTCTCTTTGGAGGTGGGCTCCGAGAATGCCACGTGTCCAGTAGTGCCAGACTTCCTTTCTCCTCAGAGATAAGCTCCGAGGTCGACACGTGTCCAACAGTGACGGACCTCCCGGAGGTGAGCTCCGGAGGTGACACGTGTCCGGTAGTGTCTGACCTCCCGGAGGCGAGCTACGAAGGTGACACGTGTCCAGTAGGACCGGACCTCTCGGAGGTGTGCTCCGAGAGCGACACGTGTCCCACGGGTCGGACCTCTCGGAAGTGAGTTACGAGAGCGACACGTGTCCCGCGCGGCTGGTCCTCTCTCTTCCGCAGTGACTAGCTCCGAAGGCAACACGTGTCCTGCGGGGCTGGCCTCGCTCCTTCCCTAGAGACGAGCCCCGAGCCTGCCACGTAGCTAGTTAGCGGCGGACCTCTCCCTCTTTTGCGGGGATGAGCTCCGAAGGCGCCACGTGGCCAGCGAGTCGCTGGAGTTGTCTTCGGCGCTTCTCGGTGGACTGGAATTTACTCTTTTTGGCTATCTTTTTTATTCTCTCTCTGCTTTTACTTATTTTAAAAGGTTTTCCTCTACATGAAATATGTATTCATACATGATTATAAAATTGAGGGTGTCACATATTGCTTCCTGGATGAATGGAGTACTTGGATAAATGTGCTTCATCCAATATCTTCCTCCGCAATTTCATGTTTCGGGGTACAACTATACGGTTGTTAAACCTTAGAGTACCCTCTTCATCTTTGCGGAACATCTTCAACTCATTGTTGTCCACTCTCCTCCAGATATGAGACATACCCCTGTCTCTCTTCTAAGCCTCTACAATCTCATCTCAGATTTTAGGAATAAGAGCGAGGTTGAACAACGATCCGTAGGGAACTAAGCACAGGCTTGGGTCTCTTTCTTCATCTGCAGCCATGGCTAAATGGTGAACGTGGGCTTTCCGACTAAGTACGTCGGCAACCACTATCGCTTTGCACGGATGGTAATGAATTTCAAGTTCATAGTCCTTGATCAATTCGAGCCATCTTCGCTGCCTCAAATTCAGTTCCTTCTGTGTGAAGATGTACTTCAAGCTTTTATGGTCAGTGTAGAGATGTACTAGATTGACTAGTAAATAATGTCTCCACATTTTCAATGCTAGGACCACTGCAGCAAGTTCAAGGTCGTGTGTCGGGTAATTCTGCTCATGACCCCTGAGTTGTCGGGATCCATACGTGACCACACGTCCTTCTTGCATCAACAACAACCAAAACCAATGCCGGGTGCATCACAATAGACATCAAAAGGCTTCGTGGTGTCCGGCTGGGCCAAAACTGGAGCTGTAGTGAGATACTTCACTAAAGATTGAAAAGCTTGTTCACATGAATTGCTCCAATCATACTTGGTGCTTTTCTGCAACAGCTCCGTCATAGGTTTAGCAACTTTGGAGAAGTTTGGAATGAATCTCCGGTAATAACCAGATAAACCTAGGAAACTCCTCACTTCATGAACAGATGTTGGAGATTTCCAATTCAGCACTTGCTCGATTTTACTTGGGTCCACAGCGATGCCTTCCGCTTAAATAATATGCCCAAGAAACGGCACTTTGCTGCTCCAAAACTCACATTTACTGAACTTTGTATATAGCTTGTGATCGCTCAAACGTTGGAGTACAATACGCAAATGTTCAGCATGTTCTTCTTCTGACTTTGAATAGACCAAAATGTCATCGTTGAAAACCACGAAGAACTTGGGAACTCCGGCAAACACCGAGTTCATGAGATACATAAAGTGAGCCAGAGCATTGGCCAATCCAAAGGACATGACAAGATATTCATAAAGACCATATCTTGTCGAGAGCGCCGTCTTAGGTACGTCTTCTGCCTGGATGTTTATTTGGTGATACCCGGACTGAAGATCCATCTTGGAGAATACCTTAGCACCCACTAGTTGATCAAATAAAATATCAATGCGCGGTAGTGGATACTTATTCTTGATAGTGACAACATTCAATGGACGATAATCTACGCATAGCCTCAATGTTTCGTCCTTCTTCTTCACGAAGAGTGCGGAACAACCCCAAGGTGATGAACTTTGGCGTATAAAACCTTTGTCCATGAGGTCATTAAGCTGCTCCTTCAATTCCGCGAGCTCCTTCGGTGCCATTTTGTATGGTCGCAGAGAAATAGGTGTTGTTCCCGGTGCTAGTTCAATCTTGAACTCAACATCACGTTCGGGTGGCATGCCCGACAAGTCTTCGGGAAACACATCTGGATATTCACATACCACTGGAATTTCCTCAAGTTTAGGAGCTTCAATCTGATGCACTGCTGCAACTCGTTGTGATGGATCCACAAGGTTCAATGTGTTGCAACTGTGTATTGGGGAATTCAGTTGGACAGTCCGAGAGCTGATGTCAAAGATAGCACCATAATGTGTCAACCATGACATCCCCAAGATAATATCAATCCTTTGGCCTTTGAGTATGATAAGGCTCGCAGGATAGATGTTTCCACCCAAACATAAAGGTGCCCGTGAGACCATCTCATCTGTTGATATCTTGCCTCCGGGTGAGCTGATATGAAACGGATGCTTAACTGTGCTAAATGGAAGATTATTCTCCAGCACATAGTCTCTGCTAATAAAATTGTGGGTGGCCCCAGAATCAAACAACACAAAGGTAGGCTGTTCATGTAAAGTGAACATGCCTGCCAAAACTGGTTCGCCTTTAGCAATGTCCTCAATAGCAGTGTAATTAATCCTCCCAGCTTTTGAAAGATTCTTCTTTGAATGTTCATGATGCTGATCTGAGCATTGACGATACAACACACAAGTGTGGCTCTGGTCAGCTCCATGACAGTTTCGTGCTGCAGAAATCCTCAGCTCTCTACTAACACGAGGTGGAGATAATTCGTGCGTAGTTGGTTGCAGTAGGGTTGCACGAATAATTTCTGACCGCTGCTGTTGAGGTGGAGGCTCATAAGTGATCAACTCCAGCCGTGGTTGTGAGAGTTGCACCACAGGCTGAATTTGTTGCCTAATTGGCGAGTAATAGCGCACTCGATAGTTCGGATGAACCTCAATATCTTGGTGTGGCGGTATACTTCTTTTCAACTCTGCTTCACAACGGATATGCGTGTCTTCTTTAATGATAGTGGCATTTACCAACTAATTGTAAATACCGTTATTGAACAAGGTCACTTGTTCCTTAAGTTTGACATTCAAACCTTGGAAGAAATACTCGCACTTCAACGCTTCCGAGTCTACCATATGAGTGGTGTATTGCATAAAGTCTTCAAACTCTTTGAAGTACTCGTACGCACCCCTTTCCCCTTGCTTTAGCTCCAGAAAATCTTGATACTTTGTTCGAAGAATTCCCGAACAAACGTGAAGTGCCCGGAAAACATTCCAGAATCCCTCCCACGCCACTCGATGACCTTCAGGAAGAGTAGCGATGTACTCCGCCCACCAAGCTCCAGCGGCTCCGTGGAGTTGTTGAGCGGCAAATAGAGTCTTCTGATATTCATCGCACTCAAGCATATCGAACTTGGCTTCAATACATTGGAGACAATGAGCCGACTCCAACGGTTCTTTCGCTTCCGAGAAAACCGGTGGTTGTCTTGCCAAGAAATCCAGATAAGTGCTTGGCGTGGGATTTTGCTGTAGTGTCTCCTGTCGTATGCTTTTTCGCACCAACAGATCCAGAGACTAAGCCATCTTTGCTAAGATTTCCGCCAATCCGGTTGATGATGTCAGCACTTCTTGTTGTGGCGAATTACTTTCGCCGTGACTCGACTCACCAACCTCACTCCTGGAATGAGCACAATCCATGCTGCAAGGGTGAGCAATCTACGGTTAAAATTCAAAGTTTAAACTCAACTTGAATTGAAAACATAACCGTAAAAGCATTACATAGATATTGCAGCGCTACACAATCTAACCAGGGTTTCGACAATTCTGAAATCTATCAAACGTGAGAATGTTTGTCCAAACCCTTAATTCCATTAGTAGGCAAAACTGAAAAATAACTCAAGAACATGTTATGGAACATAGAGAAGTCTAACACATCCCTGTCCACAACAAGTTCCAAGCTAAATGGCAATAAGCACTACTGTGTTCAGAATGACCAATTGGTCCAAATCCCAGAATTTGAATATGAAAATGGCAATTTCATGTCTCAAATTAATATGAAAGTTATGGTTAACTTCAATATCTTTCCAATGATTATTCATTTGCCTTCATATCAGTCCTGGATCAAAAGTTGTGATATTTCAAAGTCGACAGAAATCTGGAACAATTTTGACAGCACCTCCTTTGAATGTAGGAAGGGCAGGCCTGGCGCAGTGGTAGAGTCTCTCCACTTGTGTCCTGGAGGTCCTGGGTTCGAATCAGCCTCCTTGCAAAATAAGCAAGGGGAAGGCTGCCTAGAAATTCCCTTCCCCAGACCCCACAACGTGTGGGAGCTTTCAGCACTGGGTATGCCCTTTACCTCCTTTGAAAGTAGCTGTTTTGTCCGCATGATTTCATCACTTTAAATTCCAAATCTGGAGAAACTTTGAACTACAAAGTCATAGCGTATATCACAAGCTTTCTAACGGAGTATTACTTGACCCTTAGAATTTTTTCTACATAATGTTATGGTCGAAATACCGAAATTTCCAGAGATCAATTTGTGCCTGCCCTCTTTTTGGGCAGTTCACACTCCTCTGAGAATTTCATCCATTTGGAAAGTGATTCTGATCTGGAGTTCTACTGAAGAGAGGTAGAAGACTTCAATAGCTTTCCATAAATGTATTACTCACCTCCATTGGTTCAACAAAACAAAAGTTATGTCCTGTTCAACTTCAGCAAAATTCTGCCAAAAACAGGGGAGGTTTCTCATAAGTCTTTGTGAATAAATCTATACTCCCAATTGACTCTTAGTTCAATATAGGAGTTCATTAACCACTAATAGAATCCTAGACTCCAAATTTACTCTTTTTCTTTTCAAACCTTCTTTGTCATGCCGTTCAAAACACATCACGGTACTACGTTTCCTCACCAAATTAAAAATCCTAACCGGCTTTATACAGGCATATACGTATCCAGGGGTGGCACTAAAAGGATCCCTCACAAATGTTTTGTACACGACATGTTCTAATGTGGTTAAGGTACCTGCAGAAAACCACTCAATAATGATGCACACATTGGTTTTTCATTTCAGGCAGGTCCATATCATAGGAAAAACATATGCCCCGTATCATTGCCATACGGGCCGTCCTTGAGTCAAGCTTGTCTCATGGTACATGATCGGGTTATTCACCACCCGATGGGGGCTCCACACCTTTGCAATAAAGCACACCGGTGGAACAGCGCTTTCGAAAGACTCATAGGACATGAAGAGTCCTAGAGAAATTACTTCGTGTTACAACCCACACGATGGGGTCTCCTCCTCTTGCCCCTGGGTTTGCGCACTAGAGGCTAGTGCCATTCATATGTCTCTAAGACATGAAGAGTCTTAGAAAACATATTCACTTCCCATCCATTGCTGAACGGGACATCCCACACTACATTCCTCGTATGGGGGAGCTAACCGAAATTGATCTGCTTTTAGTGGCGTTCCTTACCATTCTTACCTCCACGTAGGTGCGTCGTTACATAATTGAAATACTGAAGAGTAACACGCTGTTAGCTTGCCACCTTAAGTAACTATGCTAATAATACTCCTTATGTGGGCATACTATACGTTCCTCACTCGTATACTCCTAAGTTTTCAAAAATATGCTCTTTTCATGCATGCTATTCCCAATGCGGCTCTGATACCACGCTGTTAGGGGCCACACCCGGCCCTGGAATCGCAGTGGGTGGTGCCGTGCGATGCGGCACCCAACAGCATACACGAAAAGAGGCTTAAGAACATATGAAACCATTTTGTTACTCAAGATAAGTTCTTTTACAATATAATGTACACACGCAGAGGAATTAAAATCTAAACTGGACAACTACTCACTCTCGACCCTAACAACGCCGAAGAGAAGTCGTTCAGCCCATGAACGCTTCCTACTAGCTTCACCAAAGAAAGGCAGCGGCTAGGTTTCCAATGAGTATAACAAACCGTGAGGTTCGTCATCTCACCGAACAACCCTCTTCATAGCAGGCATCCTGCTACCTGCAAAACAACTCAGAAGCAACCGTGAGCACTAAGGCTCAGCAAGACTTAACTGTCAATCCTAAACATGTAACTATACATGCAAGGGTAGTAAGACAATAGGAACATGTATTTGCAAAAATGAAGCTTGACTAAACTTGATCCTTATATTCAGATTCTTATAGCCTTCATTTTAGTGGTCCTCACGCCTCACAACACCGGAAGTCCACAATCAAACAAGAAACGCTTATCGCGATGTTGCTAGCCTAAGGTGGAAATGAGCTTTAATTGGCACTATCTCTAATTCAGTCAAGGTTTCAATACAAAGATTAATCCATAAACAGCAAGTTAAGAGACTTAGTTCCTCTTCTTACTACGTCACGGTGCAGTGGGCAAGTCTGCTCAATCCTCTTTCCGCGAGCGACGGTGATTCGAGTCAATAAAAATCCGGAATACACAACACATACACCCGCCTCAAAAGACTCTCTCAAGAGCGCTTTCTTACATTGTATGCAGCAACCTTTCACACGACACCCCGACATAGAAAAATGTTTCGCGCCGAGCAGGATGGTCCTCTACGCGGACACGTCGAAGTTGCCCGATAAAGGATTTACACCTCCCGCCTTCTCAACGCCATTCCCACGCGAAAGATGAGTTTCTATATCATGGTGCATCGAGTTACATCGGTTTCATGGGTCCCATACCCCACTATATATCCGGTACAGCTCAATCTTGTCCAGCAGGGCCGCATACATACGGTCCTTAACCGACACGGACGGGGCTACAACCAACCTCCACATTTGCCTTACCATCCCGGTCTAAGCCAAATGTGGTCTCAAGCATTGTCACACCCATCGCAGGTCGAGACCAACCTTGAGCACTCCATCCTACCGGAACATCTCCGTCCCCATTTCATTTTCATGAGGGTGCTCTTATCATTAACCTCTCGCGAGTAACTCCATTACTCGAACTTTCTCGCGAGTAGCTTTTTACTACTCGACTTCTACCGAGCTAGCTACAACACTAGCCTAGCGTCTACAACGAGGCAAAGCCTACACTAAACCTTCTACTCAGGGATGTAATAGCCATGCAAGTGGGTTTCAATCATCCTAGACATAATACACAATATCAAGTCTAATAAACAGGAGGTGAAGTAAAGCAAAATTTAAAACGGTAACGATATGCAAACCGGGGCTTGCCTTGCTCAACAGTTTTGTTAGAAGCTAGGAGTTAGTCTTCCTCCGGAGAATCCACCAAACTCGTCACGAGATGGAGATCCTTGCTGCAGAGTCGAGTCCTCGTCGAAAGTCGACGTCACATGCTATTAAGATGATTTATGCACATGTATTCAAAAGCAATTTAGAAAATGATTCAAAGCCTTTGTACAAGTTAACTCACACCTAAAAGGGACAAACAACAGCAAGGTTTCTGTTGTTGGATCTACAACCTTATAGATGATGAAGGCTAGGGTGAAAAGAGATACTAGTAATCACCATGTGATTAAGTCCATTATATGATTACTTAAACCTAACAGACGGTAGCTCAAGTTCCAGAGGTCCAATGAAGCTGAAAATGTAACCACTGCTTCTATGGAATGTATTTAGGCAGTGTGCAAAAATTGAGCTCATGAAATGGCTTCATGTGAGCACAACAAATCCTTATGTGGTTTTCACTAATCTTCCTTTATCCCCTAGGTATTAAGCTTTACTAAGCTGTAAAGTAGACTTTTTGTGAATTAAAAAATGTCCTGAGTCCATAGGAATTGGTGTTACCATTTTTTAAGCTTCCTACATTGAGATATGGATTTTACAAGGATTGGGGAAAAGCTGAAAATGTCTCTGCTCATTTTCCCATTTTTCAGAGACATAAGGAATAAAAACATTATTTGACCAAGCAAATGAGGTCCAATGCCTCTGAAATTTCTACTGGAGTTCAAGGAATTCTGGAAGAATGTACTGCCCAAATTTGGGAATTTTCCAATAAACAGAACTCCTGTAAAAAGTCATACAAGATTTTTTTAAATGAATTAATAAGCCAAATCCAGGGATTTTCATAAACATTGGGCTGCACCCCTGGATAGTACTCTTTGAGAGGAATCCAACAAAATTTGTTTCACAATTTTTGGACACTCCTACACAAAGTTATGGCTCCCCAAAGTTTGAACTGAATTGGGAAAATCTGGAAAATGTTTAAATGCTGACAGTGGGTCCCACCTGTCATCCATAACCTTCAGCCTCGCGCCAAACAGGGCAGTGGCGGCTCCCTCCGGCGAGGTCGCCGGGAAGGCACTTCCCAGCCACCTCCCAACCCCCTGCTGGCCGCCCCCCCCCCCCCCATTTTCCACCAGGCTGAACCTGTTGGTAAGGTCGCCGGCGGCTGAAACTCGCCGGAAAACTGGGCGCACTGGCAACAGCAAACCCTAGGGCTCCGGCGAGGTCGGGCATGGTGAATTCTCCCCCAAATGGTCGGTTCTTGGGCTCTAAAGCACCAGTGAATCGTATAGAAGACCGACATGAGGTCTAAACAAGCTGGGGAGCGCTTCAAACCTATCGGCACCGTGCACCCGACATGGTCCAGCGGTATACCCTCAAAAAGAACTCGGATTCCTCACTCTACACTCAATTTCTTGGTCTAAAATCGATGGAGGTGGTGTGCTAGGCAGTTTAGATCTTGTGTGTGAAGTTTGAAACACAACAAGAACGATTTGAGGACGAATTTTGCAATTCCTTACCTCAAGGTCAGTTTCTGCCGCCCTGGAGAAAATCTTAAAATTCTCCCTCTGTGATCAATGGCTAGGGCTGAGCTTCGGAGGTGAGAAATTAGACTTGTTGGTGCACCGATGGGGTGGCTTGTTTGGGCGTGATCACTCCTGGTTTGGGCTGCCCATGGCGACCAGTTTGGTTTACTTCAGTTTCAACTTGGGAGCAGTGGAAACTTTGCTGTTTCTAGGCACCCGTGAGCTCGGGACGGTGGAGGAAAGGTGCTAGACGGCTAGAGCACTCATGGGCGAAGGCTTTTGCTGTGTGGAGCTCGAGCAAAGGGAGCTTGGTTCAGTTGGGCGATTAGAGGAACAGAGCAGCGGCTGGTTCTGTTCTGCTCGGGAGGAAATCTCAAGGGCGCGAGGCAGAGCGAGGAGGAAGAGAAATGGTTTCGATACACTTGCTTCATGGAGGATCATACCAAGCAAAACAATGAAGCAAGCAGGAGCTGGCCTCAGTGGAACGTCGCTGGTGAGCAGGAGGTGGCGTGCTCCCGTGAACAGAGTCAGTTTGCATTTTTTTTGTGAGACTGACCGGTGGGGTCCACAACCACAATTCTCCCTCTTATCCCCCATTTCAATTTAAAATAGCAAACAAGCTCCAAATTTGATCAAACTTGGAGGATAGGTCAAAAAAATTACGAGGAACTCAAATCTGAAATCAGATTTTGAAAATTGAGTTTGTTCGGTTCAAATTCAAATTCAAGTTTCAATTTGAACGTGCCGTCATTTAATTCTCGCAATAAATAGTATATGAAATCTAAAATTCTCCAAATTTGAAACTTAGGCTCTTGAATACATGAGAAATGCATCTATGATCTCAAATATAGGCCTTTGGATAATCTGAATAGGAATCCTTTCAAAAGATTCAAAATGGTGTTTAGATTTCCTCCCCTCTCCTCATAGAAAAGGGTGCACATGAGGTAGAGTTTTTGGGAGTGTAATTCTTTCCCTTAGGTTAACATGTGTTGAGCATGGGCTAGAGAAAATTTTTAACCCCCTCACATGCCCATATTTGTGTTCATCATTTCATGTGACACAACTATAGCCTTTTATCGCCTTAACTTTGTTTCATAAGTTGAAATCAAACTTTACAAAAGTTAGTGCTGTTACAAAGGCGAAGAGACCCTGGAAGTTTTGGACTTCCTACTTCCATAGGAGACACTAACACCTGACCAGCAGCAACAAGGCAAGCCCCGGTTTGCATTTAACAAATTTTATCAAGTTCTGCTTTCTATTCACTTAGCTTGGAGTACGTGTGTGCATTAAGTGTAGGAACTGGATGAAATCCAAAATGCATAACCAGATGGTTCCAAAAAAGAGAGTGGGTAGTGTCTAAGTCAGAGAGTAGATCATGCTTTGCTTAATGTTAATAGGCTTCTGTACAAGTCGAGTAGTTGGAATCTACTCGCAAGTATAGGGTTGGTCATACGGGATTGGTTCGAGTGATGTGAGATCAATTTAGTAAGGAACTGAGACTATGCAGGGGCTAGGATGCAGCAAGAGGAAGTCTTGTGGGCGTAGCCCTGTCCGTGTTGATTGAGGACCGATCCGTGTGCGGCCCGCTGAACAAGTTTTGAATGTACCGAAGGCATATCGGATATATGGGCCCCGATAAACTGATGTAACCTATACCTCTGGGCGTCGAGGCATAACGTACCGATTTATAGGTGTAGGTTGAGGGCAGCAAGGTGGTAATCCGCTAATGGGCATAGAGAGATGCTCCGTGTAGGGAACCTTCTGTCTGTTTGGGTGTGACCGGTTCGACGTTTGGGCTGTTTGGTGAAAGGTTGTCCCGTACGACATGGGGTGAGCATGCTGTGTGCAGCTCCGCGTGTGGGCGTACGTGACGTGCTATTTGGGTATCCCTGCAGGTGTATATTGAGTCGATTTGCCGTCCCTCACGGTAATGAGTACCGGTTGTTCACTGAATTGTGACGTAGGTTAATATATGGAATGTTGTAATTCAATATTGCTGATCTGAATAAATTGTATTGTTACATGTGTGCCACCAAATATTGCTTACTAAATTTCAGATTTATTGACCATTAACTTGTGGCTAAAAGGTGAATAAAGGATGAACTTGTAGGCGAGTCCTTGCTGCATTATGCCATCGTATCGATGTTATGACTTGCATGTAGAGTTTCCTGTGTAGGTGAGTCGGTTAAGACTTGCTGAGCCATCGTACTTATGGTTGCTGCTATGAGTGTTTGCAGGTAAGGAGTTCCCCACAGACTCGGAGTACGAGTCCATCAGCGAGGGCTACCCTCCATTGGGGACTACGGCTTAGTGGGAGCCGTGCACACCACGCTGAAGATGAGTGCAGCTAGTATGGGTTATCCGTAGGGCTGGACAACCGACTTTTGCTAGTTAGGTGGGCGTGAATTGTAAAATTACCTTCCGCTGTAGTAGACTCGGTAAATAGATGTAAACTGAAGGTTTGTACTACTTTGTACATATTCAGTATGTTTTCAATGTAATACAACAGTTTCCTTATGATGTGTGTTGTTGGGTATCTGTAAAAGTCCCAAAAACGTGAATGCAAAGGAACGGATGATTGAACGTCATTGTGTTTCTGTTCATGAAAAATGGGACTTACAAAAACTTTCTTACATGGGATTGTATACATGATGTGCAACCACATGGGTTCAAGCATGCCTTTGAATGTGTTGGACCAAGGTGGAGTTAAACTCATGTGTAATCATACATGTACATGAGGAAGAACAAAAATAAGGTCTTTAGTCTCAAAGGCTCAGCTCAAATTACTGCCAAACTTTTGTATACACATGGAGCCTCATACATTTGAATTGAGGAGAATATGGTGGCAACTTTCTGATTTGAGGGTGAGCCAAAAGGGAATGGACTATGATCATGTTGAGTTCATGCTGAATTCAAACATGTTAGGACAAGGGAATGATTTGAGTTATGTCACATAAAATGATAAACTCAAACATGGACATGTGGGAAGAGCAAAAATCTTCTTTAACTCCTGTTGAACACATGTTAACCCGGGGAAGGATTTCACTCCCAAAAATCTAACTCATATGTACATTCCCTATGAGTAGAGGGGAGAGAAGTTTAAATCCCATTTTTGAACCCTTGCAAAGCATTCATGGTCTGATGGCCCAAAAGCATATATATGAGATGACCATTGCAGTCCGCAGGTATTAAAGAGCTTAAGTTCTAAATTGGAGAGTGTTTGAGATCATATACCATTTGTTCAAAGCATTGTTTGAGATCACCTTCAAATTCAAATTTGAGGGGCATGGTCAAACTGAACATGTGCGGTTCAGCTTGGGACCAACATTGATCAAGCATGGGCTAGGAGCAAACCAAAGTGTTTCACCCAAATTCAGATGGGTCATCACCAAAGAGGACTTAAATTTCAGTTTGAATTAAATGGTCTACTTCAAGGTAAAGAAGGCCCTTTCCAAAAAGGACATTCAAACTGTTGTTTGAAAATTTGTATTTGCAATGGCCAACTTAAGGATCAGATGGCATATTTGAATTCCGCAGGTCTAAATTATGAGGGAGACAAATTTTGAGAAAATTTGGAGGTGCTTTGATATGTATATCAAGGGGACTTGTAAATTTCCTCTAAATTTGAATTCAAATTTGAAACTGTGGCTCAACTTGTCAAATGGCGAAATTTCCTTTGAATTTGGATCCCAAATAGCTGAAGTTTACAATGTGCCAAAATTTGGATATTTAGGAAAGGAGATGAGTGGGACCCAATTGTCATTGAGGAGAGGGGAAGACTTAGCACTTAAGCAATTTTTCCTCTGTCCAGACTCAAACCGGTTACCTGTTTCGCTCGAAGGCGCCGGACAGCCGAAGCCAGCGCGAGGCGCCACCGAGGGGGAGGTTTGCCGCTAGCTCCCAGCTGCTTGAGCAGCGCTGGAGAGCTACTCGTGGCCCTGCTGCGCCTCTGCATGATCATTCCCCTCGTGACACCGAGCTACTCCCGTGTCCTTACCTCCTCGCGAGCAACCGACCGGAAAATTGCCGCCTTTAATCGGTCGATCCCCGGGAACCAACCGAACCCCACGCAACCACTCCACTGAGCCGCAAAATGGTCCTGAGGGAGCTCCTCTCACGTCCTCGGCGAGAAAACAGCCGGGTTCCAGCCTCCCTCGCCCTAGGATGGCTTGTTTTCACGGTGAACCAACTCCACCGCGGCTTGTCGTTCACACGGACAGCTCGCTCCGTGGATTGTCATGCCCAAGCAAGGACGGCCATCGGGGCGCTGCTGGTCGCTGCTGCTTCCACCCAAACCATAAGGCAATCCGTGAACCACCGAGCAAGAATTTGGGAAAACTTCGCCGGCGGCCACTGGGCGACGTTCTGGTATGAGTTCTTCAAATTCTCACTCCCTTCTCGTCTTGAGGTCACTAAACTGTGCTCAAAGGACCTAGACTCGAGGACAACCCGATCCCCTTCCCAATCATGGCTTGAAACCCCATATTAGCAGACCATTTTGAAGTTTCCGAGCGGCAATCATGGCGGGGACCCTCGGGCGCACGGTGAACCCCCACTTGCCGCTGTTTCCGAGCCACGTTGATGCCATGCCGAGCTAGCCCACCCTCTGCTGGTACTTTTGGGCTTTTCAGTTGAGCTGTTAGCGGGCTACAGGGGTCGGGCGACGGTGCCGATCGTCACCGAAGGCCGCGGCTCGTCGCCGGCCTACTTCCGGCCACCGGCAGCCCGAGCCAACCCCGTAGACATGTTCTCCGACCCTGAAAACCCCAGGCGGCGAGTATCCGGCCGGGAGGCTGCCGGGAAGCCGGGTCCGGTGAGCTCCAGTGGAGCGCCGGCGAGGGGGAGGCGCGGGAGCGGGAGGAAGAAGGAGACCCCCACCGGGCCCACGTGTCAGCAGCTGAAGATTAAAAATCCGGATCAGCTGTGGCCGGGATCCTGTGTGACAACGCGGGAAAAAGTCTGTGACCCTGTGTGACATAGTTCCCGCGGTTGACACGTGTACGAGGGGCCCGCAGTCAGAGTTTAAACAATTCTGTGATTAATTTGAAGTCCAAATTCAGTTCAAACTTTGGAACTACATAACTTTTGCTAGGGAGCTCCAAATTTAGTGATTCAAATTGGGTTGGATTCCGGATGAAAAGCTCTATCTAAATATGCAACCCAATTTGCATGAAAACCAATAGAAAGTTCTGGAGAATTCTTTAAAGCTTTTCAGCAAAAGAATTTTAGATGGAGTTTGGTTCATCCAAAATTCCCTAACTTTTGCCAGGATATTGTTTAGGATATTAGGAGACTCCTGTAAAAGTTTCAGCTCATTTGAAGTTGATTTAGTTAGGGTAATTGTAATTCCAAGTTTCTGTATTCTAATGAATACAGAAACATTTTCAGAGAATTTCCAAAACTTGGAAATTCAGTTCTGGGCATTCCTTAGCTCCAAAAATCTTGGAAAATTCAGGCATACTCTCTGAACTATGCTTGAAATTGTAGTTCACTTGAATTTGCATGAAAGTGCAAACTTATTCAGAATTAATTCCTTTTTGCCTAAATGCTTAGGGAATTATTCTGGGTGATCACTACAGGAAAACGACCAATTTTCGTGGGCCAGGAACCCACGACAATGCACGAAAAGCTCACGACATTACTTATTTTCGTGGGTTTTTTCATTATTTTCATGTGTCTCCGGCTCACGAAATTAAAGCGTCGAAAATAACTTTTTTTCGTGGGCCGCACACGAAAATACCAATATTTTCGTGTGCCAGGTCCGGCCCACGCAAATAAACTTAATTTCGTGGGCTCTTCTAGGCTCACGACACTATTATTTTCGTGGGTCCGGAAAAGCCTACGAAAACAATATTTTCGTGGGCCAATCGAGGGGCCCACGAAAATATTATTTTCGTGGGCCCTGAGTGGCCCACGAACATAATATTTTCATGAGCCAGGACGGGCCCACGAAAATAATATTTTCATGGGCCTGGGTGGCCCACGAAATTAATTTGGTTATATTTTCGTGGGCCTTCACTGGCCCACGAAAATAATTTGACCATATTGTCATGGGCTCTTTTGAGGCACACGAAAATAGTGTGCCCATATTGCCTAAACCATCAATTTATCCACAAATTTCACACATTTGTCAAACTATACACACATTAAGTAAAGAAAACATTCATCACATGTCATATAGAAAACATTCAACACACATTACATAAAACATCAAACATCACAATTGTTACAAACGCTTTATTACAATCGTTTGATACATTCATTTTTCACCATCAACACACACACATTAAAAACAAAGTAAATTGATCGCCCGTCAACCTATCGCCTTCAGCAACATGTAGTATTATCTTTAGCGAGACTGCAAGTATGAAAATATAGATATTAGATAATAATGCTATCCCATTTACTCTCACAGAATAGGAATCATTTAGACAAGATGTTATCTCATTCAAACAACTAACCTAGTTGCTACCGCCAGGAGCAAAGTATTGATCGATAGAGTTGTCGTCTCCGCAATGTCCCGCTAGAGACGGAGTTTGCAAATTTCTAACTGGCATTGACGATGATCCCTTAAAATTAAAAATGAGACATGTTACAATATTACTACCATTTTATAATAAAAAAAGAATCTAACGAGTATATATACCTGTGTTCCTGCGGTAAAAGGGGGTGTAGACATCGGTTGCGAAGGATACGCCGGAAACTGTGGAGGCGGCGGCAACGGTGGCATGGCGATAGGCAATCCAAGTTGAGAAAAATATCCCTAAATTGTTTTAAACTGTTTAGCACAACCTCTTTATATTGATTATATAAATACTTCATCTCTTAATAACGTACCTGCATCTGTTGTTGCCATGTTGCAAGACTCGAGAAATATTCATTTTGAGATTTTATAAACTCCTCTTGTTGTCGCATGCGTTCCTCCACTATTCTTAACCTAGAGTCATTTTCTGAACGCAATCGCTGTGTAGAACTCTGTCCACTCTGTAATGACCGTGACTCCGAGAGAACCACATCAGAGTTCATAATACCATTAAACATCGAATACCTACAATTATAATTATAAAATTCACAATTGAAAAGCAATTTATGTATGAGAATAAAGAAATAAGAGATGTACAAGTCACCTCCCGTGACGCTTTCCTCCACTGGATTGGTACAAAGCAACGACGTTGACATCTTGCTTTCTCCAATCATAGTCATCTTCGTGACGTCGCACCACTTCTTTAGCATATTTCTCCTATGAGAAAAAATAATTGTAAACCAACTACACTACAATTATTTTGTCGAATCATTAGCATAAGTAATATGACGCACCAAGTTTTGAGTGGCTGTCGGAGTGCAAAGTTGATTTTCGTCGGTGCCTCTATGCCCTTTTATATAAGTATCAATGAAAGATGGCTCCTCGCCACTTTCTGCAGCCTACATGGACATATTAAAAACCATGAATGTTTTAAAGCATATAACCTATCAACAAAATGTAAATATACTAAACTCACCATTCGTTTTGAAAGACGAATATGACCATCTCCACCGTAACGGTGAAGAACTTGACCACCGGCTTCACGGTTCATTCTTTTTGAGATAGATTTATCTTTATACTCCTTCTATGCCCAATAAGAACAGAAAGCATAATAAGCGTCAGAACACTTAACCATCC
The DNA here is from genome assembly GCA_030760725.1 of Neostapfia colusana. Lineage (NCBI taxonomy): Eukaryota > Viridiplantae > Streptophyta > Magnoliopsida > Poales > Poaceae > Neostapfia > Neostapfia colusana. The sequence goes on along the minus strand of JASWHV010000002.1, from coordinate 41,763,290 downwards.
AAGGAATCATTACATGGCGGTATTGATCCTCTTCTAGGTAAATTTTTGAAGCTCCTAGACGCTTGTTCATCATTTGTCCAAGCTTCTCCTTGTAATACATGCACACAGCTGTGATTCGTGCATTAGACATCATGTCATTTACCACTTTGCGCGCTGCTTTATGAAAGACTTTATGTGTTTGTGACTCGAGGGCAGTGTCATGATCATCGGGCAACCGATATCGTTCCTTTAAGTACAATATATAATGTATTAGAAAAATATTATCGAGTAAACATAATGAATTATTAGAAAATCGTACCCAAAAGTCGTGCCAGACGGCTCCTGCCACATTTTCATGCACGGGATGTGGAGCAATCTTGTGGTGCTCCCAATTTGTTGCAGGTTTTTCTTCGCCTTTGATAGTAACAAGACCAGGATAATGGTGACGACAAATGGCACCCAACACCGCATTAGGCTGCCTACGGTGTTGTTTCCCATCCCAATCCAAGTCATCCAATTGCCTGCAAGTCATGTTAACAAAATATTATATTTGTCAAATAATTCATGTCACTAATTATTACTAAATAATATATTACTAACCAGTCGCCGATGGGAGTGATCCTTATTCTCTGTTGTTGAGGCACAGCCAGCGGGAGAGAGTTTGTAGACCGATATCTAAAAGATGGTGCCAAATCTCCCATATCTCTATCATCCTCCTCGCCATCCCCTTCATCATCATTCTCAACTTCCTCATGAATATCGTCTCTAACTGTTGTTTGTTGTTCTTCCGGTGCAGAAACTTCTTCCCCTACATTTTATTGACTTTCCACGTGACCATCCGGATCCTGAATATCCTGTTGTACCTGTTGTTAGAGAAATTAAGTTTCACATATTAAAATTAGATTCATACAATAGAAATAGAGAGACACAAACCTGTTCATTAGTTTCTTCCATACATCTTCTAAATGCTTCTCGTCTGCTATTATTTGAGGCACTACCCTGAAAAAGAGAGTCTTGGCTACGAGAAGAGGTTACGGACTGGCCCCCAGACTTGCTTGAGGAACCAAAAAGCCCCTTAGCGATACTCTTCACACTACGCGGCATCCTGTTGAATAGAAAAATTGGTAAGAAAAAAATACAACAAACATAAAGTAACAAAAGCAATAATAACTGTAGCATAAAAAATATTACAGGATTAAAATTCATCATGATCCGAAGTTTCTTCTATAGCGTTTTGCCGACCAACTTTCTTCTTCTGTCGAACCTTTACTTTTTTAGCTCTTGGTCGCTTTCTTTTAGCCATTAGAACCTCCACTGCTTCATTGTATTCAACATCACCTACTAATGTATCGAGTCCTATACCATCATCGATGTTAAAAGATAGTGGGCCATCATCTTCTTGATACACTTCATCCTGTTCATCTCGGTAACCAGCGTCACTTGGGGCATATAAACGTTCTCGTGGATTGACTTTATAAACGACCCATCAAGCATTTAACTTTGGACAAGGATACGGTAGATAGTAAACTAACTCAACTTGATGAGCAAGAAAGTAATTATCACATCCACGAAGTCTTTCTTCATGTTTCACCTCGACTATACCAAATTCATCTTGTCGTGTTCCTCTGTTATTATCAAACCATTCACAGTGGAAGAAAGTAACTCTAAGATCTTTAGAACCGCCAAATTTGAACTCCACAATGTTTTGAATTATCCCATAGTAGTTCATTTCTTGTCCCTCTGCATCACATGCTCTAGTCACAACCCCACTATTTGTCGTGGCCGCAAGAGGGTGTTTTGCTTCAAATTTGGCTGAACGAAACCGGAACCCATTTACGTCGTAACGACCGAAACTCTTTGCTGTTATTGTACCTTGAGAAGGTTGTCGTAGGTCCTCATGAACGTTTGCATCGACCATGCACTTGAAATTTAACAAAATATTAGTTGCATTAATCATATTAACCTAGCAAAAGTACAAATAACATATAAGAAGAGATTGTTACATGCTTGCGAAACCAATTGACAAAGTTAGGCCCTCCATGAAGACCATCACGTCGCATTTTATCTAATTGTTTGCTTGTTGGTTGACGCGTGGACTTCCAATATTGTTTGTCAAACTTGCTGTATACAGAAAAGTATGCCTATATTAGAATATCACCTACTAGAGTTTGAGGTTTTTAGTCTTGCTATACTTGAAAAAAACTTACATAAAATATTGATCCATATCTTCAATATTTGTGTACATGTATAACATACATGAATTCCATTCTTCTTCTGAAACCACATGCCTACTGCTGCCACCAACTGTTTTTCCCTTCCATCCAAAAATATTTAGATTACTGGAAGGAGTTTGTTCATCTATGTTGTACCGCATTGTGGGAGCGTACACATTGTATTCGTCTGAAAAAAAGGTACTTGAGAAGTATGCTACCTCTTTTAGAGCAAATGCTTCTGCAATACAGCCTTCTACTCTTGCTTTATTCAAAACCATTGCTCTAAGTTTTTTTAGTGTCCTTTCAATGTGGTACATCCATCGATATTGCACGGGCCCACAAACTTTAGCTTCATACGGCAAATGTACAAGTAGATGTTGCATTACATTCATAAATCCTGGCGGGAATATCTTCTCCAATTTGCATATGAGTGCAGGTATTTCTTTTTCCAATTTCTCCATCATTTCAACTTTAATTTCCTTAGCACATAATTGTCTATAAAAAAAGCTAAGTTCTGCAAGTACTCTCCACACATCCTGATGCACATATCCACGAAACATTACAGGAAGAAGTCTTTCCATTATTATATGATAATCATGGCTTTTAAGATTATTTAATACCCAATTTTCAAGATTTATTGTGCGTCTCAACCCAGCACAATAACTGTCTGGAAACTTCAGTTGTTGTAACCAGTTCAACACCTCTCTCTTTTCTTTAACTTTAAGGCAAAACGGAGCACGTGACATTTTTTGCTTACCATTACCATCTTGACTGATTTCTAAGGTTGGACGATTACAAATTTCCGCTAAATCTTTTCGAGCCTTCATATTATCTTTTGTCTTTTTCAAATGAAAACATGTGCTAATGATGCTTTTGGCTACGTTGCGTTCCTGATGCATGACATCGATGTTGTGCAGTAGTAACAATGACTTAGCATAAGGAAGATCCCATAATCCGCATATATGAGTCCAGTTGTGCTCCTGACCAAAACCAACAAACCCATCATCTGTAGGGACAAGTTTATTGAGCCATTCAACAATCTCACCACTAGACAATCGTTTAGGCGGACCCTTTGTTACAATAGTATCTTTCCGAAATGTATTGGCTTGCCTCCTAAATGGGTGATTTGCTGGAAGAAAACGTCGGTGGCAATAAAAAAAACACACTTTACCCCCATGAGTAAGTCTCAAGCAATCAGAATCTGAACCACAGATTGGACAACAGAGTTTACCGTGTGTGCTCCATCCTGAAAAAACACCATATGCAGGAAAATCATGAACCGACCACAAGTATGCAGCTCGTAAGTTGAAGTTCTGTTTTTTATAGCTATCATATGCTTCTACTCCGATCCATAATTCTTTTAATTCCTCGATCAACGGTTGAAGAAACACCCCTAAACGTTTTCCTGGATGCTTACGACCGGGAATTATAAGAGACAAGAATATGTAATCATATTTCATACACATAGCAGGTGGCAGGTTGTATGGAATAGCAAACAATGGCCAGCATGAGTATGAGGCTGCAGAAGTGTTAAACGGTGTGAAACCATCGGTAGCCAAACCAATACGAACATTTCTAGGATCTTTTGCAAAATCTGCATCAAAAGAGTCCAGCGCCTTCCAAGCCTGAGCATCAGATGGGTGTGTCATTACTCCCTCTGTTTCACGCAAACCATCCTTATGCCACCGCATGTGTTTAGCAGTTGATTTAGATAAAAACAACCGTTTCAACCTAGGTGCAAGAGGCATGTAATGAAGTTGTTTCGCTGCCACTTTTGTCTGTACTAATTCACCGTCCTCATTTGTGATCTCAATGTATCGTGATTTTTTACAAACTGAACAATGTGTCGCATTTGCATCCTCCTTCCTAAAAAGACTACAATTGTTACCACAACAATCAATCTTTTCATATTTCATACCAAGCCCTGCCAACAATTTCTTGGACTGGTACATGTCTCTCGGCAACTTATGATTTGTCGGAAGAATGTCCGATATCAAGTCGCTTAGATCATCATAGCACTTGTTCGACAAATTATACTTTGATTTTATAGACATGAGCCGAGTCACGGTCGCAAGTACAGACACTTTAGTGTGCTCATGCAACTGTTCATGCGATGCTGAGAGAATTCTATAAAACTCTTCAACTTCGGGTCCAGGAATTTCCACAGATTCATCAGCACCACATTCACGATCTAGTGCTTCGACCATGTCACCTATTTTATCCTCGGTTTCATCTTCCCTCACATCAACAGCAGCATTGCTATGGTACAACTCACCGTGCTCATACCATATTTCATAACCTGGCATAAAACCAAATCTACAAAGGTCTCGTTCCATCTCCAACTTTTCCTTGCATAAAGAGTTACGACACTTGTTGCACGGACATTTCACAAAATGGTTGGTCGATAATGAGAAAGCACGACTTATAAAAGCCTTAGTATTAATGGCCCATTCATTAGAAGGCGCTACATTCTTCCGCCAACCCTCATACATCCATCCTCTATGATTACTCATGGTCTATATAATAAAATGCAAGAACAAAGATCTAAGATATCGAAATGACAATACCATATCAAAAGGTTAAATAAGTTTATGAGAACTAGGTTTTAATGAAACAAAACTTGTTACCTGCAATGTGCTGAGGCGGTAAGTCGACAATTGATGTACTTTCCTTTCACTGCATACAATTCTGAAAAATAGACAAAACTTATTAATATACTTAATAATCAAAAATAGAGTTTCGATATAGTATTATTCCACATCAGATAGATGTTTGCAAAAGAAGCATATAGTATTATTCTTATCATGACTAATTTATCTAGTATTTTGTAACTCCTATAAAAAACAGACTACACACTTTATTTTTTATTAGCACCGGGAAAATAGTATGATGACATAAATTAATTACTTTATTGTTACAAATAACGACCACAGTTTGTACATGTAGTTGTATCAACTATATACGCCTATACATCACTAGCAGCTATACATGTTGTTTTATATATCAATGTATATAATGGCAAGTAATGCGGGCTACAAATAATCATTCAAATGCTATAGCTACTGTGTCATCACATACGCTCTCTTTCGAGACCCTTTGCTCCATGAATTCATATGTGACAAAATTCCATATCAAGTCTAAGCAACGGCTCAATATCCACTTATGCTGTCACAAATTCTCACAAAATCACACATGAGTTCATCACTACTGACCTAGCCGGCTTTGGAGGTGGCTCGGGCGGCGTCCGGAGTGAGAGGCCGGAGATTGGCGGCGTTCGGCACCGACGGCGTGCGTGGCGGCCGGGGGCAGCCCGGAGAAGATGAACTTCGATGGCGGGAGGAGCTGGGCCGGCGGCTCCGGGAGGGGCGGGCGCCGGGAGGGGCGGGCGCCGGGATACCTACACTGTATCGTTGATACGGTAGCTCATCGGTCACAAATAAACATTGTAAAGAAACAATGTTGTAAAAAACTGTAATCGTTCTAAACATTGCATATATAAAGAAACAAGTATGGTAGCTTATAACTATACTTGAGTTATAACCCACACTGCATCGTTCTAAAAAACAATGTTATAAAGAAACAAGTATGGTAGCTTATGGGTCACAACTAAATATTGCATTGTTGATATGTCTAAATACAGTTACCTTTGCAGTGGCGCACGGGGCGACAGCGAAGACGGTTCGCCGCAATATGGCCGGTGCTGAGCAGGAGGTCGTAGGGCAAGGACCGGTCTGAGCAGGGTTTGGGGCGAGGACCGGCGGCCCGACGGGCAACCGAGCAGGCGCGCAGCCGGGCAGGAGCGAGCCGGAATTGACTCGGGCGCCGCACAGAGGTCCGAGGAGCGTGGAGGGCGGCGATGCTGGCCAAAGGACAGGCGGCTGGGGCTAGCAACACTACGGTGGCGCGGCCCCTGCTGCCGGCGATGCTGGCCCAAGGACCGGCGGCCGGGGCTGTGGTTGCGGCGCGGCCCTGCTGCCGGCGACACTGACAGGCGCCCAGGGCTGCTTGCGGCGCGGTCCTGCTGCCGGCGACGATGGCCCAAGTACAGCCGGCCGGGTCTGTGGTTGCGGCGCAGCCCTGCTGCTGGCGACGCTGACAGGCGGCCGGGTCTGGTAGCGGCCGGCGCTGCTGCCGGCGACGCTGACAGGCGTCCGAAGCTGGTTGCGGCCGGGGCTGCTGCCGGCGACGCTGGCGCAAGAGCAGGCAGCCGGCGCTGGTTGCGGCCGGGGCTGCTGCCGGCGACGCTGGCGCAAGAGCAGGCGGCCGGCGCTGGTTGCGGCCAGGGCTGCTGCCGGCGACGCTGACGCAAGAGCAGGCGGCCGGCGCTTGTTGCGGCGTCGTCGGTGAGGCGCGGCGCGGCAAGAAATTTTCGTGTCGGCGGCCGGAAGCGAATAGCAACTGAGATCGAGTCGACGCTTGGTAGATATCGGAACTATTTTCGTGAGCCAGGAGAACAACCCACGACAATATATATATAATTTCGTGAGCTTCAGGCGACACCCACGACAATAGAGTTACTTTCGTGGGCCAACCGGGTGGCCGACGACAATACTGTACAATAATTTCGTGAGCCCGACTTTTGGCACACGAAATTATCTCCTTGATCTTAACGCCCCGTGGAACCCTACTTTAATTTCGTGGGCTGCCCCGGAAACCCACGAAGATAGTCCAATATTTCGTGAGCTGCACAGAAACCCACGAAAACGGATCTGTAACCGATGCTTAAAGTCGTGGGCCTCCCTGAAACCCACGAAAACAGCCTCGCTTTCATGCGAAATATCACTAAAATTTCGTGAGCTCAAGTGCGAGCCGACGAAGATATCAATTATTTCGTGAGCACACGTGCTGGCCGACGAAAACAACTATTATTTTCGTGAGCACATGTGCTGGCCGACGAAAACACACAATATTTTCATGGGCTACGTACTAGCTCACGAAAATAAATTTATTTTCGTGGGGGCCGACGAAAATATGTCTGGCCCACGAAATTATAATGTTTTCTTGTAGTGGATCTACTTGGTGAAACATTCTGAATTTTGGTCCAGAGGACCTTCTCGTGACAAGGAACTCACAAGAAAATTTCCAGCTCCATTGGAGCCCTGGATCAGTAGTGTTCTGTTCAACCAATTAGGTGCTCACCACCCAAGTGATGAACCTCACTTCTCACTTCATGATAATGCTTAGACACACACCCAAACCACCACCCCCAGTGTCATTTTAAATTCTTGAACAGAGTTCCAGTTTTCTTGGCTTTAGCATTTGTTAGCAAAAAGTTTTATAATTAAACATGTATACATATTCATAACGTGTAGTGGTTAAACGTGGATAAGTGAAGATTTGATCAAGTAGCAAGAAGGCAGGGATTAAGCTTCAAGTCATCATCAGCAACTAACTTCATCTTATCTGACTTTAGTTACCTGCAAAACCAAGGCAAGCCCCGGTTTGCACTTAAGTTGTTTTTCAAGTTTTCCTTTGTTCACTACTATTGGTCAAAGTTTGTATGTGCATTAGGTCAAGGAAGTTTGATACTCCACTTGCATAACCAAACATGAACCCTGAGGTCAAGGGTCGAATTGGGTCATCGTCGTAGAATAAGGCCGTGCTAAATAGGCTAGGACATCTGGTAGAAGACGAGTAGTTGGAATCTACTCGCGAGCTTTGTTTTAGGATCACATAAGTGGGGTGTGGAAAGAGAGGCAAACTAAAGTTTACGTTTCTAAAGATGAGACCGGGCAGGAAAGTTAGGTAGCGACAAGACGAGGTCTTGGTCGAGTAGCTCTGCTCGTGTCGGTCAAGGACCGAAGCGTATGCGGCCCTGGGAGCAAGTATTGAGTTGTGTACCGGATGCTTACTGATATATGGGAACCAGGAAACTGATGTACCAGGTGCACTAGATTGTAGAGGCATACCACATCGTCTCGTTAGACCTATGAGCCCGAGACGGCGCGACCGGTTCTACAGTTTAGTGGCCTGAGAAAGGTTGCCACATACGACGTAATGAAGGACACCAGAGTTGGGTCTTCAGAGGAGGGCGTATGTGTCGAGTTATCCGGGTAGTATTTGATTCGAATCACCGTCCCTCGCGGTTATGAGTACCGCTTGCTCACTGCGCTGTGACGTAGTAATCAAGTTGTGTGTTAATAGTTTGTAAAAGTTTTAAATGCTGTTATGCTAATTATAAATTGCATGAAAAACCATGTTTGAAGTAGAGATAGAGCAAACTAAAGTTATTTTTCACCTTGGGACTGGTAACATTGGAATGAAGCATTTCTTGTTTGATTGTGGAGTTCCAATGTTGCTGGGCGCAAGGTCACTACTAATATGGCTAAAATCTGAAAGTTAAGGATGAACTTCTAGGCAAGTCTTTTCGCAAATGACAGGCTTAAGTCTTAGGTTACTTTCATGTAGAGTTTCATGTCTTAGGAGAGACGGTTAAGTCTTGCTGAGCCTTTGTGCTCACTCTTGCTATATAAGTGGTTTTGCAGGTAAGCATCGACGCTATAAAGAAGGTTGTTCGGTGAGACTCGGAAACTTCCGAGTCATGTCACACTTGGAGAACCTAGCCGCTGCCATGTCTTCGTGTTGCTAGCGAGAGGAGTCCGCGGGCTGGACCCCTTCTCAAGTGCTTCTTAGATAATCAACGTGAGTTGTTTATAGACTTCCGCTGTAGCTATTTTATGTAAATTATTTACGAAGAACAATTGTAAGCTTCCGCTTTGATTTATGTAATACATTGTTCCTTATATGTATGCTGTTGGGTGCCGCATAACACGGCACCACCCAATGCGATCCCGGGGCGAGGCGGCACGGCCCCGTGATGGAGGTCGGGCCCCCTCAGTATCGCATCGTGCGGCACCACCCTCTGAGATCCTGGACGTACGGTTTTCGGTCCGTCACAGAGTACACATTCAGACCGTGAACGTGTTCCCACTAGCACGCACACACACTAACACGGCGGCATGCACGACTCCCACTCGACGGGGTTGCCCTCTTCGGGGTCTGTCTCCTCCTCGGGAGCCTCCTCCTCATAGCATCCTGCAAATGCTTCAAACACAAGCAGTGAGCACGATGGCTCAGCAAGACTTACCCGTCTTTCCTATACATGAAACTCTACATGCTGGGTTTACATTGTGTAAGGGAATGAAAGTTGCAAAGGACACGCCTAAATAGTTATACCTTACTTTCATGTTTTTAGCACAAGTTGTGGAAGAACCTCATGCTAAGGAACATAAGAGAGCCGCAATCAAACAAGAAACACATTTCTCTAAGGTGCTTTGCCAAAGGTTGAAAAGAACTTTAATTAGCTCTAAACTACAACATATCACTTAGCAACTAAAGTGCATCTTTCAATCAGCAACTTTTTAACATGACTCTAGCCTGTTATTTCTACGTCACTGTACAGTGAACAAGTGATACTCACTGACCGCGAGGGACGGCGATTATAATCGTTTTACACCTGCAGGGTTACCCGAATAACTCGTCATGCACGCCCGTACTCGATGTTGCCTACAGCAACCATCACGGACGTCGTACGCAACCACCTTTCATCCGTTAGCCAAATGTTGAACCGGTCCTATCAACCTGAGCAAGAGGTCTCTGCACGCGCATCCGCAATGCCGCCAGCTGATTTACACCTCAAGCTCTCAACCTACCCCCCTGGACGACAAGCAATGCCTCAACAAATAGCTACCCAAATTACATCAGTTTCTCGGTTTCCATATATCCGGTAGGTCTTCGGTACTGTTCTAGCTTGTTCAACAGGCCTGCACACAGCTCGGTCCTCAATCGACACAAGCGGAGCTATGACACCCAGGTCCCAAAGTCCTGCTGCCCTTATTCTCCGCTCGGTCTCATTTTTCTTGCCATGTGTTCCATTTGCTATCTCTAACCGAGTGGGGTGCCTATAGCCTATTCTCGCGAGCAACTCCAACTACTCGACTTGTACCGAATCCTACACTAGTTTAGCATTGCAGTGGCTACTTGAGGTTTAAAAACCTAAGTCCAAAACCCTGGTTCTCTTGGCTATGCAATTGGGTTTTTAAGCAAGACTCTAGTGCACAATTAAAGTGGATACTCAATGTAAGTTCTTAAAACAATAAGTTTGTAAAATGGTTAATGCAAACCGGAGCTTGCCTTGCTACTGGTCGTACGCTAGCTGTTCCTCCGGGGTGATGAAATCTAACACCTCCGGCTCCTCTTCAACCTTAGCAACTACACAATATAAATATGAATGTGTGTCAATTTAAATGCATTTGAATTTGAAGTTGATATTGTTAAGACTGTAAGTACTGCTATACAGGCCCAATGACTCTGAAATTTTTACTGTGGTTTTGATACAACCTAAACAGAGACTTGGCTAACTTCCATTTGCAGCAAAGCTCAATTGAGCCCTCCACAAATAAATGTGTATTTGACTTTAATTAGAGCTCTTTGGATGTTCTAAGGATTTTCATGGAGCAAGCCATGACTTTCTGAAAACAAGATTTTCAGAGGATTCTAATGGAATTGGTTTCATATAATTTTAAGATTCCTAGCAAAAGATATGAGCAAAACAAGTTCAGAGAAAATCTAAAAAAATGTTTATGGAAATTTTTCCTTTTCTCTGGAACAGTTTTATCAATCACATCATTAGGTGGACCAAATGAGCTCAAATGGATCTGAAATTTTTATAGTAGCTCAGGGGTATTATATGGAACACCCTGGCCAAATTTCAGAACTTTTGACTAAAGGGTTCTTCAGTTAAAATCCTAAATAATTTAAATTTTGAAGAATTAATTCTGGTGAAATAAAGGTTTTCATGATGTGAAACTTGATATATTGGAAAGTACTCAGAGAGCTGAATCCAGCAAAATTTGGTTCACTCGATTTGGAGTTTCCTAGCAAAAGTTATGTGAGTTTGAAGTTTGAACTAAATCTGAAAATCAGAAAAAAAGTTTAAATTCCTGCCGGTTGGTCCGGGGCTACGTGTCACGCTCTGGTGCGTTGGCACATGGGGTCACAGAAATAACTGCGCGTAGCCACACTCGATCCCGAGCCACAGAGAATCCGGCGCCCGGTTAACCGAGGCTGACATGCGGGGCCCACGGGTTGTCTTCAACCTCGCGATCCCGCGCTCGGCCGCCGCCCCCCTCGCAGGAGTGCTCGCTAGAGGGACTTTGCCTTGCGCCAAGCTTCGAGATTTTTGCCGCCTCTGCCTAATACCGCACAGGGACCCCGGTGCTGACCTTAGCTCGACATGAAAACAACCGGAACATGGCCGGCGACGAGCGGCGACTTTGGAAGCACTTCGGTCGTGTCGGCTGGGCTCCATAGCACTCCAAATGCTCGAGAAAAAGGTCGTACAGCATCAGTGCACCCTAGGGAATGTCTTCATGAACTCAAATGAGCTCGGTAACGGCTCCAACTAGCATGTCACCGTGCGACCTAGGTCAAAAATCGGGAAAACTAGCAAAACTCGGAGAACGGTGGCTATACTCAATTGTTCTCCGAAGTTTCTGATCCTATGGACTCGCATGGGCGTCTAGAAGTGGGTTACTAAGTTCGGTGATGAGTGGTGCAGTGTGTAGCACTAATTTTGCAAAGAGGTCCGACGGTCTCTGTGGCGGACCGGAATCCGCTCATCCAGGATCGCAGAGGGTGGTGCCGCGCGATGCGACACCCGACAGCACACGTCATAAGAACATAATATATTACATGGGAAAAACAACTGAAACTGTACAAACAGGTACAAACTTCAGTTACAACTATTGTTTATATTACACAGCGGAAGTCTACACTATACAACTCACGCCCGCCTATTTAGCAAAAGTTGGTTGCCCAGCCCTAGGGCAACCCACACTAGCTGTACTACTCAGCTCAGCGCGGCGTGTACGGCTCCCACTCAGCCGTGTCCCCGACGGAGGGTAACCCTCGCCGGTGGACTCGTACTCTGAGTCCGTGGGTGGCTCCTCACCTGAAAAACACTTAAGCAGCAACCGTGAGCACGAAGGCTCAGCAAGGCTTAACCGACTCACCTAAGCATGAAACTCTACATGAGGGGTACCATGGACATATGATAGTAACATTTCAGCAAAAGGACATGCCTACAAGTTCATCCTTAGTTCATCTTTTAGCAACAAGTCAACAGTTCATGAAATCTGAAATTTAGTAAGCAGTATTTGGTGGCACACATGTAGCAATACAATTAGATCAACCAGCAATATTGAATCAACAGGTTTCATCCATTAATCTACGTCACGACTTAGTGACCAAGTGGTACTCTTCACCGCGAGGGACGGCGAATCGACTCGATATACACCTGCAGGGAAACCCAAAGGGCACGTCACGTACGCCCACCCGTGGAGCTGCACAGCACGCTCACTCGATGTCGTACGGGACAACCTTTCACCCAACAGCCCAAACGTCGAACCGGTCGCACCGAAACGAGCAGGAGGTTCCCCACACGGAGCATCTCTCTATGCCCGTTGGCAGATTTCCACCTTGCTGCCCTCAGCCTACACCTATAAATCGGTGCGTTATGCCTCGACGCCCGGAGGTTTAGGCTACATCGGTTTATCGGGGCCCATATATCCGATATGCCTTCGGTACGTTCAAACTTGATCAGTGTGGGCCACACACGGCTCGGTCCTCAATCGACACGGACAGTGCTGCGCACACAAGACTCCCTCTTGCTGCGCCCTAGCCCCTGCCTAGTCTCATTTTCATTACTAAAATGATCTCACATCACTCAACCGAACCCGTGTGTACCAAGCCTATCTCGCGAGTAGATTTCCAACTACTCGACTTGTACCGAAGTCCTATGACTCATTAAGCATAGCCGGTCTACTCGAGGTCTTAGACACTACCCTCACTCTTTTAGGAACCTTTGGTTATGCAAGTGGGGTTCCATCCATCCTATACCTAATGCACAATCAGGCTTCACATGACACATGTAAACAAATTAAAACTTATAAAAGGGTTAATGCAAACCCGGGCTTGCCTTGTTGCTGCTGGTCAGGGGTTAAGTCTTCGTCCGGAAGAAGGAAGTCCAGCACTTCCGGAGTCTCTTCTTCAACGGCTACACGTTAATGAAATACTACATGTTAATTTAGATGCAAATGTGAGTTTTAGAGTAAGACTTCTACTATTAGTTCTAATAACCAGCCTCTAACACCTGGAACTTTGTTTAAGAATTTAAAGATGAACTGGTGTTGGTGGTTTGGCTTGGACTTAATCACATGGTTAAATGCTAAGTGGTTTTCCCCCTTTTCCATATTAATCCCTTAAGTGGTTAAACAGGACAGGGGTGATCTAGAGCTCCAATGGAGCTGAGAATTTTTGTGTGAGTTCCTTGTCACAAGAAAACTCTCTGGACCAAACATTAGCACTTTTCATGGAGTGGTTTGCTCAGAATAATTCTCTTGGCAAATCAGCAAGGAAGAATTTATTCTGAGGTAATACCCCTGTTCATGCTTAACTTAATGAACTACAATTTCAATTATAGCTCATAGAGTTTGCATGAATTTTCCTAACATTTTTGGGGTTAAGATTTGCCCAGAACTGAATTTCCAAGTTTTGGAAATTCTCTGAAAATATTTCTGTATTCAAATCAACACAGCACCTTCCAATTTGAATTGCTCTGACCAAATCAACTCCAAATGATCTGAAACTTTTACAGGGGTTTACTAATGTCCTAAAGAACATTCCGGCAAAATTTGGGGATATTTGGATGAACCAAACTCCCTCTAAAATTCTTTTGCTGAAAAGCTTTAAAGAATTTTCCAGAATTAATTAATGGGTTTCATACAAATTGGGTTGTATATCTCGACAGAGCTAGGCAAGATGAATCCAACCCAATTTGAATCGCTAAATTTGGAGCTTCCTAGCAAAAGTTATGGGGTTCTAAAGTTTGCACTAAAACTGGAAATTCCAGAAATGTTTAAATCCTGCGGGTGGGTCCATGTACACGTGTCGACCGCTGGATCCGAGCCACACGGGGCCACAGACTCCTTCCCGCACGGCCACACTAGATTCCGGACCACAGAGAATCCCACCCATTTATCTCCAGCCGCTGACGCGTGGGGCCTACCCCTTCGTCTTCCTCCGGCCACCCGCGCGACCCCGCCGCCAAGCTCGCCGGAGCTCTCGCCGGAGAGGGGTTCCGGTCCTCGGAGCTTGCTGAATCTCGCCACCAGTGCCTATCTCGGCCTGAGGAACACGGTGGTGCCCTCCCCAGAACTTGACAACCACCGGAACAGTGCTCCCGACGGCAACAGCGGCCGGGAGCTCACCGGCGACGTCCAACTCGGCATCCCACGCACCTTTTTCGATGCGGTTTGCTCGGGGAGCTCCGCTGACACCTGCTGGTCACGGACATGGACACCGATCCCCGTGAAAACGGCGGTAACCACGACCTCATCGGCGACCTAGGCCGGATATCGGCTGTGCTTCAGAAAACTTCAGAGAACCGTAAACCTAGCCCACGGTTCTACTGGTTTTCGATCCTAGGTGGTCGTGGCCGTGTATAGAGCGTGTGCATGACTCGGTTTGCCTGGTGATGATCTAACCCCCACGAATTTTGGGATTTTGTGGGAGCTCGGCCTCAAGACACCCGAAGATTTCCCGGCGAAATACTCCCTCGACAGCCCATGAAATGAAGAACGGTAGGGGCTAGAAGAATCAACACCTTAAGGCGGTCCTTTCTTGTGTGGCTCGTCGGGCATGAGCGCGCCTGTGCTGGCCGGACGCCAGCGATCAGAGAGGGCGGCGTTTCTGTGCTTGCACGGAAACGAGGAAGGAGCTCGGTAGGGGGGGGGGTTCTCGTTTGGAAAGCAGGAGGAAGGCGGCGTGGGCTGTGCGCTGGCCTTTAAGCCGCGGTTTGGCACCGTGAGGTGGCCGATTGCTGCCTCGGTGGCTCGCCGCCGTTCCCTGGCTTGCGCGCGAAGTCGGGGTCGGCTGCAGCAACCGACTGCCCCTCATGTGTGCCACTGACCTGTGGGCCTCCCCCTTTCTTCTTTTTCCCTAATATTTCTTTTCTGTTTCTGTTAATTATCCCACCAGCTACTCACAATTTAATGTGAGACTTAGCTCCCAAGTCTTTGTTTGAATTTGAATTCTCAAATTCAAACTTTGTTTGGTTAAATGTGCTTCATATTTAAACTGAAATTCAAATTCAGTTTTGAATTCTTGCAGATTTAGCTCTTGACAAGATGAGCTCCAATGGAGATGAAAATTGGTGAGCATACTCAGAAAAATGTCCTGAGTTTGAATATGAAGCTAACTTTTGAATTTGAGTGGTGAAAGTTGCTACAATTTGAATTCACATTCAAATTGGCCTCTTTTTCAATCACCTCCAAAAGTGCCTCAAAAAGTGTTGGATTTACATGAAATTTGGCTTGAACCTTCCCAAGACTTTTCAAGTCCTAGGGGTGAGCTCAAGCTCTCATGTTCATGTGTAGAAATTCTACTTTGTGAAAGTGTAGACTTTCCCCTCTAATTACCCTTTTGATGGAGGTTACTTGCTCTTCACACTTTTTCCTAAGATATCCACAATAAAAATTGTGGTGTTGTGAGGTGAAGAGAAAATTTTGCAAGTCCCTTTTCTTGGGCTTTTACATCCCTCCCCCCTTAAAAGAATCTCGTCCCGAGATTACAAAAGAAGAGATAGCGATGTAATAGGGACTTACCCGTGTTGATATGCCATGAACTCCGGGTAATTTGAGCGAAGGAGCTCCTCGCTCTCCCACGTCGCTTCTTCCGCGGTGTGGTTACTCCAGAGTATCTTGTAGAACCACAACGTTCTGCTACGCGTGGTTCTGGCTTTCTCATCAAGAATTTCCACCGGATACTCCTCATAGGTTAAATCCTGTTTCAGCTCGCCGATGTCTTCGGTAGGAACAGCAGCCGTATGCTTTAAACATTTTCGCAGTTGCGAAACATGAAAAACATCATGGACACCAGCGAGAGATGCCGGTAGTTCCAATCGATACGCCGCTGGTCCACACTTCTCGGTGATAGCGTAGGGTCCAATAAAACGGGGAGCAAGCTTCCCCTTCACACCGAACCGGTGCACACCCTTCATTGGAGACACGCGGAGGTACACGTGTTCCCCAACGTCAAAGTGCAACGGTCTACGCCTCTTATCAGCGTAGCTCTTCTGTCGGGATTGAGCGGCTTTTAAACTGGCTTGAATTGTCCGAACGCGCTCTTCTGTGTCGTTCACCACATCAACCCTGAATGTGACCCTTTCACCGGACTCGCACCAATTTAATGGGGTGCGGCACTTGAGACCGTAGAGAGCTTCCTAGGGTGCCATCTTGATACTCGCCTGATAGCCGTTGTTGTACGAGAATTCCGCCAATGGTAGGTGATTATCCCAGTTCCTACCATGGTGGATGGCACATGCTCTCAACATGTCCTCCAGAACTTGATTCACCCTCTCTGTCTGGCCATCTGTCTGAGGGTGGTAGGCGAAGCTCCTAATCAGTTTAGTACCCAAAGCAGCGTGCAACTGCTCCCAAAAGCGAGATACAAACAAGGCACCTCGGTCTGAGACTACGGTCTTGGGTACACCATGCAGGCATAGAATCCTGGCAATGTATAACTCCGCATATCGGTTGGCATGGAAATGTGTATGTATGGGGATGAAGTGAGCTGACTTGGTCAGTCGGTCAACAATCACCCAAATGGAATCATGTTTGTTGGATGTTAAGGGTAATCCCATGATGAAATCCATGCTCACATCTTCCCATTTCCATGCTGGAATCTTCAGGGGTTGCAGCAGCCCTGATTTCCTCATATGATCAGCCTTCACTCGTCTACACGTATCACACTCGGATACGTACTTCGCTACCTCCCGCTTCATCCGTGTCCACCAAAATTTCTGTTTCAAATCTTGGTACATCTTGTTGCTGCCCGGATGAATGGAGTATTTATACAAGTGGGCTTCGTCGAGGATCTTCTTCCTCAGTTCCATGTCCCGGGGTACGACTATGCGGTCATTGAACCACAGCGTCCCCTCATCATCTTTCCGAAAACATTTGATCTCCCCATTGTCAATCCGTCTCCGGAGATGGGCCATGCCTTTATCCTTTTTCTGAGCTGCAATGATGTCCTCCCTAATAGTAGGGACGAGGGCAAGGATGTACAGCGATCCATAAGGAACCAAGTATAAACTTGGCTCTTCCTCCTCCACCGGTGTAATGGTGAGGTGATGGACATGTGATTTCCGACTCAGCGCGTCGGCAACCACATTCGCCTTGCTGGGGTGGTAATAGATCTCAATCTCATAATCTTTGATCAGTTCTAACCACCTTCTCTGCCTCATGTTCAGCTCCTTCTGGGTGAAAATGTATTTCAAGCTCTTGTGGTCGGTGTAGAGATGCACCAAGTTCCCCAGGAGATAGTGCCTCCACATTTTCAGCGCCAACACTACGGCAGCAAGTTCAAGATCGTGAGTCGGGTAGTGCTGCTCATGGTTCCGAAGTTAGCGTGAGCCATAAGCGACCACACGTCCTTCCTGCATCAACACGCAGCCGAGCCCAATACCGGACGCGTCACAATACACGTCGAAGGGCTTTGTTGTATCCGGCTGAGCTAACACCGGGGCTGTTGTGAGATGCTTCACCAATGTTCAGAACGCTCCTTCACACGCCGTGTTCCAAACATATTTCTTCCCTTTCTTCAGCAACTCTGTCATCGGCTTAGCGAGCTTGGAGAAACTTGGAATGAATCTCCGATAGTATCCCGCTAACCCGAGGAAGCTTCTGACTTCATGGACTGAAGTGGGAGCTTTCCATTTCAGCACTTGCTCTATTTTGCTTGGGTCAACCGCAATGCCTTCAGCTGAGATGATATGTCCCAAGAATGGCACTTGGCTGATCCAAAATTCCCATTTACTGAACTTGGCGTAGAGTTTATGGTCTCGCAATCGTTGAAGAACGGTCCGCAAGTGTTCGGCATGTTCGGCTTCCGTCTTGGAGTAAACCAAGATATCGTCGATGAACACTACCACGAACTTGTCCAGCTCCGGCATGAACACCGAGTTCATGAGATACATGAAATGGGCTGGAGCATTTGTGAGACCAAAGGACATGACGAGATATTCATATAAGCCGTATCTCGTCGAGAACGCCGTCTTCGGGATATCCTCCGCCCGGATCTTGATCTGGTGATATCCAGAGCGAAGGTCCATCTTTTCGAATACACTTGCCCCCACAAGTTGATCAAACAAGATGTCAATTCGGGGCAGTGGGTACTTATTCTTGATGGTGACGGCGTTGAGCGGCCGGTAATTCACACACAGCCTCAGGGTCTCATCCTTCTTCTTCACGAATAGCGCCGAGCATCCCCAAGGCGAGGAACTCGGCCTAATGAAACCCTTGCTCAACAGATAATTGAGCTGTTCTTTCAGTTCCGCCAGCTCATTTGGAGCCATCTTGTATGGTCTCCGTGATATGGGTGTAGTCCCGGGTGCGAGCTCGATCTTGAACTCGACATCCCACTCAGGTGGCATGCCCGGTAGATCATCCGGGAACACGTCGGGATACTCCCGGACTACGGGGATGTCATCTAACTTGAGAGCCTCAGCACTATTGATCGCTGAAACCTCTCCGACTGGATTATCTAATAGGAGGGACTGCGGACGGTGTAATGGGGAGTTGAGGTGAACCGTCCGTGATAGTGTTTCCAGGACAGCTCCATGGTAGCTTAGCCATGACATTCCCAAGATTGCATCAATCTTCTGCCCCCCTAGGATAATCATAGTGGTGGGATATATCTTCCCACCTAAGCACAGTGGTGCTTTTGGAACCATCATCGTTGCTGAAATCTTTCCTCCCGGTGAGCAGATCATATAAGAACACTCGGTTGGAAAGGCTTCCAGCTGATGCTTAACCACATAGGATGCACTTATGAAGTTATGGGTTGCACCAGAATCAAAAAGTATGACAATGGCTTGATGATTGAGAGTAAACGTACCCGCCAGCACGTTGTCTCCCTCTGGGGCATCCTCATTGTCGAGGTTGCGGACGCCTCCAGTCCGCTGACCAACCTTCTTCACCGGAGGTCGGCCTCGAGCACCGCCCTGGAGCTGGGCTTGCCCGCTGCTCTGCTGCCCCTGGGGACAGTCCTTCGCGAAGTGGCCCGCCTGGCCACACATGAAGCAGGTGAAACGGGGCGGTCCCCCGCTAATTGGTGGACGGAAACCCGGGGCGCGTTGTGGCGGTGGAAACGCCCGGGGTACCGTCTGCTGCTGCTGTTGCTGTTGCTGTCTTGGTGGTGGCATCGGCAGACGGAACGGGGGTGCTTGGAACGAACGTCCCCCGAACTGTTGAGGTCGCGCCGGTGGACGCCACTGCTGCCCGGATGGTGTCCGATACACCATACGGTACTTCTGGGGCGCGCCACCACCGCTGCTAGGTGGAGCGCTGCGCTTCCTCTGCTCAGCTGCTAACTCCCGCTGAGCGTCCTCTTGCATGATGGCGGCATTGACTAGGTCGTTGAATGTGCCGCGGTTCCACTGTACGAGGTGGGTCTTCATTTCGGGGTGTAACCCCCGATCGAAATGCTCCCTCTTCTTCTCGTCCGTGGAGATGTAGTCTAACGCATACTGCGCCAGATGGTTGAAGGCACGGGAGTAGTCGTGGGCACTCCTCCCGCCCTGCTTCAGTTCCAAAATTCTTGGAACTTCCTCTTCATTATTCCGGGAGGGATGTGATAGGCGCGGAACGCCTCCCGGAACTCTTGCCATTCCACGGCATGGCCAGCCGGACGTGAGGCGACATAATTAGCCCACCACGCACCAGCGGCACCGTGGAGCTGCTGTGCTGCGAACAGGGTCTTCTGCTGCTCCGTACACTGGAGCAGCCCAAACTTGGACTCGATGGTCCGCAGCCAGTTGTCAGCCTCCAGTGGTTCTTCAGCTTCGGTGAACACTGGAGGGTGCGTACTCATGAAATCCGAGTACGACACATCACGGGGCTCCCGAGGCCCTCTATCTTGACGTCCCCCCGCCTGGGACGTATTCTGCACGATCGTGCGGAGCAGGTCGGTCTGCTCCTCACGACCTCCCACCAGTGCCGCTATCCGCTAGAGTAAGCGGAGGCGGCGGTGGTGGCTGCTGTTGCGGGGTGCTGTCGTAGGCCGGTGGCTGGGAGTCATCGCCTCCACCTTGGCTAGAGCCACCAACCTCGTGCGTGGTCCTAGTGCGAACCATCTGCAACCATACGACAATAACATCAGTCCCGCAACAGAGTGCATGCAGTCTAAAAGAAATAGGTGTAAAACATAATGAAAACATGCGATACATCTCGTAAGTAGATAGTGTAATAACTTTGCACAAGCTAAACCATTACCAGACCAAACACAAGCTAGTTTAATCTAACTTGATGAACCTCTACTTTGGAAGCTCACCAAAACTAGGTTTGGCCACCACGAGACATTACTATCGCGTTGTCATCACGTATACCACCCTTAGGGTACAACACCCTCTCCAATGAGCTCAACTGTCATTCTTCTGTCAGAATGACCAGTTTCTACCTATTCCAAGTTTTCATCTGGTTCTGGGCATTTTCATGACTCAAGTTGAATACCAAAGTTAAAGTTAACTTCAGTATCTTTCCATAGAGTATTCAATTGCCACCCCAGATCAGCCTTGGTTAAAAAGTTATGCTAATTCAAAGTCAGCAGAATTTCTGGAAGAATTTTTTTTTAACAGCACCTCCCTTGGAAGTAGCTGTTTTCAACCCTGGTTTCCACTGAAATTTGTGCTGAAATTTCAGAATCTTTGAATTGCAAAGATGTCACACATCTTCTACTCTTTCTAAGGATGTATTATATGACAATTTTAGATTTTTCTACTGGAAGTTATGTTTGAAAAACAGATCAGTTCAGAGGATGTTTTACTCTGCCCTGGTTCTGGACAGTTTACATTCCTCTGGGATTTCAGCCATCTTAAGGCGAGTTTCAGCTCTGGAAGTCTACAACAAAGTTAAAGAGTACTTCAATACCTTTCCAGAACTATATAGCACACCTCTCTGGGCTAAAAGACCTGTGAGTTGTGCTCTGTTAAAGTTCGGCAACCTTGCTGCCCAAAACAGAGCACTCTGCTTTTCATAACTTTTGGCTATACTGCTCCACTATCCCATTCTTATACCCAACCAGTGTCCTAAATGTTGAACCTATAGATTTTAATTCTTTGTTATCATTATTCTCATGCATATGCCTACAATATCTCGGTACTACGTTCCTCACAAAAGAAAATCCTAACCGGATTATCCCGGCATATACGTCTCAAATGTGGCACTAAACGGTCTCTCGCACACGTTTTCTACACGGATACATACGTGGTTAGTACCTGCAGAAGAACACTCAATAGTGGTGCACTCAAAGGTTTGTTTCATTTCAGGCAGTTCCATATCTGAAAGTAAATACAAACGCCCGTATTATTGTCATACGGCCGTCCTTGAGTTAGGTCACGTCTCAAGGTACGTGATCGTGTTTCAACACCACACGACGGGGAACCCGAGTAGGTCATGAACGGGTCATCACGGTTGGGAATGTTATCAACCCAACAGATACCACCTACTGCCCTGCAGGGCACGCCGATGGCAAGCGCTGCGTATGTCCTCCTGGGCTATTTCCAGACGAACACACTCTCGCGTTACTGACCAC
The DNA here is from genome assembly GCA_030760725.1 of Neostapfia colusana. Lineage (NCBI taxonomy): Eukaryota > Viridiplantae > Streptophyta > Magnoliopsida > Poales > Poaceae > Neostapfia > Neostapfia colusana. The sequence goes on along the minus strand of JASWHV010000002.1, from coordinate 41,741,448 downwards.
GCGATGGGGTCTCCACTTACTTGCCTAATGCACGCTAGGGATCAGCGTTTCATATGAACTCAGGGACATGAAGAGTCCAAGAGGTTCATATTGATGTCTCACACCAAGCTGTGAGACTCTATCCCTGAGCCACGTTCCTCGTCAGGGAGAGCTAACCGAAATTGAACCGCTTTCGGTAGCGTTCCTTACCATACTTACCAGAGCGTAGGTGCGTCGTTACATAATTGAAATTCAGAATTATAACACATAAGTTAGTCTTTGCCACTTTAATTAACTATACTAGTATAGTCCTTACTTGGGCAACTACCGAATCCTCACCGTATGCCTAAGTTTTTCACATAATGCAGTCCTTAAGTACTGTGCTATCCCTACTGCAACTCTGATACCAGGCTGTGGCGGACCGGAATCCGCTCATCCAGGATCGCAGAGGGTGATGCCACGCGATGCGACATCCGACAGCACACGTCATAAGAACATAATATATTACATGGGAAAAACAACTGAAACTGTACAAACAGGTACAAACTTCAGTTACAACTATTGTTTATATTACACAGCGGAAGTCTACACTATACAACTCACGCCCGCCTATTTAGCAAAAGTTGGTTGGCCAGCCCTAGGGCAACCCACACTAGCTGTACTCCTCAGCTCAGCACGGCGTGTACGGCTCCCACTCAGCCGTGGTCCCCGACGGAGGGTAACCCTCGCCGGTGGACTCGTACTCCGAGTCCGTGGGTGGCTCCTCACCTGAAAAACACTTAAGCAGCAACCGTGAGCACGAAGGCTCAGCAAGGCTTAACCGACTCACCTAAGCATGAAACTCTACATGAGGGGTACCATGGACATAGGATAGTAACATTTCAGCAAAAGGACACGCCTACAAGTTCATCCTTAGTTCATCTTTTAGCAACAAGTCAACAGTTCATGAAATCTGAAATTTAGTAAACAGTATTTGGTGGCACACATGTAGCAATACAATTAGATCAACCAGCAATATTGAATCAACAGGTTTCATCCATTAATCTACGTCACGACTCAGTGACCAAGTGGTACTCTTCACCGCGAGGGACGGCGAATCGACTCGATATACACCTGCAGGGAAACCCAAAGAGCACGTCACGTACGCCCACCCGTGGAGCTGCACAGCACGCTCACTCGATGTCGTACGGGACAACCTTTCACCCAACAGCCCAAACGTCGAACCGGTCGCACCGAAACGAGCAGGAGGTTCCCCACACGGAGCATCTCTCTATGCCCGTTGGCAGATTTCCACCTTGCTGCCCTCAGCCTACACCTATAAATCGGTGCGTTATGCCTCGACGCCCGGAGGTTTAGGCTATATCGGTTTATCGGGGCCCATATATCCGATATGCCTTCGGTACGTTCAAACTTGATCAGCGTGGGCCGCACACGGCTCGATCCTCAATCGACACGGACAGGGCTGCGCACACAAGACTCCCTCTTGCTGCGCCCTAGCCCCTGCCTAGTCTCATTTTCATTACTAAAATGATCTCACATCACTCAACCGAACCCGTGTGTCCCAAGCCTATCTCGCGAGTAGATCTCCAACTACTCGACTTGTACCGATGTCCTATGACTCATTAAGCATAGCCGGTCTACTCGAGGTCTTAGACACTACCCTCGCTCTTTTAGGAACCTTTGGTTATGCAAGTGGGGTTCCATCCATCCTATACCTATTGCACAATCATGCTTCACATGACACATGTAAACAAATTAAAACTTATAAAAGGGTTAATGCAAACCGGGGCTTGCCTTGTTGCTGCTGGTCAGGGGTTAAGTCTTCGTCCGGAAGAAGGAAGTCCAGCACTTCCGGAGTCTCTTCTTCAACGGCTACACGTTAATGAAATACTACATGTTAATTTAGATGCAAATGTGAGTTTTAGAGTAAGACTTCTACTATTAGTTCTAATAACCAGCCTCTAACACCTGGAACTTTGTTTAAGAATTTAAAGATGAACTGGTGTTGGTGGTTTGGCTTGGACTTAATCACATGGTTAAATGCTAAGTGGTTTTCCCCCTTTTCCATATTAATCCCTTAAGTGGTTAAACAGGACAGGGGTTATCTAGAGCTCCAATGGAGCTGAGAATTTTTGTGTGAGTTCCTTGTCACAAGAAAACTCTCTGGACCAAACATTAGCACTTTTCATGGAGTGGTTTGCTCAGAATAATTCTCTTGGCAAATCAGCAAGGAAGAATTTATTCTGAGGTAATACCTGTTCATGCTTAACTTAATGAACTACAATTTCAATTATAGCTCATAGAGTTTGCATGAATTTTCCTAACATTTTTGGGGTTAAGATTTGCCCAGAACTGAATTTCCAAGTTTTGGAAATTCTCTGAAAATATTTCTGTATTCAAATGAACACAGCACCTTCCAATTTGAATTGCTCTAACCAAATCAACTCCAAATGGTCTGAAACTTTTACAGGGGTTTACTAATGTCCTAAAGAACATTCTGGCAAAATTTGGGGATTTTTGGATGAACCAAACTCCCTCTAAAATTCTTTTGCTGAAAAGATTTAAAGAATTTTCCAGAAATAATTAATGGGTTTCATACAAATTGGGTTGTATATCTCGACAGAGCTAGGCAAGATGAATACAACCCAATTTGAATCACTAAATTTGGAACTTCCTAGCAAAAGTTATGGGGTTCTAAAGTTTGCACTAAAACTGGAAATTCCAGAAATGTTTAAATCCTGCGGGTGGGTCCACGTACACGTGTCGACCGCTGGATCCGAGCCACACGGGGCCACAGACTCCTTCCCGCGTGGCCGCACTGGATCCCATAGCACAGAGAATCCCACCCATTTATCTCCAGCCGCTGACGCGTGGGGCCTACCCCTTCGTCTTCCTCCGGCCACCCGCGCGACCCCGCCGCCAAGCTCGCCGGAGCTCTCGCCGGAGAGGGGTTCCGGTCCTCGGAGCTTGCTGAATCTCGCCGCCAGTGCCTATCTCGGCCTGAGGAACACGGTGGTGCCCTCCCCAGAACTTGACAACCACCGGAACAGTGCTCCCGACGGCAACAGCGGCCGGGAGCTCACCGGCGACGTCCAACTCGGCATCCCACGCACATTTTTCGATGCGGTTTGCTCGGGGAGCTCCGCTGACACCTGCTTGTCACGGACATGGACACCGATCCCCGTGAAAACGGCGGTAACCACGACCTCATCGGCGACCTAGGCCGGATATCGGCTGTGCTTCAGAAAACTTCAGAGAACCGTAAACCTAGCCCACGGTTCTTACTGGTTTTCGATCCTAGGTGGTCGTGGCCGTGTATAGAGCGTGTGCATGACTCGGTTTGCCCAGTGATGATCTAACCCCCACGAATTTTGGGATTTTGTGGGAGCTTGGCCTCAAGACACCCGAAGCTTTCCCGGCGAAATACTCCCTCGACAGCCCATGAAATGAAGAACGGTAGGGGCTAGAAGAATCAGCACCTTAAGGCGGTCCTTTCTTGTGTGGCTCGTCGGGCACGAGCGCGCCTGTGCTGGCCGGACGCCGGCGATCAGAGAGGGCGGCGTTTCTGTGCTCGCGCGGAAACGAGGAAGGAGCTCGGTAGGGCGGGGGCGGGGGGGGGGGGGGGGGGGGGGGGGGTTCTCGTTTGGAAAGCAGGAGGAAGGCGGCGTGGGCTGTGCGCTGGCCTTTAAGCCGCGGTTTGGCACCGTGAGGTGGCCGATTGCTGCCTCGGTGGCTCGCCTCCGTTCCCTGGCTTGCGCGTGAAGTCGGGGTCGGCTGCAGCAACCGACTGCCCCTCATGTGTGCCACTGACCTGTGGGCCTCCCCCTTTCTTCTTTTTCCCTAATATTTCTTTTCTGTTTCTGTTAATTATCCCACCAGCTACTCACAATTTAATGTGAGACTTAGCTCCCAAGTCTTTGTTTGAATTTGAATTCTCAAATTCAAACTTTGTTTGGTTAAATGTGCTTCATATTTAAACTGAAATTCAAATTCAGTTTTGAATTCTTGCAAATTTAGCTCTTGACAAGATGAGCTCCAATGGAGATGAAAATTGGTGAGCTTACTCAGAAAAATGTGCTGAGTTTGAATATGAAGCTAACTTTTGAATTTGAGTGGTGAAAGTTGCTGCAATTTGAATTCACATTCAAATTGGCCTCTTTTTCAATCACCTCCAAAAGTGCCTCAAAAAGTGTTGGATTTACATGAAATTTGGCTTGAACCTTCCCAAGACTTTTCAAGTCCTAGGGGTGAGCTCAAGCTCTCATGTTCATGTGTAGAAATTCTACTTTGTGAAAGTGTAGACTTTCCCCTCTAATTACCCTTTTGATGGAGGTTACTTGCTCTTCACACTTTTTCCTAAGATATCCACAATAAAAACTGTGGTGTTGTGAGGTGAAGAGAAAATTTTGCAAGTCCCTTTTCTTGGGCTTTTACAGTCTCTTTTGTACACCGGCGCAAAATCGTGAAATTCCGGCGACGGCAGCTCATGTCATGCCGCCCGAGCTTGCAGTGAGAGAAGAGGAGACTTTGATGAACCTCTTTGCTCTTCACAGCTCGGGAAAAGGCGGGCTACGGTGGCTCGACGAGGTGTTCCCATGGCGGTAGCTCGGTCTGAACCGAAGAAGGAGAAATGGCTCGAAGAAGCTCAAGGAAGACTGGTCACGGGCTGGAACCGGTGCGAGAACATCGAGCAAGGGTCGGCGAACTCGGTTGTGGCCTCAGCTCGGCGTGACAGCCCCTGGCTCGACCTGGCGACGGTGGAGCAGAGAGCTTCGGCGAGCTGCACTTTTCTTCTGTGCGAGAGCGAAGCAACCGGGTCTGTGAGCGAGGAAATGGTTCGGTGCTCGTCCGAGGGTGAGGATGAGGGCGCGGGGAAACGGCTCGGTGGCCAGAGCACACAGGCAGCTGGTGGCAATGTGTTCTTGCTGTGGCATCCGCTCCGCTGCGTGCAAGAACCCGAGCACCGGGCTTCAGTCGGTTTGATCACTTAGGTGACTGACATAAGGGCCCCACTCCTCAGTTTTAACCTCACAAATTAAACTCCTACTGCTCTTAATTCTTGGGGCCCTAATACCACTGTAGTTTGATCAAACATCCAAATGCCCATTTGAATTTGAATGAATCAAAGTGTGATTTGATTTGATCAAATTTGCAGCACATGTTAACTGAAATTCAAAGTTTATTTGAATTTAGCCAAAATAGCTCATGTCAAGATCAACTCCAAATGAAGTGAAAATTTGTGTGTGAGCTCACAAAAATGTGCTGAGTGTGAATATGAATCCCACTTTGCCCAAAGTGGAAAGGTACTTTAATTAGCTCTACACAACAGCATATCATTAACAATCAATGTCCATCATTCAATCAGCAACATTTTAACATGGGACTAGCCTGTTCTTTCTAAGTCACGGTACAGTGAACAAGTGGTACTCACTGACCGTGAGGGACGGCGATTATAATCGATTTACACCTGCAGGGTTACCCGAACAACCCGTCACGTACGTCGGTACTCGATGTTGCCTACAGCAACCATCACTGACACCGTACGCAACCACCTTTCACCCGTTAGACAAATATTGAACCGGTCCCATTGTCGCGAGCAAGAGGTCTCTGCACGCACATCTCAGTGCCGCCAGCCGATTTACACCTCGAGCTCTCAACCTACCCTCTGAACGACGGGCAATGCCTCAATACCTGGCTACCCGAGTTACATTAGTTTCCCGGTTCCCATATAGCCGGTAGCTCTTCGGTACTATTCTAGCTTGTCCAACAGGCCCGCACACGGCTCGGTCCTCAATCGACACAAGCGGAGCTATAGTACACAGGGCCCAAAGTCCTGCTGCCCTTACCCTCCGCTTGGTCTCATTTTCTTGCCATGTGTTTCATGTGCTATCACTACCCGAGTCGAGTGCCTCTAGCCTATGCTCGCGAGTAGTTCCAACTACTCGACTTGTACCAAATCCTACCCTAACTTAGCCTTGCAGTAGCTAACGGGGTTTGCAATCCTAAGCCCAACCCATGGTTTTCTTGGCTATGCATTTGGGTTCCCAAAGAAGACTCTAATGCCAGGAATCATAATACTCAAGTAAGTGCTCAAAACAATAAAAATTTATAAAAAGGTTAATGCAAACCGGAGCTTGCCTGCTTTGTAGGATAGTATATAATAGAAGTTAGTGATCTTCAATCCCTTGATCTTTCTGAACTTGCTCAACTGATCCCCACGTCAAGGGATGGCTCCATCGATGTCCTTCATCGTGAATCCTATCGACATGTATATGCACAGTATTTTATAATGTAATTTAAAGACTTAAGGATTAAAACTTCTTAAAAACAGAGGCTGTGTAGAGATCCTAGGATGAAGTTGTTGCCTCTGTTGTGCAAAGAACTCAAAGGGACTAAATCTACCTTAGATGTTTCATTACATCTCTAGCTAAGTTCCTAATGCCATATAAGATGAGCTCTAATGATCTGGACATAACTAAAGATCCTGATCTCCAATGACTTCGAAATTTTTACAGGAAGTCATACACTACACAGGGACTTAGCTTGCAAAATTGCAGCTAAAGTGGAAAGAAACTGTGTCTCGCACAATTTCCACCCCAACCCATATGTTGTTCTTCACAAACACTAGAATGAAGAACAAGGACAGAGAGACTCCAGGCTCAATTTGAGATGAAAATTTGCATGTGAATTCCTGGTCACATGAAAGTGCCCTGGCCCGAAAATGAACACTTTTCATCGAGTGTTTTATTCAGAACAATTCCCTTAGCAATTAAGAAAAAAGAAATTAATTCTGAATTAATTCACATGTTCATGCCCAACTTAGTGAACTACGATGTTAATTATAGTTCATAGAGTCTGCATGAATTTTCCTAGGGTTTTTGGAGCTAAGTATTGTCCAGAATTGAATTTCCAAGTCTTGGAAATTTCTCTAAAAATGTTTCTGTATTTATTTGAACACAGCAACTCAAAATCTGAACTTTTCCTGCATAAATCAACTCCCAATAAGCTTAAACTTTTACATGAGTCTAGTAACACCCTAAAGAATATTCTGACAAAATTTGAGGATTTTTGGATGAACCAAACTCCCTCTAAAATTCTTCTGCTGAAAAGCTTGAAAGACTTTTCCAGAACTAAATAAGGACTTTCATACAAATTGGGTTGCATATTTGGATAGAGTTTGTCAACCTGAATCTAACCCAATTTGAATCACTAAATTTGGGGGTTCCTACACAAGGATATGAGCTTCACAAGAACTGGGAACAATCTGAAAATGAGCTATGTTCTATTTTCACATTTTCAGAGACCTAAGGAATTAACACCACATTTGACCAAGCAAATGAGGTCCAATGCCTCTTAAATTTTTACTGGAGTTCAAGTATTTTTGGAAGAACCTCCTGCCCAAATTTGGGAATTTTCCAATACATAGAACTCCTGGAATAAATCCTACAAGTTTTTCATGATATGAATTAAGGAGCCAAATCCAGGGATTTTAATACTTATTGGGCTGCATCCCTGGATATTACTCTTTGAGAGAAATCCAACAAAACTTTTTTCACAATTTTTGGACATCCCCACACAAAGTTATGGCTCTTCAAAGATTGAACTGGAAACTGAAAATCCCAGAAATGTTTAAACGCTGTCGGTGGGTCCGGGCTACGTGTCACTCACAGAAACAAAGGCACACGGGGCCACACATATTCCTCTGTGCAGTCACACCGGATCCCACAGCTACAGCAGATCACGGTTTTAAACTTTCTCCCACTGACGACTGGGCCCGCCAACCCCTTCTTCCTCCTCGGGTCAGTTCCCGCGCTCAGGGTGCCCACGCCGCCGCCCTCACCAGAGATTGCCTGAAACCGATCTCCCGGCCTCTGCCCGAGCCCTTGCTCGCCGCCAGGGACTAACCTGCCCTGCTGAGCACGATGGTGAGGTTTCCCCGAGCCAGCAATGCCTCCACGGTAGCTAGCGACGCTGCGGCAGCCCGGCACCTCATCGGCGACGTCGGCCGGCCCTCCTAGTGCGCTAAAAGCTTGGTAAAATGGTGCTACAGCACCAGTGAATGATGGGGAAGCTCGACCTAGCCTCAAAAACGTCCGGGAACTATGGCAAATAAGCTTTCACCGTGCGACCGCGGTCCCCCAGTTTGGTTACCTGTAGAAAACCACGAAATACTCGCTCTAGGTGCGGTTTCAGGCTAGAACCGTGAAGAGCAAAGGATCGTCTACCCCTTTGGGCCCTTTGTGCAAACTTTGACGCCCACAGAATGAGAATTGAGAGGGAATTTGGGGTTACCATGCCGGGAGGTCGATCCGGGTATGCCGGAGAAACTTCTCCAAATTCTCTCGGGGTGCTTCATGACATGGCCTGAGGCTGGGAGGCGAGCAGCACAGTACCTTGGCGCGTCCAAGGGCACCTGTACTTGGCCTTGACAAGCGGCCGGTTGGGCTGCCCGCGGAAGCCTCCTCATCGGGTCATGTTCGGCCTTCGCGCGGCCGCGTTGCTCCCGGGGTTGGAGAGCTGATCACCGGTCAGGGACGCGTTGAGGAGGGAGAGGGAGCAGCACCGGTGCTATTTGGCTACTGACCAGCTGCTGCTCGCGCCCGTTTGAGCTGGCTGCCGATCGATCGGTGAAGGTGGCAGTGTTCTCGCTCGGCTCTGTGTGAGGGAGAGGAAGAGCCTCTGTGCCCTGTCCGTGAGCAGAGGAAGAGCACGTTGTGGATGGGTGAGGGCGCTGAGGGGGGCTGTATCGATGCTGGAGTCGATTGCGGGGGCGGTCGACCAGCTGCCGGTGTGCTGTCCCGAGCAGCTGCTGTCGATCCCCTGAAGACAGCAAAACAGAGACCCAACTCCTTTGTATAGATATTTTGGTACATATGACATGTGGGTCCCATCTCCCCCTAATCTCTTCCAAAATATCCTAAAATTGGCAAGTGATGAAATTCAATTGTGTGGAGTTGAGAACTGGACTGTATTTGGATATCGGGCACAATTCATCCAAATTCAAATAGGTATTTGAATTCATTGCACATTTAGGTCTATTTATAAAAATGGGTAGCAAATATCTTCAAAAATTCATGAGACTTTGTCTACCCCTTAATTTGGACCTAAAGAATTCAAATATGAAACCTGATCCTTGATTTGGCTGCTGCAACTGAGATTTTTAATACAACAGTTTTGAAAACCATTAACCTCGTTTGAATTTTGAGTGGAACCAACTTGCTACAAAATCTGAATTTAGCTCTCTCACACATATGGATACTTCCCTACTTGGTGTCAAATTCCTTTTTGTTTCATGTTTTCAAATAACCATTGAACTTGTGTGGAGGGAGCTTTCATGTGTATTATCACATGTGAAAAAGTTTAAACAAGTCCCATTTTTCCTACATATGAACTAACTTTGTGCAAATATAATTTTCTTTGTGTTCATATTTTTGGGACCTTTACATTCCTCCCCCCTTAAAAAATCTCGTCCTGAGATTATAAGGTAAAAATGAGAGGGAGGATGGTGGAAAAATCATAGGATGTGCGACGTCAAACGTCGGGATAATTGACGCGAAGAAATCCTTCGCTCTCCCATGTCGCTTCAACCTTGGAGTAACAACTCCGTAAAACTTTATAGAACCACAACGTATGGTGGTGTGTGGTTCGGTCCTTTATGTCGATGATCTGAACCAGTCCCTCCTAATATGTGAGATCTGGTCTCAGTTCCTCGATATTCCCTAGCTGAGTGGTGGTTAAACATTTTAGACACTTCCTAAGCTGAGAATGATGGAAGATGTCATACACACCGGTGAATATTGTTGGTAATTCCAGCCGGTATGCAACAGAACCACATCTTTCCAAAACCTGAAATGGACCGATGGATCGGGGTGAATAGAAATTTTGACAAGTGAACCCCATCCAAAAATGTACTTCCTAAATTCCGGGTTACGGGGTACGACAATTCTGTCCTTCAAACCACAGGACGTCGTCTCCGTCTTTCCAGAAACATTTCAGCTCCCCACTATCTATATGTCTCCGCAAATGTGACATGCCCCTGTCCTTTTTCTGGGATGCCACCCTTTCTTCACGGATGGTGGGGATAAAAGCTAAATTGTAGAAAACTCTAGGGGGAACCACACGTAATGGTGGCTCGCTCTCTCCAAACGGCGTGATGGTCAGATTGTTGACGCGTTACTTGCGACTCAGCGCATCCGCCACTACGTCTGCCTTGCCGGGATGATAATGGATCTCTATTTCGGAATCCTTTATCAATCCTAACCATCTTCGCTGCCTCATGTTCAACTCCTTCTGAGTGAATATGTACTTGAGGCTCTTGTGGTCGGTATATAAATGCACAAGGTTACCGAGTAGGTAGTGCCTCCACATTTTCAGTGCAGGTGCCACGGCAGCGAACTCCAAGTCTTGCGTTGGATAATTCTGCTCAGGGTTTCTGAACTGCCGTGATCCATACGGGACCACTTTTTGGTCTTGCATCAGCACACATCCGAGCCCAATGCCGGATGCATCGCAGTACACATCGAACGGTTTTGTTGTGTCTTGCTGCGCCAAAACCGGTGCTGATGTCAGGTGTTTGACTAAAGCCTTGAATGCCGCTTCACATGCTGGACTCCAAACCTACTTGGCAGTCTTTTTCAGCAGCTCTGTCATAGGATTGGCAATCTTCGAGAAGTTCAGGATGAACTTCCGATAATGTCCCCCGAGTCCGAGGACACTCCGTACCTCGTGAACAGTTCTCGGGGACTTTCAATGCAGCACTTGTGCGACCTTACTCGGGCCTACAGCGATGCCCTTCGCTGAGATGATATGCCCGAGAAAAAGTACTTTTGCTATCTAGAATTCGCACTTGCTGAATTTCACGTATAGCTTGTGATCCCGCAGCCTTTGCAAGACTATACACAGGTGCTTCTCGTGTTCTTCCTCCGACTTGGAATAAACCAGCATGTCATCGATGAAGGCCGCAACAAACTTTTCCAGCTCTGGCATGAATACCGAGTTCATTAGATACATGAAGCGAGCTGGAGCATTGGTGGAACCAAGGAACATGACAAGGTACACATCAACACCGTACCTCATCGAAAAGCTGTCTTTTAGAATATCCTTAGCCCGTATCTCAATCTGATGGTACCCGGATCTTAAGTCTATCTGGAAAAAGATCCTTGCCTTGACCAAATGATCAAACAATATGTCGATCTGTGGTAACGGGTACTAGTTCTTGATGGTCACAGTGTTAAGCAGACGAGCACTACACAAAGTTGTAGTGTTTCGTGCTTCTCTTTTGCAAATAATGCTGAATAACCCCATGGTAACGACCCAGCCGTATCAAACCTTTGCTCATAGGGTTATTCAGCGTTGTCTTCCACTCTGCCCATTCACTGTGTGCCATTTTGTACGGCCTTTGTGAACTCAGTGGCGTTCCTGGTGCAAATTCAATCTTGAACTCTATGTCCTGTTCGGCCGGTATGCCCGGTAAACAATTGGGAAACACCTCCTGAAATTTATGTACCACCGGACTGCCCTCTATCTAACAGTTTCCGAGTGGTTCAATATTGCAATCTGTTGCCTACTGACGCCCAGAACTAATGTATGAAGACCGTGCCGTGGGGAGTCTGAGCTTAACGGTTTAAAATTGATGTTGTGAACCGCTTTGTTGTAATTCAACCACGATATCCCCAAAATAATGTCGATCTTCAGACCCCAAGAATAAGGAGGGTCTTGGGTTATAGTTTAACCCGCAAACAAAGAGGTGCTCGGAAAACAACACCACTTCTTGTAATGCTGCCCCGGCGAAGATATGAGGCATTACCTCTTTGCAAAAGTGGTTTGGAGCTGATGTTAAGCCACAAAAGATTGACTAACAAAGCTAGGTGTGGCACCTAAGTCCAAGAGAATTAATACCGGTAACCGATTCAGAGAAAACATCTCTGCTAACACGGCTTCTCCTTCTGGAACATCATCACTCACTGTGTAGCGAATGTTGCCCCTTGTCTGCCCTCTTTTCTGCAGATATCGGTACGGGTCTGAACATTTTTAATATGATGACCCGCACCCTTGAATCCCCCCCATACAATACCTAGCACAATGGTCCATCCGACCACAATTAGAGCACGGATGTCTCTCCGGCTCTTCTCTAACTTGTGGTTGGAAGCTAGATACACATAGCTGCAGCGATGGAGTACAAACCACCGTCTGATGCTGCTGCTCTGGAGGTGGTGCAAGTGGTGGTACTTGACCAGCAATCAATCTCTAAGGAGTTAATCGTACAGGGGCCTACATTTCACCGAATGGCGTTCGGAACACCAACCAGTACTTTTGGGGCACATAACTTGTACTAGCCTGCACGATATCACTCATTTTTCTCCTTTGTACAGAACAGACCTTGATGCACTAAATCTACACTTTGATCCAGTTAGAAGCATTTTCATCAATCAAGTTGTATACCAAAGTTAAATTTAACTCCAATATCTTTCCAACGAGTATTCACATGCTTCTATATCACTTCTGGATCAAAATTTATGATTTTTCAAAGTTGACAGAATTCCTGGATAAAATTTGCCAGCATCTCCTTTGTATGTGGCTGGTTTTATCACAGTTGTATATGCAAATACAATAGGAATCTGAACAAACTTTGAACTACAACAATGTTGCTTATCTCATAACCTTTCTAACGGTGTGACATATGACCCTTAAGTATTTTTCTACAGAATGTTATACGTGTTTTACAGAAACATCCAGGGAGATTTGCATCTGTCCTGTTTTCTGAACAGTTTGCATTCAACTGGACATTCAACCAATTTGGCGTGTGATGTTGCTCTGGAGTTCTATAAAGACGTTGTAGAGCAATTAAAAAACTTTCCAGAACTGTATCATACACCGCCATTGGGTCAATATTTTCAGAGTTATGCTCTATTTACAGAGAGTTTACAGAGAGTTTTTGCTCTGCCCTGTTTTTCTGGACAGTTTCAACTCTACTGCATTTTTCGATTGGTTAATGAATGAAACACCTCTGGACCTCAACAGAAAAGTTGTAAAACTCTTCCAAATCTTTCCAGAAATGTATCATATGCCCCTAACCTTGAAAGAACTCAACCTCTAACCTCTGATTAACTTCAGCCTTGATTCAGCTGAAAACAGAGTGCTCTGTCCTTAACCACCTATAAGTTGAAAACCTGTTAACTTTGAATATCCTGTTCAAGGGAAGGAGTTACATCAAGTTTTACTACTTTCGATCAAAACCTTCAAGTTTTAAATGAAGTTTTCCATTTAGAGGGGTGTGACGTCGATGCGTCACCAGATCATGTCGGTACTACGTCCTCACAAAGAAAAACCTATACCGGACTTAGCCGGCTTCGTTATTTCAGTGGCACTAAACGTCACTCGCACACGGATACTACACGTCTACTGTTTCGTGGTCATACTACCTGCAGAAACTCAAACAATCGTCATACTCGGTTGCACACCGAGCCCGGTATCCATACAGTCCATACACCCGGCCGTCATCACTCGCCCGGATGTTCTCTTGCCAAACACGCCTTGAGTTACGTGTTCACGTTTTGGACCACGTGACGCGGTCTCCCAAATTGCACCACGCACGCCATGGACAGATGTTGCTCGAATACCCCAAACAACATGAAGAGTCGTAGAGGATATCAAAGCGGGTCGGGTTACCTGCCACCCGTGGGGCTCCACCCTTCAGCTTGTGCGCACTGGTGGACAGCGCTTACGTGCACCCCCCAAGACATAAACGTCCCGAGATGCACGATTTTCCGACATAAGCAATTAGGTTAATATGCCACTTGCTATACACCAATAACATCCTTATATGGGCTACTAACTCGTTCCTCACTGGATTTTTGAAAAAGATGACCTTTTAGTGCGTTAAACCTCAAGCGAGCTCTGATACCAGCGCTGACACGACCCCACGGTCTTATCGATCCAGGATCACGCTGAGGGGTACTGCGTTGCACAGCACCGAATAACACACATCAAAGGTACAAAGTGGAAGAAAAACTCTTATTACATAAAGTGGTTTATGAACATTTGTACATCAAAATAAGTCCAGTCTACACTCACGGGCGCAGACTACGCATCAAGTGCACGTTCAGCCCTTGAACGTGTCCTTGCTAGCACACACACACACTAACTCTGCGGCGTGCACGACTTTCACTCGACGGGGTTCCCCTCCTGGGGTTCCGTCTCCTCTTCGGGAGTCCCTTCCTCATAGAACCCTGCAAAAGCTTCAAACACAAGCAGTGAGCACGAAGGCTCAGCAAGACTGACCCGTCTTTACTAAACATGAAACTTCTACATGAGGGATTGATAGGTTACATGAGGAAAAATCATTTGCAAGGACTCGCCTAATTAGTAAAACCTTACTTTCAAGTTTTAGCAGCAGGTTGTGGAGAACCTTACGCTAAGGCACATGAGAGAGCCGCAATCAAACAAGAAACGCATTTCTCTCATGTACTTTGCCCAAAGTGGAAAGGAACTTTAAATAGCTCTATACTACAGCATATCATTAACAATCAATGTCCATCATTCAATCAGCAACATTTTAACATGTGACTAGCCTGTTCTTTCTACGTCATGGTACAGTGAACAAGTGGTACTCACTGACCGGGAGGGACGGTGATTATAATCGATTTACACCTGCAGGGTTACCCGAACAACCCGTCACGTACGCCCGTACTCGATGTTCCCTACAGCAACCATCACTGACACCGTACGCAACCACCTTTCACCCGTTAGCCAAATATTGAACCCGTCCCATCGTCCCGAGCAAGAGGTCTCTGCACGCACATCTCAGTGCCGCCAGCCGATTTACACCTCGAGCTCTCAACCTACCCTCTGAACGACGGGCAATGCCTCAATACCTGGCTACCCGAGTTACATTAGTTTCCCGGTTCCCATATAGCCGGTAGGTCTTCGGTACTATTCTAGCTTGTCCAACAGGCCCGCACACGGCTCGGTCCTCAATCGACACAAGTGGAGCTATAGCACACAGGGCCCAAAGTCCTGCTGCCCTTACCCTCCGCTTGGTCTCATTTTCTTGCCATGTGTTTCATGTGCTATCACTACCCGAGTCGAGTGCCTCTAGCCTATGCTCGCGAGTACTTCCAACTACTCGACTTGTACCGAATCCTACCCTAACTTAGCCTTGCAGTAGCTAACAAGGTTTGCAATCCTATGCCCGACCCATGGTTTTCTTGGCTATGCATTTGGGTTCCCAAACAAGACTCTAATGCCAGGAATCATAATACTCAAGTAAGTGCTCAACAACAACAACAACAACCAAGCCTTTATCCCAAGCCTGTTTCTCAAAACAATAAAAATTTATAAAAAGGTTAATGCAAACCGGAGCTTGCCTGCTTTGTAGGGTAGTATATAATAGAAGTTAGTGATCTTCAATCCCTTGATCTTTCTGAACTTGCTCAACTGATCCACACGTCAAGGGATGGCTCCGTCGATGTCCTTCATCGTGAATCCTATCGACATGTATATGCACAGTATTTTATAATGTAATTTAAAGACTTAAGGATTAAAACTTCTTAAAAACAGAGGCTGTGTAGAGATACTAGGATGAATTTGTTGCCTCTGTTGTGCAAAGAACTCAAAGGGACTAAATCTACCTTATATGTTTCATTACATCTCTAGCTAAGTTCCTAATTCCATATAAGATGAGCTCTAATGATCTTGACATAACTAAAGATCCTGGTCTCCAATGACTTCGAAATTTTTACAGGAAGTCATACACTACACAGGGACTTAGCTTGCAAAATTGCAGCTAAAGTGGAAAGAAATTGTGTCTCGCACAATTTCCACCCCAACCCTATGTTGTTCTTCACATACACTAGAATGAAGAACAAGGACAGAGAGACTCCAGGCTCAATTTGAGATGAAAATTTGCATGTGAATTCCTGGTCACATGAAAGTGCCCTGGACCGAAAAGGAACACTTTTCATTGAGTGTTTTATTCAGAACAATTCCCTTAGCAATTAAGCAAAAAGAAATTAATTCTGAATTAATTCACATGTTCATGCCCAACTTAGTGAACTATGATGTTAATTATAGTTCATAGAGTCTGCATGAATTTTCCTAGGGTTTTTTGGAGCTAAGTATTGTCCAGAATTGAATTTCCAAGTCTTGGAAATTTCTCTGAAAATGTTTCTGTATTTATTTGAACACAGCAACTCAAAATCTCAACTTTTCCTGCATAAATCAACTCCCAATAAGCTGAAACTTTTACATGAGTCTAGTAACACCCTAAAGAATATTCTGACAAAATTTAAGGATTTTTGGATGAACCAAACTCCCTCTAAAATTTTTTTGCTGAAAAGCTTGAAAGACTTTTCCAGAACTAAATAAGGACTTTCATACAAATTGGGTTGCATATTTGGATAGAGTTTGTCAACCTGAATCTAACCCAATTTGGATCACTAAATTTGGAGGTTCCTACACAAGGATATGAGCTTCACAAGAATTGGGAGCAATCTGAAAATGAGCTATGCTCTATTTTCACATTTTCAGAGACATAAGGAATTAACACCACATTTGACCAAGCAAATGCGGTCCAATGCCTCTGAAATTTTTACTGGAGTTCAAGTATTTTTGGAAGAACCTCCTGCCCAAATTTGGGAATTTTCCAATACATAGAACTCCTGGAATAAATCCTACAAACTTTTCATTATATGAATTAAGGAGCCAAATCCAGGGATTTTAATACTTATTGGGCTGCATCCCTGGATATTACTCTTTGAGAGGAATCCAACAAAACGTTTTTCACAATTTTTGGACATCCCCACACAAAGTTATGGATCTTCAAAGATTGAACTGGAAACTGAAAATCCCAGAAATGTTTAAACGCTGTCGGTGGGTCCAGGCTACGTGTCACTCACAGAAACAAAGGCACACGGGGCCACACATATTCCTCTGTGCAGTCACACCGGATCCCACAGCCACAGCAGATCAGGGTTTTAAACTTTCTCCCACTGACGACTGGGCCCGCCGACCCCTTCTTCCACCTCGGGTCAGTTCCCGCGCTCAGGGTGCCCGCGCCGCCGCCCTCGCCGGAGATCGCCGGAAACTGATCTCCCGGCCTCTGCCCGAGCCCTTGCTCGCCGCCAGTGCCTAACCTTCCCTGCTGAGCATGAAGGTGAAGTTTCCCCGAGCCGGCAAAGCCTCTACGGTAGCTAGCGACGCTGCGGCAGCCCGGCACCTCATCGGCGACGTCGGCCGGCCCTCCTAGTGCGCTAAAAGCTTGGTAAAACGGTGCTGCAGCACCAGTGAATGATGGGGAAGCTCGACGTAGCCTCAAAAACGTTCGGGAACCATGGCAAATAAGCTTTCACCGTGAGACCGCGGTCCCCCGGTTCGGTTGCCGGTAGAAAACCACGAAATACTCGCTCTAGGTGCGGTTTCAGGCTAGAACCATGAAGAGCAAAGGATCGCCTACCCCTTTGGGCCCTTTGTGCAAACTTTGACGCCCACAGAATGAGAATTGAGAGGGAATTTGGGGTTACCATGCCGGGAGGTCGATCCGGGTATGCCGGAGAAACTTCTCCAAATTCTCTCGGGGTGCTTCATGACATGGCCTGAGGCTGGAAGGCGAGCAGCACGGTACCTTGGTGCATCCAAGGGCGCCTGAACTTGGCCGTGACAAGCGCCTGGTTGGGATGCCCACGGAAGCCTCCTCATCGGGTCATGTTCGACCTTCGCGCGGCCGCGTTGCTCCCGGGGTTGGAGACCCGATCACCGGTCAGGGACGCGTTGAGGAGGGAGAGGGAGCTGCGCCGGTGCTATTTGGCTAGTGACCAGCTGCTGCTAGCGCATGTTTGAGCTGGCTGCCGATCGATCGGTGATGGCGGCAGTGTTCTCGCTCGGCTCTGCGTGAGGGAGAGGAAGAGCCTCTGTGCTCTGTCCGTGAGCAGAGGAAGAGCACGTTGTGGATGGATGAGGGCGCTGAGGGGGGCTGTATCGACGCTGGAGTCGGTTGTGGGGGCGGTCGACCAGCTGCCGGTGTGCTGTCCCGAGCAGCTGCTGTCGATCCCCTGAAGACAGCAAAACAGAGACCCAACTCCTTTGTATAGATATTTTGGTACATATGACATGTGGGTCCCATCTCCCCCTTATCTCTTCCAAAATATCCTAAAATTGGCAAGTGATGAAATTCCATTGTGTGGAGTTGAGAACTGGACTATATTTGGATAATTGGGCACAATTCGTCCAAATTCAAATAGGTATTTGAATTCATTGCACATTTAGGTCTATTTGGAAAAATGGGTAGCAAATATCTTCAAAAAGTCATGAGACTTTGCCTACCCCTTAATTTGGACCTAAAGAATTCAAATATGAAACCTGATCCATGATTTGGCTGCTGCAACTGAGATTTTTAATACAACAGTTCTGAAAACCATTGTGTTAATCTCGTTTGAATTTTGAGTGGAACCAACTTGCTACAAAATCTGAATTTAGCTCTCTCACACATATGGATACTTCCCTACTTGGTGTCAAATTCCTTTTTGTTCCATGTTTTCAAATAACCATTAAACTTGTGTGGAGGGAGCTTTCATGTGTATTATCACATGTGAAAAAGTTTAAACAAGTACCATTTTTCCTACATATGAACTAACTTTGTGCAAACATAATTTTCTTTGTGTTCATATTTTTGGGACCTTTACATGAAAGGAGTTTGAATTTGAATTTAAGTTCAAACTAGCCTTTTTCTAATTATTCCCAAAATACCTCAAAAGGTTTTGAATTTGGATGAAATTTGGCACGAGCATTCCTAACCAAGTTTATGAGTTAAACATGTGCTCAGCCCCTATATGATGCATGTGGGAAATACCACTGTTGCATTTGTGAGTTTATCATCTAATGACTTTCTTCATGGTGTTTACTTGCTCTTCAAAGGTGTTCATAAGATCTCATCAAATGAGGTGAGTGTGGTGTGATGAACTCTTCTAGTATATGCAAAACTTGGGCACTTACATGTCAATTGAGGACGGAGCCGTGTGTGGGCCTGTTGAACAAGCTAGAACAGTACCAAAGACCTACCGGCTATATGGAACCAGGAAACCGATGTAATTCGGGTAGCGATAGGTTGAGGCATTGCTTGTCGTCCAGATGGTAGGTTGAGAGCAGCGAGGTGTAAATCTGCTAGCGGGCACTGAGGATGCTCTGCATAGAGACCTCCTGCTCGGGATGATAGGACCGGTTCAACACTTGGCTAACGGATGAAAGGTGGTTGCGTACGACGTCCTTGATGGCCGTTGTAGGAAACATCAAGTACGGGCATATATGACGGATTATTTGGGTAACCTTGCAGGTGTAAATAGATTATAATCGCCGTCCCTCGCGGTCAGAGTACCACTTGTTCATTGTACTGTGACATAGAAAGAATAGGCTAGTTGTCATGATAAAACGTTGCTGGTTGAAAGCTTTATGTTGATTGTTAATGACATGCTTTAGTTTAGAGCAAATCAAAGTTATTTTCAATCTTATGCAAGTTCCATAAGAGGAATGCGTTTCTTATTTGATTGCGGACTTCTTATGTTGCTTAGCACAAGGTTTTCCACTAAATTAAGGCTAAAACTTGAAATTAAGTATCACCTAATTAGGCGAATGTCATGCAAAGTACTTACCTAACCTACAATGTAAATCCATCATGTAGAGTTACATGTTTAGGTGAGAGGGATCAGTCTTGCTGAGCCATCGTGCTCACTGCTTGTTTGTTGAACCGTTTGCAGGGTTCTATGTGGAGGAGGCTCCAGAGGAGGAGATGGACCCCCAAGAGGGAACCACCGTCGAATGGGAGCCGTGCACGCCTCCATGTTAGTGTGTGCGTGTGTGCTAGTAGGAACATGTTCTCGGGCTGAACGTGAACCTTTTGCTTAGTCTACGCCGGCGATTGTAGACTATAACGATATTTTGATGTAACTATGTTTTACAATATCTCATGTAACAAAATGTAGCTTCCATTTTTCCCCTTTCTATGTGTGTTATCTGCTGCGGTCCATCGCAGCACCCCTCAGCGAGATCCTGGATTGTCGGGACCGTTGGTCCTCACAGCATGGTATCAGAGCATCATTGAAGTTTAACGTACTTAAAAAGGTTAGATTTTCAAAAACTCGGTGAGGAACGAGTTATTAGCCCATATAATGTTGTTTTTAGTGTATAGAAAGTGGCAATACTGACACGACCCCACGGTCTTGTCGAGCCAGGATCACGCTGAGGGGTACTGCGTTGCACAGCACCGGATAACACACATCAAAGGTACAAAGCGAAAGCAAAGTTTTATTACATAAAGATGTTTATGAATATTTGTACAACAAAATATGTTCAGTCTACACTCACGGGCCTAGACTACGCATTGAGTCCACGTTCAGCCCATGAACGTGTCCCCGCTAGCACGCACACAAACTAATACGGCGGCATGCACGACTCCCACTCGACGGGGTTCCCCTCCTGGGGTTCCGTCTCCTCCTCGGGAGTCCCTTCCTCATAGAACCCTGCAAAAGCTTCAAACACAAGCAGTTAGCACGAAGGCTCAGCAAGACTGACCTGTCTCTCCTAAACATGGAACTTCTACATGAGGGGTGACAGGTACATGAGATAAAACAAGTTGCAAGGACTCGCCTAATTAGTGAAACCTTACTTTCAAGTTTTAGCAGCAGATAGTGGAGAACCTTACGCTAAGGCATATGAGAGAGCCGCAATCAAACAAGAAACGGATTTCTCTCATGTACTTTTTCCAATGTTGAAAAGAACTTTAGTTAGATCTAAACTACAACCAATCATTAACAATCAAAGTCCATCTTTCAATCAGAAACATTTTAACATGTAACTAGCCTGTTCTTTCTACGTCACGGTACAGTGAACAAGTGATACTCACTGACCATGAGGGACGGCGATTATAATCGATTTACACCTGCAGGGTTACCTGAATAACCCGTCACGTACGCCCGTACTCGATGTTGCCTACAGCAACCATAACGGACGCCGTACGCAACCACCTTTCACTCGTTAGCCAAATGTTGAACCGGTCCAATCGTCCTGAGCAAGAGGTCTCTGCACGCGCATCTCAGTGCCGCCAGCTGATTTACACCTCGAGCTCTCAACCTACCCTCAGAACGACCAGCTATGCCTCAACACTCAGCTACCCGAGTTACATCGGTTTCCCGGTTCCCATATAGCCAGTAGGTCTTTGATACTGTTCTAGCTTGTTCAACAGGCCCGCACACGGCTCGGTCCTCAATCGACACAAGTGGAACTATAGCAGACAGGCCCCAAAGTCCTGCTGCCCTTACTCTCCACTCGGCCTCATTTTTCTTGCCATGTGTATCATGTTCTATCTCTACCCGAGTCGAGTGCCTCTAGCCTATGCTCGCGAGTAGTTCTGACTACTCGACTTGTACCGAATACACTATCTTAGCATTGCAGTAGCGAATGGGGTTTTCAATCCTAATCCCAACCCATGGCTTTCTTGGCTATGCATTTGGGTTTTCAAACAAGACTCTAGTGCAAGAAATCATGATACTCATGTGCTCAAAACAATAAAACTTTATAAAAAGGTGAATGCAAACCGGAGCTTGCCTTGCTGCTCTTGGTCGTAGGCTAGCTGCTCTTCCGGAGTAACGAAGTCTAGGACTTCGGGTTCCTCCTCGACCTTAGCGACTACATGATATACAAGTATATGTATCAATTTAAATGCATTTAAATTGAATTGCACTTGTGAAGTTTATAAGTCTTACTAGACAGAACCAATGACTTTGAAATTTTTACTGTGGTTTGGTACAACCTAAACAGAGACTTGGTCAAGTTTTAGTTGCAGCAAAGCTCATGTGAGCTCTCCACAATTAATTATGTCCTTTACCTTAATTGGAGATCTTATGGTATTCTAGGGATTTTCATGGACCAACCCATGACTTTCTGAAAACTATATTTTCAGAGGGTTCTAATGGAGTTGGTCTCACTTAATTTGAAGGTTCCTAGCTAAAGATATGTGCTAAACAATTTCAGAGAAATTCTGAAAAATGTTTCTGAACATTTTCTATTTTCTCTGGAGCAGTTTCATTAATCACACTATTAGGTGGATCAAATTAGCTCAAATGGATCTGAAATTTTTATGGTAGTTCAGGGATATTTTGGTGAACATCCCAGGAAAATTTCAGAATTTTCCTCCAAGGGTTTCTCCAGTTAAAATTCCAAACAGTTTAAATTTTCAGGAATTGATTCTGGAGAAATAAGGATTTTCATGAAGTGAAACTTTATTTTCTGGAAAGTACTCAGAGAGCTTAATCCAACACAATTTGGTTCACTCTATTTGGAGTTTCCTAGCCAAAGTTCTGAGGATTTGAATTGTGGATGAAATCTGAAAATCGGGGAAAGTTTAAATCTGCCAGCGGGTCCACGGGGACACGTGTTGGGGCGCTGGAGTGACGGCACACCGGAGTACACGGAGTTGTTGCGCGCCAGCACACCAGATCCGAGCCGCAGAACGATCCCGATTTAAAATCCGAGCCGCTGATAGCCGGGACCCACCCCCTTCGTCTACCTCCCGACTCCCACGTTCGGCCGTCACGACGCCTCGCCGGAGAGCTCGCCGGCAGCCTCAGTGGTGCTCCAAACTTCACGATTCTGGCCGTCCCTGCCTATGTCCACTCGGGGAACACGGTTCTGGGCTCAGTTCGTTATGACAACAGCCGGTACATGGTCGGCGACGAGCGGCGACTTCGGAAGGACTTCGGCCATGTCGGCCGACCTCCCTAGCACCTCAATCGATCGAGCGAACGGTCGGGGAGCATCAGTGGACCTTAGGTAAGGTTGACATGAGCTCGAAGCAGCTCAGGAGAGGTCTGAAGTAGTCCCTCACCGTGCACCCGATGCTTCCCGTATGCTCCGCCGACGGCAAACTGCAAAATACGCCGTGTACAGCGGTTCTCCGGCAAAAGGTTGTGAAGGCAACTTGTGCGCTACCAGGTCTAGTCTGTGTAGGGGTGGATTGAGACTCTATAACCCTTCCTAGAGTGTGAATTTGCCAGAACCGCACCCGAAGGTCGGTCTGTACCGAGAAAGGGGAAAACTGGAAATTCACCGCCGTCGATCAAGCACTCGGGCTGTGGCTCGGGGGTGAGCAGCACCGGTCGCCAACGCGTCCGGGGATGCCTTAGCTTGGGTGTGACAACCTCCCGGTTGGGCTGTCCACAGGAGCCCAAAGTGCGGCGGCTCTAGGTCTCTGCATGGAACTCTCGGTATAGCCGAGATCAACCGGTTTTTGCGGATTTCTAACGTCGGGGAAGAAGAATGAAGGTTCCTAATACCTTGTCGTAGCTCTGGAGGCATCGGGGAGGCTGTGATCGTGGCTCTCCGATCAGTTCCGAGCGGCGGAGGGAAGAATCCGGTTCTGTGTGCTTGCGAGGGGAAAATGGCGATGGGGGGCTTCGGCCGAGGAGTGGGGCGCCTTAAGAAGGGCTCCGAACCGACTTGTGCCCGCGCGTGGCCAAGCAGCTGGTGTTGCGGCGGCCTCCCTCGGTGGAGATCGCTGCTGAAGCCCGAGGACCCGAGTGAGAAAGTCTTCAGTCGGTTGAATCACTTCAGTGGCTGACATGTGGGTCCCACTCCCCTTTTAACCTCTGAAGTTAACTCCATATTACTGTTGTAAACAGTAATCCCCACAATGCCCATGGTGATTTGAATTATTCACCCCTAAGCCATTTGAATTGGTTAGAATTCAAATTGGGTTTGGTTTGACTAAATTTCAGCACATGTTCAGTTTGAAATTCAAATAAAGTTTGAATTTGCTACACTTAGCTCATGTCAAGATCAACTCCAAATGGAGTGAAAATTGGTGTGTGAGCTCACAAAAATGTGTTGAGTAAGAATATGTCTCCCACTTTTGAATTCATGGGATAAAAACAGTTTGAATTTGAATTTGAGTTCAAACTACCCTCTTTCTAGCTATACCGAAAAGTACCTCAACAAGGTTTTGAATTTGGGTGAATTTTGGCATGGACATTACTAGCAATATGATGGAGTTTTTCATATGTCCAGCCCCTAGATGGTGCATGTGGGAAATACCACTTTTGCATTTTGTGAGTTTATTCTCTAATGAGCATGTTGATAATGGTTACTTGCTCTTCAAGTGTGTTTATCAACTTCCTTCAAATGGGGTATGTGTGTGGTGATGAACACTTTGAATGTGTCAAAAAAACTGAGGTCTTTACATCCCCCCTTAAAAGAATCTCGTCCTGAGATTATAAGGTGAAAATGAGAGGGAGGGCGGTGGGAAAATTACCGGATCTGCGACGTGAAAAAGTCGGGGTAGTTAGCGCAAAGAAATCCTTCGCTCTCCCATGTCACTTTGTCCATGGAGTGATTACTCCATAGAAATTTGTAGAACCACAACGTATGGTTGCTAGTGGTTCGGGCCTTCTCATCAATAACCTGAACCGGTTCCTCCCAATAGGTGAGATCCGGTTTCAGTTCTTCTATGTCCTCCAGCTGAACGGTAGTTGATAGCTTGAGACACTTCCTCAGCTGGGAAATATGAAAGACGTCGTGCACACCGGAAAGTGCTTCTGGTAATTTCAGCCGGTATGCTACTGATCCACATCTTTCGGTAATCTGGAATGGACCGATGAATCGGGGTGCCAACTTTCCTCTCACCCAGAATCTGTTCACGCCCTTCATTGGAGACACACGTAGGAATACGTGATCCCCGACTTCAAATTGTAATGGGCGTCTTCTCCGGTCCGCATACTGTTTCTGCCGGGATTGGGCGGCCTTTAGGTTCGCTTGAATCAGCCGAACCTTTTCCTCCACGTTATTGACAAGGTCAATCCCGAACGTTACCCTTTCGCCAGACTCACACCAATTCAATGGTGTGCGGCATTTCCTCCCATATAGCGCCTCGTAAGGCGCTATCTTGATGCTGGCTTGGTACCCATTGTTGTACGAGAACTCGGCTAATGGCAAGTGATCATCCCAATTCTTGCCGTGGTTGATAGTGCAAGCTCGTAGCATGTCTTCTAGAATCTGATTTACCCGCTCAGTTTGTCCATCCGTCTGCGGGTGGTATGCTGAACTACGGATCAGCTTCGTCCCCAATGCAGCGTGTAGCTGCTCCCAAAAATGGGACACAAATAAAGTGCCCCGGTCCGATATAATGGTACGGGGTACACCGTACAAGCATAGGATTCGTGAGATGTACAGTTCAGCGTACTTCTTGGCGTTGTAGTTGGCGTTGACCGGGATGAAATGGGCAACTTTGTTGAGTTGGTCAACGATCACCCACACAGAATCATGCTTCTGAAAAATGGTGGGTAACCCGACGATGAAGTCCATGCTCACATCTTCCCATTTCCAGGCAGCAACGCCCAGTGGTTGTAGCAGTCCCGGTTTCGGCATATGATCTGCATTCACCCTTCGACATGTATCACACTCGGACACGTACTTGGCGATCTCCCGCTTCATCCGTGTCCACCAAAACTTGCTTCTGAGTTCTTGATACATTTTATTGCTGCCGCGGTGAATAGAAAATTTTTATAAGTGAGCCTCATCAAAAAATTTCTTCTGTTACTCCGGGTTACGGGGTACGACGATACGGTCGTTGAACCATAGGACGCCGTCTCCTTCTTTCTGGAAACATTTTAGCTCCCCACTGTCTAACGTCTCCGCAAATGCGACATGCCCTTGTCATGTTTCTGAGCTGCCACTATCTCTTCACGTATGGTGGGGATCAAAGCTAAGTTGTAGAGAGCTCCATGTGATATCACATGCAGTGGTGGTTCGCTCTCTTCTAACGGTGTGATGGTCAGGTTGTTGACGTGTGACTTGCGGCTCAGCGCATCCGCCACTACGTTTGCCTTGCCGGAGTGATAATGGATCTCTATTTCGTAATCCTTTATCAATTCTAACCATCTTCGCTGCCTCATGTTCAGCTCCTTCTGAGTGAATATGTACTTGAGGCTCTTGTGGTCGGTATATAAATGTACGAGGTTACCGAGTAGGTAGTGCCTCCACATTTTAAGTGCGAGTACCACGGCAGCGAGCTCCAAGTCATGAGTTGGATAATTTTGCTCATGGTTTCTAAGCTGCCGTGACCCATACGCGACCAATCTTCGGTCTTGCATCAGCACACATCCGAGCCCAATGCCAGATGCATCGCAGTACACATCGAACGGTTTTGTTGTGTCTGGCTGCGCCAAAACCGGTGATGATGTTAGGTGCTTGACTAAAGCCTTGAATGCTGCTTCACATGCTGGACTCCACACATATTTGGTAGCCTTCTTTAGCAGCTCGGTCACAGGCTTGGCAATCTTTGAGAAGTTCGGGATGAACCTCTGATAATATCCCGCGAGCCCGAGGAAACTCCGTACCTCGTGAACAGTCCTCGGGTCTTTCCAATTCAGCACTTGAGTGATCTTGCTCGGGTCTACAGCGATGCCCTCCGCTGAGATGATATGCCCGAGAAAAAGGCACTTGCGATATCCAGAATTCGCACTTGCTGAATTTCGCGTATAGCTTGTGATCCCGCAGCCGTTGCAAGACTATACGCAGGTGCTTCATGTGATCTTCTTCCGACTTGGAATATACCAGTATATCATCGATGAATACCACGACAAACTTGTCCAGCTCCGGCATGAATACTGAATTCATTAAACACATGAAGTGAGCTGGAGCGTTGGTGAGGCCGAAGGACATGACCAGGTACTCATAAAGTCCGTACCTCATCGAGAAAGCCGTCTTCAGAATATCCTCAGCCCGTATCTTGATTTGTTGGTACCCGGATCTTAAGTCCATCTTGGAGAAGATATTTGCTTCGATCAACTGATCAAATAACATGTCGATCCGTGGCAACGGTACTTGTTTTTGATGGTTACGGCATTTGGTGGACGATAGTCCACGCAAAGCCGCAACGTCTCATCCTTCTTCTTCACAAATAATGCCGAACAGCCCCATGGTGAGGAGCTCGGCCTAATAAAACCCTTCTCCAGCAGGTCCGTTAACTGGATCTTCAGTTCAGCCAACTCCTTGGGCGCCATCTTGTACGGCCTTCGGGATATTGGCATGGTTCCCGGTGCAAGTTCAATCTTGAACTCCACCTCTCTATCGGGCGGAATCCCCGGTAAATCATCCGAGAACACGTCAGGGAACTCTTGGACCACTGGAATATCTTCCAATCTGATGGTTGTGGATTGATAGACACTTGGAAGATTTATTTCTGGACTGTCCAGAAACAAGGAATGAGATTTGTGCACTTCTGAGTTCAAGTGCACAATTCGGAGGACGGTGTCTAAAACAGCGCCGTCCCGGGTTAACCACGACATCCCTAAGATGACATCGACCTTTTGTCCCTCTAAAATTATGAGAGACATAGGATACACTCTACCCGCTAAGAATAATGGCGCTTTTGGAACCATCATGCTTGTTGAAATCTTCCCACCCGGTGAACAAATCAAATAAGGCTTATCGGTGGGCAGTATTTGCAAGCTGTATTTAGCAATGAAAGCTTGGCTAATAAAGCTATGTGTGGCGCCTGAATCAAATAATACTATGCAGGATGCTGGTGGAGTTGGAACATACCCGCAAGGATTGGCTCTCCCTCCGGCACGTCCTCTATGACAAGTTGGTGGACAGTGCCGGGCCTAGGGTTTGCCTGCCGCGCATTAGTGGGGTTCCGGGGTTGATTCCTCCCCGGAAGTAGTGGTGCAACTCCGCCGCCTTGCCTCTCCGGACAACTGCTGGCGAAGTGTCCTGGCCGACCACATTTGTAGCATGTCGCCGCTGCTTGTCTAGTGCTTGGGGGACGAAAGCCCGGCATGTGCTGCTGAGGTGCATACGCACGCGGCATCACCCGCTGCTGCTGTTGTTGTTGTGGAGGTGGTGCTGGCAGTGCCGGCCTGACTGCCGGTGAAGAATACGGCCGACTGCGGAATGGCATCGACCTTTGTGGTGGCTGCCAGCGTGGACCTGATGGTGGGTGATTCACCATCCGAAATTTCTGAGGAGTGCCTCCTTCTCCGCTGCTTTGTGGCGCGCTTCGCTTTCTCTCCGCCGCCGCTAACTCCTTGCCGGAGTCCTCCTGAACAATCGCAGCATCAATTATGTCGTTGAGGCTGCCGCGATTGAACATCGCCAATTTGTCCTTCAGGAGCGGGTTAAGCCCCTGGTAGAAGTGGTCCCACCGCTTCTCGTCAGTATCGGCGTGATATGACGCGTAGAGCGCGAGATCATTGAACGCCCTGGAGTATTCCAGTGCGTTCCAGCTCCCTTGCTGCAGGTGTAGAAACTCCTGTGTCTTCCTCTTCATGAGACCCGGCGGTATGTGATAGGCCCGGAAGGCCGTCCGGAACTCCGCCCAGGTCATAACTCGGTCGGTGGGCTGTGAAGCACAGTAGTTTGCCCACCACGCGCACGCGGATCCCTGGAGCTGCTGGACCGCGAACTGAGTCTTGCGCTGCTCACTTATTTGGAGCAGCCCGAACTTCATCTCTATCGTGCAGAGCCAGTTGTCTGCCTCGAGGGGTTCATCCACCCTTGAGAATACCGGGGGATGAGTTGCTAGGAAGTAGGAGAAGGAGCTCTGTTGGCGCTCCTCACGATCTTGACGCCTCTCTGGTCGAGACGTATTGGCAATAAGAGTTTGCAGCAACTCCGTGTGCTGCTGATGAGAACCCGCCATTGCCGCAACGATGTCGGCCAATGTAACCGTTGGCGGTGGCGGTGGCGGTGTTTGCTGTTGCTGTTGCTGCTGTTGCTGCTGCTGTTCCGAGGAGTCCTCGGGAGGCTGTTGGGAGGTTTCTCCCCCTTGACTAGAACCCCCAACGTCCGGGTTGCCACGAGTACGATTCATTCTGAAATTTAAAACAGCAGCGGTCAGCACATGTCATACTTAAAAGTTCCATATGAAACAGTAGGTATTGAAGTGACGCATGAATAATCTGCACAACATTCACATATATTGATAAAGCATAAACTTTATACAAGATACATTATTCTCGGGTCTCCGAGAGGTCGTGCTCATGTCGTCACTATCTATACATATGCTACTGCCTACATGACATGTCACCGATTACAAAAGTTTGGGTTACACTACTCTGGCTTCCCTACTTGTTAACCGCAACCCCCTACTCGGAGTAGAACTTGACCTCCTGCGGGTCGTCCTCCTCCGGTACCTCTACTGGTGGCTCCGGATCTACATCCTCTTCTCCCATCTTGGGTTCTCCCATTGCCGGAAGACCCAAGACCACCGGTATGCCCAATACCGGAGGTACGAGGTCCTGCAATGCATGCACCTCGTCCATGGCTTGGTTGTAGTCTTCTTCCCAGCCTTGCCCTTCCTCAATAGCGTCGTCTCGCTCTTGAGTAAGGTCCTCGTTCTGCTAGGTTAGAGTCTGCACCAGTTCTTGCAACGCCTCAATGTCGACACGGCTCTTCTTCTTCCCCTTCTTCAGACGATGCAACTGATTATGCTGTTCGTTCAGTCGCTTGATCGTCGGAAGGAGCACATTGCGGAGTGCGCTGTGAGCACTCTCGAAATGGTCTCCACGGATAATTCTTTCCTAGAGCTCTGCGGAGAGATGCTCCGTATGAATAGCTTGGCTGTCCATCACGGCCTTTCCCGCCCTCATTTGGAGGCTGAGGTTCGCCTCCGCGGGGTTGTACCTTGGGCAACCCGGATCGGTTGCCTCCCTGTACCTCCCTTCCCACACATGATTCGCCCGTCCCTCCACCGGAACGAGCGTGTATGGAGTGCTCTCCATCGCTCTCACGTGTAGCTGGCAGAAACGTGACATGGTGTCACGGGCTGCCACTTGCCACATTCCCTCGGGTTGTCTACCTCTCACCGTGACGGTGAACGGCGCCCAACCGGGTGGCGTAGGCCCTCCAGGAACCTCGACATGGATTGTCCACGTCTTGTTCCCCTCCTCGCCTTCTTCCTTGGCGATGTACTGCGGCATCTGGTTGTACCCGAAATATTGAAGCATCTGCCTCAATGCTTCCGGATAGCCGCTGTGGTGAGAACAGTGCGATTCCACCCACCCGTTCTCGAACTGTTTATCCGCTGTCATCTGTAAAAATATATTTGAGAAATGTAAAATATTTATTTGAACAGTAAACCATTGAGTTATAATACAAAACATGTCATTGAACCCATAAAACTTGGAAATATAGTTCAAATTTAAACAAATTTGACTACTGATCTGCTGTCCAACCTGACAGCCCTGATCAGTTTCCATTTCAACCTGATTTAGGCCATGCTAAAGAAAAACCAATTCTGGAGCTCAACATCAAAGTTAAAGCTAACTTCAATAGCTTTACATAAAGTATTTTCTTGGCCTAAGATCTGTCCTGGTTCAAAAGTTATGAGATGCCAAAGTTAACAGAATTTCTGGAGAAAATTGGACAGCACCTCCCTGCTTTAGGTGCTGATTTGATACAAGAATTCCAGTTAATTCTGCTCCCAATCTGACAAAACTTTCTGTTACAAAGTTGTAACCCATCTTATAATATTTTCAGAACTACCTCATTTTCTATTTTTGGATTTTTATGCAGGAAGTTATGCTCAATTCACAGAGAGTTTACAGAGAGTGTTTGCTCTGCCCTGTTTTCTGGACAGATTCCACTCCACTGCATGTTTCGATTGGTTAAGGGATGAGAAACCTCTGGACCTCAACAGAAAAGTTGTAAAGCTCTTCCCAAGATTTCCAGAAATGTATCATATGACCCCAACCTAGAAATAACTCAACCTCTAACCTCTGATTAACTTCAGCGTTAATTCAGCTGAAAACAGGGGACTCTGTCCTTAGTATCCTATAAGTTGAAAACTTGTGAACTTTGAATATCCTGATTAAGGGAAGAAGTTACATCAAGTTTTTAATACTATGGATTAAAACTTTCAAGTTTTTACAATGAAGTTATTCATTTAGTGGAGTGTAACGTCGATATGTCACCAGAGCATGTCGGTACTACATACTCACACAGAAAGACCTATACTGGACTTAGCCGGCTTCGTTAGTTTAGTGGCACTAAACGTCTTTCGCACACGGATGCTACACGTCTACCGTTTCTTTGTTAGACTACCTGCAGATAACTCACACAATCGTCAGACTCAGCTGCACACCGAGCCCGTTATCCATACAGTTTGTACACCCGGCCGTCATCACTCGCCCGGATGTTCTGAAGCCAAACACGCCTTGAGCTACGTGTTCACGTTACTGACCATGTGACAGGGTCTCCCAAATTGCACCATGCACGCCAGGGAAAGCCGTTGCTCGAACACCCCAAACGACATGAAGAGTCGTAGAGGATATTAAAACGGGTCGGGTTACCTGCCACCCGTGGGGCTCCACCCTTCAGCTTGTGTGCATTGGTGGACAGCGCTTACGTACACCCCCCAAGACATAAAGCGTCCCGAGATGCACGATTTTCCGACATAAGCAATTAGGTTAGTATGCCACTTTCTATACACTAATAACATCCTTATATGGGCTACTAACTCGTTCCTCACTGGATTTTTGAAAAAAATGACCTTTTTAGTGCGTTAAACCTCAAGCGAGCTCTGATACCAACGCTGACACGACCCCACGGTCTTGTCGAGCCAGGATCACGCTGAGGGGTGCTGCGTTGCACAGCACCGGATAACACACATCAAAGGTACAAAGCGGAAGCAAAGTTTTATTACATAAAGATGTTTATGAACATTTGTACAACACAATATATTCAGTCTACACTCATGGGCGTAGACTACGCATCGAGTCCACGTTCAGCCCGTGAACGTGTCCCCGCTAGCACACACACACACTAACACGGCGGCGTGCACGACTCCCACTCGACGGGGTTCCCCTCCTGGGGTTCCGTCTCCTCCTCGGGAGTCCCTCCCTCATAGAACCCTGCAAAAGCTTCAAACACAAGCAGTGAGCACAAAGGCTCAGCAAGACTGACCCGTCTCTGCTAAACATGGAACTTCTACATGAGGGGTGATAGGTACATGAGATAAAACAAGTTGCAAGGACTCGCCTAAATAGTGAAACCTTAGTTTCAAGTTTTAGCAGCATGTTGTGGAGAACCTTACGCTAAGGCACATGAGAGAGCCTCAATCAAACAAGAAACACATTTCTCTCATGTAGTTTGCCCAAAGTTGAAAAGAACTTTAGTTAGCTCTAAACTACAACCAATCATTAACAATCAAAGTCCATCTTTCAATCAGCAACATTTTAACATGTAACTAGCATGTTCTTTCTACGTCACAGTACAGTGAACAAGTGGGACTCACTGACCGCGAGGGACGGCGATTATAATCGATTTACACCTGCAGGGTTACCCGAATAACCCATCACGTACGCCCGTACTCGATGTTGCCTACAGTAACCATCACGGACGCCGTACGCAACCACCTTTCACCCGTTAGCCAAATGTTGAACCGGTCCAGTCGTCCCGAGCAAGAGGTCTCTGCACGCGCATCTCAGTGCCGCCAACCGATTTACACCTCGAGCTCTCAACCTACCCTCTGAATGACCAGCTATGCCTCAACACCCAGCTACCCGAGTTACATCGGTTTCCCGGTTCCCATATAGCCGGTAGGTCTTTGGTACTGTTCTAGCTTGTTCAACAGGCCCGCACACGTCTCAGTCCTCAATCGACACAAGTGGAGCTATAGCACACAGGCCCCAAAGTCCTGCTGCCCTTACTCTCCACTCGGTCTCATTTTTCTTGCCATGTGTATCATGTGCTATCTCT
Source organism: Neostapfia colusana (assembly GCA_030760725.1). NCBI lineage: Eukaryota > Viridiplantae > Streptophyta > Magnoliopsida > Poales > Poaceae > Neostapfia > Neostapfia colusana. Next base: position 41,708,730 of record JASWHV010000002.1, on the reverse strand, counting down.
ACCCGAGATGAGTGCCTCTAGCCTATGCTCGCGAGTAGTTCCGACTACTGGACTTGTACTGAATCCAAAACTATCTTAGCATTGCAGTATCAAACGGGGTTTTCAATCCTAATCCCAACCCATGGCTTTCTTGGCTATGCATTTGGGTTTGCAAACAAGACTCTAGTGCAAGAAATCATGATACTCAAGTAAGTGCTTAAAACAATAAAACTTTATAAAAAGGTGAATGCAAACCGGAGCTTGCCTTGCTGCTCTTGGTCGTAGGCTAGCTTCTCTTCTAGAGTAACGAAGTCTAGGACGTCGTGTTCCTCCTCGATCTTAGTGACTACATGATATACAAGTATATGTATCAATTTAAATGCATTTTAATTGAATTGAACTTGTAAAGTTTATAAGTCTTACTACACAGACCCAATGACTCTTAAATTTTTACTGTGGTTTTTTTACAACCTAAACAGAGACTGGTCAAGTTTTAGTTGCAGCAAAGCTCATGTGAGCTCTCCACAATTAATTATGTCCTTGACCTTAATTGGAGCTCTTATGGTATTCTAGGGATTTTCATGGAGCAACCCATGACTTTCTGAAAACTAGATTTTCAGAGGGTTCTAATGGAGTTGGTCTCACTTAATTTGAAGGTTCCTAGATAAAGATATGTGCTAAACAATTTCACAGAAATTCTGAAAAATGTTTCTGAACATTTTCTATTTTCTCTGGAACAGTTTCATTAATCACACCATTAGGTGGATCAAATGAGCTCAAATGTATCTGAAATTTTTATGGTATTTCAGGGATATTTTGGTGAACATCCCAGCAAAATTTCAGAATTTTCCTCCAAGGGATTCTCCAGTTAAAATTCCAAACAATTTAAATTTTGAGGAATTAATTCTGGAGAAATAAAGATTTTCATGAAGTGAAACTTGATTTGATGGAAAGTACACAGAGAGCTGAATCCAACAAAATTTGGTTCACTCAATTTGGAGTTTCCTAGCCAAAGTTATGAGGATTTGAATTGTGAATGAAATCTGAAAATCGGGAAAAATTTAAATCTGCCGGCGGGTCCACGGGGACACGTGTTAGGCGCTGGAGCGGCGGCACACCGGAGTCCACGGAGTTTTTGCGCGCCAGCACACTATATCCAAGCCGCAGACCGATCCCGATTTGAAATCTGAGCCGCTAACAGCTGGGACCCACCCCCTTCGTCTACCTCCCGACTCCCGTGTTCGGCCGCCGCGACACCTCGCTGGAGAGCTCGCCGGCAGCCTCGGTGGTGCTCCAAACATCACGATTATGGTTGTCCCTGCCTAAGTCCACTCGGGGAACACGGTTCCGGGCTCAGTTCGTTATGACAACGGCCGGTACATGGTCGGCGACGAGCGGCGACTTCGGAAGGACTTCGGCCGTGTCGGCCGACCTCCCTAGCACCTCAATCGATCGAGCGAACGGTCGGGGAGCATCGGTGGACCATAGGGAAGGTCGACACGAGCTCAAAGCAGCTCAGGAGAGGTCCGAAGTAGTCCCTCACCATGCGCCCGATGCTTCCTGTATGCTCCGTTGACGGCAAACTGCGAAATACGCCGTGTACAGGAGTTCTCCGGCTAAAGGTTGTGAAGGCAATTTCTGCGCTACCAGGTCTAGTCTGTGTAGGGGCGATTGAGACCTATAGTGTGAATTTGCCAGAACCTCACCCGATGGTCGGTCTGTACCGAGAAAGGGGAAAACTGGAAATTCACCGCCGTCGATCAAGCACTCGGGCTGTGGCTCGGGGGTGAGCAGCACCGGTCACCAAAACGTCCGGGGACGCCTTAGCATGGGTGTGACAACCTCCCATTTGGGATGTCCACGGGAGCCTGAACTGCGGCGGCTCTAGGTCTCTGCATGGAATTCTCGGTATAGCCAAGATCAACCGTTTTTTTGCGGATTTCTAATGTCGGGGAAGAAGAATGAATGTTCCTAATACCTTGTCGTAGCTCTGGAGGGATCGGGGAGGCTGTGATCGTGGCTCTCCGATCTGTTCCATGCGGCGGAGGGAAGAATCCGGTTCTGTGTGCTTGCGAGGGGAAAATGGCGAGGGGGGCTTCGGCCGAGGAGTGGGGCGCCTTAAGAAGGGCTCCGAACCGACTTGTGCCCGCGCGTGGCCAAGCATCTGGTGGCGCGGCGGCCTCCCTCGGTGGCGATCGCTGCTGAAGCCCGAGGACCCGAGTGAGAAAGTCTTCAGTCGGTTGAATCACTTCAGTGGCTGACATGTGGGTCCCACTCCCCTTTTAACCTCTGAACTTAACTCCATATTACTGTTGTAAACAGTAATCCCCACAATGCCCATGGTGATTTAAATTATTCACCCCTAAGCCATTTGAATTGGTTAGAATTCAAATTGGGTTTGGTTTCACTAAATTTCAGCACATGTTGAGTTTGAAATTCAAATAAAGTTTGAATTTTCTACACTTAGCTCATGTCAAGATCAACTCCAAATGGAGTGAAAATTGGTGTGTGAGCTCACAAAAATGTGCTGAGTAAGAATATGTCTCCCACTTTTGAATTCATGGGATAAAAACAGTTTGAATTTGAATTTGAGTTCAATTCTAGCTATACCCAAAAGTACCTCAACAAGGTTTTGAATTTGGGTGAAACTTGGCATGGACATTACTAGCAATGTGCAGGAGTTTTTCATATGTCCAGCCCCTAGATGGTGCATGTGGGAAATACGACTTTTGCATTTTGTGAGTTTATTCTCTAATGAGCATGTTGATAATGGTTACTTGCTCTTCAAGTGTGTTCATCAACTTCCTTCAAATGAGGTGTGTGTGTGGTGATGAACACTTTGAATGTGTCAAAAACTGAGGCCATTACAAATACTAACCTATTTGATATGTCATAAAATCATGCATCTCGGGAATTCTTATGTTTTGGGGGTTGCATGTAAGCGCTGTCCACCAGTGCACACAAGCTAAAGGGTGGATGGAGCCTCACGAGTGGCAGGTAACTTGGCCAGCTCACTACAAGAAACATGTAAAAGGCTGTCGGCCATAAAGCCATCTGTTCCCTATTGAGGCTGATGTTCATAATTATAGACATCAGTCCTGATGCTTTTATTGTCTATAATCGTTGGTTTCAGAAAAACGACACTTTTAAACTTATAGCCGTAGCCTCTGGGACCGACGCATTTAGTATTTATAGCCGTCGGCCTGGGCGGAGGCCGACACATTTATATCGTATAGCCGTCGGCCTGTGTTGCCGAGCCTGACGGCTTTAATCACTTATAGCTGTTGGCTAGGCACAAAACCGACGGCTATAACAGATTTTTTTTAAATAGCTTATTTTCTCTCCCTCCCCGGCTGGGAAGCCTCCATATCAGAGTTAAAATTCACACAAACCTGCATACATTGCACACAAACAACATTGCATACACTTCATCGCAATGTTCAGCACATAAACAACAAATTCACAAACAACACTTCATATTTACATGCCGAGATAAAATGATAACTTCAAATAATATGTCCTAAACAACATTGCAAAAGTTCATCATATGTTTGAATCTCCTCCACTCGCACCTCCGCCGTTCAAATTGAGAATATCACCGCAATGTTCAGGCGTTCCGTGATGAGAACCCTGCAAGAAATAAATACATGTTAAACTTTACATTGCTACTACTAGACTATGTCTACAACTGTCATATTACTCACCGGAGGTGCTGATCGTTGGTCTGCCCCGGACCGAAGGGCATCGGAGGGAAGACACCTGTATAAGGTTGCCCTCCAGCCAACATCGACATAAACCCTTGCTGTTGTGGATGACCACCCTCGGAACCCTATGGTACATATGGTTACAAGTTTGTATTTTAACTCAAATTAATAAGATATGCAGTTATACCTGCGACGAGGGGCCAACAGGTTGTCCTCCTAGCATGGGATCAAAGGGCATCGGTGGGACTTGCCATCCAGGATGACTTGCACCCAACATCTGCATAAATCCCTGGGGTTGTGGATGGCCACCCTCGGAGCCCTGTGACACATATGGTTACAATTTTGTATTGTAGTTTGAAATAATGAAATATTCAATTATACCTGTGACGAGGGACCACCAACAATTTGTCCTGCCTGCATCAGACGAGTCATACCGAACTGGGGTCTGGTGGACCTTGAGCCAAATACTGCATCAAGTAAATTATTTGAGAGATCTTAAGTAGAACAATTTAATACTAATAAATTGTTCAACTGTTCAAATTACATATTACCTGTTGCATAAACAAATATTGCATCTGTTGTTGCATGTGTTGCATCTGCTCTTGAGTGCGTCTCAACTCTTGTCTTAGTTCTTCAGTCTCCGCATTAGACCAGGACCGACTAGAACTCGCACTGGAGGACGAGCGTCATTTAGCATAAGCCTCACGCTCCACATACCCGTCGCCCAACCCAAGTTTGCAAAGAAGTACAAGTGTTATGAATCGATATTTATAACATATAAACTATCAATATCTTTACACATACCTCCCATGTGGAAAACCTCCGCCAGCTTTGTACGCCGCATCCACATCCAATGGCTCTCTAACGAAATCCACATCGTCTCCATGAGTTTTTTTGAAACACTCAACATATTTTGCCTTTGATTTATTAAATTCACAAATAAATAAAATAAAAGATATGCATTGACCTCATTGATAGATGTAACAAACTCTCAACATACTTACCACTTTCTGTGTTGCCGCCTCGTCACACAACTGCTCCGGCCGATTTGGGTCTGTGCCTCTGTGGCCTTGAGGTAAACCTCGAAGAAAGAAGGAGTGACATCAGTTTCAGCTGTCCGCAATACCAAAATCCATATTTCAATCAATGTAATTTTTTGAAGCAATTTAAAACTGATCATAATAATTCATACCATTAATTGTTCCATTTGCGTATGTCCATTTGGCCCATAGTGATGCTTTCCAGGCCTGCTCTTTCAATTTTGTCGGTTTCTATCGGAAACATGTTTGAACTCATCGGACGCCCAGTAATCGCATAGCCATTCCTAAGCTTCCATATCTGCACAAACCCAATCGACACAGCTCTGCAAGTACTCCTCCTTCAGCAAGTGAATATTGTCTGCTTCTTTGTTGGCCATGGGCGGCAACAGCTTGTTCTTGTAGAACACGGTCACAACTTTGATCCGTGCATCAGAGAAGGAGTCTTTTGTACGTCTTCTCGTAGAATTCTGGAAAACTAACATTGCATATGGTTCGCTTGCACCATCCTCCAAGCGAAATAAACTATGCATATAATCAAGAATTAATGTCAAGGAAAGAAAGATGCAACATAATCTTAAAAAATTAAACAAACTTACCCAAAACATCTGCCAAACTCTATCCTGACAAGTACCTGAATTGCCATAGGATTTAAGCGTATAGTGATCCCAATTATGCGCAGCAATTCGTTGCCCGCCGGATAGAACCATCCTAGGGAAGCAAAATCTGATGGCGTTTCCCAACTCCGTGTTAACTAACGTCGATGGCCCTTACCACTCCAACCAGGCTCAATCCAAACCCTAGTACCCTTAGGACTTATAATTGTCCGCTCTTCCAATCCTTTACTTGGATTGCATAAAAGGTACCTCCGCAACCTGTACAAAAATAATATTAATTAGTCAGATGACAAGAAAGCCAATATAGAAGATAGCTTATTAAATAATCCAAAAGACTACCTGAAGGGGCATCGATCAGTCTTTCTTTGTCCCGTCTCAGCTATCTCTGCCTCTATTGCCAATCTTGCATCTCGCGCGGGGTCATCGCCCTCATCATCGCCACCATTGTCATCTACCTCAGAACCACCCTCGGAGGAGGACCGTACAAAAACCTCCTCCATCGTCCAGTCTCTCCTGCCTGCTCCTGAGGTTCCTCCCTGCTCTGGCGGTTGCCTGAGGCCTGTTTCCTCATGTTTCACGCAACGATCTGCCAGCTGTGCTGGTTGGCTCGATGTCTACTCTGCGACACACTCAAGGAGTTGCCTCTGTCTCTGCGCATTCCCGGTAGTGCCCTTGAAATCTAAATAAACATGTTACGAACATTAAGTATCTAATATTATAACATTGAAATGTACATAAAAATAAACAAGTACCTCAAACAAAGCTGTGTGGTCCGAACCACTACTCGGCTGAGACGTGGAGGACGAACTACCACTGCGCCTCTTCCCCCTTGCAGTCATCTTACTTATTAGACTAGAATACTTCCACATCTGCACAAATTTGAAAATAATGTTTAGTAAATGGTAAAAACTAAAATTTATTTAAAATAAGAATCAGAATATCAAAGAATGCGTACAATAATATAATAAAAAATCATCAGCATCAGAATCTGCTTCTGCCACACGGGCATGAAGATGGTCACGTCTCTCTTGTTCTTCCATCTCTTCTTCAAACTCTTTTCCTCCACTCTCTTCCACAAATCTTTCTTTACTTTCAATAATTCTTTTCTGATTTTCAATAATCCGCTATGACTGCCGAAGATGTTTTCTTAAAGGGCCTGCTTGTTCTTCAGACATTAACTCTAGGGTACGACTAGCTATTTCTGCGAGTCCTTCCCCACAAGATATCCTAAAATCTTCTACTTCGTCGACTTCATCTTGATAGACAGCACCATCATCATCTTCCTGATTCTCTATGTACTCATCATAACGATGAGTATGTACTTCCCGGTTAACTTTATATACAACCCACCAATTTTTCAAACTTGGGTGAGGATAACTCAAGTAGTACACTTGTTCCACTTGATGCGCGAGTACAACATTGTTGTTATGGGCTGTATACCGTGAGTTGTGGTTGACCTCCACCATTCCTAAATCATCCACTCGCGTGCCCGATGTTGGATCAAACCATTGACAGTCGAAAAACACAAGTTTTATTTCTTTCGGACCACCAAATATGTACTCAATTATTTTATGAAGAACACCATAGTATTCATTCACTTCTTCACTACACTCCGCGGCCATCAACAATACTCCACTGTTTGATGTGGCTGCAAGTGGACGGTTCGCTTCTAAACTTGCTGTTCGAAAATGATATCCGTTGATATCGTAACGGTTAAATTGCCTTGCTTCATGCGAGATCTGCCATATGTCACCAGAGATGTTGACATCCTTCATACACTACATATAAGGCAATAGACAAAGTTATTAACTAAGTGATAACTATGTGAACTATAATTGAAGAACAATGGAAGGATAGAAAATTACATGTCCATGGAACCAGTTCACAAAGCTTGGGCCACCGTTTATGCCTTGCCGACGTATCTTATCCAACTGACTCTGCGTGGGTCTTCGAGAAGATGTCCAATACAGCTTGTCAAACACTTCAAAAATGGTAACACTTCCTCCATGTTGAAGTACATATAAAGCATGGTATAGTTCCTCTCTTGCTCCGAAATATAATGACAAGTGGCAGCCCCGACACCTTTACCTTTCCAATGAAAAATTCTAAGCTCAGTCATAGGTTGCTCTTCTACAACGTGATAATGTGTCATAGATGCATTCACATTGTTCTCAGTGAGAAATATTTGCTAGAGAAGTTTGTAATCTCTTTAGCTGCAAATGCCTCTGCAATACATCCCTCAACTCTTGCCTTGTTGCGCACTGTAGCTCTAAGTTTTTCAGTTCTCTTTCTTGACTATACATCCATCTAAACTATGCAGTTCCTGCTACCAACACTTCATAAATCCAGGCGGAAAGACTTCTTCCATCTTACATACAAGCACAACAATTTCTTTCTCCCACTGCCGCATCATCTTCTTGGACACTTTCTTAGCACAAATCTGCCTATAAAGCTAGCTAAGTTCAGCAAATATCTTCCACAAATCGGGTTTGAAGTAGCCACAGACATTATAGGTACAAGTCTTTCCATCATAATATGGTAATCATGACTCTTCAGCCCGTTAATTCTACCGGTGCTGAGATTAATACATCGTCTTATGTTTGCTGCATAGCGATCTAGACAGTTCAATGTTCTCAACCAACAAATTATTTGCTTTCTTTCTTCTGGCTTGACACAGGATGGAGCTCGTGGCCTACTTTCATATCCACTTGCATTTGTTCTAACCTCAAGCCCAGGATGACCACAAAAATCAGCTAAGTCTTTCCTTGCATTCAGATTATCTTTGCTTAGACCAGTAAAATCAAAACACATGTTTATGATGCTCTCAGTGACATTATGCTCCTGGTGCATCAAATCTATGTTGTGTGGCAAAAGGATCGCCTTTGCATATGATAGCTCCCAAAGAAAGCAAAAATGAGTCCAGTTGTGTTCTTTACCATACCCTTCGAACCCACCTTCTACGGACTCTTTCAACTTTGCATGCCATGCCATTTTTTTCTTCGCCTGTCAATCCACAGGAGGCCCTTTTTAACAGTTCTGCCTTTCCGAAATGATTGTGTATCGCTCCTGAAATGATGGTTTGAAGGAAGGAATCGTCAATGACAATCAAAGAAACTGACTTTTTTTCCATATTTCAGCCTGATGGCATCAGTGTCAGCCATACATATGGGGGCAACAAAACTGTCCGTGAACAAACCAACCAGCTCAGATGACATATGCCAACAAATCATGGATTGACCATAGATATGCGGCACGTAAGGTAAATTCACATTTCATGTTACTGTCATATGCCTTTACCCCTTGTCATAGCTCTTCATCTCTTCAATAAACGGCTGCATAAACACATTGATTTTCTTCCCTGGATGTTTATGACCAGGAATGATGGCTGTGAGGAATATGTATCCTTCTTTCAGGCACATGTTGGGAGGGAGATTGTTGGGCATGATAAAACAGGCCAACAAGAATATGAGCTGTTACTGGTGTTGAAAGGAGTGAAACCATCTGTTGACAACCCAAGATGAACATTTCCGGGATCTCTTGCAAACTTCGGATCAAAATGCTCTAGAGCTTGCCAAGCCGCACCTTCCGAAGGATGCACCATAACATCTTTGTCATCACTCTCATGTATCCCTTCAAAATGCCACCTCATTTGATGTGCTGTTTCTTGGGACAGAAACCACCGTTTAAAACTTGACGTGATAGGCATATACCGAAGCTGTTCGATAGGTACTTTTGTAATTATTTCCTCTCCATCATCCCTCAGAACCTTCACATATCTGGATGTATTGCAATGCATACAGTGAGTAGCATTCTTGTGTTCCTTGCAATTATTCTCGTGTGCATCAATCTTCTCATAATTCATGCCCAGACCGGCCAAAAGCTTCTTAGAATGGTATAAGTCTTTTCGCAGCTAATGATTTGATGGAAGAAGATCACTCATCAACTTCAAGATACCATTGTTGCAATTGTTCGAAAAATTGTACTTAGACTTCATCGCCATAAGTCGTGTGACCGCCTGTAGAACAGTCACATTGGTGCCCTCATGCACTTTTTCATCTGAGGCAGCAAGAAGCCTGTAAAACTTCTGCACCTCCTCCAGCGGTGACTGCTCTTCGTACTCTCTACCAACATCCGCTATCATATCATCCATCCGATCTTCATCCTCGTTTGCAACCGATTCACCAGCATCATTCATTTCACCATGCTCGCGCCACACAAGATAGTCGGGCATAAATTTGTGCTTGCAAAGGTGCGGCTCCATTTCAGATCTATACAAACGTCGACGATTCAGACACTTGTTGCACGGACACTTCACAACACGAGCACCACTAGCAAAGGCTTGGTTCACAAAAACATTTGCAATATAAGCCCATTCCATAGTGTGCACACCAGTTGAACTCCATCTATCATACATCGCCTTACGGTCGTCACCCATTTTCAAAACTATACAACAAATTGCAGGAATGAAGCTGATTCTGAAACGAGATTGAAAACTAATGTAACAATAATGTAAAATGACATTATACATTGCAAAGTGTTAAACATAATAAAAACATAATTATCTACTCATGTTTCTACAAAATAGCTAGCAAAATACACAGTTCGATTTCTCACGCCGAGGGTGGGGCGGGCGGCGGCGGCGGGGCAGGGCGAGAAGGCAGCAGCAGGCCGGGCGAGCGGGGAAGCGGCGTGGAGGCAGGGAGGCGTGCACGTGTGCACGATCCGAGGCGGGGAGGCGGGCACACGTGCGTGATTCGAGGCGGGGAGGCGGGCACGTGTGCGCGATTCGAGGCGGGGAGGTGGCGCGGCGCCGTGCCGTGGTGCTAGAGCACCTAAAACCGTTGGTTTTGGAAGATAGGCCGTCAGCGCTGGCAGATAGGCCGACAGCTTTAGTTATAGCCGTCGGCATAAACTCTAGGGCGATGGCTATAAGTTATACATTGCAAAGCGGTAAACTACACACTTCATTTGCTTCAAAACATGTAAGTTATGTACTTTGATTATCTAAAGTGCAAGTTATGTAAAGTGTAAGTTATGTACTTTAATTATCCACGTGTCTAAATATTCTCAATTTCATAATTAAAGAACATGTAAGTTATGTACTTTAATTATGAAATTAAAGACACGAGCTTTGAGCATACCATTAATCGGGGCGGCGGGCGCTTGGGCGGCCAGGCGTCGGGGCGGTCAATGCGGGGCGGTGGGCACACGTCGGGACAGAAGGCGGGCGGTTGCCGCAGATGCCAGGCGGTGGCAGCAAGGATGTAGCGGCTGTGGGGCGGCAGCAGCGAGGGACGTCGGCTGCGGGTGGCGTCGGGACAGCGGGGCGGCGGTAGCGAGGGCGCTGCAGATGCGGGGCGGCGGCAGCGACATGCGGCAGCTGCGGGGTAGCGGTATGGCGTCAGCAGGTTGCAGGGCGTGCGGGCCGGCACAATAGGGTTGCAGCAGGCTTTGGGCGCCAGCGGGCCGGAAGTGCGGGCGGCGTCGGGCTCCGTCAGCGGGGCTGCAGTGGCGTCCGGGGAGGCGCTCGGGGCTGCAGTGGCGGGGCTGCAGCGGCAACCGGTGGCACTGCATCGTCGGACGGCGGGAGTGACACGCTGGTGGTTTCAGGCATCGGTCGGTGGCGTCGGGCTACCTCGGGCGTCGGGCGGTGATGTCGGGCGGCGGCGGCCAGAGGCGTCGACCGCGCGTACGGCGTGCGGAGTGTCGAGGCAGTGGAAACGAAAGTCGGCTGCGCGAGTGGATCTGGCAGGGCCGGGAGGCGGCGCGCGCGGCTGGGTTAGGTTTGGGCTCCTAAGGCCGTCGGTTTAATCTGGACCGACAGCTATAAGTTATAGCCTTCGTCTCTGGCATGTTGGCCGACAGCTTTAATTATAGCCGTCGGCCTACCTGTCGCGGCCGACGGCTATAATTATCTAAAAAAACCGATGGCTATAGTGTAATAGCCATCGAGTGGCTGGACCAACAGCTTTAAGCTGCTTATGTTCAACGGCCCCGACGCTTAAAAGAAAACCGACGGCCTGTTGCCCTTTTCCTGTAGTGGCTTTAGTATCCTCTACGACTCTTCATTTCGTTTGGGGTATTTGAGAAACACCATTCCCCGGCGTGCTACGGGCAAGTAGGTGGAGACCCCGTCACGTGGTTGGTAACATGAACACGTAGCTCAAGGCGTGTTTGGATTGAGAACATTCGTGCAGTGACAACGGACGGGTGTATGAAACTGTTATGGGCCCGGGTTCAGTGTGCAGCTGAGCCTGAGGATTGTGTTGTTTATTGCCGGTAGTCTAACAAAGAATTGTGTTGTTTATTGCCAGAGTCGTTTAGTGCCACTGAATTAACGAAGCCAGCTAAGTCCGGTATAAGGTTTTCTTCGTGAGGGATGCAATACCGGCATGATTGTAGTGACGCTTGTAAAGGTCCCAAAAATGTGAATACAAAGAAACTCTTGTTTGCAAAAGTTTTGTTTCGTATGAGTGAAATTTGGGACTTATTAAAACTTTTCCCCACATGTGATAACACACATGAGGGTTTTCTTCACACAAGTCAAATGTTTATTTGAGAACTTGGAACCCTGGAGGGGTCTAAAACAAAGATGGGAAGTTCCCATATGTGTGAGGAAACAAAAATCAGATTTGGAACAATTTGTTCAAATATAAATTCAAATGAGAACAACACAATGGAATTCAAAACTGTTGTGCTGAAAATCTCATTTGTAGCAGCCAAACTAAAAATCAGGTTTCATATTTGAATTCCTTGAGTCCAAATTAGGGGGTGTGCAAAGTTTCATGATTTATGGAAATGAATTGCAACCCATTTTCCAAAATGGACTTTAAAGTGACAAAGAATTCAAATGCATATTTGAATTTGGATAAAACTTGCCCAATTATCCAAATGCCTCTCAGATTTAAACTTCCACAATTGAATTCATCAATATTCAAATTGGGGAGATATTTTAGAGGGGATAAGGAGGACTGATATGTGGGACCCACCTGTCATTGGGAGCACTGAAAATTGCAAAAGATCTGCAGTCCACAGTCTCTGTTTGATTTCCTCCCACGCGAAGCAACGGCCGAAGCCGACTTTCCTCCGCTCGACACCGAGCTCGGCCGCAGCCACCTCCTGCTGGCTCCCCTTCGCGCTGGAGAGCTGCTGGACGTCGGCAGCTACCGCCTCACTCCCTCTCTCGCCTCTTAACCGAAGCCACGGTGCTCTTCTTCTCTCCTTCGCACCGAACGACAGAGACGCAGCCGCCCGGCTTTGATCGCTCGGGAGCTCGGGCAATTCAAGTGAGCAGCACCTTTGAGCAGCAAAACAACCCCACCATCGTCCCCACGACCCCTTCATGCACTCACCAAGGGCGTTCGTGCTCTCCACACTGAGATAACTCGGTTTCAGCGGCGGCCGTCACACAACAGCGACGAAGCGCTCCCGTGGACAGCCTCCTCCAAAGCTTGTCACGACCAAGCAAGGCCACTCTGGGTCGCGCAGGAGCTCCGTGCAGCTTCCACCCGAAGCACAGAGCCTGCCTCGGCCTCTCGACGGTGAATTTTGAAGATCCTCTCTGGCCGGTGAAAACCAACCTTCCGGTATGATTCTGTAAAATTTCCAATCGATGTTGTTTAGACACCACGAAACTTCGCACACACAAGCCAGACATGTAGGTGCACCAGTTCTCTTTTGAAACCTCGCATGAAACACCCTGTGCACGGCGCAATTTCAAGCTTTCCGAAGGCGGCTATGGCGGGAAGGTGCGGGTGCACGGTGAACCCTAGGGTAGAGCCGTCCCCGAGCCCCTATGCAGCCATGCCGAGCTTGGCCAACCTCCACTGGTGCTGTAGAATCTTTCTAGGGAGCTTTTTGCGGGCTATAGCGCCGGGGCGACGTCGCCGGACTTCATCCGAGCCGGTGCGCCGTCGCGGGGTAGTTTAGGGGCCCTGCCAGCTTGAGAAAACCCCACCAGCATGTTCCTCGCGTGGAATTAGGGGCTGGCGGCGAGTTTCAGCGTCAGGGGTGGCCGGACGACCGATCCCGGAGCTACTCCGGCGAGCCCAGCGGTGGAATCGCGTGGGAGCGAGAGGTGGAAGACGACCTCCCCGGGCCCGCGTGCCAGTGACTCGGGATAGAAGAGCTAGATCCTCTGTGGCGCCGGGTCGGCTGTGACAGCGCGGGAAACAACCCTGTGACCCCGTGCGGCACGCTCCCGGCAGCAGACACGTGTCCCTGGTCCCACAGTCAGGTTTAAACATTTCTCGGATTTATTCAAATTCCAGACTTTCCCCAAACTTTAGAAGAGCATAACTTTTGCTAGGAACCTGCAAATTTAGTGATTCAAATTGGGTTAGATTCAGATTAACAAATATCCAAATATGCAACCCAATTTGTATGAAAGTCTTTATTTAACTCTGGAAAATTCTTTAAAGCTTTTCAGCAAAAGAATTTTAGAGGGAGTTTGGTTTATCCAAAAATCCTCAAATTTTGCCAGAATATTCTTTAGCGTATTATTAGACTCCTGTAAACGTTTCAGCTCATTTGGAGTTGAATTGATCAGGGTAATTCAGATTGTAAGTTCCTGTATTCAAATGAATACAGAAACATTTTCAGAGAATTTCCAGAACTTGTAAATTCAGTTTTGGGCAATTCTTAGCTCCAAAAATCCTAGGAAAATTCATGTAGACTCTATGAACTATAATTAAAATTGTGGTTCACTGAGTTTGACATGAACATGGGTATTAACTCAGAATTAATTCATCTTGATTAAACACTTAGAGAATTGTTCTGAATAACCCACTCACTGAAAAACGCAAAAATTTGGTCCAGAGGACTTTCTTGTGACAAAGAACTCACATGAAAATTCTCAGCTCCATTAGAGCTCTGGATCACCACTGTCATATGTAACCTCTTAAGGTGATCAACACTTAAGTGGGAAAAGCACTTAATATTTGATCTTAGTGTTTAAGCCCAACCCAAACCACTAGCACCAGTGTCATTTTAAATTCTTAAACAGAGTTCCAGTTTTAAAACTGTCATTCGATCTTATTAGAAAAAGCTTTTCAATTAAATACATATGCATGATCATATCGTGTAGCATATACGCGAAGAAGGTGAGAAGGACTTGAAGTGAAGATCAAGGAGGGAGGAAAACAAGTGATCAAGCTCCAAGTGATCGTCACTAACTGATTGTAACCTTAGTCACCTGCAAAACAGGCAAGCCCCGGTTTGCATTTGAACAGTTTTATAAAGCATTTTCATTTGTAGAGATCATAGCTTTGCATCATTGATTGCAGTAAGTCTGGATGATATTGAAAACCCCACTTGCATGACCAGAAATACCTAAGAGAGAAAGGGTAGAATAGCACCTCCTTGAGTGGATTTGGCTACGCTAATGTTAGTAGGAAAGGTTCGGTAGAAGTCGAGTGGTTGGAATCTACTCGCGAGTTTAGGGCTAGTTTACTTGGGATCGGGTCCAATTTAGAAAATGATGAGGAAAGTTCACACATAAGAAATGGAGACCGGGCTGGGAGGTTTAGATGCAGCAGGTTTCAAGCCGTGCGTGCATAGCCCTGCCTATGTCGGTTAAGGCCCGTCCGTGCTTGGCCCTGTTGGACAAGTTTGAGTTGTGTACCGGGCGCATACTGGCTATATGGGCCTAGGAAACCGATGTACCTTGGGAGATCCATAGTGGAACTTTTCCAACTGCCTTAGGCTTTCGGCGTCAGGGTAGCAGGAGGTACCTCGCTTAAGAACATACCACAGTGGGTATGTACCTTGAGGGAGCTTGCGTACTCGGGGCAGTTGGACTGCGTCCAATGTGGAAGATCTTGGGAAAGGTGGCAGCGTACAACGTCAGTCGAGGTTGCTGCCGGCAACTCGGAGTACGGGTGTACGTGTCGTGTAGTCCGGGCGTGTACTGATTCGAATCACCGTCGCTCGCGGTTATATGAGCATACTTGCCCACTGCGTCTTGACGTAGTAAGAACTGAACTGGTTATTCTTTTGAACTTGATAAGGCTGTGCTATAACTTGTATTGCAACCATGATTGAATTAGAGATAGGCTCATTAAACTTTACTTTCAATTTGTGCAAGGAGCATCGCAACAAAGCATTTCTTGTTTGATTGTGGAGTTGCGATGCTTTTCGGCTCAAGGTCCGCACAATGAGGCTTAAAAATCTGAAAGTTAAGGATCAACTTTAGGCAAGTCCTTTTATGCAAATCTAGCCGACCCAATTGCAACCGTCGTGCATGTAGAGTTTCTTGTTTTGGAGAGACGGGTCAGACTTGCTGAGCCTATGTGCTCACTCTTGCTATATAAGTGGTTTTGCAGGTTAACATCGATGCTGAAAAGAAGGTTGTCCGGTGAGGCTCGGAGACTTCCAAGTCGTTTAACACAGGGAGAACCCAGCCGCTGCTGTTGTCTTCGTGTTGCTAGCGAGAGGAGTCCGCGGGCTGGACTTCATCTCGAGTGCTCTTACTTATTCGACGTGAGTTGATATAGACTTCCGCTGTAGTTACTTGATGTAAAGTATTTACAAAGAAAAACGTGTAAGCTTCCGCTATTGTTTTATGTAATACATGGTTCCTCATATGTGTGCTGTTGGGTGCCGCACAACACGGAACCACCCAATGCGATTCCCGCACGAGTGGCCTGTCTCGGTTGACGGGGCCGCGCCAGCGTGGTATCAGAGTTGAGCCCTGTCTCAGTCGGTACCGCGCCCGCCTCTACGCTTCGACGTCACACTCCACTAAATGATTAACTTCATGGTAAAAGTTGAAAATTTTGATCCAGAGCACTAAAACCTTGAGTTAAACTCCTTCCCTTAATCAGGATTTCCAAAGTAAGCAAGTTTCAACTTATGTAATATTAGGAACAGAGTCTTCTGTTTTCAGCTGAAATAATGCTGAAGTTATATAGAAGTTAGAGGTCGAGTTCTTTTGATGTTGGGGACGTATGATACATTTCTGGATATCTTTGGAAGATCTTTACAACTTTTGAACTGATGTCCAGAGGTGTTTCCTCCCTTAACTGGTCGAAAAATGCAGTAGAGTTGAAACTATCCAGAAAACAGGGCAGAGCAAATACTCTCTGTAACTCTCTGTAAAATGAGCATAGCATCTGCATAAAAATCCAAAAATAGAAAATGAGGTAGTCCTGTAAAGTTCATGAGATATGTTACAACTTTGTAACAGAAAGTTTTGTCAAATTCAGTATACAATTAACTGTAATTCTTGGACCAAATAAGTACCTCAAGCAGGGAGGTGCCGCCCAATTTTCTCCAGAAAATATGTTGACTTTGACATCTCATAACTTTTGAACCATGACAGATCTGAGGGAATACGAATACATTCTGGAAAGATATTGAAGTTAACTTTAACTTTTATGTTGAACTCCAGAACTGATTTTGCCCTTAACATGGTCTAAATCAGGTTAAAATGTAAACTGGTCAGTGCTGTCAGTTTGGGCATCATTCCGGAAATCAAATTTGTTCTAAGTTTCATTTGTGTTTCCACATTTTCTGAGTTCAATGACATGTTTTATGTTATAACTTACTGTTTTACTGTAGAAATGAATATTTGACCTTTTCAATATTTTTCTACAGATGGTACCTTTTGTAACAGCAACATGTCATTAGAAAGACAGAAGCGTGTGAGTATGTGGTGACAACAGGAGCACAACACTTCGGATGATCAAAAGTGGCTGTAATTTTGACCCGAGAATCATGTATCTTGTATAAAGTCTTTGCTTTATCAATATATGTGAATTTTGTGCAACTTTCTCCATGTATCACTGCATTACCATACTGTTTTCAAGGATTTTAAGTATGACATGTGCTGACCGTTGCTGTTTTGAATTGCGGAATGACTTGCACTCGTGCCAACCCTGAGGTTGGGGGTTCCAGTCAGGGGGGAGAGGCCTCCCGACAGCCTCCCGAGACTTCCTCGGGACAGCAACCACAGCCACCACCACCGCCAACGGTCACGTTGGTAGATATAGTTGCGGCCATGGCGGGCTCGCACCAGCAGCACACCGAGTTGCTGCAGACGCTGATTGCCAATACGTCTCGTCCAGAGAGGCGTCAAGACCGAGAGGAACGACAGAAGTGTTCCTACTCGGATTTCCTGGCTACGCATCCCCCGGTATTCTCGTGGGCGGATGAGCCCATCGATGCGGACAACTGGCTCCGCACGATGGAAATGAAATTTGGGCTGCTCCAAGTTTGTGAGCAGCGGAAGACAGTTCGCGGCCCAGCAAGCTATGGGGTCGGCGAGCGCTTGGTGGGTGAACTTCTACGCCTCTCAACCCACCGAGCGAGTGCTGACCTGGGCGGAGTTCCGGACGGCCTTCAGGGCCTATCATATACCGCCGGGTCTGATGAAGAGGAAGACGCAGGAATTCCTCCACCTGCAGCAAGGAAACAGGAATGCACTGGAGTATGCCCGTGTGTTCAACGATCTTGCCCTCTATGTGTTGTATCATGCGGATACCGATGAGAAGAAGCGGGACTACTTCTAGGAGGGGCTGAATCCGCTCCTGAAGGACAAGCTGGCGATGTTCAATCGCTGCAGCCTCAATGAAATGATTGGTTCTGCGATTAGCCGGCGTTCCGACCGACATTACCAGCACCTCCGCAGCAGCAGGCGATGCTGCATGCGTTTTCACCTCAGCATCGCGTGCCGGGTTTTCGTCCTCCAAGCACCGGCCAGCCGCCGTACACATGTTTGAAGTGCAGTCGCCAGGGGCACTTCGCCAACAATTGCTCCGAGAAGCAAGGCAGCGGAGTGGCACCACAGTTTCCTGGGAGGAATCAGCCCGGGAATCCCATTAATGCACGATGGGGCAACCCTAAGCCCGGCACTGTCCATCAACTCGCTATAGAGGACATGCCGGAGGGTGAACCCATACATGGGGGTATGTTCCAGCTCCACAAACATCCAGCCATAGTTTTATTTGATTCGGGTGCCACGCATAATTTTATTAGCCAAGCATATGTTGCTGAGCACAGTTTGCAAATACTACACACCAAGAGTCCATATTTGATTTGTTCACCGGGTGGGAAATTTCAGCAAGTGTAATGGTTCCAAAACCACCGTTATGCTTACAGGTAGAGTATAGCCTACGTCTCTCATAGTTTTAGAGGGACAAGAGGTCAATGTCATCATAGGGATGTCATGGCCAACCCGCCACGGCGCTGTTTTAGACACCGTCCTTCGAATCGTGCATTTGCATCCAGAGATGCACGAGTCTCATTCATTATTTCTGGATAGTCCAGAAATAAAACCTTCAGCTGTATACCAATCCACCACCATCAGATTGGAAGATATTCCAGTAGTCCGTGAGTTTCCCGGCGTATTCCCGGATGATTTACCAGGTATGCCACCCGACCGGGAGGTGGAGTTCAAGATTGAACTTGCACGGGGAACAATGCCAACATCCCGAAGGACGTACAAGATGGCACCAAGGGAATTGGCAGAATTGAAAACACAGTTGACGGACCTGCTGGAAAAGGGGTTTATTAGGCCGAGCGTGTTGCCATGGGGCTGTTCGGCATTATTTTTGAAGAAGAAGGACGAAATATTGCGGCTTTGCATGGACTATCGTCCACTATACACCGTTACAATCAAGAACAAGTACCCATTGCCACGGATCGACATGTTGTTTGATCAGTTTGTCGAAGCAAAGATCTTTTCCAAGATGGATTTAAGATCAGGGTACCATCAGATTTAGATACGGGCTTAGGATATACCGAAGACAGCATTCTCGACGAGGTACGGGCTCTATGAGTACCTTGTCATGTCCTTCGGCCTCACCAACGCTCCAGCTCATTTCATGTACTTTATGAACTCGGTATTCATGATGGATCTGGACAAGTTTGTCGTGGTCTTTGTTGACGACATCCTGGTTTATTCCCAGTCGGAGGAAGAACACGCGAAGCACCTGCGTATAGTCTTGCAACGGCGGCGAGATCACAAGCTATACGCGAAATTCAGCAAGTGCGAATTCCGGATATCGCAAGTACCTTTCCTCGGGCATATCATCTTAGCGGAGGGCATTGCTGTAGAACTGAGCAAGATTACACATATGCTGAATTGGAAGTCCCCGAGGTCTGTCCATGAGGTACCAAGTTTCCTCGGACTCGCGGGATATTATCGGAGGTTCATTTTGAACTTCTCGAAGATTGCCAAGCCTATGACTGAGCTGCTGAAGAAGGCTACCAAATATGTTCGGAGTCCAGCATGTGATGCAACATTCAATGCCTTAGTGAAGCACCTAACATCAGCACCGGTTTTGGCGCAGCCAGACACAACAAAACCGTTCGATGTGTACTGCAATGCATCCGGCATTGGGCTTGGATGTATGCTGATGCAAGACGAAGAGTGGTCGCGTATGGATCACGGCAGCTCCGGAATCATGAGAAAAATTATCCACTCATGACTTAGAACTCGCTGCCATGGTACTAGCTCTCAAGATGTGGAGGCACTACCTACTCGGTAACCTCGTACATTTATATACCGACCAGAAGAGCCTCAAGTACATATTCACTCAGAAGGAGTTGAACATGAGGCAAAGAAGATTGTTAGAGCTAATAAAAGATTATGAAATACAAATCCATTATCACCCTAGCAAGGCAAACATGGTGGCAGATGCGCTCAGTCGCAAGTCACACGTTCATAATCTGACCATCACCCAGTTGGAAGAGAGCGAGCCACCATTGCATGTGGTTCCTCATGGGGCTCTCTACAACCTAGCTCTTTTCCCCACCATCCGTGAAGAGATAGCGGCATCCCGAAAACAGGATAAGGGTATGTCGCATTTGCGGAGACAAGTAGACAGTGGGGAGTTGAAGTGTTTCCGGAAGGACGAAGACGACGTTTTGTGGTTCAAGGACAGGATCGTCGTACCCCGTAAACCGGAATTGAGAAAAAAATTTCACGAGGCTCACTTGTCAAAGTTTTCTATTCACCCCGGCAGCAACAAAATGTATCAAGAGTTCAAGGGAAATTTTTGGCGGACCCTGATGAAGCGAGAGATCGCTAAATACGTGTCCGAGTGTGACACATGCCAGAGGGTTAAGGCTGACCACATGAATAAGCCGGGATTGTTACAACCACTAGGCATTCCTGCCTGAAAGTGGGAGGATGTGAGCATGGATTTCATCGTCGTTTTACCCTCTACGTTTCAGAAATATGATTCAGTGTGGGTGATCGTCGACCGGCTCACGAAATATGCCCATTTTATCTTGGTCAACACCAACTACAATGCCAAGAATTATGCTGAGCTGTAAATCTCACGGATTATGTGTTTACACAGTGTACCCCGCACTATTATCTCGGATCGGGGCACTTTATTTGTGTCTCGTTTTTGGGAGCAGTTGCATGCAGCCTTGGGTACAAAACTGATCCGTAGTTCAGCGTACCACCCACAGACGGATGGGCAAACCGAGTGGATAAATCAAATCCTAGAAGACATGTTACGAGCTTGTGCTATCAACCACGGTAAGAATTGGGATGATCACTTACCGTTAGATGAGTTCTCGTACAACAATGGATATCAGGCCAGCATCAAAATGACACCCTACGAAGCGCTATATGGGAGAAAATGCCGCACACCGTTGAATTGGTGTGAGTCCGGCGAAAGGGTTACCTTCGAGACTGATCTTGTCAACAATGCGGAAGAGAAAGTACGACTTATTCAAGCGAACTTGAAAGCCGCCCAATCCCGACAAAAGCAATATGCGGATCAGAGAAGACGCCCTCTACAATTTGAGGTCGGGGATCACGTCTATCTACGTGTGTTTCCGATGAAGGGTGTTAGCAGATTCAGGATCAGAGGAAAGTTGGCACCGCGATTCATCACTCCATTCCATGTTCTGGAAGGATGTGGATCCGTTGCATACTGGCTGGAATTACCAGCGACAGTCTCCGGTGTGCACGACATCTTCCACATTTCTCAGCTGAGGAAGTGCATCAAGTTTTCAACCACTGTTCAGCTGGGAGATATCGAAGAACTGAAACCAGATCTCATGTATCGGGAGGAGCTAGTTCAGATCATTGATGAGAAGGCCCAAACGACATGCAACCGAACGTTGTGGTTCTATAAAGTTTAATGGGGTAATCACCGTGAGGATGAAGCGACATGGGAGAGTGAAGGATTTCTTCGCACCAACTATCCAGCTTTTTGACGTTGCACATCCGGTAATTGTCCACCGTCCTCTCTCTCATTTACACCTTATAATCTCGGGATAATATTCTTTTAAGGGGGGAGGAATGTAAGGGCCCAAGTTTTTCACTTTCTAAAAGTGTTCATGACCCACACACCTCACTTTACTTGCTGAACTTTGCATAGAGCTTGTGATCTCGCAATCTTTGCGGCACAATATGCAAATGCTCAGCATATTCTTCTTCTGACTTGGAGTACACCAAGATGTCGTCGATAAATACCACGACGAACTTATCCAACTATAGCATGAACACTGAATTCATCAGGCACATAAAGTGAGCTGGAGCATTGGTCAACCCAAAAGACATGACGAGATACTCATATAACCCGTATCTCGTCAAAAATTCCGTCTTCGGAATATCTTCTGCCCGGATTTTAATCTGATGATATCCGGACCGAAGATCCATCTTCAAGAGTACCTTAGCACCCACTAATAGATCAAAGAGCATATCAATGCGAGGTAGTGGATACTTGTTCTTGATGGTAACGCCGTTAAGCGGACAATAATCAACAAAAAGCTGTAATCTTTTGTAAGGGCCCAAGTTTTTCACTTGCTAAAAGTGTTCATCGCCCACGCCCCTCACTTCATTTGTGGTAAATACATGTACACATTTAAAGAGCAAGTAACCACCGTCAATAGAGTGATTAAGAAATGAACTTACATAATGCAAAAGTGGTATTTCCCACATACATGATAGAGGATCTGAGCACACTATCAACTCCTAAAACATTGTTAGGAATGCTCATGCCAAACATAACACAAATCCAAACATCTTTGAGGTACTTTTGAATACAACCATTAAAAGGCTAGTTTGAACTTAAATTCAAATTCAAACTCCTTTCATCACATGGATTCAAAAGAGGAATTCATATTCATATTCAGCACATTTTTAGGAGCTCACACACAAATTTTCACTCCATTTGGAGTTTATCATGACATGAGATATCTTGAGCTAGTTCAAACTGAATTTGAATTTCAGTTTGTCATTTGAAGCAAAATTCAGTCAAACCAATTCCTCATTTTGAATCATTCAAAGTTCAAATGTCAATTTGTGGTTTGATCAATTGCAAAGGACAGTGAGGTCACAAAAATTTAAAACAGTGGAGAAATTAAATTTTGGAGGACAAAATTTTAATTAGGGGCCCACTGACCAGTGAGACAGAGGAAGCTTGCAGCTCTTTTCTTCTGTGTGGGGGCGACACCGAGCGGGGCCGACGCCAGCGTGATGGCCAATGAGCTGCCTGCATCCCTGCAGCTCGCTCCGGAGGCGGTTTGTTCTCTTTTTGTGCTAATCAACACTTCCCGTCGACGCCCAAACGAGTTTGTCCTCTGCTCAGACATGCCACTCGTTCGTGCATCCGAAACATCGCCCGAGCTTCCGCCTCCTCTGCTCCCTCGGCGATCACAAAGCTCCGGTGCCTTGGACGCTCAGCTGAGCAACTCAGTAGCACCGTCGACCTTCACTCGACGTGGTACAGCCCTGAGCAGCTCGTGATTGGCTTCCTCCGGCCAGCACCGAGCCTCTTCTGCTTTCTCGGTTCAACCCGAGCTGCCGCCACGAGAACGCGTCATCCGGCCACCACCGCCTCTCTCTCTGCGAGCTGTGAACATCAAAAAGGTCTGCCAAGATCTCCTACTCCTTCACCACAAACCCCGTCCACATGCCATGGGCTGCTCTTGCCAGAATTTCAAGTTTTTGCGCCGGTGTGCAATATGAACCGCCGGCCAACTATTAAAAATTCGGTCTACGTACACATCGCACCACTCATCACCAAACTTAGCAAACCACTTTTAGAGGTCCGTGCACATTCATAGGATCAGAAACCTCGGAGAACCATCGAGTATAGCCGCTGTTCTCCATGTTTTGCTATCTTCCCGATTTTTGACCTAGCGTGCACGGTGACAACCCACCTAGTGCTATACCCGAGCAAGATTGAGGCCACCTCGATCTTCCTCAAGGTGCCCTGGTGCTTTAGAGCTGCTCAACCGAGAGTTTGGCAGGTTAAAACGGCCGGCCGATGGCGCCGAACCTGTCTTGAGGCCGCCGCACGTCGCCTGCATGGTTCCGGCCATCGACAGCTTGCCCCAACCTCACAAACGGGTTCAACGTCCGGAAAGGGGGGGGCGGTGAATTCGACCCTGGGAGGCGACCGGGAACCTCGGTTCGGACGACCTCACCGGCGTGCACCGCCACTCGGTTGGATTCACGCGAGGAAGGGGAAGGCACTGTGCATGGGACCCACGTGCAGTGTTTTAAACATTTCCCGATTTTCAGTTTCAGTTCAATCTTTAAATGCATAACTTTAGCTAGGAGTGTCCAAATCGAGTAAACAAAATTTTTTTGGATTCAGCTCTGAGTACTTTCCAGCAAAAGAAGTTTCACTCCATGAAACCCTTTATTTCGCCAGAATTGATTCTCCAAAATTTAAACTGTTGAGAATTTTAACTGGAGATTCCTTTGATGGAAAATTCGGAAATGTGGCCAGGATGTTCATTGTAATACCCCTGAGTCACATGAAAAATTTCAGATCCATCTGAGCTCATTTAGTCCACCTAATGGTGAGATTAAGTAAACTGGTTCAGAGAAAAGGAAAAATGTCCAGAAACATTTTTCAGAATTTCTCTAAACTTCTTTAGCTCATATCTTTTGCTAGGATCCTCAAAAATAGATGAAACCAATTCCCTTAGAACCCTCTAGAAATCTAGTTTCCAAAAAGTCATGGATTGTTCCACGGAAATCCCTAGAAAACCGTAAGAGCTCTAGTTATGGCCAAATGCACATTTATTTGTGCAGGGCTCAAATGAGCTTTGCTTCAAATGGAATTTGGCCAAGTCTCTGTTTAGGTTGTCAAAAAACCACAGTAAAAATTTCAGAGTCAAAAGGGCTGTCTAGCTATACTTATAGTCTTCACCGTCTCAATTCAATACAAATGCATTCAAATTTGACACGCATCGTATTTTCATATCGTGTAGTCACTAAAATCGAAGAACAACCGGAGGTTCTGGACTTTATTACTCGGGAAGAAAATTTAGTCAACGACCAGCAGAAAGGCAAGCTCCGGTTTGCATTAACCTATTTATAAAGTTTTATGTTTTGAGCACTTACCTTATGCATTTCCTACAATGTGCAATAGAGTCTTGAATGGAAACCCACTTGCATAGCCAAGATAACCAGTGATTTTGGGATTAGGATTCAAACCTTGAGTAGCCACTGCAATGCTAAAATGGTATAGGATTTGGTACAAGTCGAGTAATTGGATCTACTCACGAGAATAGGCTTAGAGGCACACCACTCGGTTAGAAAGATAGGCAATGAATCACATGGCAAGAAAAAGGGACCGAACGAAGAGTAAGGGCAGCAGGACTTTGGGGCCTGGGTGCCATAGCTCTCATTGTATCGATTGAGGACCGAGCTGTGTGCGGGCCGGTTGAACAAGCTGGAACAGTACCAAAGACCTACCGGCTATATGGGAACCGGGAAACCGATGTAATTTGGGTAGCAATATGTTGAGGCATTGCTTGTCGTCCAGAGGGTAGGTTGAGAGCAGCGAGGTGCAAATCGGCTAGCGTTCACCGAGGATGCTCCGCGTAGAGACCTCCTGATCGGGACGATTGGACCGGTTCAACACTGGGCTAACAGATGAAAGGTGGTTGCGTACGACGTCCGTGATGGTTGTTGTAGGCAACATCGAGTACGGGCGTACGTGATGGGTTATTCGGGTAACCCTGCAGGTGTAAATCGATTATAATCACCATCCCTCACGGTCAGTGAGTACCACTTGTTAACTGTACCATGACATAGAAAGAATAGGCTAGCTGTCATGATACATTGTTGCTGGTTTAAAGCTTTACGTTGATTGTTAATGACATGCTTTAGTTTAGAGCAAATCAAAGTTATTTTCAACCTTAGGCAAGTTCCATAAGAGGAATGTGTTTCTTGTTTGATTGCGGACTCCTTATGTGTCTTAGCACAAGGTTTTCCGCTAAATTGAGGCTAAAACTTGAAAGTAAGGATCACCTAATTAGGCGAGTCTTATGCAAAGTACTTACCTAACCTACAGTATAAATCCATCATGTAGAGTTACATGTTTAGGTGAGACGGGTCAGTCTTTCTGAGCCATCGTGCTGACTGCTTATTTGTTGAAGCGTTTGCAGGGTTCTAAGAGGAGGAGGCTCCCGAGGAGGAGACGGACCCTCAAGAGAGAACCACTGTCGAATGGGAGCCGTGCACGCCGCCGTGTTAGTGTGTGCGTGTGTGCTAGTAGGAACACGTTCACGGGATGAACTTGAACCTTTTGCTTAGTCTACGACCGCGAGTGTAGACTATAACGATATTTTGATGTCACTATGTTATAGAACAGTTCATATAATAAAAATGTGTGTTATACGGTGCTGTCCATCGCAGTACCCCTCAGCGAGATCCTGGATTGTCGAGACCGTCGGGTCCTCGCATGTTTCGTCCCTTGCTCATTAGGTCATTCAGATGTGTATTCAATTCTGCTAATTCATTGGGTGCCATTTTGTACGGCCTTCGTAAAATCGGTGTCGTTCTCGGCGCAAGTTCAATTTTGAACTCTACGTCCCGCTCGGGTGGCATGCCCGGTAAATCATCAGGAAGCACATCTGGATATTCACGGACCACCGTAATATCTTCAAGCTTCACAGTTTCCGAGTGGTGCAATGCTGCAAACTTCTGTGTACTGGTGCCCAGAAATAATGTATGAAGACCGTGATGTGGAGAGTTGAGATCAACGGTTCGGGAACTGATATTGAGAACCGCATTGTGGTTATTCAACCACAAAATCCCCAAGATTATGTCAATCTTCAGACCCCCCCAAGAATGATGAGGGTGGTGGGGTATATTTTACCCCCGAAACAAAGAGGTGCTGCGGAGACAACATCGCTTGAGGGAATGCTGCCCCCGGGTCAAGATATGAGGTATTGACTCTTTGTATAAGTGGTTTGGAGCTGATGTTGAACCACAAAAGATTGGTTAAAGAAATTATGTGTTGCACCGGAATGAAAGAGAACTAACACCGGTACCTGATTAAGATAAAACATCCCTGCTAACGCGGCTTCTCCTTCCGGAACATCATCAATCACTGTGTAGTGAATGCTGCCCCTTGTCTGCCCTCTTTTCTGCAGATTTAGGTAAGGGTATGAATATTGAAAGTATGATGACCCGCAACATTGATTTCCCTCCGGAGAATACCTAGCATAATGGCCCATACGACCACAAATGAAGCACGGATGTCTCTCTCGTTCTTCGCCGACATGTGGTTGGAAACTAGGTACATATGGCTGCAGCGATGGAGCCCAAACCACCGTATGTTGCTGCTGCTGTGGAGGTGGTGCAAGTTGTGGTTCTTGACCAGAAATTAGTCTTTGAGGAGTTCATCATACAGGTGTCCTCCATATTTCACCGGATGGCGTTCGTTACACCAAACGGTACTTTTGGGGCACATAACTTGTGCTGTCATGCACATCATTCCTTTTCCTCTTCTCTGCTTGCCACTCGAGTGTCGGCTTTTCTTGTATGAGAGCCGCACTGACCATATCGGTGTAATTGCCTTTGTTGAACAAGGCTAATTTATCCTATAATATGGCACTCAGGCCATAGAACATTGTGCCAAATGGTCAAAACTTTTGACATACTCAAGGACATTCATGTCCCCTTGTTTCAATTTCAAGAATTCCTCCCGCTTGGTCCTTATAATTCCTACTGGTATGTGACGCTGTAAAGGTCCCAAAATATGAATACAAAGAAACTCATGTTTGTACAAAGTTGGTTTCATATGAATGAAAAATGGGACTCGTTTAAAATTTTTCATGTGATAATACACATGAGAGCTCTCTTCACACAAGTTCAAACAATTATTTGAAAACTTGGAACCAAAAAGGGATTTGAAACCAAGGTGGGAGGTTCCCATATGTGTGAGAAAGATAAATTCAGATTTTTGGAACAAATTTGTTTAACTCAAATATCAAATGAGGGAGGACACAATGGTAATTCAAACTGTTGTGTTCAAACTCTTGTTTGCAGCAGCTAACAAAAGAATCAGATTGCATATTTGGATTCCTTAGGTCCAAATTAGTGGGTAGGCAAAGTTTTATCAATTTTTGAATGGATTTGCTATCCATTTTCCAAAAAGGACTTAAATGTGCAAATAATTCAAATACACATTAAGTTTGGAGGAAATTTGCCAACTATCCAAATGCAGCTCAATTTTCAACTCCAAACATTTGAATTGGTTAGTTGCCAAATTTTGGGAGATATTTTGGAGAGGGATAAGAAGAGGCTGGGACCCACAAGTCATTGGGAAATTTTGTGTGCAAAAGATCTTCATTTGGCAGTGTCTGGTCTCTGTTTTTCCTTCTCCACTCGAAGCAACCGAGCCACCAAGACAAAACTGAGGCTCCTCGCTGTGCGCCACAGGGACAAACCGGAGCCACCTCCTCTTCGATCTCCTTGTGCTGGCGAGCTGCTCCCCTCTTCTTATCACCTCAGCCCGTGTTCTTTTGCCCACAACCCCGAGAACCGGCTCTGTTTGCTCCCTCCTCGCACCAGAACTCGACAGAGGCTGCCGCCACCACGTCGGTCGCTCGGCCAACGCCAAGCTCGCGTGCAAGCTTCGACTGAGCAGCAAAACCGCACCCTAGCAACCTCCACGACTTCCTCAAACCTTCACTGAGGGTGCTAAGCCTCCTCGCACCGAGTTTCCGCAGCGACCGAGAGCATCCGTCGAAGGGGTCTCACGTGGACAGCCCTACAGAGAGCTTCTAAGGCCCGAGCAAGAGCATCCTTGGACGCGCTAGGACCATGTGATGCTCACCTCCGAAGCTCAAGCCATGCCATGGACTACCGAGCGCGAATTCGAGAAAGTTTCCCCAGCGGGCACAAACCGACCTTCCGGCATGGTAACTTCAAATTTGACCTCTATTCTCGTTCTTAGGTCGCCAAATCTTGCACACAGGACCGCCAGTAGTCGGCGATCATTAGCTCTTCACATCCCTAGCTTGAAACTGCACGTAGGTTGGGTATTTCATGGTTTTCTAATGGCAACCGAGGCGGGGGACCGCGGGCGCATGGTGAAACCCTAATTTCCATCGTTCCCGAGCAGTTCTGAAGCTATGTCGAGCTCCCTCATAGTTCACTGGTGCTGTAGCACCATTTTTCCGAGCTGTTGGCGCACTAGGTCGATCGGCCGACGCCGCTGAAGGTGTACCGAGCCGCCGCACCGTTGCTACCCACGGTAGAGGCCTTGCTGGCTTGGGGAAGCTCCACCAAGTTGCTCAGCACGTGATTTTAGTCTCTGGCAGCAAGCAGGGGCTCGGGCAGAGGCCGGGAGACCAGTTTCCGGCGAGCTCCGGCGACCTACCGGCGCGCGGGCGCGAGAGGCGTCGGGAGGTTGAAGAAGGAAGCTGGGCCCCAGCAGTCAGTGAGAGAGAAATTAAAAATCCCGATCCTCTGTGGCTATCGGATCCGGTGTGAATGCGTGGCTGGGACTGTGTATCCCGTGTGGCTTTGTCTTAGAGGGGGACACGTGGCACAGGCCCAGCAGCAGACATTTAAACATTTCTCTGTTTTCAGATTTCAGTTCAAAGTTTAATTAGCCATAACTTTGTGTAGGAATGTCCAAAAATTGTCAAAGAAATTTTGTTAGATTCCTCTCAGAGAGTACTATCCAGGGGTGCAGCCCAATAATAATGAAAATCCCTGTATTTGGCTCATTAATTCATATAAGGAAAATCTTGTAGGAATTTTTCCAGGAGTTCTGTGTATTGAAAAATTCCCAAATTTGGGCAGGACATTCTTCCAAAAGTACTTGAACTCCAGTAAAATTCCAGAGGCATTGGACCTCATTTACTTGGCCAAATGTGGTGTTAATTCCTTATGTCTCTGAAAATTGGAAAAATAAAAGAATCATTTTCAGTTTCTCACCAATCCTTGTTAAGGTCATACCTTGTTGTAGGAACCTCCAAATTTAGTGATTCAAATTGGGTTGGATTCAGGTTGAAGAACTCTATGTAAAAGTGCAACCCAGTTTGTACGAAAGTCATTATTTAATTCAGGAAAATTATTTAAAGCTTTTCAGTAAACGAATTTTAGAGGGAGTGTGGTTCATCCAAAAATCCTCAAAGTTTGCCAGATATTCTTTAGGATGCTAGTGAACTCCTGTAAAAGTTTCAGCTCATTTGGAGTTGATCTGATTAGGGGAATTCAGATTTGAAGTTGCTGTGTTCAAATGAATACAGAAACAATTCCAGAGAATTTCCAAAACTTAGAAATTCAGTTCTTGGAAATTCTCAGCTCCAAAAATTCTAGGAAAATTCATGCGGGCCCCATGAACTATATTTGAAATTATAGTTCACTAAGTTTGGCATGAACATGTGAGTTACTTTAGAATTAATTCTTTTTGCTTAATTACTTAGACAATTATTCTGAACAAACCACTGAATGAAAAGTGCTAATTTTTGGTCCAGATGTCTTTATTGTGACAATGAACTCACATGAAAATTTGCAGCACCATTGGAGCTCTGGATCACCCTTATTCTGTTTAACATCCTTAGGTGCTCAAAACATGAGTGGGGGAAATACTGAGCACTTGATCATGATGATTAACCCAAACCAAGACCTTAGCACCAGTGTGATTTTAAATTCTTAAACAGAGTTCCAGTTTTTAAACTTGTCATTAGAACTTTTTAGAAAAATATTTACAATTAAATCCATGTGCATATTCATAACGTGTAGCATCTACGTGAAGAATTTGAAGTCATCGGAGTGGAGATCAAGGAAGGAGGAAAGCGAGTGATAAAGCCTCAAGTGGTCTTCACTAACTGAACATCATATATATAAGTCCCCTGCAAAACAAAGGCAAGCCCCGGTTTGCATCAAAACTTACATGTTTTTATTTGTATTCACTTTATATGGTCTAGCATTTTGTTTATTGCATTGAGTTTAGATGGTATGAAACTCCAAATGCATGACCCAGAAAACCATGGAGTTTAATGTAGAGTAGGTTATCAATTGATTATAACTGCTGATCTCAAGTTAAAAAAAGTGGATTAAAAGAGGCATAACTCGAGTAGGCAGTTTCCTACTCGTGAACCGGGATTAAGAGGGATCAATCGGAAGAGTTGGGAATTGATCCTCATTGTTGGGAATGGAGACCAGGCAGTGGATTGAAGGCTCAAGGACGTGGTCCTGTGAACCTAGTCTATGTCTTAGTCGATTAAGGCCGTTCTCGTGTGCGGCTCTGTGGGACAAGTTTGAGTTGTGTACCGGATGCATACTGGCAATATGGGACCCAGGAAACCGATGTAACATGTTAACCTGGGTGTCGAGGCATACCCCACCGTTTGATGCAGATGCTGAAAGGATAGAAAAGTCGGCTCTACGAGGGTTTGCCGTAGTGAGACTTAATCCCAGTCGATGGGACCTGTTCGACATTTGGGTGTCGTGTGAAAGGTTGCCACATACGACTTCAGTGATGGTTGTTGTGTGCAACGTCGAGTACGGGCGTACGTGTCATGTCAGCTGGGTGTTTCTGATTGCAATCACCGTCGCTCGCGGGATGGACCGAGCATACTTGTTCTCTGTGTCGTGACGTAGTAATAACTGGGAAAAAGTTAAGATGCTTTGTGAGTAATCCTCATAATGGAGATGAGGAAATGATCAACACCTTCACTAAATTTATTTTCCACCTTGGGCTAGTAGCGTCGAGGCAAAGCGTTTCTTGTTTGATTGTGGAGTCTCGACGTTAATGGCGCAAGGTCTGTATGGGTCTAGTGTAGTTCACTAAAGTTACTTTCACCTCCGGCAAGTGACATCGAGATGAAGCGTTTCTTGTTTGATTGTGTAGTCTCGATGTAAATTGCGCAAGGGCTATAAAAGTTGCTTAAAACTTGAAGTAAGGGTTCTCCTTTAGCTCAAGTTCATCTTTTGTGCAAACTTCTATATTCAGCTCTTTATTTTCAGCATGTAGAGTTTCATGACTAGGGTGACGGTTAAGTCTTGCTGAGCTTCATGCTCATAGATACTGCATGAGTTGTTTTGCAGGTAATAACCCTACGGTGAATTGTACGGTTGTCCGATGAGACTCGGAACTCTCGGAGTGGTGAACTCATGTCAACCCCCGCCGCTGCTACTGTGATCGTGTTGCTAGTGAGAAGGGTCCGTGGGCTGGACATCTTCTCTGTTGCTTAGCATTGATATGAGACATGAGTTGTATGAGTCTTCCGCTGTAGATTATTTTGAGAAGTATTTGTAAAATTCACACTTTGTAAGCTTCCGCTTGATTTATGTAATATGATACTTTATTATGTGTGTTGTTGGGTGCCGCATCGCACGGCACCACCCAATGCGATTCCCGGGCGAGTGGCACGGTCCCGTGATCGGGTCCGGGCCCTCACAATGTGGTATCAGAGCCGCATTAGTAATAGCGCACTGAATAAGGATAGTACTACGATAAAAACTTAGGATACGGTGAGGAAACGATATTAGGCCCACATAAGGACTATAGTAGTATAGTTACTTAAAGTGGCGTGACTAACATACTTGTTATAATTCTGAATTTTGATTATGTAACGAAGCACCTACGCTCAGGTAAGCATGGTAAGGGACGCCACCGAAAGCGGTCCAATTTCAGTTAGCTCCCCTGACGAGGAAAGTGGTTCAGGGATAGGTCTCACAGCTTGGTGTGAGACGTCAATATGAAACTCTTGAACTCTTCATGTTCCTGAGTTCATATGAAACGCTGATCCCTAGTGTGCATTAGGCAAGAAAGTGGAGACCCCATCGTGTGGTCAGTAACGTGATAGTGTGTTCTTGTGGAAATAGCCTAGGAGGACATAAGCAGCGCTTGCCATCGGCGTGCCCTGCAGGGCAGTAGGTGGTATTTGTTGGGGTGATAAAATTCCCAACCGTGATGACCTGTTCGCTCTGTACTGAGGTTCCCCGTCGTGTGGTGTGAAAACACGACCATGTACCTTGAGACGTGACTTGACTCAAGGATGGCCCGTATGGAAATGATATGGGGCGTATGTTTTTAGTATGATATGGAACTGTCTGAAATGAGAAAACCGATGTGTGCATCATCATTGAGTGTTCTTCTGCAGGTACTAACCACGTACGTATCCCGTGTAGTACACGTGTGTGAGAGACCGTTTAGTGCCACCATTGAGACGTATGTACCGGTATAATCCGGTTAGGATTTTCCTTTTTGTGAGGAACGTAGTACCGACATTGTTCTTACGGTGCATCGACACCGTACTACACTTAATAATCCTCTTCCCTAAGAAGAAATAATTCATGAACTAACTTTCAACTAAAAATGAAAGTTTGAAACAAATATTAGTTATTGAACTCTTATTTTGAGCTAGGATTCAAATGAGAAAGTGTCTCAATTTCAAAGATTTCAAAAACAGAGTGCTCTGTTTCTGGCAGAAATTTTTTCTGGACTTTGACAGAGCATAAGTCTGAGTAGATTTAACCAATTAAGGTGTATGATAATGTTCTGGAAAGATTTTTAAATTCTCTACAACTTCTTTGTAGACCTATAGAGCAAAATCACACGTTAAGATGGTGAAAAGTCCAGTTGAAGGCAGACTGTTCAGAACCAGGACAGCAACAAAACCTCTCTGGACCTTTCTGTTTTTAAGCCATAACTTTCTGTATAAAATTGAATAAGGAGCCTGTGATACACCATTTGAAAGGTTATGAGATATGCAACATTGTTGTAGTTTAAAGTTGGTGCAGATTCATATTGTATTTGTATATACAACTGTGATGAAATCAGCCATATACAAAGGAGATGCTGGCAAATTTTATCCAGGAATTCTGTCAACTTTGGATGTAGAGATGATCTAGAGGCATATAAGTACTTGTTGGAAAGGTATTGAAGTTAACTTTAACTTTCGTATTCGACTTGAGCAATGAAAATGCTTCAAAACGGATCAAAAGCTGGGTTAGGACAGAAGAGTCTGTGCTGCACAGCAAAGAGAACGGTTAAAGGAGCAACTAAGTGGACCCATGAGAAAATATGTTATACGACCAAGCTCATGACCTTGGGGTTGCTCTGAACTGTGTAGTAGGAAGAAGGATGAAACACTACGGCGTAGTGTTGATTTTTGTTTGCTTAACATAGTGACAATCAAGAACAAGTACCCGTCACCAAAAATCGACATATTGTTTGATCAGTTGGTCAAAGCAAAGATCTTCTCCAAGATGGACTTAAGATCAGGGTACCATCAGATTGAGATACGGGCTAATGATATTCCGAAGTCAGCTTTTCGACGAGGTAGGGGCTTTATGAGTACCCTGCCATGTTCCTTGGCCTCCCAAACGCTCCAGCTCAGTTCATGTACTTGATGAACTCGGTATTCATGCCGGAGCTGTACATGTTTGTCGTGGTCTTCATCGATGACCTACTGGTTATTCCAAGTCGGAGGAAGCACACGAGAAGCACCTGCGTATAGTCTTGCAACGGCTGCGGTATCACAAGCTATACGCGAAATTCAGCAAGTGCGAAATCTAGATATCGTAGGTGCCTTTTCTCGGGCATATTATCTCAGTGGAGGGCATCGCTGTAGACCCGAGCAAGATCGCACAAGTGCTGCACTTGATAGTCCCCACGGTCTATTAATGAGGTACGGAAATTCCTCGGACTTGTGGGATGTTATCGGAGGTTCATTTCGAACTTCTCGAAGATTGCCCAGCCTATGACATAGCTGCTGAAGAAGGCTACCAAATAGGTTTGGAGTCCAGCATGTAATGCAGCATTCAAGGCATTAGTGAAGCACCTAACATCAGCACCGGTTTTGGCGCAGCCAGACACAACAAGGCCGTTCGTGGTGTAGTGCGATGCATCCGGCTTTGGGCAAGGATGTGTGCTGATGCAAGACCAAAGGGTGGTCGTGTATGGATCACGGCAACTCAGGAATCATGAGCAACACTATTTGACTCATGACCTAGAACTCACTGCCATGGTACTCGCACTCAAGATGTGGAAGCACTACCTACTCGGTAACCTCATACATTTATATACTGACCACAAGAGCCTCAAGTACATATTCACTCAGAAGGAGTAGAACACGAGGCAGTGAAGATGGTTGGAGTTGATAAAGGATTACAAAATAGAGGTCCATTATCACCCCGACAAGGCTAACGTGGTGGCGAATGCGTGAGTCGCAAGTCACACGTTTATAATCTAACCATCACCCCGTTGGAAGAGAGCGAGCCACCATAACGTGTGGTTCCCCATAGAGCTCTCTACAATTTAGCTTTTATCCCCACCATCCGTGAAGAAAGGGTGGCAGCCCAGAAACATGACAAGGACATGTCACATTTGCGGAGATGTATACACAGTGGGGAACTGAAATATTTCCGGAAAGACGGAGACGGCGTCCTGCGGTTTAAGGACAGAATCGTCGTACCACGTAACCCGGAGTTGAGGAAGAGAAATTTTTGACGAGGTTCACTTGTCCAAGTCTCTATTCATCTCGATTCATCGGTCCATTCCAGATTATGGAAAGATGTGGATTAGTTGCATACCGGCAGGAATTCCAAGCAACATTCACCTGTATGTACGACATCTTCCACATTTCTCAGCTGAGGAAGTGCTTCAAGTGTTTAATCACCATTAAGCTGGGAAATATCGAGGAACTGAAGGCGGATCTCACGTATCAGGGGGGACCGATTTCAGGTCATTGACATAAAGGACCAAACCACACGCGACCGTACGTTGTGGTTCTATGAAGTTTTATGGAATAATCATTCCCAGGATGAAGTGACATGGGAGAGCGAAGGATTTCTTCGCGCTAAGTGTCCCGACTTTTGACATCACGCATCCTATAATTTTTCCACCATACTCCCTCTCATTTTTACCTTATAATCTCGGGACGAGATTCTTTTAAGGGGGGGTGTAAAGGTCCCAAAATATGAATACAAAGAAACTCATGTTTGTACAAAGTTGGTTTCATATGTATGAAAAATGGGACTCGTTTAAACTTTTTCATGTGAGAATACACATGAGAGCTCTCTTCGCACAAGTTCAAATAATTATTTGAAAACTTGGAACCAAAAAGGGATTTGAAACCAAGGTGGGAGGTTCCCATATGTGCGAGAAAGCTAAATTCAGATCTTTGGAACAAATTTGTTCAACTCAAATATCAAATGAGGGAGGACATAATGGTAATTCAAACTGTTGTGTTCAAACTCTTGTTTGCAGCAGCTAACACAAGAATCAGATTGCATATTTGGATTCCTTAGGTCCAAATTAGTGGGTAGACAAAGTTTCATCAATTTTGAAAGGATTTGTTATCCATTTTCCAAAAAGGACTTAAATGTGCAAAGAATTCAAATACACATTTGAATTTGGAGGAAATTTGCCAACTATCCAAATGCAGCTCAATTTTCAACTCCAAACATTTGAATTGGTTAGTTGCCAAATTTTGGGAGATATTTTGGAGAGGGATAAGAAGAGACTGGGACCCACATGTCATTGAGGAAATTTGATGTGCAAAAGATCTTCATTTGGCAGTGCTCGGTCTCTATTTTTCCTTCTCCACTCCAAGCAACCGAGCCACCGAGACAAAACTGAGGCTCCTCGCTTGTGCCACAGGGACAAACCGAAGCCACCTCCTCTTCGATATCCTTGCGCTGGCGAGCTGCTTCCCTCTTCTTATCACCTCAGCCCGTGTTCTTTTGCCCACAACCTCGAGAACTGGCTCTGTTTGCTCCCTCCTCGCGCAAGAACTCGACAGAGGCTGCCGCCACCACGTCGGTCACTGGGCCACCGCCAAGCTCGCGTACAAGCTTTGACTGTGGAGCAAAACCGCACCCTAGCAACCTCCACGACTTCCTCAAACCTTCACTGAGGGTGCTAAGCCTCCTCACACCGAGTTTCCGCGGCGACCGAGAGCTACCGCCGGAGGGGTCTCATGTGGACAGCCCTACAAAGAGCTTCTCAGGCCCGAGCAAGAGCATCCTCGGACGCGCTAGGACCATGTGACGCTCACCTCCGAAGTTCAAGCCATGCCATGGACTACTGAGCGCGAATTCGAGAAAGTTTCCCCGGCGGGCACAAACCGACCTTCCGGCATGGTAACATCAAATTCGACCTCTATTCTCGTTCTTAGGTCACCAAATCTATCACTCAAGACCGCCAGTAGTCGGCGATCATTAGCTCTTCACATCACTAGCTTGAAACTGCACGTAGGTTGGGTATTTCACAGTTTTCTAACGGAAACCAAGGCGGGGGACCATGGGCGCCAGTGAAACCCTAACTGCCATCGTTCCCGAGCAGTTCTGAAGCTATGTCGAGCTCCCTCATAGTTCACTGCTGCTGTAGCTCCATTTTTCCGAGCTGTTGGCGCGCTAGGTCGATCAGCTGACGCCGCTGCACCGTTGCTAGCCACGGCAGAGACCTTGCCGGCTCGGGGAAGCTCCACCAAGTTGGTCAGCACGTGATTTTACTCTCTGGCAGCGAGCAGGGGCTCGGGCATAGGTCGGGAGACCGGTTTCCGGCGAGCTCCGGCGACCTAGCGGCGCGCGCGCGTGAGAGGCATCGGGAGGTTGAAGAAAGAAGCTGGGCTATCAGATCCTCTGTGGCTATCAGATCTGGTGTGACTGCGTGGCTGGGACTGTGTAGCCTGTGTGGCTTTGTCTCAGAGGGGGGACACGTGGCCAGGGCCCAGCAGCAGATATTTAAATTTTTCTCTGTTTTCAGATTTCAGTTTAAAGTTTAAATAGCCATAATTTTGTGTAGGAATGTCCAAAAATTTTCAAACAAATTTTGTTGGATTCTTCTCAGAGAGTACTATTTAGTGGTGCATCCCAATAATTATGAAAATCCCTTGATTTAGCTCATTAATTCATAAAAGGAAAATCTTTTAGGAATTTTTCCAGGAGTTCTGTGTATTGGAAAATTCCCAAATTTGGGCAGGAGGTTCTTCCAAAAATACTTGAACTCCAGTAAAACGTTCGGAGGCATTGGACCTCATTTGCTAGTCCAAATGCGGTGTTAATTTCTTATGTCTCTGAAAATTGGAAAAATAAAAGAATCATTTTCAGTTTCTCACCAATCCTTGTTAAGGTCATATCTTGGTGTCGGAACCTCCAAATTTAGTGATTCAAATTGGGTTCGATTCAGGTTGAAGAACTCTATCCGAAAATGCAACCCAATTTGTACGAAAGTCATTATTTAATTCTGGAAAATTCTTTAAATCTTTTCAGCAAAAGAATTTTAGAGGGAGTTTGGTTCATCCAAAAATCCTCAAATTTTGCCAGAATAGTCTTTAGGATGTTAGTGAACTCCTATAAGAACTTCAGTTCATTTGGAGTTGATATGATTAGGTGAATGCAGATTTGAAGTTGCATTGTTCAAATGAATCCAGAAACAATTCAAGAGAATTTCCAAAACTTAGAAATTCAGTCCTGAGAAATTCTTAGCTCCAAAAATTCTAGAAAAAATAATGCAGGCCCCATGAACTATAATTGAAATTGTAGTTCACTAAGTTTGGCATGAACATGTGAGTTACTTCAGAATTAATTCTTTTTTCTTAATTACTTAGAGAATTATTCTGAACAAACCACTCAATGAAAAGTGCTAATTTTTGGTCCAGATGACTTTATTCTGACAATGAACTCACATGAAAATTGTCAACTCCATTGGAGCTCTGGGTCACCCTTATTCCGTTTAACCTCCTTAGGTGCTCAAAACATGAGTGGGGGAAATACTTAGCACTTGATCATGATGATTAACCCAAACCAAGACCTTAGAACCAGTGTGATTTTAAATTATTAAACAGAGTTCCAGTTTTTAAACTTGTCATTAGAACTTGTTAGAAAAATCTTTACAATTAAATCCATATGCATATTCATAACGTGTAGCATCTACATGAAGAATTTGAAGTCATCGGAGTGGAGATCGAGGAAGGAGGAAAGCGAGTGATCAAGCCTCAAGTGGTCTTCACTAACTGAACATCATATATATAAGTCACCTGAAAAACAAAGGCAAGCCCCAGTTTGCATCAAAACTTACAAGTTTTTATTTGTATTCACTTTATATGGTCTAGCATTTTGTTTATTGCATTAAGTCTAGATGGTATGAAACTCCAAATGCATGACCCAGAAAACCATGGAGTTTAATGTAGAGTAGGTTATCAATTGATTATAACTGCTGATCACAAGTTAACAAAAGTGGATTAAAAGAGGCATAACTCGAGTAGGCAGTTTCCTAGTCGTGAACCGAGATTAAGGGGGATCAATCGGAAGAGTTGGGAATTGATCCTCATTGTTGGGAATGGAGACCGGGCAGTGGATAGAAGGTTCAAGGACGTGGTCCTGTGAACCTAGTCTATGTCTGAGTCGATTAAGGCCCGTTCTTGTGTGCGGCCCTGTGGGACAAGTTTGAGTTGTGTACCGGATGCATACTAGCAATATGGGACCCAGGAAACCGATGTAACATGTTAACCTGGGTGTCGAGGCATACCCTACCGTCTGATGTAGATGCTGAAAGGATAGAGAAGTCGGCTCTACAAGGGTTTGCCATAGTGAGACTTAATCCCAGCCGGTGGGACCGGTTCGACATTTGGGTGTCATGTGAAAGGTTGCTGCGTACGACGTCAGTGATGGTTACTGTGTGCAACATAGAGTACGGGTGTACGTGTCGTTTCAGCCGGGTGTTTTTGATTGCAATCACCGTCGCTCGCGGAATGGACCGAGCATACTTGTTCTCTGCGTCGTGACGTAGTAATAGACTGGGAAAAAGTTAAGATGCTTTGTGAGTAATTCTCATAATGGAGATGAGGAAATGATCAACACCTTCACTAAATTTATTTTCCACCTT
Source organism: Neostapfia colusana (assembly GCA_030760725.1). Classification (NCBI taxonomy): domain Eukaryota; kingdom Viridiplantae; phylum Streptophyta; class Magnoliopsida; order Poales; family Poaceae; genus Neostapfia; species Neostapfia colusana. Next base: position 41,669,329 of record JASWHV010000002.1, on the reverse strand, counting down.
GGGCTAGTAGCGTCGAGGCAAAGAGTTTCTTGTTTGATTGTGGAGTCTCGATGTAAATTGCGCGAGGGCCATAAAAGTTGCTTAAAACTTGAAGTAAGGACTCTCCTTTAGCTCAAGTTCATCTTTTGTGCAAACTTCTATATTCAGCCCTCTATTTTCAGCATGTAGAGTTTCATGATTAGGGTGACGGTTAAGTCTTGCTGAGCTTCATGCTCACAGATACTGCATGAGTTGTTTTGCGGGTAATAACCCTACGCTGAATTGTATGGTTGTCCGATGAGACTCGGAACTTTCCGAGTGGTGAAATCATGGCAACCCCCGCCGCTGCTACTGTGATCGTGTTGCTAGTGAGAAGGGTCTACGGGCTGGACATCATATCTGTTGCTTAGCATAGATATGAGACTGAGTTGTATGAGTCTTCCGCTGTATATTATTTTGAGAAGTATTTGTAAAATTCACACTTCGTAAGCTTCCGCTTGATTTATGTAATATGATACTTTATTATGTGTGATGTTGGGTGCCGCATCTCACGGCTCCACCAAATGCGATTCCCGGGCGAGTGGCACGGTCCCATGATCGGGTCCGGGCCCTCATAAATGTGCATGAAAGGCTTCACAGAATTCCGTCCACACCACTTGATGGCCTTCCGGAATGGTGACAAGATGTTCAACCAACCAATTTCCGGCGGCTCCATGAAGTTGTTGCACGGCAAATACTGTCGTCTGAAATTCATCACACTGGAATACTCCAAATTTGGACTCCATGACACGAAGCCACTGATCTGCTTCTACAGGTTCAGTCGCTTCCATGAAAATTGGCAGTTGAGTCGCCAAAAAATCCAAATAAGCGTTCTGAGTTGGAACGACTTGTTGCGTGCGTTGGAGTATGCCTTGCTGTACCAAGGTTTGGAGTAACCTAGTGTTCTCTTGAGTTGCTTCTTGGACTAGCCTAGTGTTCTCCTGGTTAGACTCAACATCCCGAGTCATAAGATCCATCCATCCCGTGGATGGTGGTTCCGACAGTGGAATAGAATCATCACCGCCTTGGCGAGAACTTCCGGCCTTACTCGAAGAACGAGTATGAACCATACTGCAAAAATACATTTAGAGATGAGTTAAACATGAAGTCAGCAGTATGCGATGCTAAGAAAAACATGAATATGTTAAAACTTTATGAAAGCAGTAACAACATTCATGTTTACACAAATCCTTAAAGTAGGCATAACCAGTCCTCTTTTCTGTATAGAACAGACCTTTATGAACGAAATCCAAATTTTGATCCGGTTAACCGCATTTTCATAACTCAAGTTGAATACCAAAGTCAAAGTTAACTTAATATCATTCCAACGAGTATTTATGTTCATCCAGATCATCTCTGGATCAATAGTAACGATCCTTCAAAATTGACAGAATTCCTGGATAAAATTTGCCAGCATCTCCCCTGAATGTGGTTGTTTTTATCACAGTTGTATCTGAAAATACATTCAAATTCTGAACAAACTCTGAACTACGAAATTTTTGCCCAATTAATAAACTTTCCAACGGTTTATCATATGATCCTTAGGTATTTTTCTACAGAGAGTTATGGCTGAAATACAGAAATATCCAGAGAGGTTTTGCAGCTGTCCTGGTTCTAGAAAGTTTCCATTCAACAGGACATTCGACCAGTCTGGCTTATGATTTTGCTCTGGAGGTCTACATAGAACTTGTAGAGAACTTAAAAATATTTTCAGAACTGTATCATACACCTTCATTGGGTAAACCTACTCAGAGTTATGCTCTGTCAAAGTCCAGCAAGAATTCCTGCTAGAAACAGAGCACTCTGTTTTTGAAACTTTTGAAGCCTAGCAGTTCTCTTATTTGAATCTTAGTTCAAAATAAGAGCTCAGTAACTAATATTTATTTCAAGACTTCCATTTTTAGTTTAAAGTTAGTTCATGAGTCATTTCTTTATAGGGGAGAAGATTATTAAGTTTAGTACGATGTCAAAGCATCGTAAGAGAGATGTCGGTACTACGTGACCTCACCAAAAGAAAATCCTAACCGGATTACACCGGTGTATCGTATCCGTAGGTTGTACTAAGAACGGTCACTCGCAAATATGCTCTACTCGTACTACGGTTTTGTGGTCAAGTACCTGCATAAATCACACAATCATTAGGTTGGGCTGCATACCGAGCCCAGCTCCATACAGTTTCATACGCCCGTCTATCGTCAGTCACACGGGCGTTCTCAAGCCAAACATGCCTTGAGCTATGTGTTCATGTTACCAACCACGTGACGGGGTCTCCACCTACTTGCCCGCAGCACGCCGGGACTGGCGTTGCTCACATACTCCAAATGACATGAAGAGTCGTAGAGAACATATGAGCGGGTCGGGTTACCTGCCTCCCATGGGGCTCCACCCTTCAGTTTGTGCGCGCTGGTGGACAGCGCATACATGCACCCTCAAGACATAGAAAGTCCCAAGATGCATGATTTTCTGACATAATCAAGTAAGTTAGGTCGACACCTTCATAATATGCTAATATAGTAGTCCTTATGTGGGCCTAGTACCGTTTTCTCACCGTATCCTATGTTTTTTATCATAATGCGATCCTTATTCCGTGCGCTATTTCCAGTGCGGCTCTGATACCACGCTGCCGCGACCACCGCCTTCCGAGGGTCGCACGTGCTACCGGGAATCGCATTGGGTGGTGCCATGCGATGCGGCACCCAACAGCACACATATAAGGAACTCATATTACATAAAACAAATGCGGAAGCTTACAAGTCCAGTTGTAAATAATTTACATGAAAATAAACTACAGAGGAAGACTATATTCATCTCACGTTCATATTTAACTAAGCACCCGAGAAGACGTCCAACCCGCGGACTCTTCTCGCTAGCAACATGAAGACATACGGCAGCGGCCGGGGTCTCCATGTATTAAACGACTCAGATGTCTCCGAGTCTCACGGACAACCTCGTCATAAGCATCGATGTTAATCTACAAAACCACTCATATAGCTAGCGTGAGCACATAGGCTCAGCAACGTTGATCCGTCTCCTCTAAACAGGAAACTCTACATGCTCGAAGGATTGAATATGGTAGCTGAAATTTGGATAAAGGACTCGCCTACAGTTTATCCTTAACTTTCAGATTTTAAATCTATAAAATCCCCAAAAGTCTAGAAAGTGCCTCAACTAATTGCCACTTACAAAAATGAGGGGGAATTATAACGGTGTGAGTTCAAAGGGATGATTCAAATTTCCCAAAAACTTCCAAACATGGAGATCTAAATTCATAATTTGGGTGCACATAATTCAAATAATAACCCTGCCAAATTTCAGCTCATTTGGAGGGGGTTTACTATTTGTTTGGAATTAAAGAGAGAGAGAGAGGACACCAATTGTAATATCCCTAATTTCAGCAAGCCTAGCTTCTTATTGGAATTTCATCCACATTTACGGTTTTGAAATTTGAAACCTGGCTACATAAAATAAAGGAAGGGCTACAAAAGAAAACTAGCTAAAAAGGAAATAAACCCGACATTTCAAACGGGAGCACAAGCGAGAGTTAACGCCATGGATACCAAATTCAAATTTTCGGAATTTGCTGCAACTTTTGAATTTGAATTGTGGAGCCACGGTTGTTCGGAGGGGGAGACCTCGGTGGGACATGCAGGTCAGTGAGCCAGAGACACAAGGAAGTTTTCTTTCTCTGTGAGAGTGGCACAGAGGGGAGAAGGAGCTCCAGCGAGCTGCCTGCACGCTTGCTCCCCGAGGCGCTTCCTTTCTTTGCCCTCGGATGCTCACTAAAGATCAGTGGGTGCACAAATCAATTGGTTCTTCTCTGCCTCACACGATCAGCTTCTCCACTCTTCTCTCTCGTGCACTTAGCCAAAGGAAAAAATGTGCCCGCGCCTCAGTTGTGCATCGCGATCACCTCGCCGTGGGTGTGATGCCAAGCTGAGCTGTCAAACAGCAGCGCCGGTGCCTCCTCGACATTTTCCAACCATCTTCAGCTCGTACCCAACTTTCCCCCGCCGCAACCGAGCCGTTATTCTCTGGGAAAACAGAGCAACATCGCGCCATCTCGATTCCAAATCGCCCGGCCGTTCCCGTGCCCCTCCGGCTCTTGAAAAGCGACTTAAAGGTGCACCATGACGTCTATATCATCATACCAGACCACCCTTGCTCTTCACCATTGCCGGCTAGCCAGAATTTGGATTTTACCGCCGGAGTACGTGAAGAATCGAAGCTAGACAATTTTTGAAATTCGCTCAAATCGCTTGATCATCCGTTCTAGAATTCAAAGCATAGCATCCTCGGACCCTACTGCCCTCCCACGCCGAAGCACGAAGCAAACTGCCCCTCCTCCACCCCGGGCGACGAGAAATCACCGCCGGCGGCTAAAACCGTTGTGGTCCATGGTGGCAACTAGTTTTCCGCCGTTTGCTGCGAGGGTTGAGCTCCGTTTCCATGTTCTACGACCTCTAGGGGTGCTGTACGGAAGCTTGGGCTGTTGAAATCGGCTTGGGACATGCCGGAACGCGTCAATGCCGCGCCGCCGAGCGCCACCATCGGTGCTGATCCATTTCTGGCCGTTTTCAAGCGGGGAGACCTTGCCCGGAAGCTGCGCCACGTTCCAAGGGTCGTCTAGGGCAAAACTGGAGCAAAAACGGTGGAGAAATGAGGGAAAACGGGCACACCATTCCTCTGTCCGTTGTGCACCCGCGGGCTCTGTCCGAGGTTGAAGAAAGAACTGACCCGTGGGCCCCATGTTTGAATTGCTCTGTGTAAAATAAAAACAGAGAGTTGTGCAAACTTGGAAAGTCCATAACTCGGGGTAGAAAACTCCAAAATTAGTGAGACAAATTTTGTTGGAATCCTTATGAAGAGTAATTTAAGAAACAAAGTGCTAGCTATGAAAATGCATAGGAATTTCTGTAGAATTCTTTTTAGTTATTCCATTAGGGATTAATTCCAGGAATATGGCTGGATGAAATATTCACATTTTTGGTCAGAAGCTCTTTCTCCTAGTTTCTGTGCTCCAGTAAAAATATTAGGATTTTTGGAGATGATTAAGGTGGCTTAATCAGTAGGTTTTCTCAGGGTTGTTTAAATGGGCTGAAAAATCACAGAATCTAATTCCAGTAAAATAGAATTGCATTTCAATCCTCCATTCTGGCCAGCAGAAGACTTAGAAAAATTTGAAATTTTTTTCCTAGGAATCTTAGGTCCAGGCCTATTAGGATATCAAATTTCTCCATATGACCAAGTATAATTAAATTCCTCTAAATCATTGAAGGTTAAAGGTTCCAAGAATTTTTGTGGCCACCTCCTTCATCAAAAGTTTCTGAAAATTTTAACATAGTCCTATCGTGATTTTAGAAAGCCTCTGTAAAAATTTCAACCATAGAATTCTCTGTCTTCTTAGGTTTTGTTTCTGAAGTTTGCTTATGGCACATTATTTCATAATGTGACGCATTTCTTTGATTGATCATTTCAGTAGCGATACATTACGCGAAGACTTCAGAGGCCGCTAACTTGCTCCTGTTGACAGAAACTTTAGTCGGGATCAACACTAAGGCAAGCCCCGGGTTGCATCAAAATTTATAAGCTTCTATTTGTATTCACTTTATAATGTCTAGCATTTTGATTGTTGCACTAAGTCTAGTTTGTATGACACTCCACAAGCATGACCAATAAACCACTGGAGTTCGATGTAGAGTAGATTTTTACTTAATTATAAATTCTGTTATCAAGTTAACAAAACTGGATTAAAAGAGGCATAACTCGAGTAGGCCGTTTCCTACTCGTGAACCGGGATTAAGGGGGGTCAATCGGAATAGTTGGGAATTGATCCTCTTAGTTGGGTATGGAGACTGGACAGTATGGATGGAAGGCTCAAGGACGTGGTCATGTGAACCTAGTCTCTGTCTGAGTCAATTAAGGCCCGTTCTCGTGTGCGGCCCCGCTGGACAAGTTTGAGTTGTCTACCGGATGCATACTAGCTATTATGGGACCTAGGAAATCGGTGTAACATGTTAACCTGGGTGTCGAGGCAATCCCCACCATCTTATGCAGATGCTGAAAGGAGAGAGAAGTCGGCTCTACGAGGGTTTGCCGTAGTGAGACTTACTCCAAGTCGGTGGGACCGATTCGATATTTGGGTGTCGTGTGAAAGGTTGCCACATACGATGTTGAGGGGATTGGTTGAGCACCAGTCTCGGACGGGCATATGTGTCGTATCAGCCGGTTGCTTTTGATTTGAATCACCATCGCTCGCGGTAGTGAGCATACTTGTGCACTGAGTCGTGACGTAGTAAGAAACTGGGGGAAAGGTAATATGCTTCGTGAGTAATCCTCATATTGGATACAAGGGATGATCAACACCTTCACTAAATTTACTTTCGACCTTGGGCTAGTGGCGTCGAGACAAAGTATTTCTTGTTTGATTGTGGAGTCTCGGTGTTGATGGCGGAAGAAATGCATGGGTCTAGGGTAGCTCACTAAATTTACCTTCTCCTCGGCAAGTGGCATCGAGATGAAGCGTTTCTTGTTTGATTGTGGAGTCTCGATGTAAATTGTGTGAGGGTTTATAAAAGTTGCTTAAAACTTGAAGTAAGGACTCTCCATTAGCTCAAGTTCATCGTTTATGCAAACTTCTCTATTCAGCCCTCTATTTTCAGCATTTAGAGTTCCATGTGTAGGTTTTCGGTTAAGTCTTGCTGAGAATAAGCTCACAGTTTGTTGATCCATTGTTTTGCAGGTAACGTTGCATAAGGCAATGTTAGGGAGGAAGGGATATCCGGGTGGGGCAGCACCCAATGAGGGGTTTGAGTCTCACGTTGGAACCCTGCACGCCGCCGGGTTTTTGATGTGGGGCTAGTGTGAAGCATCCGCGGGCAGGTTGGCTTCATTTTGCTTAGCGTAGGCTATAGACCGTGAGTGTATTCTAATCTTGCGCTGCAATGTACACTTGTACATTATTTGTAAAAATGTGACAATAATATGTATTAAAGACATATATTTTTGTGTATGTGTGTTTTTCGGATGTGTGCTGTTGGGTGCCGCATCGCACGGCACCACTCAATGCAATTTCTGGACTGTCGGGACGGGGTCCCCACAGGCATGGTAACAGAGCCGCATTGGAAATAGTGCACCTGAAAAGACACGTATTTTCAAAAACTTAAGAGTCTATGAGTGAGGAATCGGTACTAGGCCCACATGAGGTTTATTATTAGCGTATGTGATGTAAGGTGGCTAACTAACATACTTGTTACTATTTTCTGTAACGACGCATCGCTGACCAGGTAAGAGGTAAGATATGCCACCGAAAGAGGATCAATTTCGGTTAGCTCCCCTGATGAGGAAAGTGACTCAGGGTAAAGGTCTCACAGTTTGGTGTGAGACGTCAATATGATACTCTTGAACTCTTCATGTTCCTGAGTTCATATGAAAAGCTGGTCCCTGGCATGCATTAGGCAATAAAGTGGAAACCCCATCATGTGGTCGGTAACGCGATAGTGTGTTCTTCTAGAAGTAGCCTAGGAGGACATACGCCCTGAGCTTCGGCCTAGACCACCGAGTTTCTGCCTCTGTTCCCGTGATCAACGACGACCGCCGCGACTTAGTTCAAGAACGGTGATCAGTCTCACGTGGGCAGTGCACCACAGCCACTTCCACGGCCGAGCAATGGTGGCAAAAGGAGCACACGGACTCCACGCTGCTTCCACCTGAAGCTCAAGCCACGTCGTGAGCTCTCGCCGGCGAATTCCGAGATTTTGCTCCGGCGGCCTCAACCCGAGCTTCCGGTACGGTTCCTTAAAATTCTCTCTCTCTACTCCTCCTTAAGTCATCAAACTTTGCACGTGTATGCTGGATTAGCCGGCGATCAATTATCCTTTAGCATCCATCGCATGAAAACGCCTCGGAGTGGCGGAATTCAAGCTCTACTAAGGGTGTTCGCCGTGGACCCATTCGTTCGCACGGTGAAACCATACTTGCGGCCAGTCCCGAGCTACTCAGGGGTTGTGCTAATCTTCCTAGAGCTGCGCTGGTGGTGTAGAGCCCATCGGTGCAAGTGTTGGCGGGCTAAAGACCTCGGGCGACGGCGCCGAACCACAACAAAAGCCTCCGCAGGTCGCCGAGCTAGTTCCGGCCACCGGCAGCCCAAGAAAAGCCCACCATCGTGTTCCTCGGTGCCCTAAACCCTCTGGCGGCATGTCTCGAGCTGGGCGGCGGCCGGAAGCGCCGGTCCGGCGAGCAGCCGTCTGCTCCAGCGAGGGGGGAGCGCGCGGGCGCGAGAAAGAGGGCGGGAGGAAGAAGAAAACATGGGGCCCGGCTGTCAGCGGCTTATATTTTAAATCGGGATCGGGCTGCGGCTCGGATCTGGTGTGCTGGCACGCAAAATACTCCGTAGACCCCGGTGTGCCGACATCTCAGCATACAACACGTGTCCCCGTGGCCCACCAGCAGATTTAAACTTTTCCCCGATTTTCAGATTTCATTCAAACTTCAAATCCTCATAACTTGGGCTAGGAAACTCCAAATTGAGTGAACCAAATTTTGTTGGATTCAGCTCTCTGAGTACTTTTCATAAAATCAAGTTTCACTTCATGAAAATCCTTATTTCTCCTGAATTAATTCCTCAAAGTTTAAACTGTTTGGAATTTTAACTGGAGAATCCTTTGGAGGAAAATTCTGAAATTTTGCTAGGATGTTCGCCAAATATCCCTGAACTACCATAACAATTTCAGCTCCACTTGAGCTCATTTGGTCCACCTAATGGTGTGATTAGTGAAACTGTTCCAGAGAAAATAGAAAATGTTCAGAAACATTTTCAGAATTTTCCCTGAAATTGTTTAGCTCATATCTTTAGCTAGGGACCTTCAAATTAAGTGAGACCAACTCCATTAGAACCATCTGAAAATATAGTTTTCATAAAGTCATGGATTGCTCCATGAAAATCCCTAGAATACCCTAAGAGCTCCAATTAAGGTCAAGGACATAATTATTTGTGGGGAGCTCAAATGAGCTTTGCTGCAACTAAAACTTGACCATGTCTCTGTTTAGGTGGTAACCAAGCCACAATAAAAATTTCAGCATCATTGAGTCTGTCTAGTGAGACTTAGAAGGTTCACAAGTTTAAAACTCAATTCAAATGCATTTAATTAATACATGTACTTCTTATATCATGTAGTCGCTAAGGTCGAGGAGGAACCCAAAGTCCTATACTTCGTTACTCCGGAGGAGCAGCTAGCCTACGATCAAGAGCAGCAAGGCAAGCTGCGGTTTGCATTAATCTTTTTACAAAATTTTTATTGTTTTGAGCACTTACTTGAGTATTATGATTCCTTAAATTAGAGTCTTGTTTGGAAACCCAATTGCATAGCCAAGAAAAGCATGGGCTGGGACTAGGATTGAAAACCCCGTTAGCTATTGCAATGCGAAGATTATGTAGGATACGGTACAAGTCGAGTAGTTGGAACTACTCGCGAGCATAGGCTAGAGGCACTCGACTCGGGTAGAGATAGCACATGATACACATGGCAAGAAAAATGAGACCGAGCGGAGAGTAAGGGCAGCAGGACTTTGGAGCCTGTGTGCTATAGCTCCGCTTGTGTTGATTGAGGACCGAGCCGTGTGCAGGCCTGTTGAACAAGCTAGAACAGTACCGAAGACCTACCGGCTATATGGGAACTGGGAAACCGATGTAACTCGGGTAGCTGAGTGTTGAGGCATAGCTGGTCGTTCAGAGGGTAGGTTGAGAGCTCGAGGTGTAAATCGGCTGTCGGCACTGAGATGCGCGTGCAGAGACCTCTTGCTCGGGACGATTGGACCGGTTCAACATTTGGCTGACGGGTGAAAGGTGGTTGCGTACGGCGTCCGTGATGGTTGCTGTAGGCGACATCGAGTACGGGCGTACGTGACGGGTTATTCGGGTAACCCTGCAGGTGTAAATCGATTATAATCGTCGTCCCTCGCGGTCAGTGAGTACCATTTGTTCACTGCACGGTGACGTAAAAAGAACAGGCTAGTTACATGTTAAAAAAATGTTGCTGATTGAAAGATGGACTTTGATTGTTAATGATTTGTTGTAGTTTAGAGCTAACTAAAGTTCTTTTCAACTTTGCGCAAAGTACATGAGAGAAATGCGTTTCTTGTTTGATTGCGGCCCTCTCATGTGCCTTAGCGTAAGGTTCTCCACAACCTACTGCTAAAACATGAAAGTAAGGTCACACTAATTAGGCGAGTCCTTGCAACTTATATTGCCTCATGTAACCTGTCACCCTCCATGTAGAAGTTTCATGTTTAGGAGAGACGGGTCAGTCTTGCTGAGCCTTCGTGCTCACTGCTTCTATTTGAAGCTTTTGCACGGTTCTATGAGGAAGGGACTCACGAAGAGGAGGCGGAACCCCAGGAGGGGAATCCTGTCGAGTGGGAGTCGTGCACGCCGCCGTGTTAGTGTGCGTGCGTTCTAGCAAGGACACGTTCACGGGCTGAACGTGAACTTGATGCGTAGTCTACGCCCGTGAGTGTAGACTGGACCTATTTTGATGTAAAAATATTCATAAACCACTTTATGTAATAAAAGTTTTGCTTCCGCTTTGTACCTTTAATGTGTGTTATTTGGTGCTGTGCAACGCAGCACCCCTCAGCGTGATCCTGGCTCGACAAGACCGTGGGGTCGTGTCAGCCCAGCCCCTGCTAGCCGCGCCGCCTGGAGCCCCTGCTCGCCACGCTTCGAGCTCCTGCTCGCCGCGCCGCCCAGCCCCTGCTCGCCGTGCCGCCTCCCGACGCCGTGGGCGCCATGACCCGACACCGTGTGTATGTGTGTATGTGTGACCTGAGACCGTGTGTATGTGTGACCCGACACCGTGTTTATGTGTCAATTAGTTGTTTAAGTACTTGAATTAGTTGATTACATGTTTAATTTGATCTTAGTTGATTAATTGTTTAATTAGTATTGCAATTGATTTTTGTTGAATTAATACTTTGATTGATTGCGTGATTAGTTACTATATGTAAATAAATGGGTTTCGGCCCGGTCCGGCCTGACACGACCTATTTAGGGTCTGTCACGGCCCATTTAGTGGTAATGTATCAGTCGAGACAAGAACGGAGGACGGCAAGCTCCCGCGCATGGACGGCGGGCCCTGACGGGGCGGTTTCATCTTTGACCCACTTACGACGGGGCATTACGTACGACGGCTAACCCTAAAGGCGTCGTAATAAAATGGCAGGCCCCAGCGGGTGTCACACCCGGTTTCTCCGAAGAACAACCGAGTGAATATCACATGTACGCCAGGATCATTTTCTCATACATGTGATGACAAATAGTGAAGCATCATTTATTACGAGCCAGGTGTCGAATATAAATAAGTCTTACATAGCAAATGTCTCGATTGACAATAATAAGTTCATAACAAGTATATAAACTAGCAGCGGAATATTATTCTTGAGGGCTCCATCACAGGTGTTGCCCGGGGGTCTCCATGAACCTAGAAACCTTCTTCGGGTCCAAAGTCTTGGTCATTATACACCACCTCATTATCTTGACCTGAGCATCAATATAGACCAACAAATATGCAAGGTTGAGTACCAATGGTACTCAGCAAGTGTGGGAAAATTATATCATGCATGGCTAGAACAAGGAGAGGTTGAACTCATGGTTAAAGCACTACGCAATTAATACCTATCACCTTAGCTTATTAAGCACCTACATTACTACATAGGTGAAATGGTCCCAATCTCCCATCCCATCATCATAATCAAATAACCATAACTTCATTTCCAATGCTAAGCTCCCCGCTTAACATCCACAACTTCCAAAACCATCAATCCTCTAATCATGAATAAGTCCAAGCCGCTCTTGACCGTGAGCACGGCTGTCATGACAGTTTTGACTCTGAAGAGTTTGTACCACTGTACCCACATGTAGTGATTTCATCCCCCGTTGCCGGGTGGACTAAAAGAACCTCCATTATGCCAGTGGCTACGAACCACATTCACACTTCCCAGGTGTGTAGCCAGGAGATCACTACGAAGCCTTTACAAAGGGATTCCCGACGAGCGTGGGCCCACTGAGGTTTCACCCCTAACATCATACAAGAGGCTCCAACCCCGCTGCAGTGGCCCCCTCTTGAGCCTTGCGGTTCATATGGTAGTCCAGCTGACACCTATTCCCCGCACCATCCAACACACCCGTACTATGCCGGGGATACACCTAATTAATTGGCCAAGCTGCCCCATCTCAGCATGTGGTTGGTACGGTAAAGCCAGGTTACATGCTCCATAAACCGGTCCTTAGGATCCAGGCAAGTACTAAACACAAACCCGAGTCTCGTGCACCCAGCACACAACCAAAACATCCAACTTGCCTTGATCCCTACCTCTACATAACTCACAATATCTCATTCAAGAGTATGGTAAAATAAACTGATGATCTCATATCCCAAATATCCCATTCTAAGCATGGCTAAGCATATGCATAATAATAAATGACATGATAAAATAAATCCCATCCCAAGCTACAAGGAAACAAGGTAATGCAATTCTAGGGAAACTTCCTAACATGGGTTTCATATTTCATTTGACAATGCAAATAATTCTATCTACACATCCTAGCATAGGATCAAAGTGGTCAAGGACACTTGCCTCCTTCCTGCTGCTCTTGGAAATGGTAGTCCTGATCTTGGAAAGGAATAACTTGCTCTTGAGCAGGTTCTACAACATACCATCACAAATAGCAAAAGAAAAACAACAATCCATAAGACATAGTTCACACTTCCACTTCATACAAACCACACATTCACATTTATGAAAGTCATTCACCATTATATGTGTTGTGGTTACTCTATGTGTGTTGATTTGTGTCTTGCATACACTTTTAATCATATGTATATAATTCCTACTTTTGTATTCACATTTATGCTTGCATACTATATATATGAGTTTCCAATTTAAATAAATTCCTTATATTCAATTACTACACCTTTTGGCTACCAAGTATGCATGAAAGGTATTTTCCTTCTCCATATGTGTCTTCATAATTTCTACCAACCCTAAACTGAATCCTTTGGATTTTAGAACTCCATTTATCATTTACTAGTTGCTATATTTTCAGATTTATTTCCTATGCCTAAATGTGAACTTTATTATGAAAATAACAAGACACATCATTTAAACAGAATAGGTTCTGATCTAAAATATTTACTAATATATTTTTGACCTTTTCCTCTGATGTAGACTATTTTACAATTATTTTCCATATTTTCCAGAACTATTGTTTACTTAAAAATGTGTCCCTAAATGTGAATAATAAATTAAACAGATTCATTTCAGCCCAAAAAATATTTTTATCTCACTCCAAAGTTTTCTAAATACTGAAAAAGTTTTTAATTTAATTTTGACAATATGTTTGTCCCACTTTTTAATTTTTAAAAACTAGCCCCATATTCAATTTCCTAAATTAAATACTAAACAGGGTTAAAAAGGTAAACTCACCCCACTACAGGGTCTATAATATTATTTTCAGAATTTCCAGGGGTCTAGCTACACTTATCAGAGGAGTTTTTCCTAATTTTTATTACATCTAGGGGCTCAAACTGATTTTTAAATGAATTTACATGATTTTCTGAAGTTCCCGGGGCTAGATCAGAAGTTTCCGGGGCTAGCTCTTATTTCCTGAGTACCCCAGGGGGTAGCACGTAAGATTTCCAGTCTTTATAACGCGGGGCTGACGTGGACCGTCCGATTTTAAACCGACGGCCGAGATTATAACATCGAACCGGTACGCGGGGATTTAAACCCTACCGTGCGATTTAAAATAAACGGCGCACAAGCGGCCACGTCGCTCTGATCGAGCGCGGGCGGCGCTGCCGGCGGCGCACGGCAGCGGGAAGCGGCGATCTCGCCGGAGACTTTCGGATCTTCGAGAATTCTTCCTAGAACTGTGATCTTATGGCATAGATCGGTGGAGGAGAGGTCGGGGATCTCACCTCGGGGGTTTTCTTGAGCTCGGAGGTCCTGGAAGATGATCGGCGACGAGGTCCGAGGTGAATTCACGGCGAGGCTCGTCGGCGCTGTGTTTACACCTCAAGTTACCGAGTTTTCTGCACCTGCAAGGTTCCCCGGAGGCGGTGGATCAAGACCAGTGAGTTAGATCAGAATTTCCGAGCGTAGATCGGCCAGAATTCGCCGGAGAAGTCTCGATTCTCACCGGAGGAAAATCGGCGGATCGCGTGGGAAAAACAGAATGAGGTCGGGGTTTTTATAGACGGGGGAGGGCGGCTGGGTGGTTTAGATCGAGTTTGCGTCGCCCCCGAACAGAATTTGGCTGGAATACGCGAGAATTCCCGATCGGTTTCGATTCGGGTGAGAGAGTCCGGCGCTGGTGCGAGGTAGACGATGATCTGGTGGGCCCCGCCTGTCAGTGGGGGAAAGCGGCGCACGTGGCTGCGGGCTGCCACGGGCGCTGGTTGGGCCGGCTGGTGGGTTTCGGCCCACTGGCCGGTTTTTTTTTCTATTTTCTCTTTTTCTTTTTCTATTTCTTTTCTGATTTGAGTTTAATTTGAATTCCAGTTTGAATTTGAATTTTTGCAAAACATGCAACACGTCCAAAAATTTTTAAATTCCCCTCTTAACATGATTTAGGGTCTTAACAATATTTTTGGGGTGTTACAGCTCTACCCCCCTTAAAAGAAATCTCGTCCTCGAGATTGGTGTTTCTAAGAAAACAATTCCTGAAATTGTGCCTTGAGCTCATCTTCCCGCTCCCAGGTGGCTTCCTCTTCTGAGTGATGCTTCCACTGCACTTTGCACATCCGGATTCTTTTATTTCTGGTGAGGCGTTCCATTGTCTCCAAAATCTTGTATGGTTGCTCGGCATAAGACAAATCCTCAGCTACATCCACTTCATTCATGGGTAACACCTCTTCAGGCGTTCTCAGGCATTTCTTGAGTTGTGACACATGGAACACATCGTGCACATCCAATAGACGAGCCGGTAACTCTAGTTGATACGCCACTTCGCCTTTCCTTTCCAGAACTTGAAAGGGTCCGATGTATCGAGGTGACAACTTTCCTTTCACCTTGAACCGACGAAGTCCTCTTATAGGGGACACCTTGAGGTAAAGATAGTCCCCCACATTGAAAACGAGCTCTCTTCTTCGTACATCGGCATAGCTCTTTTGGCATGTCTGTGCTATCCTCAAGTTATTGCGAATTTCCCACACCTTCGCCTCAGCTTCTTGTAGTACTTCTGGACAAAACACTTTACTTTCCCCTGTTTGGTTCCAAAATAGGGGAGTTCTGCACTTCTTCCCGTACAAAGCTTCAAACGGTGACATCTTCATACTAGCTTGATAGCTGTTGTTATAGGAAAACTCCGCATAAGGTAAGTTCTTATCCCAACTCCGATTGTTTTTGAGTGCACATGCCCTCAGCATATCTTCAAGGATCTGATTGGTTCTCTCCGTCTGCCCGTCGGTTTGGGGATGATAGGCAGAACTAAAGTTCAGATGGGTTCCCATGGTTTTGTGCAACTTCTGCCAGAACCTTGAGGTGAACTGTGTCCCTCGATCCGACACAATCTTCTTTTGCACTCCATGGTAACACACGATCCTTGACATGTACAACTCTGCCAATTTGGATCCGCTGTAGCTTTCCTTCACGGGGATGAAGTGAGCTACCTTGGTTAGCCTATCAATGATGACCCATATCGAATCATATCCTGATTGGGTCCTAGGCAATCCCACGACGAAATCCATGCTGATTTCTTCCCATATCCATTCAGGCACTTTGAGTGGTTGCAATAATCCCGCGGGTCGTTGATGTTCTGCTTTCACCAACTGACATGTGTCACATAGAGCAACATGTTCCGCGACATCTCGCTTCATGCCATACCACCAATACCTGCTCTTGAGGTCCTGGTACATTTTCGTACTCCCAGGATGAATGGAATAGTCGGAATCATGAGCCTCCTTCAAAATCAATTCGCGGATCTTCTTTACTTATGGCACACAAATTCTTTTCCCGTGCCACACTGTTCCTTGTTCATCCTCTCTGAAACCAGGGGCTTTATTTTCCTTGATGAGTTGCCTGATTTCTTGTATCTTCTCATCATTCTTTTGACCCTCGCGTATGTCTCGCTCTAGTGTGGAGTCCACTTCCATGCCGATGGCTTCACCACTATTTACTAGGCATAGATTGAGCCTCATAACCTCGTCCTTCAATTCTGCAGGCATGTCCTTCAAGCTCAACTTATTGACCTGCACTTTCCGACTCAAAGCATCGGCCACGACGTTTGCTTTCCTGGGATGATAGTTGATGCCCACATCAAAGTCATTGATTAGCTCTAACCATCTCCTTTGTCTGAGGTTGAGATCTGGCTGTGTGAAAATGTACTTCAAACTCTTATGATCCGTATATATCTCGGTCCTCTTCCCCATCAAACAGTGCCGCCAAATTTTCAACGCGTGTACCACTGCGGCTAGTTCTAAGTCATGTGTAGGATAGTTTTTCTCGTGCTTCCGAAGCTGCCGCGATGCATATGCCACGACATGCCCTTCTTGCATGAGAACACATCCCAACCCATTTCCAGAGGCATCGCAGTACACTGTGAAATTCTTCTGCATATCTGGCATAACCAACACAGGGGCTGTTGTCAATCTCTTCTTTAGCTTCTGAAAACTCGTCTCGCACTATGGCGTCCAGGTGAATGTGATTCCCTTCTCCCACAGTTTGGTGAGAGGTCTCGAGATCTTAGAGAATCCTTCAATAAACCGTCGATAGTATCCAGCCAATCCCAAAAAGCTTCGAACTTCCCCGACATTTTCAGGGGTCTTCCACTTCTGTATATCCTTGATTTTGGCGGGATCTACGGAGATTCCTCCCTCCGAGATTATATGTCCTAAGAAGGGAACTCTCTTCAGCCAAAACTCACACTTGCTCAATTTGGAAGTTGGTGTTGTCTTAGCCTCTGCAACACCAACCTTAGATGTTTCTCATGTTCTTCTTCATCTTTAGAGAAGACGAGAATGTCATCTATGAAAACCACCACAAATTTGTCCAGATATTCCATGAATACCTTGTTCATGAGATACATGAAGTATGCCGGGGCATTAGTCAGCCCGAAAGGCATGACGGTGTATTCATACAGTCCATACCGAGATACAAAAGCTGTCTTGGGAATATCAGATTGCCTTATCTTGAGTTGGTGGTAGCCCGACCTGAGATCAATTTTCGAGAACACACAAGCGCCTCTCAACTGATCAAACAAGTCTTCAATGCGGGGTAATGGGTACTTGTTCTTGATGGTTACCTCATTCAAAGCACGGTAATCCACACATAACCTTTGGGTTCCGTCCTTCTTGGGCACAAATATCACCGGAGCTCCCCATGGTGAGGAACTAGGACGAATATACCCCTTCTCCGTCAATTCTCTTAAATGATCCTTGAGTTCTTCCAGCTTCTTGGAGTCCATCCGATCAGGTCTTTTGTAAATCGGGGCTGTTCCAGGTACTAGCTCAATTGCAAATTCCACTTCACGATCGGGAGGCATACCTGACAACTCTTCCGGAAAAACATCTGGATATTCCTTGATGGTCCTGATTTCCTCAACTTTCACCTCAACTTGATTTAATTTAATGTCCCTCCTAGGCTCGTGTATTGTTATGAACTTTACTCTTGTGCCACTAGGGTGAGTTAGTTCCACCGTTCTGGTCGAACAATGGATGATTCCTTTATGTTTGGTCAACCAATCCATACCCAAAATAATATCTATCCCTTGTGAATCTATCACTATGAGGTTAGCAGTAAATACTACCCCATTAATGTGTAGGTTCACTTTGGGACACACTTGTATTGTCCTTACTTCTCCACCTGGAGAGTTTACGGCTAGCATATGGTTCATTTGTGTTGTTGCTAGGTCATACTTCTTAACAAACCCTTGAGCAATGAACGAATGGGTAGCACCAAAATCAAACAGCAGGGTTGCAAGGTGTAAATTGGCAGGAAACTTACCAACTACCACGTCGGGTGCCTCTTGCGCTTCCTCCATAGTGACGTGGTTCACCCGTCCTCGCATCACATTCTGATGTTGTGGCTGTGCGGGCTTCTTCTTTGGGCATTTATGGGCGTAGTGCCCCACTTCACGGCAGCTAAAACATTGCACCCCAACCTTAGGTGCCTGGCCTTTGCTGTCTTGGGGTTGGTTTGGGGGTCCCTGTACTGCTGGTCGAGGTGGATATGCGGGGCGAGGCTGCTGACGTTGTGGCTGCGCTGGTGCTACTGGAGGCCTGTAGTTCGGGTTGTACCCTCTTGGTGCTGAGTCGGGTACCGCAGCACGGTTCGTCTGCCCTTCAGGTGCCTGCATCAGACGTGGGCGGGTGTTGCTCCCTGAGGCTTGATGTGACCACCCGGCCTTCCTCTTATTCTCATTTTCCAAGGCCTTTAGCTTCCTTTCTACCACAAACGCTCTGTCCACCATCTTTTGGAAGCTTTCATACTCATTTGAGGACATTGCACACTGCATTTCTGCGGTAAGTCCTTCCACGAAACAATCTTGTTTCTGCTCATCAGTCTCTATGTCCCGTGGGGCATAACGGGATAGTTGAGTAAATTTAGTGAGGTATTCCCTCACCGTCATGTTTCCCTGCTGCAGTCCCAAAAACTCCTTCCTCTTGTTTTTGAGTTCACCTCTTGGGATGTAATGGTTGCGGAAGCTACGCTTGAACTCTTCCCAAGTGATGTTCTCAGGGTCATGATGGGCGGCCACGTAGGCGGTCCACCAATCAGCAGCAGGTCCATGCAATTGATGAGAGGCAAACAGCACCCTCTCATACCCTTGGCACTGTATGATCCTCATCTTACTTTCAATGGTCTTCAGCCAATCATCTGCCTCAGAGGTTCAGCAGCACTTGCAAACTTTGGAGGTTGAGTTCCTAGAAACTCACTCAACCTTGGTTGGCGTGGTGCAGCTTGTGGAGGTGGAACTTGATGCAAGTTGGCCACCACTTGAGTCAAGTTCTGGATGAGATGATTTTGATTCTCCAGCATTTGGTGGAGGGGATCAACTCCTTCACGGTGACCACCCCGGTCCTGGCCTCCAGAAAGATGAGGGTTGCATGCCTCATCGTTGTTGTTGGCGGGGTTGGCAGCACGTCCTTTTCCTCTTCCGGCCATCTGGCAGAATCAACCAATGTTAATTTGAAAGCATTTAGTATCATCTTACTACTTTCATTTGTTTGTACTTTTGAAGTGTTGAGGCTTTGTTATACTTTTCTGAGGGTTATTTCTCACACAACAATAGATGCAATATTATTTCATGTGGGTTCACTCACCAAAGCAAAACAATCTAAAGACGAGGCTGTGGACAATTGCTCATGGCTTCCACAACTCACGTCACACACCAAGCATTAACACACCATTAACTTAATGTAATGACTCGACTATTCGACATCTTGCTAACTAAGGGAAAGACTCTACACTACTCGTTTTCTTGTGCTGGCTCCTCGGGATCTTCCTCATCATTTCGGCTTCCTTCCGACTCTGCTTTGGGTGGGGAGGCTGCTGGTGGAGAAGTGCGACGACGCCTGATCGCCCGGCGATCTGGGGAGTCAGGAGTCCATGTATCATTCGCGGTGACACACAGTTCATTCCCATCTCCTCTTTCTCTCGCCCTTAAGCAGGCTCGCAGTAACGCCTCCGTTTCCTTCAGGGTGTCCCGGACATCCTGAAGCTCTTGTTGACACTCCTGCAGTCGAGTGCTGAGCATAGAAGCATCCTCCAGGCACAAGTCCATGTGCTCATGAGAAGTCCCTTGCTGCACCGGCGTGTACTTGTATTCCGTGGTACCACTCTCACGCTGGAGGACATACATGTACTCAGTTTTGTCCAAGTGGCGACGATAGATGTGACTCTAGCAGGTGATGGCCTCCCAGGTGACATCTTTCTCCGCATCGACCTGTGTCACTCTACAAGCTGGAGAGTGGTGAATCTTAAGCAGCTGATTTTCGTGTATAATCCTCATCTCTGAACTCCATTCTTCCCTCTTCTCACGGATGGTCCTGGTGGAGTTATAGGGGATGATTAGCTTGCCCGTGTTGCTGGCGGCTTCGAGCATACGCCGAAAACGGCGCAATAAGCCTTCTACTGCCAATCCATAGGAAAGGTACGTCACCGGACGGCTCTCCTCTCTCTCGACAAGGGCAACTACGGGAACTCTCCCTCCTGTGGACTTGCGAGCGGTGCGAATCATGCGAACCATCTAAAACAAAAAGAATTTAAAATTAGGTTAGATAAACTCTCAAACAAAAATCCTATTTTGAATGAAAGTTGGGGTAAGATGAAGAAAGTGACTCATTAAATAACACTTTTCAACACACACCTTGAAAAAAATAGTTTTTAAGAGAATAGGGCCCTTAAATACGTCCATTTCTACCTAGGTCCACGTTCCTACGGGCAACCTTGGCTCTGATACCACTTCTGTCACACCCGGTTTCTCCGAAGAACAACCGAGTGAATATCACATGTATGCCAGGATCATTTTCTCATACATGTGATGAAAAATAGTGAAGAATCATTTATTACAAGCCAGGTGTCGAATATAAATAAGTCTTACATAGCAAATGTCTCGATTGACAATAATAAGTTCATCACAAGTAAATAAACTAGCAGCGGAATATTATTCTTGAGGGCTCCATCACAGGTGTTGCCCGGGGGTCTCCATGAACCTAAAAACCTTCTTCGGGTCCAAAGTCTTGGTCATTATACACCACCTCATTATCTTGACCTGAGCATCAATATAGATCAACAAATATGCAAGGTTGAGTACCAATGGTACTCAACAAGTGTGGGAAAATTATATCATGCATGGCTAGAACAAGGAGAGGTTGAACTCATGGTTAAAACACTACGCAATTAATACCTATCACCTTAGCTTATTAAGCACCTACATTACACATAGGTGAAATGGTCCCAATCTCCCATACCATCATCATAATCAAATAACCATAACTTCATTTCCAATGCTAAGCTCTCCGCTTAACATACACAACTTCCAAAACCATCAATCCTCTAATCATGAATAAGTCCAAGCCGCTCTTGACTGTGAGCACGGCTGTCATGACAGTTTTGACTCTGCAGAGTTTGTACCACTGTACCCACATGTAGTGATTTCATCCCCCATTGCCGGGTGGACTAAAAGATCCTCCATTATGCCAGTGGCTACGAACCACATTCACACTTCCCAGGTGTGTAGCCAGGAGATCACTACGAAGCCTTTACAAAGGGATTCCCGACGAGCGTGGGCCCACTGAGGTTTCACCCCTAACAGCATACAAGAGGCTCCAACCCCGCTGCAGTGGCCCCCTCTTGAGCCTTGCGGTTCATATGGTAGTCCAGCTGACATCTATTCCCCGCACCATCCAACACACCCATACTACGCCGGGGATACACCTAATTAATTGGCCAAGCTGCCCCATCTCAGCATGTGGTTGGCACGGTAAAGCCAGGTTACATGCTCCATGAACCGGTCCTTAGAATCCAGGCAAGTACTAAACACAAACCCGAGTCT
Organism: Neostapfia colusana; assembly: GCA_030760725.1. Lineage (NCBI taxonomy): Eukaryota > Viridiplantae > Streptophyta > Magnoliopsida > Poales > Poaceae > Neostapfia > Neostapfia colusana. Next base: position 41,647,761 of record JASWHV010000002.1, on the reverse strand, counting down.
CGTGCACCCAGCACACAACCAAAACATCCAACTTGCCTTGATCCCTACCTCTACATAACTCACAATATCTCATTCAAGAGTATGGTAAAATAAACTGATGATCTCATATCCCAAATATCCCATTCTAAGCATGGCTAAGCATATGCATAATAATAAATGACATGATAAAATAAATCCCAACCCAAGCTACAAGGAAACAAGGTAATGCAATTCTAGGGAAACTTCTTAACATGGGTTTCATATTTCATTTGACAATGCAAATAATTCTATCTACACATCCTAGCATAGGATCAAAGTAGTCAAGGACACTTGCCTCCTTCCTGCTGCTCTTGGAAATGGTAGTCCTGATCTTGGAAAAGAATAACTTGCTCTTGAGCAGGTTCTACATCATACCATCACACATAGCAAAAGAAAAACAACAATCCATAAGACATAGTTCACACTTCCACTTCATACAAACCACACATTCACATTTATGAAAGTCATTCACCATTATATGTGTTGTGGTTACTCTATGTGTGTTGATTTGTGTCTTGCATACACTTTTAATCATATGTATATAATTCCTACTTTTGTATTCACATTTATGCTTGCATACTATATATATGAGTTTCCAATTTAAATAAATTCCTTATATTCAATTACTACACCTTTTAGTTACCAAGTATGCATGAAAGGTATTTTCCTTCTCCATATGTGTCTTCATAATTTCTACCAACCCTAAACTGAATCCTTTGGATTTTAGAACTCCATTTATCATTTACTAGTTGCTATATTTTCAGATTTATTTCCTATGCCTAAATGTGAACTTTATTATGAAAATAACACGACACATCATCTAAACAGAATAGGTTCTGATCTAAAATATTTACTAATATATTTTTGACCTTTTCCTCTGATGTAGACTATTTTACAATTATTTTCCATATTTTCCAGAACTATTCTTTACTTAAAAATGTGTCCCTGAATGTGAATAATAAATTAAAAAGATTCATTTCAGCCCAAAATATGTTTTTATCTCACTCCAAAGTTTTCTAAATACTGAAAAAGTTTTTAATTTAATTTTGACAATATGTTTGTCCCACTTTTTAATTTTTAAACACTAGCCCCATATTCAATTTCCTAAATTAAATACTAAACAGGGTTAAAAAGGTAAACTCACCCCACTACAGGGTCTATAATATTATTTTCAGAATTTCCAGGGGTCTAGCTACACTTATCAGTGGAGTTTTTCCTAATTTTTATTAAGTCCAGGGGCTAAAACTGATTTTTAAATGAATTTACATGATTTTCTGAAGTTCCAGGGGCTAGATCAAAAGTTTCCGGGGCTAGCTCTTATTTCCCGAGAACCCCAGGGGGTAGCACGTAAGATTTCCAGTCTTTATAACGCGGGGCTGACGTGGACCGTCCGATTTTAAACCGACGGCCAAGATTATAACATCGAACCGGTACGCGGGGATTTAAACCCTACCGTGCGATTTAAAATAAACGGCGCACAAGCGGCCATGTCGCTCTGATCGAGCACGGGCGGCGCTGCCGGCGGCGCACGGCGGCGGGAAGCGGCGATCTCGCCGGAGACTTTCGGATCTTCGAGAATTCTTTCTAGAACTGTGATCTTATGGCATAGATCGGTGGAGGAGAGGTCGGGGATCTCACCTCGGGGGTTTCCTTGAGCTCGGAGGTCCTGGAAGATGATCGGCGACGAGGTCCGGGGTGAATTCACGGCGAGGCTCATCGGCGCTGTGTTTATACCGCAAGTTACTGAGTTTTCTGCACCTGCAAGGTTCCCCGGAGGCGGTGGATCAAGACCAGCGAGTTAGATCGGAATTTCCGAGCGTAGATCGGCCAGAATTCGCCGGAGAAGTCTCAGTTCTCACCGGAGGAAAATCGGCGGATCGCGTGGGAAAAACAGAACGAGGGCGGGGTTTTTATAGACGGGGGAGGGTGGCTGGGTGGTTTAGATCGAGTTTGCATCGCCCCCGAACAGAATTCGCCTGGAATACGCGAGAATTCCCGATCGGTTTCGATTCGGGTGAGAGAGTCCGGCGCTGGCGCGAGGTAGACGATGATCTGGTGGGCCCCGTCTGTCAGTGGGGGAAAGCGGCGCACGCGGCTGCGGGCTGGCGCGGGCGCTGGTTGGGCCGGCTGGTGGATTTCGGCCCACTGGCCATTTTTTTTTCTGTTTTCCCTTTTTCTTTTTCTATTTCTTTTCTGATTTGATTTTAATTTGAATTCCAGTTTGAATTTGAATTTTTGCAAAACATGCAACACTTCCAAAAAATTTTAAATTCCCCTCTTAACATGATTTAGGGTCTTAACAATATTTTTGGGGTGTTACAGCGGGGCATAACTTAGGACGGCTGACCCACTTCTTTGTCTCTCTCTCGTTCTTTCCTTCTCTCTCGTTCTTTCCTCTCTCTCTTTTAAATTACTAAAAAATGAAAGATTGACGTAAACCTATACAACATGCGTCACCCGTTTCGAAGCGGCCCGTCTCACATGTGTTATGCATGTTAGGCATGTAGGTTCGGAATTGTCCCTTTTTGGACAGCCTGGAAGTGACCGAGGGTGCGTGGCTTGTGATGAGACGTGGCTTTAGATCTATACGAGATTTCGACGGCATAATCCTGTTGTTCTCTGTTGCACCATTTTCGGGCGTGCAGTGGAGAACAGCGGGCTTATGCTGCCAAAATTTCGTTCGGATCCAGACCACGCGTTCTGTCATGAGCATGCTCCGCTCGGTCAATCTTGGGTGGGTTTAGGACCTATCCTTTCCAATAGATGTAGGGCCGTGACATAAATAAATTATAAAGTAACTATAATTTCCTTGACATTAAACTGCAGATTCAAACATTGGTGAGGACCGTAGTTGGATGTATATCGGTTGGAAGAACAGTTCTGGTGGTCATTCGGATGAGTGGTTCGCCAAGACAGATGCTTTTGTAGATTGAGCTTTTTCATTGACAAAGATCGATAAGGTGCGGTGCCCATGTATGAAATGTAAGAATACCAAGTTTTTGGACAAAATGACGGTCTCGATACACTAGTGTCGAAACGGTTACACGCCACATTATCAGGTGTGGACCTTCCACGGCGAGACAACTTCTCAAACTGTACAAGAAGTGGAAGAGGAAAATGATGATAACACGGGGGTTGATAGGATGGATGAGATGCTTGAAGCTATACAACTAGAGTTTACGAAGGATCCTCCTACAACGGAGGTTGATGCATTCTTCAAGCTTCTCAGAGCTTCAGAAGAGCCGCTGCATAAACACACTGAAGTGACCCTCCTCATTTCATGAATAGACTTATGGCAATTAAGTCTAAGTACTTCTTTTCTAATAACTGCTACAACGACCTCATCAAATTGATCAGCGACATCCTTCCACAGCCTCATAAAGTACCTAAAGATATGTATCACGCGAAGAAATTGCTTTCCGGTCTTGGTATGAAATATGAGAAGATTGATGTGTGTCCTGATAATTGCATGCTTTTCTGGAAAGAGCATGCAAAAGAGAAGAAACGCTTAAAATGTGGCGAATTAAGGTTTGTCGAAGTTGTTAATAACGATGGTGATAAATGATGACAAAAGTCGCACGTAAGCAACTTCGTTACTAACTCATGACACCTCGGTTGAAGCGGTTGTTCCTATCAAAAAGAACGGCCATACACATGAGATGGCACAAGGAAGGTGTACGTGAGAACAATGCAGTCATGATACACCTGGCCGACGGTGAGGCATGGAAGACAATTGACCGGTTCGATCCAGACTTCAGTCATGATGCGAGAAATGTTCGCATCGGGTTGGCGACAGATGGATTCTCGCCGTTCAGTACAAAGGGCACACCATACTCCTGTTGACCTGTCTTTGTCGTTCCGTACAACCTACCACCAGCTCTTTGCATGAAGTACGAGTTCATGTTCCTTAGCCTCATTATACCTGGGCCTGATCATCCTGGGCCACGTCTCAACGTGATGTTGAAACCGCTGATCGAAGAATTGAAAATGTTGTGGACAGGAGTCGAAGCGTATGACTGTTACAAAAAGCAGAAATTCAACCTTCGAGCTGCTTGTTTGTGGTCCGTCCATGATTTCCCGGCATACGGTATGTTTTCTGGATGGAGCACTCACGGTCGTTTGACTTGTCCAATATGTGCTTCTGACACGAACTGTTTTCGACTTACTCATGGAGGAAAGATATGCTACTTCGATTGTCACAGATGTTGGCTGCCTCCGAATCACATGTTTAGGCAACAGAGGAATGTCTTCAAAAAAGACACCGTTGTCAGTAAAGGACCACCGAAACGTCTAAACGGATCTGAAATATCTGATATGCTGGACAAACTGGTGCCAGATAAAGGATGTTCTGGATATTTTATCAGTTACGGAGAGGATCAGAATTGGACTCATATATGTGGACTATGGGAGCTACCATATGTGAAGTCGTTGATACTAATGCATAACGTTGATATAATGCATCAAGAGCGTAATATGGCCGAATGTATTATAAGCACATGCATGGACATGACGGGCAAAACGAAAGACAATATAAAGGCTCGAAAGGACCTGGCAGAGCTTTGTAACTGTCCAACTCTTGAGCTCTCTGAAAGTGGTGCTAAACCATGTGCTTCTTTCTTTCATCGACCTAAAGAAATAAAAGAAGTACTCAAATGGTTGAAAATTTTAAATTCCCAGATGGTTACGCAGCTAGTCTGAAACGAGCCGTGAATATCAAAACGGGAAAGCTGACAGGGTTGAAGAGTCATGATTATCACATAATTATGGAAAGACTTCTACCTATTATGTTTCGAGGCTATTTTGATGATGCGGTGTGGAAGGTGCTAGCCGAGCTTAGTCACTTCTATAGACAGCTCTGTGCAAAAGAAATCAAGATAGAGATGATGCGTAAATCGAAGAAGGAGATACCGGTACTATTATGTAAGATGGAATTTTTTTCCTCCAGGGTTCTTCAATCCAATGCAACATCTCCTCATCCATCTTCCATTTGAAGCTAAAGTTGGAGGTCCCGTGCAATATAGGTGGATGTATCATATTGAAAGAGCTCTAAGATATCTGAAACCAATGGTTCGTAACAGGGCAAAGGTAGAACGATGCATCGCCGAAGCATTTACTCTTAAAGAAGTAGGATACTTTTCAAGTGTTTACTTTGCAGAGGAAAACAATGTCAACACTTCGGCAATGCGGTACAATGTGGATGAGCAACCTCCTTGTAGCGATCTCTCTATTTTTGCAACAAGAGGCACTACTGTTAGTAGTTCCGCTTCCTACAACTCTACCGCAGAAGAAAGGAGTGCTGCTTTCCTTTACATGTACGCGAATATAGATGAGATGGACAAATATTTCAAGTAAGTGTTTGTCTTACATTTATACTAATCAGCGTATTTGTAACACAATTATTTTAAAAGTTTTCTTTTCGTACAGTGAATTCCACAAGCAAAATTGGACACATAGGCATCAACCTACGAGCAAACAAGTAGAAGTGATGCAACGGGAAGGAATAAACGGAGGACCTAATTTCCTATCCTGGTTTCGAGATCATGTAACATTTCGCGTTAACTTAGCAATATTTACAAAGTATTCTTATAACTTATGAGTATTTACAAAGTTTTCTTATAACAGTGCATGAAAGATGCCGACGTCCATAATGACTTGCCACAACTATCCTATGGATTGATTAAAGTTAGGAGCTATGGTCGATATGACGTCAATGGCTACCGATTCCGTACAACTCAATTTGAATCTCTTCGTCCTCTCGCGGCAACATCTAATACCGGAGTTGTGACGAGGGCAGTCGACTCTCAAGGACGTGAAACTAATTATTATGGAATCATCAATAAAATCCTTGAATTTGCTTTTGCCATGAATAAGGATCTTCGAGTAGTATTCTTTGACTGTGATTGGTTTGATATCAATTACGTAACTCGACTAAACCAATTGGCATGGTGGAAGTCAAACACAACGAACGGCTACGAGGATACGATTCATTTGTTCTTGCACACCAAGTGGAGAAAGTGTATTATCTATCTTATCCATGCAAAAAACTCAAAGCTTGGTGGGTTGTACATAAGGTTAATCCTCGTGAGCGGTTATACACTCCAGGAGAGGATGGTTACCATGATACTGATGAGGTTGACGAGGTTTACCAAGAAGAAGAGTTGCCAGACTCGTTTATCATCGAGCCTGGTGTAGGACTCAATGACTTATTTGGAGACGCTCAAGATGTCGAGACTTCTGATATGCGTAAACCGAAACGAAATCCAGTTGAGACGCTCACGAAAGAAGATCGATGGTCTGGTTTAAGGAGTAGGGTACATGATCATGACGTTGACGAATTTTGAAATTGATGATGTAACGTTTTCTTCACTAACTTAATATGAATTTTGTCGTCATCAAAGGGGAGCGGCAATATTTATCAATTATTCCTTGTAAGAGGATGCCGTCATCAAAGGGGAGGGGAAAGAAGGGGGCACGAGGATTCCTCAGTCGGTCACAGGACCTCTTCTCAGGTAGCTCGTTAGGTGCGAGCAGACGCTCTCAGCTGATGAGGCACCTACCAGACTTTGCGGGCCGAGCTCTGGCCTTACAGCGCACAGAGGTAAATTTCAGTTGTCGATCACGTTATTTTAAATTGCACTTATAAATAATTTATTCTTATCAATCCTTTAATTTTGCAGTCTGACTCACAATCGTCAGATTCAGAGTCAGAGGTTAGGGCGCCGCCACAGGCTAGCAAGCCCTCGGAGCCGGCTACCCTACCTTAGGAGCCGGCGAGCGTGGAGCCTTCAGGCTCTAGTGGCGACCAGCCTTCCGGGTCACCGGAAGTGGTGCCCGCTCAAGGGCAACGAACGAGGAGGACCCACTTTGCGGCTCCTCCTCCTGTTCCTCGTGAGCGGGTCACTATTCGTCCAGTTGGAGACAGGTAAAAAAATCATATACTTGGTACATATTTCATGATGTCTATAGATACTTACTGAGATAACAAATTTTGCAGATCTTGGTACGACTGTTCGTTCACAGGCCAGGGACACCACAGGCAGATTAACGGTGTCATCGGGGCTTTAGTACGTTTGCACTATCCCGGTGTCATCGATGGTGTCCCTGCTTTGTCGTGGGACGACAACGCTCGTGTCTCGCATGAGGTGCACGGCCCTCTTCAGGGGGCCGTCTGAAACGATTTTATGGTAAGTTTAAATGTTTACATTCTTCAACTCATTTAAATTGTTAATGCATATTGATTAAATGTTTATTTTCTTAAAACTAAGGTACCAGTTAGAGGAAACGAGCGAGAGCATGATGGACCACGCGACACTCTATTCCACACAAAAGCTCGGAAGTTCGTGACGCAGGCGTTGTTGTACGCCCGCATCCAGGCCGTTAACGACTACCAGAAACGGCATCAACAGCAGCAGGAACGGGGTCCCTTTAGAAGGGACTCCGACACGTACTTGACAGAGGATCAATACGTAGAGGTAAGTTCTAATTGTTAAAAAAACTCAATAGTTACTTATGTTAACAGTTAATGATATACTAAATATGTGCATGTTAGTATTTCCTGGTTAGATGGTCAACCTGACGCATACCGAGCTCTCTGTCGGTATTGGGCTAGCGATGACTTCAAAGCTAAGTCCATGAGGGCTCGAGGATGCAGAGGGTCCGACAGGAAGCACACCTATGGCGCCGATGGTCATTTGCTTTTGGCTAAACGCATGGTAAGTGTATTATAAGTTCATTTATGTGTTCATAACATATTTATCCTACTAACACGCATCTACAGGAGCGAGAGACTGGCCAGGAGCCTAGCGCGATCCAGGTTTGGAAGAGAGGTCACATGGGAAGTGACCTGTCGCAGCCGGGGCAGTACAGTCAGGTCGCGACCGATCGATTGGTAAGTTTACAGAATTATTCAATTTAATTATAACTAATATTATTATTGACACATTAACACCATTTATATGTTTTTTAGGAAAAGTACGGGCTGGAAGTCGTCAAAGTACACGGTGAAGGGTACGATTGGGAAAACGCGCCAATCGACCCTCAAGCCGTGTATGCAAGCGGCGGCGGGAAGGTCCATGGCCGGTGAGTTGGTTTCTTTGATTTAGTTTTCCAATCTTCCTTCTTTTACTTATTATTTTTCTTTCTTTTGTAGGTTTACCATTTTTTCGATGGAGTTATCGACTCGAGGTCGGCACGACCTGCGAGAGGCACTTCATCGACGCAGGCTTTGTCAGTTGGGCCGTCGAGTGGCCGTCTCTCGCAGAGGGACATCAAGATCCGTGCCACGCAGGAGAGGCTGACACGGACCCAGGAGGAGCTCAACAGGACGAGGGCCATCCAGGAGCACCAAGCTAACTACATGGCCCAGATGCAGGCAGCGGTGGAGGTAAGTAATTTCAATTACTGTAGTTTACTTTCATAACATTTCAGTAATACATATGTTCTAATATATTCCAATTATAGGCCTTAGCTCGACAAAACGGCCAACAAATCACGATTCCTGCGTGGCAGCCGCCACAGGTGACCCCGTCACAGGAGCCCGCAGCCCAGGTGCCTCTGGTACAGGTAATAAACCTTTTAATATTGTATTTTTCATCTAACATAAGGAGATAGGGAGATGTAGAGTGGTACAGAAGGGAGAGAGGGAGTGCGAGAGAGAGTGACAGTGAGATGGAGAGATGGAGTGTTGCAATAGAGGGATAGAGAGAGTGCGAGAGAGGGTGTGAGTGAGAATAACATAAAGAGGGGATGAATAGTACAGAGAGAGGAAGAGAGTGAGAAAAAAGAGAAAGACAATGATATCTGAATCCAAACCGTCATAACTACTCATGTGTTTTGTAGGGTTCGGCGACGGAGGCCTCTACTCCATCACCACAGCTACCGGTTCCAAGAGAGACGCGTGGAGATGATATCTTCAGCTCCGGAGGTAGTCGAGGGGGTAGTGTGTAGCTCTTTTGTAATTTGTGTTGTGTGTGATGCATATGAACTGTTTTATGACTGTTTACTGCTGTTTTATAAGTGTTTGTTCTGTGAGCTGGCCATCGAGCCAGGTTAGTACGTTTCTGTTTTTTTTAAATAAATACAAACATAACTTATGACGGCTACTGCCCAGAAGCCGTCGTAAGTTAGCTTCAGTTACTTACGACGGTCACCAGAACCGTCGCAAGTTAGCTTCTGCTACTTACGACGATCACCAGAACCGTCGTAAGTAACGTGCCTTGGGCCACCACGTGGCCTGGGCCGTTACTTACGATGGATGCGCGACACCATCGTAAGTTCAGTTATTTACGACGGTAGCCGTCGTAAGTTAGGTTATTTACGATCCGGTAATTACCTCGGATGTATACCGTCGTAAGTAAAGAAATACCGTTGTAAGTAACTAACATACGACGTTGAGGGGATTGGTTGAGCACCAGTCTCGGATGGGCGTATGTGTCGTGTCAGCCGGGTGCTTTTGATTCGAATCACCGTCGCTCACGGTAGTGAGCATACTTGTGCACTGAGTCGTGACATAGTAAGAAACTGGGGAAAAGTTAATATGCTTCGTGAGTAATCCTCATATTGGATACAAGGGATGATCAACACCTTCACTAAATTTACTTTCTACCTTGGGCTAGTGGCATCGAGACAAAGTATTTCTTGTCTGATTGTGGAGTCTCGGCGTTGATGGCGGAAGAAATGCATGGGTCTTGGGTAGCTTACTAAATTTACCTTCTCCTCGGCACGTGGCATCGAGATGAAGCGTTTCTTGTTTGATTGTGGAGTCTCGATGTAAATTGTGCAAGGTTTTATAGACGTTGCTTAAAACTTGAAGTAAGGACTCTCCATTAGCTCAAGTTCATCGTTTATGCAAACTTCTCTATTCAGCCTCTATTTTCAGCATTTAGAGTTCCATGTGTAGGTTTTCAGTTAAGTCTTGCTGAGAATAAGCTCACAGTTTGTTGATCCATTGTTTTGCAGGAAAGTTGCATAAGGCAACGTTAGGGAGGAAGGGATATCCGGTTGGGGCAGCACCCAATGAGGGGTGTGAGTCTCACGTTGGAACCCTGCACGCCGCCGGGTTTTTGATGTGGGGCTAGTGTGAAGCATCCGCGGGCAGGTTGGCTTCATTTTGCTTAGCGTAGGCTATAGACCGTGAGTGTATTCTAATCTTCCGCTGCAATGTACACTTGTACATTATTTGTAAAAATGTGACAATAATATGTATTAAAGACATATATTGTTGTGTATGTGTGTTTTTCGGATGTGTGCTGTTGGGTGCCGCATCGCACGGCACCACTCAATGCAATTCCTGGACTGTCAGGACGGGGTCCCCACAGGCATGGTATCAGAGCCGCATTGGAAATAGCGCACCTGAAAAGACACGTATTTTCAAAAACTTAATAGTCTATGAGTGAGGAATCGGTACTAGGCCCACATGAGGTTTATTATTAGCGTAAGTGATGTAAGGTGGCTAAGTAACATACTTGTTACTATTTTCTGTAACGACGCATCGCCGACCAGGTAAGAGGTAAGGTATGCCACCGAAAGCGGATCAATTTCGGTTAGCTCCCCTGATGAGGAAAGTGACTCAGGGTATAGGTCTCACAGCTTGGTGTGATACATCAATATGATACTCTTGAACTCTTCATGTTCCTGAGTTCATATGAAACACTGGTCCCTGGCGTGCATTAGGCAAGAAAGTGGAAACCCCATCATGCGGTCAGTAATGCGATAGTGTGTTCTTCTGGTAGTAGCCTAGGAGGACATACGCAGCGCTTGCCATCAGCGTGCCCTGCAGGGCAGTAGGTGGTATCCGTTGGGTTGATAAAATTCCCAACCGTGATGACCCGTTCGCGCTCTACTCGGGTTCCCCGTCGTGTGGTGTGAAAACGCAACCATGTACCTTGAGACGTGACTTGACTCAAGGACGGCCCGTATGAAAATGTTGCGGGGCGTATGTTTTTATTATGATATGGACCTGCCTGAAATTAGAAACCATATGTGTGCATCATTATTGAGTGGTTTTCTGCAGGTACTCTAACCCCGTATCCCTATTACAAGTACAACATGTTTGCAAGTGGATGATTCTAGTGCCACTAATAGAACGTATATGCCGGATGTGATTCGGTTAGGATTTTTTTTATTTTGTGAGGAACGTAGTACCGGCATTATCATGGAAATTGCATGAACACCTCGCTTATCTCATAAACTTGAAGATTCTGTAGAATTTGCATGAAGACAGTTTAAAGTAATTACTTAAAACTCATTTAGGAATCCACTAAAGAATATTTGAGTGTAGAGAGATCTAAAAACAGAGTCCCCTGTTTTGGCAGTATTTCTTCTGAAATTTGTACAGGGTGTTACTCATTGTACAAAAGACACATGTTAGTGTGTGATACAGTTTTGGAAAGGTGGAGAAGTCCTTTAAAACTTTTCTATAAATCTCCAGGACAGAAAAACAATTAATGTTGGTCAAAAACCTTAGAAACCAAAACTGCTACAAATGGGTATAACCGAAACAGAGTTTTTGTAATTCCACCATGACTCTCGGTGGAAAAATATCTAAGGTTATTGTGATACATTTCTGGAAAGGTAATGAGATATGCTACAACTATGTAATTCAAGGTTTTTCCAAAACTGGAGAAGAATTAACTGGAATTGTGGATTGAAACTTGGTACCTCTGGGGAGGTGCTGTCAAAATCCTGCCAGAAATTATGTTAATTTTGAACCATCATATATTTTGATCCAGGAATGCAAAGGGGTCATATAAATACATTTTGGAAAGCTTGTAAAGTTCTTTACAATGTTTCTGTTCAACCTCAGGGCATAATCCTATTGTAAAGGGTTGAAATACGCAGTACAAATGAAACTGTCCAGAGTACCCAAAGGCTGGTCATAGTTTCTGTACTGATTGGAGTTTTGCTTATAACTTCCTGTATAAGAGTTGTAAAATGGGAAATCTTAATATTCTAGAAATATTATGAATTGTTCTTCAACTTTGTAATTATGAGTTTGGTTCATATACGTTTCTAACTGTATGGAGAAGTTGACTCAAAGTGAGCACTTACAGGGGAGGTGCTGCTGAAATTCTTTTAGAATTTATGTCGACTCTAAAAGCTCATAACATTCGACCTAGAACTTAGTTGAGTGCAAATAAATACTCGTTGGAAATATATGGAATTCTTATCCAACTTTTATGTTCATTCCCACAACATATTTACAAGTTAAATTAGGATTTCATACCATAGAACAGAAGCTGGTTCAGTTTCTGTACTTTTAAGGTTTTGGACCATCACTTCCTGTCTACAAATTTTTTTCAAAGGTTGTGTGATACGTTTCTGAAAATATGGTGAGTTAAGCTACAACTTTTTAGTTGTGAGTTTTGAGAAACTGGGTTCGGAACTGTATGAAAAAATTTAATCAATGTGGGTACCTCTCGGTGGGGTACTGCTGAAATTCTCCCTGAATTTTCATAAACTTTCAAACTTCATATCTGTTGAACCTGAACTGATATGAAGTCACATAAATAACCGTTGGAAGGATACTGAAGTGATCCAGAACTTTGGTATTCTCCTCTGGTCTTAATTCTGCTTCTATGAAATTTTAAGTGCAGACCTGTCAGTTGTGAACCGAGTTGTCGGTAAGCTGATCGGTCAAGCACTGGATGACTTGTTGTGAGTAGGAGTGTTTCTACACTCTCAGAAGTTCATAACAGGATCCTAGTACTCTCCATAGCATCATTGTCGACTTCAACCACAGAAGGTGGTCATGTAGAAGACCATCCCTAGAGACGAAGATAGACTACAACATCAACCCTCTCGGCAATCAAAATTGGTGTAGTTTCCGCTCTTGGAGGCTAGGGTTGTGCATTACCTTCCCATAAGAATATTATGGATTAAGTTCTCAATTTTCTACACTGAAACTTAAGGGCGGAGGAGTGCATCCAAGTAAACCAAAGCATGGATCACCCATTTGTTATACACCAAAGTATGACATCACCAAGAGACAGGAGGGAATTACACCTTCAAGTAATCAAAGTTTAAGTACAAGATTTGTCATCAGCGAGGAAGATGGTAGTTTCAATGTCTTCACCACGTAAACCCAAAGGCTCACCATAATCGCAAGAGTTAATAGAAGAAAAAGATTTAGCAACTAACAATTTTTGGCAACTCTAGAAATCTCAACACCAGTAGGGTGATGTCCTAACTAGGAGCTAGGACTAGTTGTTCATTCTTCACACTGAAAGGTTAGACAAAGACATAGGAGAACGGCGAAGCGAAGTCAACCGATAGTAGCTAAATTTCTATGGAATATTTCCCAATCATCTTGTCAAACATTTGACATAATTCTATTGAACTTGGTCACAACGTGAAAGTGGTAATCCTTGTTTAGCACCTTTCATGACCAAGTCATTTGTACCTTGCAAAGTCGGCGACGATTCTTAATCGTGTTTGAATTGTTGTACTAACTCTTGCTCAAACTATAAAAGATGATGCATCATACATATGCACCATGTTGCACCATACATATGCATCATTTTGCACCATACATATGCACCATACCATGTGCATATGCATTGCACCATATCACATGTGCAGCATCATTATGCATCATGAATGATAAGAAAGCATATAAAATACCAAAATACTGAGCAAGATTGAGTACCTCCTTTCAAACCAATAAGTAGTGTCTAATAACCTTGGTCTTATCACATCCTTGTACTAATTATCAAGTTGCTGATTCTAACCATTGAGTAATACAAGGGAAACCAATTACTCAACATCCCTTGTATCTGTCTGAACTTTTATCCATGACTTGTTTAGCTCCGAGTGCCATAATTGTTGGAACTAAACTAATTTCCCATCGCGGGGCTTACGGATTGATTGCTCAACCTCGCGAAAATCTTTGAACACAATCTTAAGAGATTATATGGTTACTTTGACACACCATATGTAGTGGGTCTTCGCTATCTTGATAACATAAGTGGATTTGACTTGTGGCTACCCTTATGTTCAAGCAAAGGCTTTAGTTTTTGAATAAATGGTCGAAAGGCTAATTCGAGGCTAGATGACCGATTCCTTATGTAATCTCACCAAACATCTTGAATCATATTTTGGGAAGTACTACACTAAGTTTCTAAGGACCCAGTTGATCTAGACAAGTATTAGTTATCCATGTCAAGATTAGGACAGTAAAGATTCAATCCAACCGACCAGGTCGTTGTGGTAGTAACTAGCCATACCATCAAGAGAGATGTCAAGACAAAGGCTCTTGCCAACCTCAAACGAGCTCATACTTTGAGTTTTTGGTGACTCAACCACCGGCCTTCATAGAGGCCGAGGATCCTCTGGTGGTGGATAACTAGATCTGTACCATCGAGTTTAAGTTCGAGTTGCTTCAATGCATCGAACATCAGAAAGTACTGTACGTGACGCAACAACTTCACAGTTCCGCCAGTACCTAGTGGGCGAATCAGCTTGCATCCCTACCAGCTGGACATCAGCTCACCTGGACATAATTCCGGAAGACATGCCTTGCTTAGCATGTTCTTTGTGGAATAATCCAAGGGAAGCTTGAGGAGTTTCTAGTCTGGAAACAAGGAGGGAGGGATGCCACGAGCATTGGTACCATATGCGCCTGACTACGTGAACCCACAGGCACGAGCATGTGAATGGCTCGTTCGTAGCCTCCATGCTAAATAAGGGGGAAACTGACCTTGGTACTTTGGAGTAACTTCAACGAGTTAATGAGTTAATGCTGACCCTTGTATTTTGGAAGTCGGAGATCAAGTCTGTCTCCGAGTATTCTCAATGAAAGGAGTTCATTGATTCAGGGTCAAGGGAAAGCCAGCTTCTCGTGTTGTTGGTCCAGTTCCTTATTACGGAAAGATGTGAATCAGTATCATACCATTTGGAGCTACTCACATCATTGTCGGGCATACATGACATATTTCATGTCTCACAACTAAGGAAAGGTTTGAAGAAGCCGACGGAGGTTATTTCAGGAGGCATGGAAACGTTACAACCGGATCTCACCTACATCGAGAAACCGGTACAAATCCTCGATGAAAAGACTCGTGAAACAAGGCGTTGATTGTTGCAGTTCTACAAGGTTTTGTGGAATCACCACACCGCAGACGAGGTTACATGGGAAATCGAGGATTTTTCTTCGGATGAATTGCGCGGAACTGTCATCGAACTATAACCGGTAACTTTCTTTCTATCTCGTTCTTTTTACTAATCTCGGGACGAGATTCTTTTAAGGAGGGAGGATTGTAAAATCCCTAATTTCAGCAAGCGTAGCTTCTTGTTGGAATTTCATCCGCAGGGTCAAATTCAATTGTAATTATGGTTTCAAATTTGAAACCAGGCTACATGAAATAAAGGAAGGGCTACAAAAAAAATAGCCGAAAAGGAAATAAACCCAGCGTTTCAAACGGGAGCACAAGCGAGAGTTAACGCCACGGATATCAAATTCAAATTTTTGGAATTTTCTGCAACTTTTGAATTTGAATTGTGGAGCCACGTTTGTTCGGAGGGGGAGACCTCGGTGGGACCCGCTGGTCAGTGAGACAGAGACACAAGGAAGTTTTCTTTCTCTGTGAGAGTGACACCGAGCGGGAGAAGGAGCTCCAGCGAGCTGTCTGCATGCTTGCTCCCAGAGGTGGTTCCTTACTTTGCCCTCGGCTGCTCGTTAAAGATCAGTGGGTGCACAAATCAATCGGTTCTTCTGTGCCTCACACGATCAGCTTCTCCGCTCTTCTCTCTCGTGCGCTCAGCCGAAGGAAAAAACGCGCCCGCGCCTCGGTTGTGCATCGCTGATCGCCTCCCCGTGGGTGTGGCACCAGGCTGAGCCGTCAAACAGCAGCGCCGGTGCTCCTCGATGTTTTCCAACCATCTTCAGCTCGTCTACGTCTTCCCCCGCCGCAACCGAGCCATTCATCTCCGGGGAAACAGAGCAACACCGCGCCATCTTGGTTCCACGTCGCCCGTCCGTTCCCGTGCCCCTCCAACTCAAGAAAAGCGACTTAAAGGTGTGCCATGACGTCTATATCATCATCTCGTACGCCCCTTGCTCTTCCCCGTCGCCGGCTAGCCGGAATTCGGGTTTTACCGCCGGAGTACGTGAAGAACCGAAGCCAGACAATTTCTGAAATTCGCTCAAATCGCTTAATCATCAATTCTACAATTCAAACCATAGCAACCTCGGACCCTAGTTCCCTCCCACGCCAATGCACGAAGCAAACCGCCCATCCTCCGCCCCGAGCGACGAGAAATCACCTGTGGCGGCTAAAACCGCCGCGGTCCACGGTCACAACTAGTTTTCCGCTGTTTTCTGTGAGGGTTGAGCTTCGTTCCATGTTCTACGACCCCTCAGGGTGCTGTACGGCAGCTTGGGCTGTTGAAATTGGCTTGGGACACGCCAGAACGCGTTGATGTCGCGCCGCCGAGCACCACCATAGGTGCCGACCCATTTCCGGCCGTTTTCAAGCGGGGAGACCTTGCCCGGCAGCTGCGCCACGTTCCATTGGTCGTGTATGGCGAAACCGGAACAAAAATGGTGGAGAAATGAGGGATAATGGGGTGCGCCATTCCTCTGTCCAGCGTGCACCCGCGGGCTCTGTCAGAGGTTGAAGAAAGAACTGACCCGTGGGCCCCACGTTTGAATTGCTCTGTGTAAAATAAAAACAGAGAGTTGTTCAAACTTGGAAAGTCCATAACTTTGGGTAGAAAACTGCAAAATTAGTGAGACAATTTTTGTTGGAATCCTTATGAAGAGTACTTTGCAGAGGAACAAAGTTCTAGCTATGAAAATGCATAGGAATTGCTGTAGAATTCTTTTTAGTTATTCCGTTAGGGATTAATTCCAGGAACATGGCTGGATGAAATATTCCTGTTTTTGGTCAGAAGCTCTTTCTCCTAGTTCCTGAGATCCAGTAAAAATCTTAGGATTGTTGGAGATGACTAAGATGACTTAATCAGTAGGTTTTCTCAGGGTTGTTTAAATGGGCTGAAAAATCACAGAAACTAATTCCAGAAAATAGAATTGCATTTCAATCCTCCATTCTGGCCAGCGGAAGACTTAGAAAAATTTGAAACAAATTTTCCTAGGAACCTTAGGTACAGGCCTACATGGATATCAAATTTCTCCATATGACCAAGCCTAATTAAATTCCTATAAATCATTGAAGGTTAAAGGTTCCAATAATTTTTTTGGCCATCTCCTTCCTCAAAAGTTTCTGAAAATTTTACCATACTCCTATCATGAGTTTAGAAAGCCACTGTAAAAATTTCAACCATAGAATCCTCTGTCTTCTTAGGTTTTGCTTCTGTAGTTTGCTTGTAGCACATTATTTCATAATGTGACACATTTCTTTAATTGATCATTTCGATAGCGATACATCACGTGAAGACTTTGGAGGCTGCTAACATGCTCCTGTTGACAGAAACTTTAGTCGGGATCAACACTAAGGCAAGCCCCGGTTTGCATCAAAATTTACAAGCTTCTATTTGTATTCACTTTATAATGTCTTGCATTTTTATTATTGCACTAAGTCTAGTTTATATGACTCTCCACATGCATGACCAATAAACCCCTAGAGTTTGATGTAGAGTAGGTTTTTACTTTATTATAACTGCTGTTATCAAGTTAACAAAAGTGGATTAAAAGAGGCATAACACGAGTAGGCCGTTTCCTACTCGTGAACAGGGATTAAGGGGGATCAATCGGAAGAGTTGGGATTTGATCCTCTTAGTTGGGAATGGAGACCGGACAGTATGGATGGAAGGCTCAAGGACGTGGTCCTGTGAACCTAGTCTCTGTCTGAGTCGATTAAGGCCCGTTCTCATATGCGGCCCCGCTGGACAAGTTTGAGTTTTGTACGGGATGCATACTGGCTATATGGGACCAAGGAAACCGATGTAACATGTTAACCTGGGTGTCGAGGCAATCCCCACCGTCTTATGCAGATTCTGAAAGGAGAGAGAAGTCGTCTCTACGACGGTTTGCTATAGTGAGACATACTCCAAGTCGGTGGGACCGGTTCGATATTTGGGTGTCGTATGAAATGTTGCCACATACGACGTTGAGGGAATTGGTTGATCACCGGTCTCGGACGGGCGTATGTGTCATGTCACCGTCGCTTGCGGTAGTGAGCATACTTGTACACTGAGTCATGACGTAGTAAGAAACTTGGCAAAAGGTAATATGCTTCGTGAGTAATCCTCATATTGGAGATGAGGGATGATCAACACCTTCACTAAATTTAATTTCTACCTTGGGCTAGTGGCGTCGATACAAAGCATTTCTTGTTTGATTGTGGAGTCTCAGTGTTGATGGCGCAAGGTATGCATGGGTCTAGGGTAGCTCACTAAATTTACCTTCTCCTCGGGAAGTGGCATCGATATGAATGTTTCTTGTTTGATTGTTGAGTCTCGATGTATGTGATGCGAGGGTTTAGAAAAGTTGCTTAAAACATGAAGTAAGGACTCTCCATTAGCTCAAGTTCATCGTTTATGCAAACTTTTTTATTCAACCCTCTATTTTCAGCATTTAGAGTTCCATGTGTAGGTGTTCGGTTAAGTCTTGCTGAGCATAAGCTCACGGTTTGTAGATCCATTGTTTTGCAGGTAACGTTGCATAAGGCAACGTTAGGGAGGAAGGGAGATCCGGGTGGGGAAGCACCAAATGAGGGGTGTGAGTCTCACGTTGGAACCCTGCACGCCGCCGGGTTTTTGATGTGGGGCTAGTGTGAAGCATCCGCGGGCAGGATGGCTTTATTTTGCTTAGTGTAGGCTATAGACCGTGAGTGTATTCTTTTCTTCCACTGCGATGTACACTTGTACATTATTTGTAAAAATGTGACAATAATATATATTAAAGACATACATTGTTGTGTATGTGTGTTTTTCGGATGTGTGTTGTTGGGTGCCGCATCGCACGGCACCACCCAATGCGATTCCTGGACTGTCGGGACGGGGTCCCCACACCAATCTGAATTCAAAATTCAGTTTCAAATTCCAACTTCACCAAACTGCAAATTTGGTTTCACAAATGTGTTCCCCACATTTATATTAGCAACCATGCAAAAATTCAGATTATTTGAGTCTGGTTTGCTATGCATTCTGAGCAATGGAAGGAGGAAGATTCAAATTCAAATTCAAATTCAAAGAGCCAAATATAGTTCAAATTCCACACCAGAATTGAATCCATTTGAATTCCAAAAATTCAAACCATGACTTGGTGTGGAAGTATAGCTTTTAGTTGTGAGTCGCTGTGGTAAAATATCAGTGGAAAATGAAAATGAATTGATGGGGGTGGGACCCAGCAGTCATCCTCACATCTCCACACAGTCGGTTCCCCCGTTCTTATCCGAGCAACCGCACAGCTCACCGAGCGGCAGCGAAGAGTGGGGATTGTCGACGTGTCATCCACCTCATCAGTGCTTCTCCGTGTTATCAGCCACAGCTGAGCGACCGAGACACTCCACCTCGCTCTTTCCTCGTTCCACCGAGCCACTGAACGGAGCGAACAAAAAATTTCTTTCGCTGACCGGACAGAGCTCCACCACCTCTGTAACTCGATCGGGCACCACGTGATCCTTCCACACCTCATCGGTGCAAGAACTACTTGAGCCTCAGCATCTAAACTCCGAGCGCGCGTCTTCTTCACGGCGGCCGAGCTGCACCGCAACTCGGGCTCACGTGGACAGCTCAACAGGGCGGCTTTCACGCCCGAGCAAGGACACTGAAGGACGCGTTGGTGATCGGTGCTGCTCCTCCCGGAACCTCAAGCCCAGCCATGGGTCCGTGCCGACGAATTTCGGCCAAATTCTTCCGGACCCGGCAACTCGATACCTCGGTATGAAACCGAGAAATTCTCACTCCATAATTGTTCTTAGGTCACCAAATCCTACACACATGAGCTCTACTAGCTCGAAAACGCACGTAGACAAACTACTTTTAGTTTTCCTGAACGCAAAACCGGCGGCGCCATTCGGGCGCACAGTGAGAACCCATTTGGAAACTTTCCCGTGCGTGTTTGAGTAATCTCCAAAATTCCTTAGGTGCCACTGATGCTGTAGAGCCCGAGTTCCGAGTATTTGACAGTCGAGAGAGACCGGTCGTCAGTGCCGAAGTTGTCCCGAGGCCGCCGCACGTCGCCGTCATGTTTACGGCTACTGGCAGCCCAAGAGGACTCCACAAACGGGTTCAACGACCCTGAAAAACCCCAGGCAGATTGTTTCGGCTTGAGAAGTAGCCGGGAAACCCCATCCCGCCGGAGTGCTCCGCCGTGGGGGGGGAGGGGGCATGGGCAGCGCAAGGTAGACGAAGGGGGAGCGGTCCCACCTGTCAGCCTCTGTATTCGGCGTGGGAATCAGTTTGCGGCTGAGATTTTGTGCGACTGCGTAGGTAGAACCCCGTGGGCTTCGGTGTGGCTGCAATGTCACTGGCCCAGTTCAAACAGTGGGACCCACAGCGATGTTTAAACATTTCCCGAATTTCAGTTTTAGGCCAAACTTCAAACCCCCATAACATTCAGTAGGAATGTCCAAATTTGTGACACAATTTTTTTAAATTCCTCTCAATCAGTACTTTGCATAAATGCAAAGAAATTGGTCTGAAGATCCCTGGAATTTTCTCCAAAATTCCTCAAAATTAAATATTTTGGAATTAATTCCGGGAGATCCCTGTTATGGAATTTGCTCAATTTTGGCCAGAAGATCCTACATAACCCTAGTTATCTCCTGTAAAAATTTTAGCATCATTGGAATTTTGTTACTAGGCCAAACTTCCTTCCCAAATTCAGCCTTCATTTGAAAATTCCAAACTAAACAGAAACTTTTTCAGAAATGTTCACCAACTTCAAAAATCCATTTCTCCCTGTAGGTAGCTCGAAAAATTATGAAACAAATTTTGCAAGAAACAGGGAGACCGTATCTAATTATATATTCCACTGTTAGCTATGTCAAAGCTGCAGATTTAAGATCAAAATTCAGAGAAGCATGTACTTGTGGGAATTAATTTTAGAGCCCACAAGCTTCCATGAAATTTCCTCCCATTTTTGCTCAAATCATCCTCATAGAATCTGGTCTCCACTGGAAGAATCCCAAACCCAATTAAGAAACCTTATTAGCAGTAACTATTAGTAGAAGCTTGCTTCTTGTAAATAATTATCACTTATACATATATTTTGTTGCATATCATATAGTAACCGAAGTTAAGGACGCTGCGGAAGCCTTGGATATCCTCCCGCAAGAAGCTAACTTCCCTTTTGACTCGCAACCAGGCAAGCCCCGGTTTGCATTTAATTACTTTTGCAAAGTTTTCATTTGTATCACCTAGGTCTAGGATGGAATGTTTGCATTAGAGTTAGGGTGATTGAAACCCCACTTGCATGACCCTCAAATCCGATGGAATATTTGGTAGGCTACATCTTGATAAGTAGAAAATGCTATCACCGTCCCTCACGGTTATTTGAGTACCGCTTGTTCACTGCGCTGTGACAGTAAGAATTGAAAGAGGCCAGAAGAATATGATGTATTGAATTTTCATTGCATTGCAACCATCTTGATAAGTATTGAATTTTCATGTTGTAGATGTAGAGTTCACTAAAGTTATTTTCCACTTTGGGCATGACCACATCGGAAGGAAGCGTTTCTTGTTTGATTGTGGAATTCTGATGTGAGGGCTGCTCAAGGCACATTATACTGCTGCTGAAAACTGAAAGTAAGGATTAGCCTATTGGCGAGTTTTTATCGCAATATCATTTTCCTATATTAAGAATCCCTGCATGTAGAGTCTCATGTTTAGGAGTGACGGATAAGTATTTCTGAGCCATCGTGCTCATGGTTGCTACACTTGAGTTGCTTCAGGTGAGACTTATGAGGAAGGTTCCGAGGATGAGACGATGCCCTCGTCGGGGTACACGGCCGAGTTGGGGCCCTGCACGCCGCCGTGATCTCCAGATGGTTGTTGCAAGTGTGTAGCGTCCCCGGGCTGGACGGCTGCACTTTTGCATAGCTAGGCTGAGAGTTTAGCTATGAATATGACTTCCTCTGTAATAAGTTGTAAAAGACTTCCGCTGTTTATGTAAATAAAAGTTTGTATGTTTTCGTATCCTTTTCTCGTGTGCTGTTAGGTGCCGCATCGCATGGCACGACCCGCTGCGATCACGGAGTGGGAGGACCACGGGGTGGCCCCCACAAAATACTCATTTTAAAGAACTTGAACCGAGCAGCATCACAACTCCACAATCAACCAAGAAACGCTTTGTTACGATGCTTCTTGCACAAGGTGAAGTAAACTTAATTTGCACTATCTCTAAGTCATACATGGTTGCAATACAATTTAAAGCACAAGCCTTATTAGTTTTATAGTAATTCACTTCACTTCTTACTATGTCAAGACTCAGGTCCAAGTATGCCCATATAACCGCGAGCGACGGTGATTCAAACCAAGACACGCCCGGACTGCACGACACATACACCCATCTCCGAGTTGCCGGCAGCAACCTCGACCGATGTTGTACGCAGCAACTTTTTCCAAGTTCTTCCATGCCGGTCGCGGTCCCATCGACTCGAATAGAAAGCTCCCTCATGGTACATACCCGCAGTGATATGTTCTTGGGCGAGTTACCTGCTGCTGTACTGACCCCGAAAGCCTAAGTTGATCGGAAAAGTTCCAATATGGATCTCACGAGGTACATCAGTTTCCTGGGTCCCATATAGCCAGTATGTGCCTGGTACAGAACTCAAATTTGTCCAACAGGGCCATGTACGGACGGCCTTAACCGACACATGCCAGGGCTATGCACGCACGAACCTCGGCCTGCTGCATCTCTATCTCCCTGCCCGGTCTCAATTTCTCATATGTGAATTTTCCTCAATGTTCAAGTCATAAGTCCGTACCGTGATCATACCAAACCCTAAGCTCGCGAGTAGATTCCAACTACTTGTATTTTACCTGTCCTTCCAAAGTAACATTTAGCGTAGCCTAATTCACTCGACGAGGAACTAATCTACCCTTTTTCTCTTGGGTTAAATCTGGTCATGGAATTGGGTTTCAAACATCTAGACCTAATGCACAATATCACATTATAGCTATAATCTCTATAAATGGAAGACTTTATAAAAACTTGCTTGAATGCAAATCGGGGCTTGCCTGTTTTGCAGGTAACTAAGAGTATGTATATAATTCAGTTAGTTGCTGATCACTTGATCACCTTACTCCTTGATCCATCTTCCTTTTGCTTCACAATTCTCCACGTCGATGACTATACGATATGAAATGCACATGTACTTAATTGTAAAGCTTTTGTTATCAAAGTCTAATGACAATTTAAAAATGGAACTCTGTTGAAGAATTTGAAATGGAACTGGTCCTAGTGGGTGGAGTTGGGTTTAACAAAATGATCAAGTGCTAAGTGCTTTTCCTAATTGTGGTATATTCACCTAAGCAAAGTGTACTGAAAAGCACTGATCCAGAGCTAAACTTTAGATGAAAATTTTCATGAGAGTTCCTTGTCATAAGAAAGTATTCTGGACCAGAAATTAGAACTTTTATTTGAGTAGTTTTTCCAGAACAATTCCGTAAGCATTTAGGATAAAGGAATTAATTCTGAAGTAACTTACATGTTCATGCAAAACTTAGTGAACTAAAATTTCAAATATAGTTCATAGAGCATGCACGAATTTTCCTTGGATTTTTGGATCTAAAAATTGCCCAGAACTGATTTTCCAAGTTTGGGACTTTTTCTGAAAAAGTTTCTGTATACATTTGAACTCAGCAGTTTGTATTCGGAATTATCCTCCTCAAATCAACTTCAAATGAGCTGAAAATGTTACAGGAGTCTAATAATATCCTAAGGAATATTCTGGAAAAATTTTGTGATTTTTGGATGAACCAAACTCCCTCTAAAATTCTTTTACTGAAAAGTTTCAAAGAATTTTCCAGAATTTATTATTGACTTTCGTACAAATTGAATTACACATAAGATAGAGTTTTTCAATCTGAATCTAACCCAATTTGAATCATCTAATTTGGAGTTTCCTAGCAAAATTTATGAGCTACTAAATTTGAATGAAATCTGCAAATTTAAACTAAACCGGGAAATGTTTAAGTTCTGACAGTGGGGCCCAGGGCGACGTGGCGCTTCATCAGTGCAGAATACACGGGGTTACAGTTTTGAACCGCACAGCCACAAAATGACCAGTTGCCGCAGAGAATCCAACTAGCCCGAAATATAGGCTGACGCGTGGGCCCGCGAGGTCATCTCCTACCTCCCGCCAGCTTTTGTGCGCCCGAGCCCGCCCTCGCCGGAGCTCGTCGGCAATCGCTCTCCCAACCTTCTCCCATGCTCCCACTCGCCGCCAGCCCCTAAACACACGTGCTTAACACGCTGGAATGGTTTCCCCGGGCCTGAGATGCCTCTAAACTAACGCACGACGAGCGGCGGCTCAAACCGAACTCCGGCGACGTCGCAATAGAGGAAAAGATCTCGTGTTTACGACTTCTCTAGACCTCTAGACTCGAGGAGCTCTGGTCCTACAGCACCAGTGGAGTACGTAGGAGCTCGACGTGGACGCAAAAAGGATAGGGATGGCTCTAAGGATGCTCTCACCGTGCGCCCGAGGTGATACTGACGGTGCGCTGTCGGAAAACCTCAAAATAGGCCGGCTACATGTGGTTTCACGCTAGGGTTGTGAAGAAGAAATGTTCCCTACCTTGTCTACCTCGTGTGTGCTCAGTTTGGTGAACCATAAACGAAGATCGAGCGGGAATTTCTTGGTTCCTTACCCGAAGGTCGGTTTACACCGGCCGGAAGCAAAATCCAAAATTCTCTGTCGATGAGCAATGGTTCGGGCTGAGGTTTGGAGATGAGCAGCTCGAGGTCCTAGCGCTTCCAGGAGGGATCTTGCTTGGGCATGAAAGCCGCAGTGTGGTGCTGTCCATGTGAGCCTCCACTTCTGTTGTTTTTCGGTTGCCGCGCGAGGATGAAGTACTTGGTGTTGGGGAGGCCGAGCTCCCTCGGTTTTACATCGAGGAGGTCAAGGAAGCAACCCCGGTGCCGTTTTGCTACTGATTAAGGAGTTGCACACACGAGAACTGCCGGCTCACGATCAACTGGAGCATGCGGCGATGGTGGTGCTCTGCTCGTCGCGAGAGAGGAGGAGGCTTCGGTGTGGTGTGCAAAACGGTTACGGCATGAGGTGATGTGGGCGCTGAAACGATCCATGGAGGTGCTTAAGCATCTGGAGAGGTGTCCCTCGTTGCCCCTTGGTGTCGCCTGGCGATGGCTTGGTAGCTTCGAGTAAAAAACAGAGGAACCGACTGCATTTTCAGATACTTGAGGCAGCTGACCAGTGGTCCCCACTGTCCCCCTTATCCTCCCTCCAAAAGATATCAAATTTGGCAAATGACCAAATTCAATTGTGTGGAGCTCAAGTATGAAATTCAGTTGGATAATTCGGCATGTTCTATCCAAATTCAAATTTGAATTTCAAATCCTATGCAATTTAAAGTCCTCTTTGAAATGTCTAGCTAAGTACCTCCAAAATTCATCAAACTTTGCATCCCCACTAATTTGGACCTGAGGAATTCAAATATGAAACCTAATTTTTAATTTAGCTGCTGCAAATGGGATTCGTAACACAACAGTTTGCATTTTTATTGCGCTACCCTCATTTGAAATTTGAGTTGAATGAAGTTAGTTCAAAATCTAAATTTTAAACTTCCTCTTAAACATGAGAACTTCACACATGGAATTTAAATCAACTTTGGTTCCAAGCATTCAAATAAACATTTGAGCTTGTGTGGTTGGATACTCACGTGTGTCATCACGTGTATAAAGTTTTAAAAAGTCCCAATTTTCACAAACTTGAAACCAAATGCCATTCAAACTTTGTTTTACTTCATTTAAATTTTTGGGACCTTTACACCGGTTTAACGTTTATGGTCACATCAACCCAAGACATCAATTGGCCAGTCCAAGACAACACCAAGACCACTCAGCAGATGGGACATGAAGCCAGAAGAGGTGAGGCGAGACGTGATCAAAGCAGTAACTCCAGGAATGAAGCGACAACCTCAATGGTGTCCCACATGGCTTAACAAAATGCAAAAGAGACCTGTACAAAGGCTGAGGGCCCTGGAACTTGGTGAGAAGAAGAAAGAGGAGCAAAGGGATCATTGATTCAACCAGGCAAGACTAATGATCACCAAGAAGACTTGGAAAGAGAAGAGAATTGTCCGGTAAGAAGCCGGGAACGAAGAAACAGAGGAAGACATCTCGGGCAAGGATGATAACAATGTTGAGGTGAACATGGTGTTCCATCTAACTGATTAGTTTTGCATCCCGGAGGCTGAGGTGGCCGAGCATGATCTGGGAGCTAAGAATGTGATCTCTGAGAAACCAGAACAGCTCGAACAACACATGAAGCCCCTGTACATTCGTGGTCACGTCGATGGAACACCAATTGGGCGCATGTTGGTCGATGGAGGAGTTGGAGTGAACATCATGCTTGTGACCATGTTCGAGAAGCTTGGTTACCGCGAAGATGATCTCATAAGGACCAACACGATGCTGAGTGGATTCGTAGGAGACCCAACTGAGGCCAAAAGAGTGTGTTCTGTGGAGCTCACCATGGGAAGCAAGACTATACCTACGGCCTTCTTCATCGTAAATGTTCAGAGCAGGTACAATCTTCTGCTTGGGCGCAACTGGATACATGCCAATAGGTGTGTGCTATCAACTTTGCATCAATGTTTCATTCAGTGGGTCGACGACGAGGTTAAGATGATAGAAGCGGACAACTCGGCTTGTGTGGCAATGGCCGAGTCCTCTGAGCTCCAACACGACGACATTAGGTGTCTCATGGCTCAGGACCTCACGGAGTATGATTTTGTAAGTGTTGAAAGGGATGGGTTTGTACCCGTGTGCATAAAGCCAACTGATATCACTCGGCTTAGCAATGTAACTTGAGAATGTTAGATAAACAGGGCCATTTATCTTGGCTGCAGGAGAAAACCGAGCAGTATAATTTAGGCAAAAACGATATGGAGAATTGGTTGAGGACCTTGATGATTTGGGTAAACTTGGGCTTGGGTTTTCTTCTGTGGACGAGTTAGAAGAGGTAAACCTTGGAGAGGGATCGGCACATCGACCAATTTACATCAACACAACCTTGGACGTGCTCAAAATAAAGAGGTGAGTAAACTCCTCAAAGAATACATGGATTGTTTTGCGTGGGAGTACACCGAAATGCCAGGACTGAGCCGAGACCTTGTGGAACACAAGCTACCGACCAAGCCAGGTTTTAGACCTCACAGACAGCCCTTTATACGATTTAACCCAGCCATACAAGACAAGATCAAAGAAGAGGTAAATTGTCTACGCAAAGCTAATTTCATTCGGCCGTGTAGGTATGCCGAGTGGGTCTCGAATATAGTCCCCCCAGAAAAGAAAAACACAGGAAAACTAAGGATTTCCAAGACCTAAACAGAGCTACACCCAAGGATGAGTACCTCATGCCCATTGCCGACGTGTTGATCAACAATGCCTCAGGGAACAAGATGATTAGTTTTTTTATGGCAATGCAGGGTACAACCAGATCTTCATTTCTGAGGAGGATACATCAAAGACAGCATTCTGCTGCCCAGGGTTCGTGGGACTCTTTGAATGGATTGTGATGACTTTTGGGTCGATGAACACCGGTGTAACGTACCAAATGGGCATGAGGTTGATTTTTCAAGATCTACTAGGTGATATCCTTGAGGTGTACATTGATGACCTTGTGGTTAAGTCGGCCGTATTCCAAGGACATATGGCTGACTTGAAGATAGCCATCGAGAGGATGAGAAAGTATGGACTCAAGATGAATCCTCTCAAGTGTGTGTTCGGTGTGTTGGCTGGACGTTTCTTGGGTTTCATCGTGCACGAGCATGGTATAGAAATCGACCCCAAGAAGGTAGAAGCTATCAAGAAGATAGGAGAGTCGACATGCGAGAAGGATGTCTAGAGCCTATTATAGAAGGTAAACTACTTAAGGAGGTTCATTGCGAACTTGGCCGGCAATATTGGGTCCTTCATGCCTCTGCTAAAGCTTAAACACGAGCAAGAGTTCACTTGGGGGGCAGAGCAGAAGGAGGCTTCTGAGAGGATCAAAAACTACTTGATCAATTCTCCAGTCTTGCGAGCACCAAGGATAGGACAACCTTTTAGACTCTACATGGCTGCTCAGGACCAAGTTATCGGAGCTATTCTAACTCCAGAAAGCCAATATAAAGAACACTCCGTAGCTTCCTTAAGTATAAGACTATTAGATGCCAAGACGAGGTACATTTTTGTTGAGAAACTATGCTTATATCTTTATTACGCCTGCTCTATGTTTCGGCATTACATTCTCCCTAGTACTTGTTTTGTGACATGTCAAAATGACACTGTCAAGTATATGTTGCAACAACCGATTCTATGTCGAAGGTTAGGGAAGTGGGCATACTCTTTGGTAGAGTTTGACTTGGTGTATGAACCTCTCCGGAGTACGAAGGGCCAAGTGATGGCAGACTTCATCATGGAGCATGTTGTCCAATTCGAAGAAGAATGCCTGGCTGAGGTATGTCCGTGGAAACTCTTTTTTGATGGATGGGTTTTGACAAAGGTCAAGGGATCGGGTACGTGCTGGTTTCACCCATAGATACAATATATGAGTTCTCTATTCGGTTAAGATTTGCGTGTACCAATAACCAAGCCGAATACGAGGCATTGTTGAATAGTTTGGAGTACTTGATCGACATGGGGTGAAGGATGTTGAAACCTTCGATGATTACATGCTCATCATTCAACAAATCAGCGGTGAAAGCCAGTGCTACGATGGAACTTTGAATGACTACCGAGAACCATGCCAAGATATCATAAGAACTTTAGATACTTTCTGTGCCAAACACATCAAGGAAGAAAACTAGAGAGCAAACAACTTGGCACAACAGGCCTCGTGCTATGAGGTAAAGAGAGGGAAGTTTTACGTGAAGGCAAGGCCTACATTGTTCGAGGATGATAGAACTAATGAAAAACAGAGCAATTCGGCCGAGTTTGATGTGTTGGCAATCGAGGATTGGAGGCCATTGCTCATAGAGTGCATCAAAGACCGATGTACGTGTAGGGATAGGAAGGTTCGGCGACAAGCTTTGAAGTATACGCTGATCAATGGCGAGTTGTACCACCGAACCATCGATGGACTCCTGCTGAGATGCTTAGATAAGGATCAACCGAAGGAAGCCATTGGTGAGGTGCACGAGGGGCTTTATGGAACACATCAATCTGCCCATAAGATGATGTGGATGCTCAAGTGGGTGGGGTTTTGTTGGCCAACCATGCAAGAATACTGTTTCAAATATTACAAGGGATGTGAAGCCTGCCAGAGGTTTGGAGATATTCAACAAGCCCCGGCTAGCATGTTGCATCCTATCGTGAAGCCGTGGCCATTTAAGGGATGGGGTATGGACTTCATCGGAGAGAAACATCCTGCATCGTCAAAGAAACATCGCCTCATGTTGGTTGCTACGGATTACTTTACCAAGTGGATAGAGGGCGTTCCTCTAAAGAGGTAACAAGCTTTGTCCTTGAGCGTATTATTCATAGATTCGGTGTTCCAGACTCTAACTATGGACCAAGGAGGAGCATTCATATCTTCTCAGTTTAAAGAGTTTGTCAAATCCTTTAAGATAAAACTGTTGAACTCTTCACCATACTATGCTAAAATTAATGGACAAGCTGAGGCTATCAACAAAATATTGATCAAGCTCATAAAGAAGAAGATCAGATAGAACCCAAGTTGGTGGCACAATACGTTGAATGAAGCTTTATAGGCTCATAGAGTCTCCAAGCACTTCACTACCAAGGTAACTCCTTTTGAGCTTGTATATGGACAGGAAGCCGTGTTACCGGTGGAAATCAAGTTGCAAGCCTGTCGAGTGGCCTAGCAAGACAACCTTTTGGCTGTGGGGTACCAAGAGCTGATGATGGAAAAGATAGATGAGGTGTCCGAGAGCCGAATGGAAGCCTTGAGGGAAATCGAGAAGGAAAAGCTCAGGGTGAGCTAAGGCTTTCAACAAAAGGGTTCGGGAGAAATCGTTTCAAGTCGGGAAATTAGTGTGGAAAATAACTTTTTCCTTGAGAACTTGAGATAAAAAGTTTGGCAAATGGTCACCAAGCTGGGAATGTACTGTCAAGATAGTAGGAATCATCCCTGGAAATGCATACTTCGTGGAGATTTTGCTGGGAGAGAACTCGGGTAAAGCTATAAACGGAAGATACTTGAAGAAGTTTACCCGAGTGTGTGGCAAGAAGGTTGAATTATCTAGAACTTGCAAGGTAACACAACCGATTTACTAGATGAATCATGGCTAGAAAGGTGTTTTTTGGCATACTCTGTTTTCCCAAAAATAGGGGAGCATGTGTTGAAGGTGCAAATTGGTTGTGTGTTTTGCGGGTGGGAAACGCCGAAAAACAAGCTGCGGGAAGCCATTTTATTTTCGAGAATCGAGGTGCGGACGTCCCAGCGAGAGATCCTACTGGAAC
This sequence comes from Neostapfia colusana, assembly GCA_030760725.1. Classification (NCBI taxonomy): domain Eukaryota; kingdom Viridiplantae; phylum Streptophyta; class Magnoliopsida; order Poales; family Poaceae; genus Neostapfia; species Neostapfia colusana. The sequence continues at coordinate 41,617,187 of JASWHV010000002.1, read as the reverse complement.
CCGAAGTTCAGCCTGCGGAAGGCGATTTTACCTCGAAAACCCAATATACAAGCGCTCGGGTGGGGGAGTCAGCAGGGAACCAGATTTACCTCGCGGCCGCAAGATAAAATAGCTAAACCGCAAGATATTTAGGCCGAGGCAGGACTTTGCGATTTTCGGGCTGACTCAAATAATGTATCTTTTCATATTTCATCGTATCAATGTAATAAGAGGTTCTAGAAGATGTTAGCATGATACATTTGCGTATACGTGCCTTAGAGATAGACTAGAGTTTAGAAAGTCTAGATTTTAAACATAGAATAGTCGGGATCTCCAAAATTTATACCGCGTCCATATAAAGGCATCCCTCTGCCGAGAATAATCAGCCGAATTCTGATCAAAACATTTATATTTACTTTTTCTTTAGTTCTTCGTAGTTCTTGGTTATAGTTCATGGTCCTTTGTTTCTTTGTCGAGAAAAGCATTCGACCTCTCTCCATGTAAGTGAGACTTATCACATTTCTACCTCAGAAACCTCAAGTTCATCTATGTCTCGGTGACTAACGCCGAGACGTGGTGACTCCGGTGATCTGTTCACCAATTTAAGCCAAAAACATGCAAATTTTGATGAGAGATCTATTGGTTTTTGTGGTACATATGCTACACCTTCTAGCTCAGTAGTTGAATTCAAGAAATCTCATGTTTTATCATACAAATCTGTTGTATTTTTGCAGATTTCATGTGCTTTTCTTGCTAGATGGCGCGTGACTCAGAACTGGATTACTAAATGTCTTCTTACTAACCCCGGTATGTGGGGGTCCGGGAGTCCTCCCATTCCAGGATCACAGAAGGTGGTGCCGTGCGATGCGGCACCCAACAGAACACACGAAAAGAAGACGAGAAACATACAAACTTTTATTTACATAACACAACGAATGTCTTTTACAAACTTAATTTACAGTGAAAGACTTACTCATAGCTAAACTCTCAGCCTAGGCATCCAAAAGTGAAGCCGTCCAGGGCTCCAACTCGGCCGTTTACCCCGACGGGGGCATCGCCTCATCCTAGGACCCTTCCTCATATATCTCACCTGCAACACCGTCAGCACGATGGCTCAGAAAGACTTAACCGTCACTCCTAAATATGCAACTCTACATGCAGGGATTCTTTACATGGGAAGTGACATTACGATAAAGAACTCGTTTACATGTTAATCCTTACTTTCAATTTTTCAGCAGCCATTTAATATGCCTTGAGCAGCCCCCACATCAGAATTCCACAATCAAACAAGAAACGCTTCCTCCCGATGTGGTATTGCCTAATGTGGAATATAAATTTAGTGAGACCTACATCTATAGCATACATGGTTGCAATACAATAATAATTCAATGCATAATATTCTTCTGGCCTCTTGTGATAATTACTACGTCACAACACAGTGAACAAGCGGTACTCAAATAACCGTGAGGGACGGTGATTACAATCAATAGACACCCGGATAACACGTCACATACACTCATTTCAGAAGTGTGGTGCATCACACCTTCTTACTCTGTTGTATGCAGCAACCTTTCAAAGGAAACCCAAATGCTAAACCGGTCCATCCGTAACGGGCAGAAGGTCCCCGCGGGGAGCGTGTCTGTGCCTGCCGGCAGATTTACACCTTGCTACCTGTTTGTGATATGCCCAAGAGGCAATCATAACAATTCGGATAAAGGCCTGATGGATATTTGATCCATAAGAAATTAGGGAACTAATGGGCCTGTGACCTAAATGCCCATTAGCGCGCATGTAAATATGACGGGTAGGGTTAGGGGCAAATCACTCCACCACATAACAGCCCCAGCCGCCGTCCCTCACAGGCAAGCCGCTGAAACCCCTGTCGCGGGGGCGGTGCTAGCACACCGATGCACGGCGTTCCTCCCTGTACATGTGGACTCTGTGGAGGCGCTGCTGTTACTGCTGCGCTGATCGGCTACAACGCGCATCTACGATCCACTGCACTGCGCGTCTAGTGGTAACGATCCATGACCTTATTACTCACATGTTTCCTGGGTGATACGGTCGAATTGCTAGAGTAGCGCATCGCCTATTTCCCTACAGTGGTATCAGAGCCGACTTGCGTAGTTTTTGGTCTGGATTTTAGATGCGATCTACTGCAGACAAGTTCATATGATGAATTTTATTGTTCGGCTTTTGGGGTTTGGAATTGGTTAGAGTAGATTGCCATCATATGACTAAAGGATTAGTTCGTGCTCCTTCTCTGCTGTGGGCGCAACCTGTCCCTACCGGCTGGAATCACCATCGGGACTAATAGTGTACATAGCTAACAGATTGAGCCAACAGATCACGGTCATGTGTCGCGATCTTCTCGTGGATAACCAGTCACAATGAAAATTGAGGCATTCTGAACCGGCTCGCGGGACCACCGTTGCTGTCTGCTATAGTGACATCATTAAGTTATTTCGCAATAGACATCGTTCTACGCTTAACTTGTTTTTGCAGGGAATGATGTCAATGGTATGGCCTAAATGTGATGTGATGATCTGTGTGTAAAATTCGTGCAGCCTGCGTGTTGCAAATTTAACACAACCGGGGTGAGGTTGTCACATAATGGTATAATGACCTGCGTGTCGCCCTGTGATGCCTGATCTCTCATGTAATTTATTTGAGCTATTAGATGTATTAGCTTCTTTTATATTCATTGAGAAACCTCAAGCATGATGGCGATGGTGATCACCATAAGAAGGGAGACATGGCGGTGTAGATCATGATGGAACCATGGTGATGGAGACCACTATGATCCTAAAGGCCATACTATTCACAGATATGATATTGATCGTATGCCTGTGATGTTTTACTATTCTTTTCATGCTTTTCATATGGTGGATGTTTTGTCATGATAGAATAGCTTCCCTCGGAAAAGTTGAGTATTTGATGCCATTTACCTATAGCTTCACCTATGTTGTTTTGATCATTGTATGGTAGGTTTGTCAAAGAAAAATACCGTCATCTATCATAATGAATAGGGTGAATGTTGGACATTCACATGCATAGTATTGGTTTTCTCAACAAAGCTATGAAAATGGTTTTGGGATTTATGGCATAGTGTTGGGAGCCGGGGCATTGGATGTCACCCAACAAACAAGAATCATATAGAGATATGATTAACAATGGTTGTTTACCTATGTCACTAATTTTCTAGCAGTGAAGCCAAAGCTCACTAGAAATTAGTGAATATGGATTTTGGACCACTATATGTCGTTAGAGGGAGGACGATGCTCATATAGTGGTTGTGTCTTTTATTAAACTGTTAATAAAAGATTGGTACATAACATAGCGCTAAAACCTTGCATATTTATTTTCTATTGTAGATCATGTCTGCTAGTAACAGTTCCAGTTTCAATTTGCAATCTGTGCTTGAGAAAGAAAAGCTCAATGGAGCTAACTTTATTGATTGGTACCGCAACCTGAGAATTGTTCTTAGGCAAGAGAAAATTGAGTATGTTCTTGAGCAACCATACCCCAATGACCTCCCCGATGATGCAAATGCCGCAACTCGCAGGACTTATGAGAAGCACTGCGATGATGCGCTTAATGCAAGCTGTCTCATGCTTGCCACAATGTCCCCTGATCTAAAGAAACAGTATGAGCGTAAAGATGCTTATTCTATGATTCAGGAACTACGTGGAATGTTTGAGAACCAAGCAAGGGCTGAGAGGTACAACATCTCAAAGTCCTTGTTCTCATGCAAGCTGGCAGAAGGTAGCCCGGTCAGTCCCCATGTAATCAAGATGATTGGTTACATTGAGACTTTGACCAAACTTGGTTCTGAACTCAAGGATGACCTGGCTATTGACGTTATTCTCCAGTCACTCCGACCGAGCTATGAGCCATTTATATTGAATTATCAAATGAATGGCATGGAGAAAACGTTGGCTGAATTGCATGGGATGCTTAAAACAGCAGAGAAAAGCATTAAGAAAAATACTACTCATGTGATGATGGTTCAAAAGGAGAATAAAAAGAGGAAGCGTGTGATGCATCCTAAAGGCAATGGAAAGGTTCCCAATGAGCCTTCAAGCTCAAAGCCAAAGAGCAAATCAGGCCCTTCTCCTAATGATGAATGCTTCCACTGTCATGCTAAGGGGCATTGGTCTAGGAACTGCAAGAAGTACTTGGAGGATAAGAAGAAGAAAGGGAGTGAGACTTCCACTTCAGGTATAAATGTTATAGAAATCAATGTTGCTACATCTTCTAGTGAATCATGGGTATTTGATACCGGATCAATGATTCACACTTGCAAATCGTTGCAGGGTCTAAGTGAGACTATAAGATTTGCAAAAGGCGAGTTGGATGTTCGGGTCAGCAATGGAGCAAAGGTTGCTGTCATAGCTGTCGGAACTTATCACTTGTCATTACCCTCAGGATTAGTTTTGGAATCAAATAATTTTTATTGCATTCCTTCTTTGAGCAAGAACATTATATCTTCTTCATGTTTAGAAGAAGTTAATGGTTATGAGATTATAATAAAGAACAAATGTTGTTCTATTTATTATAATAATATTTTCTATGCTCAATGTCCATTAGTGAATAGATTATATGTTCTTGATCTTGAGGATAAAACAGTCTATAACATTAATACAAAAAGGGCTCGACAAAATGATCTAAATCCCACTTTTATTTGGCATTGTCGCTTAGGTCATATAAATGAGAAACGCATTGAGAAACTACATAAGATGGTTTGTTAAGTTCATTTGGTTTTGAATCACTTGACACGTGCGAGTCTTGTTTGCTTGGGAAGATGACCAAAGCACCCTTCACTTGTCAAAGTGAGAGGGCAAGTGACTTGTTGAGACTTATACATACCGATGTATGTGGACCAATTAGTTCGGTAGCTAGAGGTGGTTTTCAGTATTTCATTACTTTTACCGATGACTTTAGTAGATATGGATATGTATATCTAATGAGGAATAAGTCTGAATCTTTTGAAAAGTTCAAAGAATTTCAGAATGAAGTACAAAATCAGTTGGGCAAGACAATTAAACTTCTACGATCTGATCGTGGGGGTGAATATTTGAGCCATGAATTTTATGATCTTTTAAAACAATGTGGAATTGTTCCATAGTTGACTCAACCTGGAACGCCTCAATGGAATGGGGTGTCCGAGCGGAGGAACCGAACCTTGTTAGACATGGTTAGGTCGATGATGAGCCAGACTGATCTCCCACTATCCTTTTGGGGTTATGCTCTTGAAACTGCTGCGTTTACACTAAACAGAGTCCCAACTAAGTCTATTGAGAAGACACCATATGAGATGTGGACCGGGAAAAGTCCTGGATTGTCTTTCCTCAAAGTTTGGGGATGTGATGCTTATGTCAAACGTTTGACGTCAGACAAACTTACTGCCAAATCAGACAAATGCTTCTTTGTGGGATATCCTAGGGAAACCAAAGGATATTATTTTTATAATAAACCAGAGGGTAAAGTGTTTACTGCTTGCAATGGTGTCTTTTTGGAGAAAGAGTTTCTCTCAAAAGGAGTTAGAGCAAGGTTGCATCTTGAAGAAATTCAAGAAATAACTGAAAATGTTTCGGCACCCTCTAATCCTACACAGGATGTACAAGATGTTGTACAACCACTTGATGAAACACCAGCCCCACGAAGGTCTACAAGGGTACGTCGTGCAACTGAAAAGTTGACACTCCTAACCACGGAACCACAGGACATGGTATTGTTGGACAATAATGAGCCTGTGACCTACACTGAAGCAATAATGGGACCAGACTCTGAGAAATGGCTTGGAGCCATGGAATCCGAAATAGAATCCATGCATGAGAATCAAGTTTGGAACTTGGTTGATCCAATCGATGGTGTGAGACCGATCGATTGCAAATGGATTTTCAAGAAAAAGACCGATATGGATGGAAAAGTTCACATCTATAAAGCACGATTGGTGGAGAAAGGTTTCAAACAAATTCAAGGTGTTGATTATGATGAAACATTTTCACCCGTCGCTATGCTAAAGTCTGTTCGGATTCTCCTAGCAATTGCTGCATATTTTGATTATGAAATATGGCAGATGAATGTCAAAACAACCTTTCTTCACGGGAGTCTGACTGAGGATGTGTACATGACACAACCTGAGGATTTTGTCGATCCTAAAAATGCTATAAAAATATGCAAACTTCAAAAGTCCATCTATGGATTGAAGCAAGCATCTGGAGTTGGAATCTACGTTTTGATGAAGTGGTCAAAGGGTTTGGTTTCATCAAAAACGTAGAAGAACCTTGTATTTACAAGAAGGTTAGTGGGAGCGCACTTATATTTCTGGTCCTATATGTAGATGACATATTGTTGATCGGAAATGACATTCCAGTACTTGATGCTGTTAAATCCTCATTAAGGAAAAGTTTCTCAATGAAGGATTATAGAGATAGATCCAAAAGGCTAATTGGATTAAGCCAAAACACATATATGGAGAAGATATTGAATCAGTTCAATATGCAAGATTCTAAGAAAGGTTTATTGCCAATGTCACATGACATCAATCTAAGCAAAAGTCAGTGTCCTTCGACGCCTAATGAGCAAAAGAGGATGAGAGCGATTCCTTATGATTTGGATATTGGATCTATCATGTATGCCATATTGTGTACACGCCCAGATGTATCCTATGCTCTAAGTGTTACGAGCAGGTATCAATCAGATTATGGTGAGGCTCATTGGACAGTTGTCAAAAACATTCTTAAGTACTTGAGAAGAACTAAGGACGTGTTCCTAGTGTTTGGAGATGAAGAAGAGCTTGTTGTAAGAGGTTACACCGATGCTAGCTTCCAAACAGACAAGGATGACTCTAGATCGCAATCCGGTTTTGTGTTCTGCCTCAATGGAGGGGCAGTGAGCTGGAAAAGTTCCAAGCAAGACACAGTAGCAGATTCAACGACGGAGGCGGAGTATATTGCAGCTTCTGAAGCTGCAAAGGAAGCTGTTTGGATCAGAAAATTTGTTTCTGAGTTGGGTGTTGTTCCTAGTGCGTCCGGACCTGTGGATCTCTATTGTGACAATAATGGAGTCATTGCACAGGCAAAGGAGCCTAGGTCACACAAAAGATCCAAACATATACTATGACGCTATCATCTGATTCGAGAGATTATCGACCGAGGTGATGTGAATATATGCAAGGTGCATACGGATTTGAATATGGCAGATCCGTTGACAAAGCCTCTTCCACAACCAAAGCATGAGACGCACACGAGATCTATGGGTATTAGATACTTACATCAGTGATCCTAGTGTGTAGTGGGAGGCTTGTGTCATAGCTATGTTTATGTACTATTTGAGTAACTATTATTCACATTGATCATCAAGTATGTGACTTGTTCGTGAGACTCTTTGTTAATTATAATGTTACTCAAAAAGATCCCTAGTCTACATCGTTATATGAGATAATGATAGTACGCAGACTAGCACATGTATTAATTGATGATCACGTTTCACGGATCATAGATATGGAGATATCAAATTAATAATGTGAACACATGCTAGTGAACATGGTGTTGGATAGACATATTCCGAGACACTGTTGGGATTGTTATTTACATATGTGCCATCGGTTGGTCTTGAGTGATATACCTGCTAGATTCTTAGACCTGAGATCGCCATTGTTACGCACTATGTGTAGTTTTGCACTTTGAAACTATCAAACGCTACTCCGTAACTGGGTGGTCATAAAAATAGTCTTCAGGTACATGATGAAGCATGGAATGAGATGTGTGCGGATCAAGATGGGATTTGCCCCCCCCCCCCCCCTAAACAACAGGAGAGATATCTCTGGGCCCTCAAGATAGTTGGATTGAAAGTGCATGGCCATGCCAAAGTGATTAAAGAGTTAATCATTATGACTAAAAGTTATACATATATTGATTCCACTATTTGATCGAGTGAATGGTCGAGCTATCACAAGGATGGCACGTATGTCGCCTTGAGCTTCACTGGTATCGTGTGGCCAAGGAATTAGCATGTGAATGTATCTATGTTCAGCCGATATGATCTTTATTTACATTCGGGAGTCAGTATGTCCTGCTAGGTACCTCTACTGACTTGTGTTTGAAAACGGTTTTCATTCATAATCGTCTGTACATGAACCTAACGGGTCACACACTTAAGGGGATGGAATATTGAAAAACTTGGCTATATGATTGTCTCTAGTGCAAGTGGGAGATTGTTGGTGATATGCCCAAGAGGCAATCATAACAATTCGTATAAAGGCCTGATGCATATTTGATCCATAAGAAATTAGGGTACTAATGGGCCTGTGACCTAAAAGCCCATTAGCGCGCCTTTCAATATGAGGGGTAGGGCTAGGGGCAAATCACTCCACCACATAACAGCCCCAGCCGCCACCCCTCATAGGCCAGCCACCGAAACCCCTGTCGCGAGGGCGGTGCTAGCACACCGACGCACGCGTTCCTCCCTGTACGTGTGGACTCTGTGGAGGCGCTGCTGTTACTGCTGCGCTGATCGGCTACGACGCACATCTACGATCCGCTGCGCTGCGCGTCTAGTGGTAACGATCCATGACCTTCTTACTCGCATGTTTCCTGGGTGATACGGTCGAATTGCTAGAGTAGCGCATCGCCTATTTCCCTACACTACCCTCAACTCACTCCTATAAAACGGTTGGGTAAGCCTCAGCACCCACGTTAACCAATTACATCGGTTTCCTGGTTCCCATATAGCCAGTATGCATCCGGTACTGTTCAAACTTGTCCAACAGGGCCGCACAAGGCTCGGTCCTCAACCAACACCAACAGGGCAATGCACGTGAGACCTCGTCTCGCTGCATACTATCCCCCTGCTAGGACTCAATTTCATATTCTTTAGCTTTTTTTTGATTCATTCTATCCCGTGTGATTAAAATCCTATCTTGCGGGTAGATTACAACTACTGAACTTCTACCGAGATCCTAAGAACATTAGCACGACATTTTCTACTCATCGATCTGTAGACTACCCAATACTCCATACGATTTAGACGTCATGCAAGTAAAGTTTCAAGCACCTTAACTCTAATGCAAACATCACATCCTAGACATAAGTGATACAAATCAAAACTTTGCAAACGTAATTAAATGCAAACCAGGGCTTGCCTGGTTGCGAGTCAAATGGAAAGTTAGCTTCTGGAGGTAGGATCTCCAAGACCTCCGTAGCGTCTTTGATTTCGGTCACTATATGATATGCACAAAATATGTATAAGTAATGATCAAGAATAAGAAGTAAGCTTCTAAGGACAGTTACTACTACTAATTATTCTTAATTGGCTTTGGGATTTTTCCAGTGGAGACTAGATTCCATAAGAAGGATTTGAGCGAAAATGGAGGAGGTTTCATGGAAGCTTGTGAGTTCTACGTCTCCCACAAGTACTTAGCTTCTCTGAATTTTGATCTCAAATCTGAAGCTTTGACATAGCTAACAGTGGAATATCTAATTGGAGAAGGTCTCCCTGGTTTTAGTAAAATTGATTTCATAATGTTTCGAGCTGTCTACAGGGAGAAATGTATTTTTGAAGTTGGTGGGAAAACCTGAAAAAGTTTCTCTTTATTTTAAAATTTTCAATGAAGGCTTAAAATTGAAACAGGGTTTGGCCTAGTAATTGGAGTCCAATAATGCTCAAATTTTTACAGGAGATCATTAGAGTTATTAAGGATCTTATGGACAAAATTGAGCAAATTCCATAACATGGATCTCCTGGAATTAATTGCCAAAAATTAAATTTGAGGAGTTTTGTAGAAAATTCCATGGATCTTGAGATCAATTTCTTTGCATCTCTGCAATGTACTGGTTGAGAGGAATCCAACAATTTTTTTTCACAAATTTTGGATATTCCTACTGAATGTTATGAAGGTTTGAATTCAGCCTAAATCTCAAATTCGGGAAAAAGTTTGAATCCCTGACATGGGCCCCACGCGCGGCGCTATTCACTCAGATGGCGGTGACACCGAAGCCGCTGAGTTATTTCCGCGTTGTCACAGGAAATCCCCACACCACACTGGATCCTTCCGGGTCTCCCACTCACTGACAGCTAGGCCCCACTGTAAGGGCCTAAGTTTCTGTCACATATTCAAAGTGTTCATCAGCACACACACCCTTCATTTGAAGAAACTTGATGAACACATTTGAAGAGCATGTAACCACCATCAACATGCTCATTAGGGAATAAACTCACAAAATACAAAAGTGGCATTTCCCACATGCATCATCTAGGGGCTGAGCATATGAAAAACTCCAACACATTGCTAGGAAGGCTCATGCCAAATTTCACCCAAATCCAAAACCTTTTTGAGGTCTTCTGGGTACAACTAAAAAGAGGGTGGTTAGAACTCAAATTCAAACTGTTTCCATCCCATGAATTCAAAAGTGGGAGGCATATTCTTGCTCAGCACATTTTTGTGAGCTCACACACCAATTTTCACTCAATTTGGAGTTGATCTTGACATCAGCTAAGTTTAACAAATTCAAACTCCATTTGAAATTCAAACTGCATATGTGCTGAAAATATGTCCAAAGAAAACCTAATTTGAATTCTATGCAATTCAAATGGCCCAGGAGTAGATAATTCAAATGACCAAGGTTAAACTGGTCTCTACTGTTTAGAGCAGTGGGGAAAATTTAATTTCAGAGGTTAAACCCCAGGTGGGACCCACATGTCAGCCTCTATAGCAATTCAACCGACTGAAGTCACCGCAGCTCGGTTCTTGCGCTCGCCCGCGAGGTCGCCACGGCGATTGCCGACCGCTGCCACCTCCTGGTCGCCGATCACCGCCTCAACCGACGTCCCAGCTATTTAGCTGCGAGCTGCCGCCGGCAGCAGCTCACCTTTCCACTGCCTCGACGTTTCCAGCGCTGAAAACGCCGAGCTGGTCACCGCACCGCCCACCGCATCACCTCGCCGTTGACCGGCCAAAGCAGTGCCTTCCACCGCGAGCTGAGGCTACAGACGGCACTGCCGACCCCGGCTCGACGTGTTACAGCCCTCAGCTGCTCGTGATCAGTTTCGGTGAAGCTTGTCCAAGCCGATCTTTCATCGCTCTGTTAACCGAGAGCTCCTCCGACGCGACGCCGTTGCCCGAGCAGCACAAAGCTTCTCCAGAGCGACCAACGTGTCTCTGAGGTAAGAATCCAAGTCTAGTAGCTCTCCCCGAACTCCCTAGGTCCCTCTTAGCGCCTAGCCGGAATTTCAATTTTTCCGATGATCATCGTATAGAACACCGAGAACCAAAACTCGAAATTTGCCTCGATCACTTGATCACCAGGGATCCTGGTCGAGCTGAAGCTAGAGTAGCACCTCGCGGTCATCTCAGCCAAGTTCTAGCGGTGATGATCAACCCAATGAGCATAGCACCGGAATTAGGCCATCGCCGGTGAAAATGGCTCGGGTCGCCGGTGAAGTCTACTTTCCCGGCGATCTCCGGCCAAGAGGAGGGCAGGGTTAGCTTCCTCGTGCCCCAGTGGTGCTTTGCGACCCATTGGTTGATCTTGTTCACCGCCTAGACAGCTAGCACCGTCGGACCCGAGCTCCTCTTCCGCCTCCACTGTCACCGACTAGGTTTCCGACGATGTCAAGGTCCGAGAAGGTGCACCGCGTGTGCGCCGTGTTCCAAGGCTCATGTAGGAAGAAACCGCATAGCAAATTAGGCAGTATCAGCCGAGAACGACCCACGCCACCAGTCTGGAAGTCGCGCGCTCGGGCGATGGTGGGAGGTAGACGATGACACTGTGTGTGGGACCCACGTGCAGTGTTTTAAACATTTCCCAATTTTCAGTTTTAGTTCAAACTTCAAACCCACATAACTTTGACTAGGAAGCTCCAAATCGAGTGAATCAAATTTTGTTGGATTCAGCTCTCTGAGTACTTTCCAGCAAATCAAGTTCCACTTCATGAAAATACTTTGTTCTCCAGAATTAATTCTTCAAATTTAAACTGGTTAGAATTTTAACTGGAGAACCCTTTGGAGGAAACTTCTGAAATTTTGCTGGGATGTTCACCAAAATATCCCTGAGCGACTCTAAAAATTTCAGATCCATTTGAGCTCATTTGATCCACCTAATGGTGTGATTAATAAAACTGTTCCAGAGAAAATAGAAAATGTCCAGAAACATTTTCAGAAATTTCTCTGAAATTGTTTAGCTCATATCTTTAGCTAGGAACCTTCAAATTAAGTGAGACCAACTCCATTAGAACCCTCTAAAAATCTAGTTTTCAGAAAGTCATGGCTTGCTCCATGAAAATCCCTAGAGCACCCTAAGAGCTCCAATTAAAGGTCAAGTACATAATTATTTGTGGAGAGCTCAAATGAGCTTGGCCAAGTATCTGTTTAGGTTGTATCCAAACCCCAATAAAAATTTTAGAGTCATTGGGTATGTCTAGTAAGACTTATAGTATTCACAAGTTTAAATTCAATTCAAATGCATTTAAATTGATACATATACATGTTATCTCATGTAGTCGCTAAGGTTGAGGAGGAACCCGAAGTCTTAGACTTCGTCACTCCGGAAGAGCAACTAGCCTATGACCAAGAGCAGCAAGGCAAGCCCCGGTTTGCATTAACTTTTTTATAAATTTTTATTGTTTTGATAACTCACTTTGAGTACCAATTACTTCTTGCATTAGAGTCTTGTTTGAAACCCAAATGCATAGCCAAGAAAACCATGGGTTGGGATTAGGATTGAAAACCCCGTTATCTACTGCAATGCTAAGATAGTGTAGGATTCGGTACAAGTCGAGTAGTTGGAACTACTCGCGAGGATAGGCTAGAGGCACTCGACTCGGGTAGAGATAGCAAATGGTACACATGGCAAGAAAAATGAGACCGAGCGGAGAGTAAGGGCAGCAGGACGTTGGGGCCTGGGTGGTATAGCTCCGTTTGTGTCGATTGGGGACCAAGCCGTGTGCGGGCCTGTTGAACAAGCTAGAACAGTACCAAAGACCTACCGGCTATATGGGAACCGGGAAACCGATGTAACTCGAGTAGCTGTGTGTTGAGGCATAGCTGGTCGTTCAGAGGGAAGGTTGAGAGCTCGAGGTGTAAATCGGCTGGCGGCACTGTGGATGCGCGTGCAGAGACCTCTTGCTCGGGATGATTGGACCAGTTCAACATTTGGATGATGGGTGAAAGGTGGTTGCGTACGACGTCCGTGATGGTTGCTGTAGGCAACATCGGGTACGGGCGTACGCGATGGGTTATTCGGGTAACCTTGCAGATGTAAATCGATTATAATCACCGTCCCTCGCGGTCAGTGAGTACCACTTGTTCACTGTACCGTGATGTAGAAAGAACAGGCTAGATTCATGTTAAAAGTTTTCTGATTTGAAAGATATACCTTGCTTGTTTGATTGCAGCTCTCTCATGTGCCTTAGCGTGAAGTTCTCCACAACCTGCTGCTAAAACTTGAAAGTAAGGTTCCACTAATTAGGCGAGTCCTTTGCAACTTATTTTACCTCATGTACCCTATCAACCTTCATGTAGAAGTTTCATGTATAGGAGAGACGGGTCAGTCTTGCTGAGTTGTCGTGCTCACTGCTTGTGTTTGAAGCTTTTGCAGGGGTTTATGAGGAAGGGACTCCCGAGGAGGAGTCGGAACCCTAGGAGGGGAACCCCGTCGATTGGGAGTCGTGCACACCACCGTGTTAGTGTGTGTGTGTGTGTGTGTGCTAGTGGGGACACGTTCACGGGATGAACGTGAACTCAATGCATAGTCTACGCCCGTGAGTGTGGACTGGACTATTTTGTTGTAAAAATTCATAAACTGGGTTATGTAATGAAACTTTGCTTCCGGTTTGTATCTTTGACGTGCGTTATCTGGTGCTTTGTGACGCAGCACCCCTCAGCGTGATCCTGGCTTGACAAGACCGTGGGGTCGTGTCAGCGTGGTATCAGAGCTCGCTTGAGGTTTAACGCACTACAAAGGTCATCTTTTTCACAAATTCGGTGAGGAACGAGTTAGTAGCCCATATAAAGATGTTATTAGTGTATAGAAAGTGGCATACTAACCTTTTTGCTTATGTCGGAAAATCGTGCATCTCGGGACGCTTTATGTCTTGGAGGGTGCACGTAAGCACTGTCCACCAGTGCGCACAAGCTGAAGGGTGGAGCCCCACGGGTTGCAGGTAACCCGACCCGCTTTAATATCCTCTACGACTCTTCATGTCGTTTGGGGTATTCGAGCAACGTCTGTGCCTGGCGTGCTTTGGGCAATTTAGGGGACCCTGTCACGTGGTCAGTAACGTGAACACGTAGCTCATGGCGTGTTTGGCTTGAGAACATCCGGGCGAGTGATGACGGCCGGGTGTACGAACTGTAGGGATACCGGGCACGGTGTGCAGCCGAGTCTGATAATCGTGTGAGTTATGTGCATGTAGTCTGACCACGGAACGGTAGACGTGTAGCATCCGTGTGCGAGATACGTTTAGTGCCACAGAACTAACGAAGCCGGCTAAGTCCGGTATAGGTTTTTCTTTGTGAGGACGTAGTACCGACATGATCTGGTGACGCATTGACGTCACACCCCACTAAATGAGCAACTGCATTGTAAAACTTGAAAGTTTTAATCCAGGGCACTAAAATTTGATGCAACTCTTTCCCTTGAACAGGATATTGAAAGTTAATAAGTTTTTAACTTATAGGATACTAAGGACAGAGTCCCCTGTTTTCAGCTGAATTAAGGCTGAAGTTAATCAGAGGTTAGAGGTTGATTTCTTTCGAGGTTGGGGTCATATGATACAATTCTGGAAAGCTTTGGAAGATCTTTACAACTTTTCTGTTGAGGTCCAGGGATGTTTCATCCTATAACCAATCGAAAATGCAGTAGAGTTGAAACTGTCCAGAAAACAGGGCAGAGCAAACACTCTCTGTAACTCTATGTAAATTGAGCATAAATTCCTGCATAAAAATCCAAAAATTGAAAATGAGGTAGTTATGAAAAGTTTAAGAGATGGGTTACAACTTTGTAACAGAAAGTTTTGTCAGATTGGGAGTAGAATTAACCGGAAGTCTTGGATCAAATCAGTACCTAAAGCAGGGAGGTGCTGTCCAATTTTCTCCAGAAATTCTATCAACTTTGACATCTCATAACTTTTGAACCGGGACAGATCTTAGGCCAAGCAAATACTTTCTGGAAAGATAGTGAAGTTATATTTAACTTTGATGTTGATCTTCAGAATTCGTTTTGCCTTTAGCATGGTCTAAATCAGGTTGAAATGGAAACTGGTCAGGGCTGTCATAATGGACAGCAGATCAGCAGTCAAATTTGTTTAAGTTTGAACTATGTTTCCAAGTCTTATGAGTTCAATGACATGTTTTATGTTATAACTCAATGGTTTACTTTTCAAATAAATATTTGACATTTCTCAAATATGTTTTTACAGATGACAACGGATAAACAGTTGGAGAACGGGTGGGTGGTGTCCCACTGTTCTCACCGCAGCGGCTATCCAGAAGCATTGAGGCAAATGCTTCAATATTTCAGGTACAGCAAGATGCCACAGTACTTCGCCAAAGAAAAAGGCGAGGAGGGGAAAAAGACGTGGACGATCCGTGTCGAAGTTCCTGCAGGGCCTACGCCACCCGGTTGGGCGCCGTTCACCGTTACGGTGAGGGGTAGACAACCGGAGGGAATGTGGCAAGTGGCAGCCCGCGACACCATGTTACGTTTCTGCCAGCTACACGTGAGAGATATGGAGGGCACTCCATACGCGCTCGTTCCGGTGGAGGGACGGGCTAATCACGTGTGGGAAGGGAGGTACATGGAGGCAACAGATCTGGGTTGCCCAAGGTACAATACCGCGGAGGCGACCCTCACTCTCCAGATAAGGACAGGAAAGGCTGTGATGGACAGTCAAGCTGTTCATACGGAGTGTCTCGCTGTGAAGCTCTAGGAGAGCAACGGCCGTTGAGATCATTTCGAGAGTGCTCACAGCGCACTCCGCAATGTTCTCCTTCCGATGATTAAGCGACTGAACGAACAGCATAATCAGTTGCAT
Organism: Neostapfia colusana; assembly: GCA_030760725.1. Classification (NCBI taxonomy): domain Eukaryota; kingdom Viridiplantae; phylum Streptophyta; class Magnoliopsida; order Poales; family Poaceae; genus Neostapfia; species Neostapfia colusana. The sequence goes on along the minus strand of JASWHV010000002.1, from coordinate 41,601,170 downwards.
CGTCTGAAGAAGGCGAAGAAGAAAAGCCGTGTCGACATCGCGGCTTTGCAACAACAGGTGCAGGCTCTGACCCAGCAGAACGAGGTCCTTACTCAAGAGCAGGATGACGCTATTGAGGAGGGGCAAGGCTGGTAAGAGGACTACAACCAGGCCATGGACGAGGTGCATGCATTGCAGGACCTCGTACCTCCGGTAATGGGCATACTGGTGGTAGGTGCCGTACCCGTGGTCTTGGGTCTTCCAGCAATGGGAGAACCCGAGCCGGAAGAGGAGGTTGTAGACCCAGAGCCACCAGCAGAGGTACCGGAGGAGGACGACCCACAGGAGGTCGAGTTCTACTCCGAGTAGGGGGTTACCGTTGCCAAGTAGGTCAGCTGGGATAATCTTACCCAAACTTTTGTAATCGGTGACATGTCGTGTAGACAGTAGTGCATGTATAGGTAGTGGCGACATGAGCACGACTTCTCGGAGACCCGAGAGTAATGTATCTTGTATAAAGTTTATGCTTTATCAATATATGTGAATGTTGTGCAAGTTATTCATGCGCCACATCAATACCTACTGTTTCATATGGAATTTTAAGTATGACATGTGCTGATCGCTGCTATTTTGAATTTCAGAATGACTCGTACTCATGCCAACCCGGACGTTGGGGGTTCCAGTCAGGGGGGAGAGACCTCCCAACAACCTCCCGAGGACTCCTCGGGACAGCAGCAGCAGCAGCAGCAACAGCAACAACCGCCACTGCCAACGGTTTCTTTGGCTGACATTGTGGCAGCAATGGCGGGCTCTCATCAGCAGCACACGGAATTGCTGCAGACCCTTATTGCAAATACGTCTCGACCTGAGAGGTGTCAAGATCGTGAGGAGCGCCAACAGAGCTCCTACTCCGATTTTCTGGCTACTCATCCCCCGTTATCCTCAAGGGCGGATGAACCCCTCGATGCGGACAACTGGCTCCGCACGATGGAGATGAAGTTCGGGCTGCTCCAAGTCAGTGAGCAGCGCAAGACTCAGTTCGCGGTCCAACAGCTCCAGGGATCCGCGAGCGCGTGGTGGGCGAATTACTGTGCTTCGCAGCCCACCGAGCGAGTTATGACCTAGGCGGAATTCCGGACGGCCTTCAGGGCCTATCATATACAGCTGGCTCTCATGAAGAGGAAGACGCAGGAGTTCTTACGCCTGCAGCAAGGGAGCCGGAACGCGCTGGAATACTCCAGGGCTTTCAATGATCTTGAGCTCTACGCTTCGTATCACGCTGATACCGACAAGAAGCGGTGGGATAATTTCTACCAGGGGCTTAACCCGCTCCTGAAAGACAAGCTGGCAATGTTCAATCGCAGCAGCCTCAGTGACATAATTGATGGTGCGATTGTTCAGGAATACTCCGGCAAGGAGTTAGTGGTGGCGGAAAGGAAGCGAAGCGCGCCACAAAGCAGCGGAGAAGGAGGTGGTCCTTCTAAAAATTACTGGATGGTGAATCGCCCACCATCGGGTCCACGCTGGCAGCCACCACAGAGGTCGATGCCATTCCGCAGTCGCCCATATTCTCCACTGGCATTCAGGCCGGCACTGCCAGTACAACCTCCGCAGCAACAACAACAACAGCGGGCGATGCCGCGTGCGTATGCACCTCAGCAGTGCATGCTGGGCTTTCGTCTCCCAAGCACCGGACAAGCAGCAGCCACATGCTACAAGTGTGGTCGTCCGGGACACTTCGCCAGCAGTTGTCCCGAGAGGCAAGGCGGCGGAGTTGCACCGCAACTTCCGGGGAGGAATCAACCCCGGAACCCCACTAATGTGCGGCGGGCAAACCCTAGGCCTGGCACCGTCCACCAACTTGCCATAGAGGACGTGCCAGAGGGTGAACCAATCCTTGCGGGTATGTTCCAACTCCACCAGCATCTCGCCATAGTATTATTTGATTCAGGCGCCACACATAGCTTTATTAGCCAAGCTTTCATTGCTAAATACAGCTTGCAAATACTACCCACCGATAGTCCCTATTTGATTTGTTCACCGGGTGGGAAGATTTCAGCAAGCATGATTGTCCCAAAAGCGCCATTATGCTTAGAGGGTAGAGTATACTTTACGTCTCTCATAATTTTAGAGGGACAAAAGGTCGATGTCATCTTAGGGATGTCAAACCCGCCACGGCGCTGTTTTATACACCGTCCTCCGAATTGTGCACTTGAACTCAGAAGTGCGCAAATCTCATTCTTTATTTCTGGACAGTCCAGAAATAAAACTTCCAAGTGTGTATCAATCAACAACCATCAGATTGAAAGACATTCCAGTGGTCCGAGAGTTCCCTGACATATTCGCAGATGATTTACCGGGGATGCCGCCCGACCGAGAGGTGGAATTCAAGATTGAACTAGCACCGGGAACCATGCCAATATCCCGAAGGACGTTCAAGATGGCACCCAAGGAGTTGGCTGAAATGAAGACTCAGCTAACGGACCTGCTGGAGAAGGGTTTTATTAGGCCGAGCTCCTAGCCATGGGGCTGTTCGGCATTATTCGTGAAGAAGAAAGACGAGACGTTGCGGCTTTGCATGGACTATCATCCATTAAATGCCGTAACCATCAAAAACAAGTACCGGTTGCCACGGACCGATATGTTGTTTGATCAGTTGGTCGAAGCAAAGATATTTTCCAAGATGGATTTAAGATCCGGGTATCACCAGATTAAAATACGGGCTGAGGATATTCCAAAGATGGCTTTCTTGATGAGGTACGGACTTTATGAGTACCTGGTCATGTCCTTCGGCCTCACCAATGCTCCAGCTCATTTCATGTATTTGATGAACTCGGTATTCATGCCGGAGCTGGACAAGTTTGTTGTGGTCTTCATCGACGACATATTGGTATATTCCAAGTCGGAGGAAGGACACAAGAAGCATCTGCGTATAGTCTTGCAACGGCTGCGGGATCACAAGCTATACGTGAAATTCAGCAAGTGCGAATTCTGGGTATCGCAAGTGCCTTTTCTCGGGCATATCATCTCAGCGGAAGGGCATCACTGTAGATCCGAGTGAGATCACACAAGTGCTGAATTGGAAATCCCCGAGAACTGTTCATGAGGTACGGAGTTTCATCGGACTCGCGGGATATTATCGGAGGTTCATTCTGAACTTCTTGAAGATTGCAAAGCCTATGACGGAACTGCTGAAAAAGGCTACCAAATATGTTTGGAGTCCAGCATGTGAAGCAGCGTTCAAGGCATTAGTGATACACTTGACATCAGCACCGGTTTTAGCGCAGCCAGACACAACAAAACCGTTCGATGTGTCGTGCGATGCATCCGGCATTGGACTCGGATGTGTGCTGATGCAAGACCGAAGGGTGGTCGTGTATGGGTCACGACAGCTGAGAAACCATGAGCAGAATTATCCAACTCATGACTTGGAGCTTGCTGCCGTGGTACTTGCACTTAAAATGTGGAGGTACTACCTACTCGGTAACCTCGTACATTTATATACCGACCGCAAAAGCCTCAAGTACATATTCACTTAGAAAGAGCTGAACATGAGGCAGCGAAGATGGTTAGAGTTGATAAAGGATTACGAAATAGAGATCCATTATCACCCCGGCAAGGCAAACACAGTGGCGGATGCACTGAGTCGCAAGTCACACGTCAACAACCTGACCATCACACCGTTGGAAGAGAGCGAACCACCACTGCATGTGATTCCACATGGAGCTCTCTAGAACTTAGCTTTGATCCCCATCATCCGTGAAGAGGTAGCGGCATCTCAGAAACATGACAAGGGCATGTCGCATTTGCGAAGACATATAGACAGTGGGGAGCTGAAATGTTTCCGGAAAGATGGAGACGGCATCCTATGGTTCAAGGACCGGATCATCGTACCCCGTTACCCGGAGTTACGAAAGAAAATCTTTGATGAGTCTCACTTGTCAATGTTTTCTATTCACCCCGGCAGCAACAAAATGTATCAAGAACTCAGAAGCAAGTTTGTGTGGACACGAATGAAGCGGGAGATCACAAAGTACGTGTCCGAGTGTGATACATGTCAAAGGGTGAAGGCAGATCATATGAGGAAACCAGGACTGCTACAACCACTGGGCGTTCCTGCCTGGAAGTGGGAGGATGTGAGCATGGACTTCATCGTCGGTTTACCTACCACTTTTCAGAAACATGATTCTGTGTGGGTGATCGTCGACCTGCTCACCAAAGTTGCCCATTTTATACCGGTCAATACCAACTAAAACGCCAAGAAGTATGCTGAACTGTACATCTCACGGATCCTATGCTTGTATGGCGTACCCCGTACCATCATATCGGATCGGGGCACTTTATTTGTGTCCCGTTTTTGGGAGCAGCTGCACGCTGCATTGGGGACGAGGTTGATCCGTAGTTCAGCATACCACCCTCAGACGGATGGACAAACTGAGCGCGTAAACCAAATATTAGAAGATATGCTACGAGCTTGCGCTATCAACCACGGCAAGAATTGGGATGATCACTTGCTGTTGGCTGAATTCTCGTACAACAATGGGTACCAAGCCAGCATCAAGATGGCTCCTTACAAGGCGCTATACAGGAGAAAATGCCGTACACCACTGAATTGGTGTGAGTCTGGCGAAAGGGTTACCTTCGGGATTGATCTTGTCAACAACGCAGAGGAAAAGGTTCGGCTAATTCAAGCGAACCTAAAAGCCGCACAATCCCGACAGAAACAATATGTGGACCGGAGAAGACGCCCATTACAGTTCAAAGTCGGGGATCACGTATACCTATTTGTGTCTCCAATGAAGGGCGTGAACAGATTCGGGGTGAGGGGAAAGTTGGCACCCCGATTCATCGGTCCATTTAAGATTACCAAAAGATGTGGATCAGTAGCATTCCGGCTGAATTTACCAGAAGCACTCTCCGGTGTGCACGACATCTTTCACATCTCCCAGCTGAGGAAGTGTCTTAAGCTATCAACTACCATTCAGCTGGAAGATATAAAAGAACTGAAACCGGATCTCACGTATCGGGAGGAACCGGTTCAGATTATAGATGAAAAGGCCCGAACCACATGCAACCGTACGTTGTGGTTCTACAAAGTTCTATGAAGTAATCACTCCGTAGACGAAGCAACATGGGAGCGAAGGATTTCTTCGCGCTAACTACCCCGACTTTTTCACGTCGCATATATGGTAATTTTCCACCGTCCTCTCTCTAATTTCCACCTTATAATCTCGGGACGAGATTCTTTTAAAGGGGGAGGAATGTAAGGGCCTAAGTTTCTGGCACATATTCAGAGTGTTCATCACCACACACACCCTTCATTTGAAGAAACTTGATGAACACATTTGAAGAGCAAGTAACCACCATCAACATGCTCATTGGGGAATAAACTCACAAAATGCAAAAGTGGCATTTCCCACATGCATCATCTAGGGGCTGGGCATATGAAAAACTCCAACACCTTGCTAGGAAGGCTCATGCCAAATTTCACCCAAATCCAAAACCTTTTTGAGGTCTTTTGGGTACAAGGTGGTTTGTACTCAAATTCAAACTGTTTCCATCCCATGAATTCAAAAGTGGGAGGCATATTCTTTCTCAGCACATTTTTGTGAGCTCACACACCAATTTTCACTCCATTTGGAGTTGATCTTGACATGAGCTAGGTTTAATAAATTCAAACTCTATTTGAAATTCAAACTGCATATGTGCTGAAAATATGTCCAAAAAAACCCAATTTGAATTCTATCCAATTCAAATGGCCCAGGGGTAGATGATTCAAATGACCAAGGTTAAATTGGTCTGTACTGTTTAGAGCAGTGGGGAAAATTTAATTTCAGAGGTTAAACCCCGGGGGACTCACATGTCAGCCTCTATAGCAATTCAACCGACTGAAGTCACTGCAGCTCGGTTCTTGCGCGCGCCCGTGAGGTCGCCACAGCGATTGCCGACTGCTGCCACCTCCTGGTCACCTATCACCACCTCAACCGACATCCCTATCTATTTAGCTGCGAGCTGCCGCCGGCAGCAGCTCACCTTTCCACTCCCTCGACGTTTCGAGCGCTAAAAACACCAAGCTGGTCGCCGCACTGCCCACCACATCACCTCGCCGTCGAACGGCCAAAGAAGTGCCTTCCACCACGAGCTGAGGCTACACATGGCACCGCCGTCCCCGGCTCAACGTGTTACAGCACTCAGCTGCTCGTGATCAGTTTCGGTGAAGCTTGTCCAAGCCGATCTTTCATCGCTCTGTTAACCGAGAGCTCCTCCGACTCGACGCCGTCGCCCGAGCAGCGCAAAGCTTCTCCGGCGCGACCAACATGTCTCTGATGTTCGCATCCAAGTCTAGTAGCTCTCCCCGAACCCCCTAGGTCCCTCTTAGCGCCGGTTAGCCGGAATTTCAATTTTTCCGATGATCACCGTATAGAACACCGAGAACCAAAACTCAAAATTCGCTTCGATTACTTGATCACCAGGGATCCTGGTCGAGCTGAAGCTAGAGTAGCACCTCGCGGTCACCTCAGCCAAATTCTAGCGGTGATGATCAACCCATTGAGCATAGCACCGGAATTTGGACATCGCCGGTGAAAATGCCTCGGGTTGGCGGTGAAGTCTACTTTCCCGGCGATCTCCGGCCAAGAGGAGGGCAGGGTTAGCTTCCTCCTGCCCCAGTGGTGCTTTTCGACCCATTGGTTGATCGTGTTCACCGTCTAGACGAGCTAGCACCGTCGGACCCAAGCTCCTCTTCCGCCTCCACCGTCGCCGACTAGGTTTCCGACGATGTCAAGGTCCGAGAAGGTGCCCGGCGTGTGCGCCGTGTTCCAAGGATCATGTAGTAAGAAACCGCGTAGCAAATTAGGCAGTAGCGGCCGAGAACGACCTGCGCTACCGGCGCTGGAAGGCGCGCTTGGGCGCTGGCGGGAGGTAGACGATGACACTGTGCGTGGGACCCACATGCAGTGTTTTAAACATTTCCAGATTTTCAGTTTTATTTCAAACTTCAGACCTACATAACTTTGGCTAGGAAGCTCCAAATCGAGTGAACCAAATTTTGTTGGATTCAGCTCTCTGAGTACTTTCCAGCAAATCAAGTTTCACTTCATGAAAATCTTTAGTTCTCCAGAATTAATTCTTCAAAGTTTAAACTGGTTAGAATTTTAACTGGAGATCCCTTTGGAGGAAAATTCTGAAATTTGCTTGGATGTTCACCAAAATATCCCTGATCCACCATAAAAATTTCAGATCCATTTGAGATCATTTGATCGACCTAATGGTGTGATTAATAAAACTGTTGCAGAGAAAATAGAAAATGTCCAGAAACATTTTCAGAAATTTCTCTGAAATTGTTTAGCTCATATCTTTAGCTAGTAACCTTCAAATTAAGTGAGACCAACTCCAATAGAACCCTATGAAAATCTAGTTTTCAGAAAGTCATGGCTTGCTCCATGAAAATCCCTAGAGCACCCTAAGAGCTCCAATTAAAGGTCAAGTACATAATTATTTGTGGAGAGCTCAAATGAGCTTTGCTGCAAATAAAACTTGGCCATGTCTCTGTTTAGGTTGTATCCAAACCCTGAATGTGGCCTAGAGGGGGGGTGAATAGGCCTTACAGAGTTTCCTGCACACTTAATGTAGTTGTCAAAAACTTGCTTGACCGGACTAGTCCGGTGTGCCTGAAGTGTGTAGATTGTATTAAGTGTTGTTCAGAAAAATTAACTTGTTTAGCAGCGGAAATAAGAACAACAGTTATTTTATTTCGAGTTTACAATGTGAGGTGTGATTATGCCCGTGAACGAAACTTAGCAATTAAAATTATGAAGTTTAGCAACTAGATGTTCTAATCAACAAAAATAAAGAGGCACGCGAGACACAAATTTTACCGAGGTTCGATCTCACCAAGAGATCTACGTCCTCGTTGAGGAAGCTCACACAGAGCCGGGTCTCTAACCCTTTCCCTCTTCGAGTCACCACACAAGGCTGACTTGACTCCACTAGCACTGGTAATCAACGAGTTTGTGGGGAACCTCACACGTTGAGGGCTCCCACGAGAATTACAATGAAAAAGTGATCAAATACACTCAAAAAGATTACAATGCAGAATATGAGTGTAGAGAGATCAAACCCCAAGAGCTCACAACGAAGGAACGACGATCTCCCAATCCCAAATCCAAGTGTTTAATTGATTTTCACCTTTTTCACACCTTAGATGTGTGGGAGGATGTGCTTTTGGGCCCTTGGGACAGGTGGAGGCGCAAGGGTTTGAGTTTCTAGCAGTGTGAGTCGTGTTTTTTTCGTTGGAAGGCCGTGGATCACTAATTTATCTGGTTTCCAAAAAAGTTACCGTTGTAAAACCTAATACCGGACTAGTCTGGTGTATGTTCGGACTTGTCCGGTCTACTTCCAGTGGGCTAAGCGGACTAGTCCGGTCTAAAACCGGACTTGTCCGGTGCTATGTGAAGTGGGGTTCCAGAAAGTTTAGCGGACTAGTCCTGTCCCATGGACGGACTAGTCCGCAGTCCTCTAAAGAGGACAACAGAAACATGAGCGGACTAGTCCGGTGTAAAACTGGACTTGTCCGGTGCATTCCAGTAAGCTGACCGGACTAGTCCGGTCCATGAACGGACTAGTCCGGTGTCCAGTGGATTTTAGTTTATTTCTAAACCCCTTACCCTTACGCAAAGTCATGAGCTCTTGGGATGTGTCTCTCACACACACCCTATACATTTAAATCTACTTTGCTCTTCTAAATTCCATTAAAGTCTTTCTTTTCGGACACCACTCTATTTTTCACCTTTTTGTGTGCACCAAGCTAGTTCACTTTGTTTGTCCTGCAATAATCTCAATAATTTCATTAGGATCTCATATGCTTGTCATCAATTCTCCAAAACCCACAAGGGATACCTTAGATGCACTTTCAATCTCCCCCTTTTTGGTGATTGATGACAACCATTTGAGATATGACAATTAAGAAGAAAAAATTAATTTTTCATAAAGTGTGCATATATGAGAATAATAAATAACTAACAAGAAAAACTTCTCTCATATACGCACACCTTATGGTGGGGTGCCTAACAAGTGTGTGATCAACAAAAATGTGATGAACGAGGATAAAAGATAACAACCATAGATGTAAGCATCACAATACTATGAAGCATCACAAATAAGGTGAATAGTCAAATTACAATAGTTTTAAAAATAAGTACAAGTCCTCGATCACAAGTCCTTAATAACTTATCCTAGATAGCTATTCTAGTCTCAATCTCTCCCCCTTTGGCATCAAGGCACTAAAAAGGGAAAAATCGAGTGGAATCACTCGTCGCTGTTCCCACTTTCACTCCCAGTCCTATCTTCATCTTCCTTTTCACCTTGATCTTCATCATCTTGACCATGTAGAAGGTTAGCAGCTGAACCACCACCAAACCCAAAGGAGCTCAGCTCTTGGTCAGTGAAAGTTGGCATTTCAGTGAAGTCTTCAGTTGAGTCCTCAGAAACCTCAAGTCACCCTTGTGGCTCAATTTCCAGTTTGGCACAGATGGCCTGGATATTGGCTTTTACATATCTTTGATGCTTCTTCCTGGCCAATCTCTCTTTATGTTGCTTAACTTCAACTTTGCGGCAAGAGGCAAAGATAGAAGATAGCATCTTGAAGATGCCACTTGAGGATTCCCGGGTAGATGAGGTTGCATGAGTGGTAGCTGCAGCCTCAGATCTTGTCTCCTATTGAGCTCTCTTGGACCTTCTTTCTTCTCCTGGTGAGACAGGAGTAGAAGGAGCAGAATATATAGTGGGCTTCTGGGGCCTAAGTCTAGTGTGAGGCACATCCTTTACGAACTCCAGTCCTGTCACTTTTTCAATCATGAGCATTATGTAGGGTGCATAGCCGCAAGACCGGATGGGATTGATAGAGATATTGACAATGTCATTGTAAATGTACTCAAACACATTGAATGTCCTCTTCTTTCTTATGACCTTCATCAAGGTTCTGAGGGTGCTCTGAACAGTCCCTGCATCTCCCTCTTTGGGAGCTATAGTCTTCCTCAATATCCGATTGAGAACTACAAAGAAAGGCTTCATATATTTAGTGGTTGGAGGCTTGAATGGCATTCGTGTATCCTAGAGAAAGTCCAGCTGATCTTTCTCCAGTGGTTTCAGGTTGTGAATTACATGTTCATTGTCCAAGGTATGCTCAAGATGAAGGATTCTTGCGAATTCTTCATAGGTGACACTGTACTGAGACCCATGTGTCATCCAAATCATCCTGTCGTTGTCATCACGAGTGAAGTAGAGAGTAGAGTAGAATTGCGTGATGACTTCATCATTCGAGTCACACTGGAAGGAGAATAGGTCTTTCAGCCCGTGAAGCTCGAGGGCTGTCACAACCTCCTGATAAGCTTGACATCTCTTGGACTGAAGATAAGCAATATCAACCCACAGACTTTCGACAACTGGATGCTTCATCTTCCGATACACATGTTCATAGTAGTCAGCATGAAAATTACTCCAAAATCTGGGGTCAGCTGACTCTCTGGGCTGATTATACACTTCTACTTTTCTGAACTTGTGAGCTAGTTCACCACCTTTTCCAGTGTAATCATTATTCGAAAGTTGCCTGTTGCGATGAATGGGATTTTTCATTTTCAGAGGCCCAATGGGGCCACTAGCAAGCCCCTTCCCTTTATTGAGAGCCCTCTTAGGTCCTGAGGAGCTCTCTATAACAGCCTTTCCTTGAGGCTTCTTCACAATCACCTTCCTCTTCTTAGGCAAATTTTCATCGGAAGGTGGAGAGTGGACATTGACATTATGTCTTTTCTTCATCACTCCCTCCTTGGCTCTCCTCACTCTTTCATGTTGAACCTCTTCATCAAGGTGGAAAGAGCTGTCATCTGAGCCTGAAGACATGGTGCCTGATAAGGAGTTCAAGGATTAGATACGAATGGACTCATTATCGACTTCAAGTAGGAATGTAGGGGTTCAACTATCAGAGACCGGACTTCTCCGGTTTCAGAGTGCGGACTTTTCCGGTGTACCAGACTTGTCCGCATCTGCGCGCCGGACTAGTCCGGCCTGGCATAAGAACCCTAACGTTTCCGTTTGAATCAAATCTCCTATCTAAAGACACAAAGGCAGGAAAGTTGTAGGAATACATCTCTGGAGGCAATGTACATCCTTTTGAAATCAAAGGAAACGAGCTACAATTAGAAAAGTTTGAGAGTTAGGTTTTAGGGGGGAATTTACCAAGAATTGAAGATTCGCGTTGAAGGAGCAATAATCTATCCGGATGAGTCCGGAGAGGATAATCCAATCGTCGAGGAGAGGATTTTCCATGGAGAAAACATCGAGTTTGAGGGCTCAACCCAAAAATCACTTTGGGAGCTAGGGTTTAGGAGAGGAGGGGAGACCAAATGCTTATGAGTGGAGAAGGAGGGTCTGGGCCGGCCAAACGCTTATATATGCGACTGACCGGACTAGTCCGGTCATGGTAGCGGACTAGTCCGGTGCCCCTGAGTTAACCTAACTATATTGTCTGTCCGGACTAGTCCAGTTGACAACCGGACAAGTCCCGTTCCAACAGACCTGATGCAGATAGTAAGGTTTAAAAGTGATCCAAGGACACTAATTTTTTGCAAATAATCTTGGTAATTACGACTAGTAGGCAAGCAACAATCAAACAATGGTCATATTTCGCAAGATTTCTTCATTAAAATAGTTTTCTTAGAGGAAAAAGAGATGAGAAACAGTTTTTACAATAAAATGTAACATTTGAGGTTGCAACCAGGTATGCAACGTTTCAAGCCACGTTTCGAGAATCAAGAATATTAAGTTCATTTCTTAGCTCACAAAACCTTTTCTCATCTTATGGTTTGTTAAAGATATCTGCTAGTTGTTTTTCAGTTCTAACTTGTGAAATTTCAATGTCACCTTTTAATGAATGATCTCTAAGAAAGCGATGACGAATATCTATGTGCTTAGTTCTTGAGTGCTCTACTGGGTTGTGTGCAATTTTTATAGCGCTTTCATTATCACATAGAAGCGGAATATGATTTAGATTGTAGTCGTAGTCTCTAAGAGCCAGTCGCATCCAAAGTAGTTGTGCACAACAACTACCAGCTGCAACATACTCTGCTTCCGCTGTTGAAAGAGCAATAGAGTTTTGCTTTTTAGATGACCAAGAAACTAGGGATCTGCCAAGAAATTGACAAGTCCCTGAAGTACTCTTTCTATCGACTTTGCATCCTGCATAGTCGGCATCGGAATAACCTATCATGTTAAACTTGGATCCTTTGGGATACCAAAGGCCCAAGTTAGGTGTGTGCACAAGATACCTTAGGATTCTTTTTACAGCTATTAAGTGACACTCTTTAGGTGCGGCTTGAAACCTTGCACACATGCATACGCTAAGCATAATATCTGGCCTAGATGCACATAAGTAAAGTAAGGAGCCGATCATTGACCTATATACCTTTTGGTCCACATTTGGACCTTCTTCATTGAGGTCGAGATGTCTGTTGATTGCCATGGGTGTCTTGATGGGCTTGGCTTTGTCCATATTGAATTTCTTGAGGATGTCCTGTGTGTATTTGGTTTGGCTTATAAATGTGCCTTCTCTCAGTTGCTTCACTTGGAATCCTAAAAAGAACTTCAATTCGTCCATTATCGACATCTTGAACCTATCTGTCATAATTTTGCTAAATTCCTCACAGAAAGACTTGTTAGTGGATCCAAAGATAATATCATCAACATAAATTTGACATACAAATAGATGATCATCAAAATGTTTAGTGAAGAGTGTATAGTCAGCTTTACCAATTTTGAATCCATTTTGAGTTAGAAAATCTCTAAGGCGCTCATACCAAGCTCGAGGAGCTTGTTTGAGGCCATAGAGAGCCTTACGCAGTTTATAGACGTGGTTAGGATACTCTTGGTCTTCGAATCCTGGTGGCTGCTCCACATAAACTTCCTCTTTTATCGGACCGTTGAGGAAGGCATTTTTGACGTCCATTTGATACAACTTAAAATTATGGTGAGTAGCATATGTCAATAAAATACGAATGGACTCAAGTCTAGCTACGGGAGCGAAAGATTCATCGAAGTCCAAACCTTCGACCTGAGAATAACCCTTGGCCACCAGCCTCGCTTTATTTCTTGTTACTACTCCATGTTCATCTTGCTTGTTCCTAAAGACCCATTTGGTTCCAACGATGTTCGCCCTTGGTCTTTCCATCAGCTCCCACACTTCATTTCTTTTGAAGTTGTTCAATTCTTCTTGCATTGCAATCACCCAGTCTAGATCCCTTAAGGATTCATCTACCCTGTATGGTTCCAGAAAAGAGACAAAAGAATAGTATTCACAGAAATTTGCAACGCGAGATCTAGTAGTTACTCCCTTAGCAATATCATAAATGATATTATTGACAGGATGGTATCTTTGCACACTCCGATGTACTCTTGGGTGAGGAACTTATGTGGCTGCTTGTTCTTCATCATCTTCATGTTCATTGTCTCCCCCTAGATCATTGCTTCCATGATTATCTTGATCTTCTTGATCTTCCTCCACTTGATCTTGTGTAAAAGCTCCCCCTTGATCATTGCTTCCTTGTTGAGGTTCACCTTGTGCATTTGAGTCTTCCGTTTGCTCTTGTGGTAGAATATCGCCAAGTGCCATTTTCTTCAGCGCTTCACATGGAGCTTCCTCTTTATCTAGCATACACTTATCGACTTGCTCCACTTGTGAGCCGTTAGTTTCATCGAACACTACGTCACATGCTACTTCAACAAAATCGTACACCTTGTTGCAGACACGATAGGCGTAGGCATTCGATTCATAGCCGAGCAAGAACCCTTCATCGGACTTCGAGGCGAACCTCGAGGTCCTCGGTTTCTTGTTCAGAATAAAACATTTACAACCAAAAACTTTGAAATAAGAAACATTAGGCTTTTTACCGGTAAGGAGCTCATATGAAGTTTTCTTCAGTAGTCGGTGAAGGTACAACTGATTTGTGGCATGACAAGCGGTGTTCACCGCTTCTGCCCAAAATTGATCTGATGTCTTGTATTCATCCAACATTGTTCTTGCCATTTCAATCAATGTTCTGTTCTTCCTTTCGGCCACCGCGTTTTGTTGAGGAGAGTAGGGTGCCGAGAACTCATGCTTTATCCCTTATTCATCAAGATACTCTTCAACTTGTGTATTCTTGAATTATGTCCCGTTGTCACTTTTGATGTTCTTCACGGTTGATGAGAATTCATTCTGGGCTCTTTTCAGGAACTTCTTGAGGATTCCCTGAGTTTCTGATTTATCATACAAGAAAAATACCAAGGTAAATCTTGAAAAATCATCAACAATTACTAAACCGTATTTGTTACCGCCGATACTTATGTAAGCAATTGGACCAAATAGATCCATATGAAGAAGTTCCAGTGGTCTTGTAGTGGTCATAACGTTCTTGGCGGGGTTTGGTGCTCCGACTTGTTTTCCTGCCTGGCAAGCGCTGCACGACCTGTCTTTCTCAAAAACCACATTCTTTAGACCTCGGATGTGACCACCTTTTAGAAGTTTCTGCAGATTTCTCATCCCAACATGGGCTAGCCGTCTATGCCACAACCATCCCATGTTGGTCTTAGCAACCAAGCAAGTGTTGAGTTCGGCTTTATCTTTATTGAAATCAACAAGATAAAGCTTTCCCTTCAACATTACCTTGAATGCAATCGAGCCATCGCTTCTTCTAAAAACGGTCACACCCTCATTAGTGAATAAACAGTTATAACCTTTATCGCATAGTTGAGATATTGACAAAAGGTTATAATCTAGGGAGTCTACATGTAAAACATTAGATAAAGTGTGTTGAGGAGATATTTCAATGTTACCGCTACCAAGGACCTTTCCTTGGCTGTTGTCTCCAAAGTATATGCCTTCACTTGGATCCTCGTTGTACTCGTACTCCACAAACATTTCTCTCTCTCCGGTCATGTGATTTGTGCATCCGCTATCTAGCACCCACTTAGATCCACCGGAGGAGTAAGCCTGCAAAACAGAATTATTCCTTGGTTTTAGGTACCCAAGCTTGCTTGGGTCCTCTCAGGTTAGTCACAAGAGTCTTGGGCACCCACACACAAGTTTTCGAGTTCTTGTGGCGTGGCCCTGTGTATTTAGCAATAACTTTTCCATATTTGTTTTTCATAAGAACATAGGAAGCATCAAATGTACGAAACAATATTTGTAAATCAGATTCATGTGATTTTTCCTTAACAATGGTGATTCTTTTCTTTGCATGATTAAGAGTGGACATGTGATTATTCCTGTCAAACCCAAGACCATCTTTGACGTTGGGAGGTCTAGTGACCATATATGCACTACGTGCATATTTGATCTTCTCCTTATCAAAGATGCCGTTTTGGAAAGGATGCATATCATGAGAAGTTGAAGTATTAGAAATGATATTTTTCTTACTAGAGCATGTGCAGGTTCCAATTGTTGTCGAACTCATATCTTTTGAGGAAGAGCTCTTGGAGGAAGATGAGTCACTTTGCTTGAGCAACTCAACTTGCACCTCAAGGATCTTGTTAACTCTTGACAAGTTAGCAAGCTCATCCTTGATTGCAATATGTGAGTCCTCTAGCTTTGAGTAAGTCTCCTTACTCAAGGCCAGCTCAAACTCAAGTGACTTGTTCTTCTCTCTTTCAAGCTCAAGAAGTTTTTCAACTTCTTGATATCTCTTCCTTTCACTGATGCGAATATCTTCTTGTCGGTTGACAAGTTCCTCCTTTTCAAAGATTTCATTCAACAACATTTCCATTTTCTTTAAAGCAATTTTACTTAATCCTCTAAACATTTCTTCATTATCACTAGAGCTATCAAAGTCATCAATAGAGGTATTTAACGCAGGAGGAGTAAGTCAAACCTTTTTCTTGCCTTCTTTAGCCATAAGGCAAGTATGGTTGTTCATATCCCGTCCTCCCATGTTTGGGAAGAGTGTAGCTCTCATGGTGGGTTTCGTAACGGCAATGGTGGCAATCTCCTCTTCTTTATCGGAGGAGGACTCATCGTTTGAGTCCCACTCCTTGCCAATGTGAGCTTGATGAGCTTGTCTCCTTTTTCTAAAATTTTTCTTCTCATGTGCTTTTGTTTCCTTCTTCTTCTTGTTTTCTTCATAAGTACAGTCCACCATGAAGTGACCGTACTCTCCACAATTATAGCAAGTACGTCGACCTTGGATTTCCCTTTATCCTTTCTTTTCCCTTCATTTGAGTTGTTGCCATGTCTTCTCCTCATCATGCGCTTGAACTTTTTGATAAATAGTAACATTTCCTCATCATCTAGATTGGTACTCACGTCGCTTGTATCTCCGTCATCTTGGTCTTCACGGGTTTCTTTGAGTTTGGGTCTGCACGTTTCTTTGGGAGCAACTTCTTTCTTTTTGGAAGAGGTAAGCTCGGCTAAGTCTTTGACGTATTGAGCCTCCTTCTCCATCATTTTATGATTTATAATCTTCCCCAGTAACTCATCGGGAGTCATTTTTTGAAACCCGGGGCTTTCTCTAATCATTGAGCAATGTGTGACGTTTCTTGGCATGAAGGCTCTAATCATCCTTTTGACCACCTCGTGATCAGTTCATTTCTTACTTCCATAAGCACAGATTTTGTTGATGAGTGCCTTCATTCGGTTGTACATGTCTTGAGGTGATTCGCCTTCTTCAATAGCAAATCTCCCCAACTCTCCTTCAAGCATCTCAATTTTGGCTTCACATACAGACCTATTTCCTTCATGAGCTGTTTTGAGTGTATCCCAGATTTCTTTTGCACTCTCTAGTCCATCGATCTTGGTGAATTCTTCCTTGCTCAGTGACGATGTGATTACTGCAACGGCTTGTGCATTTCTGTGAATCTCTTGTTCTTGTTCCGGAGTGAGTTCTTCATCCGTGTCTGGGATATCTATACCTGTGCAGACAATATGCCAAAGGCTAGGATTCAAGGATATTAGATGCATTTTCAGGTTGTACTTCCACATGGTATAGTCACTTCCGTCAAACTGCGGGGGCCTTCCCATAGGAATGGAGAGATAGTGATTATTTGAATTGAGACGGTTGTAGCTGTAAGGATATCGGGAGTAGTCGTGATGACCACTCCCCATCGTCTTTTCTTCCTGTTTTCCCTTTTGTGCCATTAATTTCTTTCTCAGTAGTGCATTTAGCTGTCTCACTTCTTCATCGTCATGTGGACTTTCTTTCAGCACAACGAAGGCTTTGGCTTCTAGCTTCTCATCGTTGATGTTCGTCTTCGGGATATCGTTGTTCTTCTCAAATGCCATTGATCTCTCCGAGATGTGAGTCTCGTTGGTGGATAACCTCGCTGTGATACCAATTGAATGTGGCCTAGAGGGGGGTGAATAGGCCTTACAGAGTTTCCTGCACACTTAATGTAGTTGTCAAAAACTTGCTTGACTGGACTAGTCCGGTTGTGTGAGCGGACTAGTCCGGTGTGGCTGAAGTGTGTAGATTGTATTAAGTGTTGTTCAGGAAAATTAACTTGTTTAGCAGCAGAAATAAGAACAACAGTTATTTTATTTTGAGTTTACAATGTGAGGTGTGATTATGCCCATGAACGAAACTTAGCAATTCAAATTATGAAGTTTAGCAACTAGATGTTCTAATTAACAAAAATAAAGAGGCACACGAGACAAAAATTTTACCGAGGTTCGATCTCACCAAGAGATCTACGTCCTCGTTGAGGAAGCTCACACAGAGCCAGGTTTCTAACCCTTTCCCTCTTCGAGTCACCACACAAGGCCGACTTGACTCCACTAGCAAGGGTAATCACCGAGTTTGTGGGGCAACCTCACACGTTGAGGGCTCCCACGAAATTACAATTAAAAAGCGATCAAAAATACACTCAAAAATATTACAATGCAGAATATGAGTGTAGAGAGATCAAACCCCAAGAGCTCACAACGAAGGAACGACGATCTCCCAATCCCAAATCCAAGTGTTTAATTGATTTTCACCTTTTTCGCACCTTAGATGTGTGGGGGGATGTGTTTTTGGGCTCTTGGGACAGGTGGCGGTGCTAGGGTTTGAGTTTCTAGCAGTGTGAGTCGTGTTTTTTTCGTTGGAAGGCCGTGGATCACCAATTTATATGGTTTCCAAAAAGTTACCGTTGTAAAACCTAATACCGGACTAGTCCGGTGTATGTTCGGACTTGTCCGGTCTACTTCCAGTGGGCTAAGCGGACTAATCCGGTCTAAAACCGGACTTGTCCGGTGCTATGTGAAGTGGGGTTTCAGAAAGTTTAGCGGACTAGTCCTGTCCCATGGACGGACTAGTCCGCAGTCCTCTAAAGAGGACAACAGAAACATGAGCGGACTAGTCCGGTCTAAAACCGGACTTGTCCGGTGCATTCCAGTAAGCTGACCGGACTAGTCCAGTCCATGAACAGACTAGTCCGGTGTCCATTGGATTTTAGTTGATTTTTAAACCCCTTACCCTTACGCAAAGTCATAGCTCTTGGGATGTGTCTCTCACACACACCCTATACATTTAAATCTACTTTGCTCTTCTAAATTCCATTAAAGTCTTCCTTTTCGGACACCACTCTATTTTTCACCTTTTTGTGTGCACCGAGCTAGTTCACTTTGTTTGTCCTGCAATCATCTCAATAATTTCATTAGGATCTCATATGCTTCTCATCAATTCTCCAAAACCCACAAGGGATACCCTAGATGCACTTTCAAACCCCAATAAAAATTTTAGAGTCATTGGGTCTGTCTAGTAAGACTTATAGTCTTCACAAGTTTAAACTCAATTCAAATGCATTTAAATTGATACATATACATGTTATCTCATGTAGTCACTAAGGTTGAGGAGGAACCCGAAGTCTTAGAGTTCGTCACTCCGGAAGAGCAACTAGCCTACGACCAAGAGCAGCAAGGCAAGCCCCGGTTTGCATTAACCTTTTTATAAATTTTTATTGTTTTGAGAACTCACTTTGAGTACCACTTACTTCTGGCATTAGAGTCTTTTTTGAAACCCAAATGCATAGCCAAGAAAACCATGGGTTGGGATTAGGATTGAAAACCCCGTTAGCTACTGTAATGCTAAGATAGTGTAGGATTCGGTACAAGTCGAGTAGTTGGAACTACTCGCGAGGATAGGCTAGAGGCACTCGACTCGGGTAGAGATAGCAAATGCAAGACATGGCAAGAAAAATGAGACTGAGCGGAGAGCAAGGGCAGCAGGACGTTGGGGCCTGGGTGCTATAGTTCCGTTTGTGTCGATTGAGGACCGAGCCGTGTGCGGGCCTGTTGAACAAGCTAGAACAGTACCGAAAACCTACCGGCTATATGGAAACCGGGAAACCGATGTAACTCGGGTAGCTGGGTGTTGAGGCATACCTGGTCGTTCAGAGGGTAGGTTGAGAGCTCGAGATGTAAATCGGCTGGCGGCACTGCAGATGCGCGCGCAGAGACCTCTTGCTGGGGACGATTGCACCAGTTCAACATTTGGCTGACGGGTGAAAGGTGGTTTGCATACGACGTCCGTGATGGTTGCTGTAGGCAACATCGAGTACGGGCGTACGTGATGGGTTATTCGGGTAACCCTGCAGGTGTAAATCGATTATAATCGACGTCCCTCGCGGTCAGTGAGTATCACTTGTTCACTGTATAGTGACGTAGAAAGAACAGGCTAGATTCATGTTAAAAGTTTGCTGATTTGAAAGATATACCTCGCTTGTTAATGTATTGTTGTAATTTATAGCTAATTAAAGTTCTTTTCAACTTTGGGAAAAGTACATGATAGAAATGTGTTTCTTGTTTGATTGCGGCTCTCTCATGTGCCTTAGCGTGAAGTTCTCCACAACCTGCTGCTAAAACTTGAAAGTAAGGTTCCACTAATTAGGCGAGTCCTTTGCAGCTTATTTTACCTTATGTACCCTATCAATCTTCATGTAGAAGTTTCATGTATAGGAGAGACGGGTCAGTCTTGCTGCGCCATCATGCTCACTGCTTGTGTTTGAAGCTTTTGCAGGAGTTTATGAGGAAGGGACTCCCGAGGAGGAGACGGAACTCGAGGAGGGGAACTCCGTCGAGTGGGAGTCATGCACGCCGCCGTGTTAGTGTGTGTGCGTGCTAGTGGGGACACGTTCACGGGCTGAACGTGAAATCAATGCATAGTCTACGCCCGTGAGTTTGGACTGGACTATTTTGTTGTAAAAATGTTCATAAACTGGGTTATGTAATGAAACTTTGCTTCGCTCTGTAGTTTTGACGTGCGTTATCCGGTGCTGTGCAACGCAGCACCCCTCAGCGTGATCCTGGCTCGACAAGACCGTGGGGTCGTGTCTCCCACCGAGTCTTCTTCCTCCTCGAGCCCCCCCCGCCCTGCTTCCCCGCGGCTACCCTCGCCAGAGAGCTCGCCGGAACTGGGTTCCCGTGCTCCAAACTTCACCAAATTCGCCGCCACTACATATTTCCACACGGGGAATATGCTGCCGGTCTTAACCGTCACCTTCGATGGCCGGAGATGGGCGTGCGATGGCGGCAGTGACTTCGGTGACTCCGGCGATCAGGAACTTACTCGGTGAGCGCTGAAAACTTACATGGCTTGCTCTTACAGAAACGCCATGACCCTGGGAACACGGATCACGACCCCGATCTCTCTGGAAATGGCTGCAAGTAGGAGCTCACCGTGTGACCGAGGTGTTTTCGCGCCGCCATGAGGAAAACTCAGGAAACTCTCCTGATTCTCAACGATTTTTCTCGCCGTTTGATCGAGGAGGACCGCAGTGACTTGGAGAAGCGATGCCTAGACCCTTGTGGACCCTAAATGGACATGGCCGATGAATTTCCTCGAACTGTGATCGGTGCCCTAAGCAACGGCCGAGGGAAAAACTTGAAATTCATGGCCCACAACGCAAGGATCACCGAGCGGTTGCTCTGAGAGGAAGTAGAGGTAGTAACATACCTCTTTTCGGCTTGGTTCGAGCGTGGAAGGTTCTGTAACGCCGGGGCGACGGTGAACCATGGAGGTGTTCAACTTCGGACCACCGAAGAACTTTCGCCGTGCCCGAGCTTGTGCAAGCCGAAGGTCGAGTGCTCTTGCCTTGGAAACATAGAGGATGACCTCAGGGTGCCATTTTGCTACTCAGTGGAGCTTCGCACAGCCGGAATTGCCGGTTCACGATCAAGATCTGAGGCGGCGCGAGTATGGCGTCGGTAGCTGCTTTCTTTCTCATGCGCTCGGTGTTTAGGCTAGGTGGCACAACAAATGAGCGAGGTGGAGTGTACCGGGCGCTCAGCTGTGGCTGAAAACGTCGAGAAGCAGTGCTGAGGTGGAGGGCACATCGATTGCTGGCGCTTCGTGCGGCCGCTCGGTGGTGCGCCGAGGTGAAAAACAGGAACTGACTATGTTCTCCTGTGGCTGACTGTCTGGTCCCACTCCCTCAAATTCCTATTCATTTTTCACTGATATTTTTACCTCAGCTACTCACACTTAACTGCTATACTTCCACACCAAGTCATGGGTTTGAATTTGAAATTCAAAGGTATTCAGTTTTGGTGTGAAACTTGAACTGCATTTGGGGTATTTGAACTTGAATTATGAATTGAACTCCTCCTCTTTCCTTGATTCAAAATCATAGCAAACCAAGCCCAAATTATATGATTTTTTTTTGCATTGGAGCTATTTCAAATGTGATAAACACATTTGTGAAACACAATCTGCAGTTTGATGAAGTTTGAATTTGAAACTGAAGTTTGAGTTCAAATTTGAGTTGCTTCCTTACTTAATTCCAAACAAATGGTAAACCCTCTCCTAATGAGCTGAAATTTGGCAAAATTATTATTTGAATTATGGGGAACCAAATTGTGGATTTAGCTCTCCATGTTTGGAAGTTTTTGGCAAGTATGAGTCAGCACTTTGAACTCACACCTCTATATTCCAGAGTTTTAATTCCCCCTCATTTTCCTAAGTGTGATTGGCTGATCCACTTGCTAGCATTTTTGGGGATTTCACATCCCTCCCCTCTTAAAAAGAATCTCGTCCCGAGATTCCTGAAGAAAAGCAAAGTGAGGAAATTTTACCGGATATTAGATGATAGCAAGTTCGGATAATTCGCTTGTAGGTAGGCCTTGCTTTCTCATGTCGCCTCCTCAGCGGTATGGTTACCCCACAAGACTTTATAAAACCATAAAGTCTGGTTTCTTGTGGCACGAGTCTTTTCATCTATAATCCGGATCGGATACTCCGAATATGTGAGGTCCGGTTGGAGAGCTTCGATGTCTTCGGTGCAGATTTCATCTGGGGACTTGAGGCATTTTCTCAGCTGAGAAATGTGAAGGACATTATGAATTCCCGCGAGTGACGCTGATAACTCCAAGCGATAGGCCACGGGTTCACATTTTTCAATGACGGCAAACAGACCGATGAATCGCGGAGTGAGCTTCACTTTCACTCCGAAAGGATGACCCCTTTCATCGGAGACACACGGACATAAACATGGTCTCCGATGTCGAAGTGGAGAGAACAGCGTCTTTTATCCGCATAGCTCTTCTTACGAGATTGAGGACCCTTGCGATTGGTTTGTATTACTCGTACTCATTCCTCGGCCTCATTCACAAGCTCAATGTCATATATGACTCACTCGCCGGATTCACACCAATTGAGTAGGGTGCGACATTTTCGGCCGTAGAGAGCTTCATACGGCGCCATGTTGATGCTAGCTTGATGGCCATTATTATATGAAAACTCCACTAACGGTAAATGATCGTCCCAGTTTTAACCATGGTGGATGGCACAAGCGCGTAGCATATCTTCAAGCACTTGATTCACCCGCTCAGTTTGACCATCCCTGTGCGGGTGATATATGGAGCTTTAGATAAGTTTGGTCCCCAATGATGCGTGCAGTTGCTCTCAAAACAGAGCAACGAAAAGCGCACCACGATCTGAAGTAACGGTGCAAGGAACACCGTGCAAGCACCAGACCCAACCGGCCTCGACTAGCCCGGATCATGCTGAGGGGTACTGCGTTGCACAGCACCAGATAACACACGTAAAAGGTACAAAGCGGAAGCAAAGTTTTATTACATAAAAGAGTTTATAAACATGTTTAAAACAAAAATATGTTCAGTCCACACTCACGGGCGAAGACTAAGCACAGAGTTCACGTTGAGCCCGTGAATGTGTCCCCGCTAGCATGCACACACACTAACTCGGTGCCGTGCACGACTCCTTCGAAGGGGTTGCCCTCTTGGGGGTCCGTCTCCTCCTCGGGAGTCTGCTCCTCATAACACCCTGCAAAAGCTTCAAACACAAGCAGTGAGCACGATGGCTCAGCAAGACTCACCCATCTTTCCTATACATGAAACTTCTACATGCTGGATAACAGTGTAAATGGGAATGTAAGTTGCAAAGGACACGCCTAAATAGTTGAACCTTACTTTCAAGTTTTAGCAGCAAGTTGTGGAGAACCTCACGCTAAGACACATAAGAGAGCCTCAATCAAACAAGAAACGCATTTCTCTCATGTGCTTTGCCCAAGGTTGAAAAGAATTTTTAATTTTCTCTAAACTACAACAAATCATTAGCAAAAATGTGTAGCTTTCAATCAGCAACTTTTAAACATTACTCTAGCCTGTTCTTTCTATGTCACGGTACAGTAAACAAGTGGTGCTCACTAACCATGAGGGACGGTGACTATAATCGATTTACACCTGCAGGATTACCCGAATAATCCGTCACGTATGCCCGTACTCGATGTTGCCTACAGCAACACGGACGTCTTACGCGACTACCTTTCATCCATCAGCTAAATGTTGAACCAGTCCCATCGTCCCGAGCAAGAGGTCTCTGCGCGCGCATCCGCAGTGCTGCCAGCCGATTTACACCTCAAGCTCTCAACCTACCCTCTGAACTATGAGCTATGCCTCAACACCTAGCTACCTGAATTACATCGGTTTCCCGGTTCCCATATACCTGGTAGGTCTTCAGTATTGTTCTAGCTTGTTCAACAGGCCCGCACACAGCTCGGTCTTCAATCGACCAAAGCGGAGCTATGGCACCCAGGCCCCAACGTCCTGCTGCCCTTACCCTCCGCTCGGTCTCATTTTTCTTGCCATGTGTTCCATTTGCTATCTTTACCCGAGTAGTGTGCATCTAGCCTATTCTCGCGAGCAGTTCCAACTACTCGACTTGTACCGAATCCTACACTATCATAGCATTGCAGTAGCTATCGAAGTTTAAAAACCAAAGCCCAAGCCAGGGTTTTCTTGGCTATGCATTTGGGTTTTCAAACAAGACTCTAATGCACAAGTAAGGTGGATACTCGATGTAAGTTCTCAAAACAATAAAGTGTATAAAAGGCTAATGCAAACTGGAGCTTGCCTTGATGCTGTTGGTCGTAGGCTAGCTGTTCCTCCGTATTTATGAAGTCTAAGACTTCTGGCTCCTCCTCAACCTTAGCGACTACGTGACACAAATACATGTATGTATCAATTTAAATGTACGTGAGTTTAGAGTTAATATTATTAAGACCATAAGTACTGCTAGACAGGCCCAATGACTCTGAAATTTTTACTGTGATTTGGATACAACCTAAACAGAGACTTGGCCAAATGTCATTTGCAGCAAAGCTCATTTGAGCCTTCTACAAATAAAGGTGTGTTTGTCCTTAATTTGAGCTCTTAGGGTGTTCTAAGGATTTTCATGAAGCAAGCCATGAGTTTTTGAAAACTAGATTTTCCAAGGGTTCTAATGGAATTGGTTTCACTTAATTTGACGATTTCTAGCCAAATATATGAGCTAAACATGTTCAGAGAAAATCTGAAAAATGTTTCTGGACATTTTACATTTTCTCTAGAACAGTTTCATTAATCACACAATTAGGTGGATCAAATGAGCTAAAATGGATCTGAAATTTTTATTTTAGCTCAGGGATATTATGATGAACATCCTGGCCAAATTTCAGAATTTTCCACGAAAGGGTTCTCCAGTTAAAATTCTAAACAATTTAAATTTGAAGAATAAATGCTGGAGAAATATAGGTTTTCATGAAGTGAAACTTGATTTGTTGGAAAGTACTCAGAGAGCTGAATACAACAAAATTTGGTTCACTCGATTTGGAGTTTCCTAGCCAAAGTTATGTGGGTTTGAAGTTTGAACTAGAAACTGAAAATCGGGGAAAAGTTTAAACGGCTGACAACCAGGCCCACCGCACAGCGTCGTCTTCATCTCCTGCCGGCGCTCGAGCGCCCGACGAAAAGAGGCCGTGGCGCGGTCTGTTCTCCGGCTATGGTGGACCATTTCCGGTGATCTTTCGTGCAACACGCTCCTCAGACCAAGGCCTAGCGGCTGGACAAGGTTGTGCAGCATGCCATCGCCGGAAAACCGGTCGGCATCGACGGAGGTGATCGGTGGTGCATCGCCGACGATGACCAACATGTCCCATGCTTCTCTTGATACCCGAAGCGACCGTAAAGCACCACTGGAGCTCGAGGAAGGTGATGGCGCACTCAAACCACGCGAAAAATGACCGGAGCTATGAGCTCAACGGCGACCCAAGATATTTCGGGCGGCGATGGCGAGTTTGCTTTGCTCAGCCTGTCCGATGGATGTCTCTTCGTGGTTTTTTGTCAGGGTGGTCAGGAAGGACCCTAGTTGCTCTAGCTCAACCAGTTTCAGAGATGATCAACCATGCGAACGGAATTTTAAGTTTTTGTGGGCTTCGGTTATATACGGCCATCCTCGGGAAACCTAAAATTGCGGCTTGCCGGCGCTAAGAGGGAGCTAGGGAGTTCAAGGGAAAGCTACTAGACCTTGATGCTAACCTCAGAGAGAGGTTGGCTGCTCCGGAGAAGCTTGGAGCTGCCTGGGCGACGGTGTCAAGTTGGAGGTGCTTCGGGGTGAACAGGGCAGTGGAAAATCGGCTTGGGAATGCTCTAGGGGAGCTGATCACGAGCAGCTGAGAGCTGGAGCACGTCAAGTGAAGGTCGGCAGTGCCGTTTATGGCCTCAGCTCGAGGTGGAAGGGACGGGTTTGGCCGGTCGACGGCGAGCTGGTGGGTTCGGGTGTGTGGCGGCTCTCTTCGAGTTTTCAGCGCGAGGAGGCCAGGACAGTAGCAAAATCGCTTTGGGACGGCCGGGACTCGAAGATAACACGCTGGAGACGTCGTCCGCCGATTACCGCGCTGGAAGCAGCTGCTGGCACGGCGGCATCGCCGTGGCGCCCTCGGTAACGTGCGCGAGAACCCGAGCACCGAGTGTTTCAGTCGGTTTGCTCATTTGTGAGGCTGACAAGAGGGCCCCACCCCTAGTTTAACCTCTGAACTTTAATTTTCCCACTGCTCTAAACATTTAGGACCCTAATTCCCTTGTTCATTTAAATAATTCACCAAATGTACATTTGGGTTTGAATGATTCAAATTGTGAAGTGTATGGAATGTATTTACCGCACATATGCAGTTTGAAATTCAAATGGAATTTGAGTTTGCTTAATTTAGCACATGTCAAGATCAACTCCCAATGGAGTGAAACTTGGTGTGTGAGCTCAAAAAAATGTGCTGAGTGTGAATATGGATCCCACTTTTGAATTCATGGGATGAAAGGAGTTTGAATTTAAATTTAAGTTCAAACTAGCCTCTTTCTAATTATGCCCAAAAGTACCCCAAAAGGTTTTCGATTTGGGTGAAATTTGGCATGAGCATTCCTAGCAAAGTTTAGGAGTTTTTCATATGCTCAGCCCCTACATTATGCATGTGGAAAGTACCACTTTTGCAATTTGTGAGTTTATCATCTAATGACTATGTTGATGGTGTTTACATGCTCTTCAAATGTGTTCATAATCTTTCCTCAAGTGAGGGTTGTGTGGTGTGATGAACAATTTTAATGTGTGCAAAAACATAGGCCCTTACATTCCTCCCCCTTAAAATAATCTCGTCCCGAGATTATAAGGTGAAAATGAGAGAGAGGACGGTGACAAATTACTGTAGGTGCGACGTTAAAAAGTCAGGGTAGTTAGCACGAAGACAGCCTCCGCTCTCCCATGTCGCTTCATCTACGGAGTGATTACTCCATAGAACTTTGTAGAACCACAACGTACACTTGCGTGTGGTTCGGGCCTTTTCATCAATAATCTGAACCGGTTCCTCCTGATAAATAAGATCCAGTTTCAGTTCTTCAATATCTCCCAGCTGAACGGTGGTTGAAAGCTTGAGGCCCTTCCTCAGCTGACAAATGTGAAAGACGTCATGCACACCAGAGAGTGTTTCTGGTAATTCCATCCGGTATGCAACTGATCCACATCTTTCTGTAATCTGGAATGGACCAATGAATCGGGGTGCCAACTTTCCTCTCACCCCGAATCTGTTCACGCCTTTCATTGGAGACACATGTATTTACACGTGATCCCCGATTTTTAATTGTAAAGGATGTCTTCTCGGGTCCGCATACTGTTTTTGTCGGGATTGGGCGGCTTTTAAGTTTGCTTGAATCAGCCGAACCTTTTCATCCGCATTGTTGACAAGATCAATCCCGAAGGTGACCCTTTCGCCAGACTTACACCAATTCAGCGGTGTGCAGCATTTTCTCCCATATAGCGCATCATAGGACACCATCTTGATGCTGACTTGGTACCCATCTCGGACAACGGTAAGTAATCATCCCAATTCTTACTGTGGTTGATAGCACAAGCTCGTAGCATATCTTCTAAAATCAGATTTAGCCGCTCGGTTTGCCCATCCTTCTGCGGGTGGTACGCTGAACTACGGATCAGCTTTGTCCCCAGAGAAGCGTGCAACTGCTCCCAAAACTGATACACAAATAAAATGCCCCGATCCGATATGATGGTGAGGGTTACGTCGTATAAGAACAAGATCCGTGAGATGTATAATTCAGCATACTTCTTGGCGTTGTAGTTGGTGTTGACAGGAACAAAATGGGCAACTTTGGTGAGCCGGTCGACGATCACCCACACTGAATCATGCTTCTGAAATGAGGTGGGTAAACCGACGATGAAGTCCACGCTCACATCTTCCCACTTCCAGGCAGGAACGCCCAGTGGTTGTAGCAGTCCCGGTTTTCTCATGTGGTCTGCCTTCACCCTTTCGGCATGTATCACATTCGGACACGTACTTTGCGATCTCCCGCTCCATCCGTGTCCACCAAAATTTGCTTCTGAGTTCCTTATACATCTTGTTGCTGCCGGGGTGAATAGAAAACTTTGACTAGTGAGCCTCATCAAAGATTTTCTTCCGTAACTCCGGGTTACGGGGTACGACGATCCGGTCCTTGAACCATAGGACGCCGTCTCCGTCTTTCCGGAAACATTTCAACTCCCCACTGTCTACATGTCTCCGCAAATGCAACATGCCCTTGTCATGTTTCTGAGCTGCCTCTGTCTCCTCATGGTGTGGCGGACCGGAATCCGCTCATCTAGGATCACAGAGGGTGGTGCCGCACGATGCGACACCCGACAGCACACATCATAACGATACATTGTATTACATAGAAAACCAACTGAAATGTACAAAGTAGTACACTACTCAGTTACAAACTAGTGTTTATTTTACACAGCGGAAGTCTAATATGTACAACTCACGCCCGCCTATCTAGCAAAAGTCGGTTGCCCAGCCCTAGGGCAACCTACACTAGCTGCACTCCTCAGCTCAGCGCGGCGTGTACGGCTCCCACTCAGCCTTTGTACCCAACGGAGGGTAACCCTCGCCGGTGGACTCGTAACCCGAGTCCGTGGGTGGTTCCTCACCTGAAAAATACTTAAGCAGCAACCGTGAGCATGATGGCTCAACAAGACTTAACTGACTCGCCTAGGCATGGAACTCTACATGTAGCAAACAATGAACATGGGACGGTCAAATTGCAGCAAACGGACAAGCCTACATGTTCATCCTTATTTCATCTTTTAGCCACAAGTTAACAGTTCATGAATCTGAAATTTAGTAAGCAATAATTGGTGGCACACAAGTAACAATACAATTATATCATAATAACAATATTGAATCATCACGTTTCATATATTAGCCTACGTCACGACTCAGTGACCAAGTGGTACTCTTTACCGTGAGGGACGGCGAATCGACTCGATATACACCTGCAGGGAGACCCAAAGAGCACGTCACGTACGCCCACCCGTGGAGCTGCAAAGCATGCTCACTTGATGCCGTACGGGACAACCTTTTGCCCAACAGCCCAAACATCGAACCGGTCACACCAAAACGAGCAGGAGGTTCCCTACACGGAGCATCTCTCTATGCCCGTTAGCAGATTTCCACCTTGATGCCCTCAGCCTACACCTATAAATCGATGTGTTATGCCTCGATGCCCGGAGGTTTAGGTTACATCGGTTTATCGGGGCCCATATATCCGATATGCCTTCGGAACGTTCAAACTTGAACAGCATGGGCCGCACACGGATCGGTCCTCAATCGACATGGACAGGGCTGCGCATACAAGACTTCTTCTTGCTGCACCCTAGCCCCTGCCTAGTCTCACTTTCATTACTAAAGTGGTCTCACATCACTCGAACCAATCCCGTGTGTCCCAAGTCTAAACTCGCGAGTAGATTCCAACTACTCGACTTGTACCGAAGTTCTATGAATCATTAAGCATAGCCTGTCTACTCGAGGACTTAGACACTACCCTCACTCTTTTAGGAACCATCTGGTTATGCATTTGGGTTTCATCCATCCTACACCTAATGCACATCCATACTTCACACTAGACATGTAAACAAAGCAAAACTTTATAAAAGGGTTAATGCAAACCAGGGCTTGCCTTGTTGCTGCTGGTTAGTGGTCAGGTCTTCGTCCGGAAGAAGGAAGTTGAGCACTTCTGGAGTCTCCTCGCCTTCAGCGACTACACGTTAACGAGATACTACATGTTAATCTAAATGCAATGTGTAACCTTGAATAAATAATCACTAAAACTCTAGCTAACCCTCCCCTTTGGTTCTGACATTTTCATGGTGGCTTGGTAGGGTCCTAAACAGAGTCTTGACCAAGTTTCATTTGAAACAAAGTTCATTTGAGCTTTGTACAAATAAAGTCTATTTGGTCAATATTAGAGCCTCTAAGTAATTCCAGGGGTTTTCATGGCTCCAACCATTACTTTCTGGAAACTAGGATTTAAGATGGTTCTAATGGAATTGGTTTCATGTCATTTGACGAACTCTAGAGAAAGTTATGCCCTAAACAAGATATGGGAAAATCTGAAAAATGTTTCTGTACATTTTTCTATTTTCTCAGGGCAGTTCACTTAATCACACCATTAGGGGAACTAAATGAACTCGTATGAGTCTAAAATTGTTACTGTGACTCAAGGATTTTACAATGAATCTCTCAGCCAAATTTCAGAATTATTCATAAAGTAGTTGTCCAGATAAAATTCCTAACATTTTAAATTTTAGGGAATTAATTCTGAGTTCAGCAAAATTTGGTTTACTGAATTTGGAGCTTCCTAGCCAAAGTTATGAATTTCTAAAGTTTGGGCTGATCCCTGGATTATTTTCCTACAGAAAATCCTTTCCCGCGCTTAATCCGAGGCTGACAGCGAGGCCCGCCGGGTTTAATTTAAACTAACCACGCTCGCGCGCGGTTAACTCAGCGGCTGACATGTGGGGCCCGCGCCTTCGTCTACCTCCCGATGCTGCCGCCCGAGCCACCGGAGCTCCGGAGAGGTCGGCGTTCCCGGCGATCTAGCACGCCGGCGACGGTGAGACTCGCCGCCCCCACATAATTTCGGACGCTGAACACGCTGGACACCCTGCCGCTGCCGGCTAACCACCGTAGCTCGCCGGAAACGAGCTCTATGCCTCTGTGCTACCTCGGCAACACGTTCCCGCCCTCCTGACCACCTCCTTCGCACGCTAATCGCGTCATCACGTTGAGCAGCAGCCTCGGGAGAACTTCGGCCGCGTTGCCCGTCCTCCCTAGCACCTAACCCGATCGAGCTAAGGGTCGTCGAGCATCAGTGGACCATAGGAAAGGTCGACATGAGCTGAATGGAGCTCGGGAATGGATGTGTTGGGCTGTCACCGTGCGACCTAGGCCGGAAATCGGGATTTCTACTAAAACTCGAAGAACAGCGGTTTCCCTCCACGGTTCTTCGTGGTTCCTGCTCCTATGGACCCGCACGGGCTACTAGAAGTGATCCTCTCCATGAGAGGATGAGTGATGCAGCGTGGCTTACGAATTTCTCGGATTCGGTACAGACCTCACTTTTGCACACCGTCGTGAAAACATGAAATTCCGGCTTGAGCAGTGCTTGACACGCCGCTGGAGCTTGCTGGAAAGAAAGAGGGGTTGAAGACGAACCTCTTGGCTGTTCACAGCTCAGTGAACGGTGGGCTGTGGTGGCCGGAAGGACGATTCCCGCAGCGGCGGCTCGTGCTGAACCGGCAGAGAAAAGATCGCCGCGGTGGAGCTCGGAGAAAACCGCGCAGGGTCTGGAACCGATGCGAAGGTGTCGAAGATGGCTTAGCGCACCCGGTGCTGATCTCAGATCGCTGAGAGGGTCACTGGATCGGCCGGGCGATGAGGGTCCGAAAATTCACTCGAGCGGCGTCGGGGTAGGGATGGGGAGCACCGGCGGCTGCTCGGACGCCTAGATAAGGGTCCCGGGAGTCGGTTCAGCGACCGTGGGCGGCAAGCAGGTTGTGGCGCGGCGGCCTCCCCTCGGTGGCGCTCTCGGGAGAAGCTCGGGGACCCGAGTACTGAAAGTCCACTCGGTTGATCTCCTTCAGTGGCTGACATGTGGGTCCCACTTCCAATTTTAACCTCTGAAATTTACTTCTAATCACTGTTGTAAACAGTGAGTCCCAAAATACCCATGGTGATTCAAATTATTCACCCATGAGCCATTTGAATTGGTTAGAATTCAAATGGGGTTTTGTTTGAATGAATTTCAGCACAAGTTCAGTTTGAAATTCAAATAAAGTTTGATTTTGCCCCACTTAGCTCATGTCAAGATGAACTCCAAAAGGAGTGAAAATTGGTGTGTGAGCTCATAAAAATTTGCTGACTAAGAATATGCCTCCCACTTTTGAATTCATGGGATAAAAACAGTTTGAATTTGAATATGCTTTCAAACTGCCCTCTTCCTAACTATACCCAAAATGACCTCAAAAGGTTTTGAATTTGGGTGGAACATGGCATGGACATCCTTAGCAATGTGTAGGAGTTTTCATATTTCCAGCCCCTCTATATCACATGTGGGAAATACTACTTTTGCAATATGTGAGTTTGTTCTCTAATGAGCATGTTGATGGTGATTACTTGCTCTTCATTTGTGTTCATCAACTTTCCTCAAATGAGGTGTGTGGTGTGGTGATGAATACTTCAAATATGTGTCATAAACTGAGGCCCTTACACTTAAGCACCAAATCATAGTTTGAATTTGGTTTCCAAAATTTGAATTTGGTTTGGCTAAATTTGCTTCACATTTGAACTGAAATTCAAATTCAGTTTAAATTATTGCAAATTTGGCTCCCAACAAGATGAAGTCCAATGGGGATGAAAATTGGTGGGCTAACTCAGAAAAATGTGCTGAGTTTAAATATGAATCTAACTTTTGAATTTAAGTGATGAAAGTTGCTGTAATTTGAATTTACATTCAAATTGACCTCTTTTTCAAATGCCTCCAAAAGTGCCTCAAAAAGTGTTGGATTTGCATGAAATTTGGCCTGAACGTTCCCAAGACTTTTCAAGTTCTAGGGGTGAGCTCAACCTCCCATGTTCATGTGTAGAAATCCTACTTTGTGAAAGTTAGGGCTTTCCCCTCTAATCACCCTTTTGATGGAGGTTACTTGCTCTTCACAAGTCTTCACAAATTATCCACAACAAAAGCTGGTGTTGTGAGGTGATGATTTTTTTGTAAGTCCCTTTTCTTGGGCTTTTACATCCCTCCACCCTTAAAAGAATCTCGTCCCGAGATTACAAAAGAAGAGACAGTGATGTAATGGGAATTCACCCGTGCTGAGACGCCATTAACTCCGGATAATTTGAGCGAAGGAATTCCTCGCTCTCCCACGTCGCTTCTTCGGCGGTGTGGTTGCTCCAGAGTATCTTGTAGAACCACAACGTTCGGCTACGCGTGGTCCGGGCTATCTCATCAGTCATTGCCACTGGATATTCATCATACGTCAAATACGGTTGCAACTCGCCGATGTCTTCGGTAGGAACAGCGGCTGTATGCTTCAGACATTTTCGCAGATGTGAAACATGGAAAACGTCGTGAACACCAGCAAGAGATGACGGTAGCTCCAGCCTATACGCCGCTGGTCCGCACTTCTCGGTGATAGCATAGGGTCCAATGAAAACGGGAGCGAGCTTCCCCTTCACACCGAACCGGTGAACGCCCTTCATCGGAGACACACGGAGGTACACGTGCTCTCTGACAGCAAAGTGCAGCGGTCTACGCCTCTTATCAGCGTAGCTTTTCTGTCGGGATTGAGCGGCCTTCAAGTTGGCTTGAATCGTCCAAACGCGCTCTTCGGCGTCATTCACCACATCAACCCTGAATGTGACCCTTTCACCGGACTCGCACCAGTTTAATGGGGTGCGGCACTTGCGACCATAGAGAGCTTCATAGGGTGACATCTTGATACTCGCCTGATATCCATTATTGCACGAGAATTCCGCCAACAGTAGGTGATCATCCCAGCTCCTACCGTGGTGGATGGCACATGCTCTCAACATATCTTCCAGTACGTGGTTCACCCTCTCTGTTTGCCCGTCTGTCTGAGGGTGATAGGCGGAGCTTCTAATCAGCTTAGTACCCAAAGCAGCGTGCAACTGCTCCCAAAAGCGAGACACAAATAATGAACCTCGGTCTGAGACTATGGTCTTGGGTACTCCATGCAACCATAGGATTCTTGCAATATATAACTTCGCATATCTGTTGGCATGGAAATGTGTATGCACGGGAATGAAGTGAGCCGACTTGGTTAACCGGTCAACGATCACCCAAATGGAATCATGCTTGTTGGAAGTTAGGGGTAATCCCACAATGAAATCCATGCTCACATCCTCCCATTTCCATGCTGGAATTTTCACGGGTTGCAGCAGCCCTGATTTCCTCATATGATCCGCTTTCACTCGTCTACACATATCACACTCGGATACGTATTTAGCCACTTCCCACTTCATCCGTGTCCACCAAAATTTCTTTTTCAAATCTTGGTACATTTTGTTGCTGCCCGGATGAATGGAGTATTTGGACAAGTGAGGTTCATCAAGGATCTTTTCCCTCGGCTCCATATCCCGGGGTATGACAATGCGGTCATTGAACCATAGAGTCCCCCCATCATCCTTCCGAAAACATTTGATCTCCCCGTTGTCTATCCGTCTCCGGAGATGTGCCATACCCTTATCAGTCTTATGAGCTGTAATGATGTCCTTCTTAATAGTAGGAATGAGGGCAAGGTTGTAGAGCGATCCATAAGGGACCAAGTATAAACTCGGCTCTTCCTCCTCCACCGGTGTAATGGTGAGGTTATGGACATGTGATTTCCGACTCAGCGTGTTGGCAACCACATTCGCCTTGCTGGGGTGGTAATGAATCTCAATCTCATAATCTTTGATTAGTTCTAACCACCTACTTTGCCTAATGTTCAGCTCCTTTTGGGTGAAAATGTACTTCAAGCTCTTGTGGTCGGTGTAGAGATGCACCAGATTCCCCAGGAGATAGTGCCTCCACATTTTTAGCGCCAACACCACAGCAGCAAGCTCAAGGTCATGAGTCGGATAGTGCTGCTCATCGTTCCGAAGTTGGCGTGAGCCATATGCGACCACACGTCCTTCCTGCATCAACACGCAGCCAAGCCCAATACCAGACGCGTAACAATACACGTCGAAGGGCTTGGATGTATCTGGTTGAGCTAAGACCGGGGCTGTTGTGAGATGCTTCACTAATGCTTGGAACGCTCCTTCACACGCCATGTTCCAAACATATTTTCTCCCCTTCTTCAGCAACTCTGTCATCGGCTTAGCATCTTGGAGAAACTCGGAATAAATCTCCGATAGTATCCCGCTAAGCCGAGGAATCTTCTGACTTCATGGACTGAAGTGGGAGCTTTCCATTTCAGCACTTGCTCTATTTTGCTTGGGTCAACCGCAATACCTTCCGCTGAGATGATATGTCCCAGAAATGGCACTTGGCTGATCCAAAACTTACATTTGCTGAACTTGGCGTAGAGATT
Source organism: Neostapfia colusana (assembly GCA_030760725.1). NCBI lineage: Eukaryota > Viridiplantae > Streptophyta > Magnoliopsida > Poales > Poaceae > Neostapfia > Neostapfia colusana. The sequence continues at coordinate 41,565,999 of JASWHV010000002.1, read as the reverse complement.
GTGGTCTCTTAGGCGTTGAAGAACAATCCTCAAGTGTTCGGCGTGTTCTGCTTCTGTCTTGGAATACACCAAGATATCATCAATGAACACCACCACGAACTTGTCCAGCTCCGGCATGAATACCGAGTTCATGAGATACATGAAATGTGCTGGAGCATTAGTGAGACCAAAAGACATGACGAGATATTCATATAAACCATATCTCGTCGAGAAGGCCTTCTTCGGGATATCCTCCGCCCGGATCTTTATCTGATGATATCCAGAGCGAAGGTCCATCTTGGAGAACACACTTGCACCCACAAGTTGATCAAACAAAATGTCAATGCGGGGCAGTGGGTACTTATTCTTGATGGTGACGGCATTGAGTGGACGGTAGTCCACACACAGCCTCAAGGTTTCATCCTTCTTCTTCACGAACAGCGCCAAGCATCCCCAAGGAAAGGAACTCGTCCTAATGAAACCTTTGCTCAACAGATCATTGAGCTGCTCTTTCAGTTCAGCCAGCTCATTCGGAGCCATTTTGTATGGCCTACGGAAGATAGGAATAGTCCCGGGTGCAAGCTCGATCTTGAACTCGACATCCCGCTCAGGTGGCATGCCCGGAAGATCATCCAGAAACACGTCGGGGTATTCCTGGACTACGGGGATGTCCTCTAACTTGAGAGCTTCAGTACTATTAATTTCTGAAACTTCCCGAACTGGATTATCTAACATGAGGGACTGCAGACGGTGTAGTGGGGAGTTGAGGTGAACCATCCATGATAAAGTTTCCAGGACAGCGCCATGGTAGCTCAGCCATGACATGCCTAAGATTGCATCAATCTTTTGTCCCTCAAGAATAATCATAGTGGTGGGATATATCTTCCCACCTAAGCACAATGGTGCTTTTGGAACCATCATAGTTGCTGAAATCTTTCCTCCCGGTGAGCAGATCATTAAAGAACACTCGGTTGGAAAGGCTTCAAGTTGATGCTTAACCACATATGATGCACTTATAAAGTTGTGGGTTGCACCAGAATCAAATAATATGATGATGGCTTGATCGTTGAGAGTAAACGTACCCACCAGCATGTTGTCTCCCTCTGGGGCGTCCTCATTGTCGAGGTTGCGAATGCCCCCAATCCGCTGACCAATCCTCTTGACTGGAGGTCAGCCTCAAGCACCGCCTAGGAACTGTGCTTGCCCGCTGCTCTGCTGCCCTTGGGGACAGTACTTCGCGAAATGGCCCACCTGGCCACACGTGAAACAAGTGTAGCGGGGCGGTACTCCGCTGATCGGCGGACAGAAACCCGGGGCGCGTTGTGGCGGTGGAAACGCCCGGGTGCCATCTGCTTCTGCTGTTGCGGTCGCGGTGGTGGCATCAGCGGTCGGAACGGGGGTGACTGAAAAAAACGGCCCCCGAACGGTTGAGGTCGCGCCGGTGGATGCCACTGCTGTCCGGATGGTCTCCGATACACCATGCGGTACTTCTGGGGAGCGCCACCCCCACTGCTGGGTGGAGTGCTGCGCTTCTGCTGCTCAGCTGCCAACTCCCGCTGAGCGTCCTCTTGCATAATCGCGGCATTGATGAGGTCGTTGAAGGTGCCGCGATTCCATTGAACAAGATGTGTCTTCATCTCGGGGTGTAACCCCCGATAGAAGTGCTCCCGCTTCTTCTACTTGGTGGAGATGTAGTCTGACGCATATTGCGCCAGATGGTTGATGGCACGGGAGTAGTCATGGGCACTCCTCCCGCCCTGTTTCAGTTCCAAGAATTCTTGGAATTTCCTCTTCATTATCCCGGGAGGGATATGATAGGCGCGGAACGCCTCCCGGAAATCTTCCCACTCCACGGCATGGCCAGCCGGACATGAGGCGACATAATTCGCCCACCACGCACCAGCAGCACCGTGAAGCTGCTGCGCCACGAACAGAGTCTTTTGCTGCTCCGTGCATTGGAGCAGCCCGAACTTGGACTCGATTGTCCGCAGCCAGTTGTTGGCCTCCAGTGGTTCTGCGGCTTCTGTGAACACCGGAGGGTGCGTACTCATGAAGTCCGAGTACGTCACCTCACGGGGCTCACGAGACCCCCTCTCTTGACGCCCCCCCCCCCCCCGCCTGGGGCGTATTCTGCATGATCATGCAGAGCAGGTCGGTCTGCTCCTCACGACCACCCACCAGTGCCGCTATCACATCCACTAGGGTAAGCGGAGGCGGCGGTGGTGGTTGCTGCTGCGGGTTGCTGACGTAGGCAGGTGGCTGGGAGTCATCGCCTCCCTGCTGGCTAGAGCCACCAATCTCGTGTGTGGTCCGAGTGTGAACCATCTGCAGCCATACGACAATAAACATCAATCCCGCAACATATTGCATGCAGTCCAATAAAATAAGCGTAAAAACATAATGACATTAAAACATGCGATACATCTCGTATACAGATAATGTAATAACTTTGAACAAGCTACACCATTACCAGACCAAATACAAGCTAGTTAAATCCAATTTGATGGGCTCCCTCTTCGGAAGTTCATTTCAACTAGGTTTGGTCACTATGAGACGTTACTATCGCTTTGTCATCACGTATACTACCCTTTTATCTTCAATACGACACAAACAGGGTCTCTAGCAAAAGAAGCTTGAGCAAGGCATATACTCACTCTTGTACTAGTTGAAGATAACCACTCATGAGTACGTTCTACCCCATTCGAAGTACTTAAACCCCCTAGGGCACAACAATCTCCCAAATGAGTTCAACTGTCATTCTCTGTCAGAATGACCAGTTTCTACATATCCAAGATTTTAATCTGGTTCTGGGAATTTTCATGACTCAAGTTAAATACCAAAGTTAAAGTTAACTTCAGTATATTTCCAACGAGTATTTATTTGCCCTCGTATAAGCTCTGGTTAAAAAGTTATGGTGATTCAAAGTTAACAGAATTTCTGAAAGAATTTCAACAGCACCTCCTTTGGGAAGTTGCTGTTTTCAACTCATATTTCCACTGAATTCCGTGCTGCAAATACAGAAAAATTGAATTACAAAGATGTAACACATCTCCCACCCTTTCTAAAGATGTATGATATGACAATTTTAGATTTTTCAATAGTAAGTTATGCTTGAAAAACAGAACAGTCCAGAGAGTAGTTTCAATCTGTCCTCGTTCTGGACAGTTTACTTTCTTCTGGAATTTAAGCCCTCTTAAGATGTGATTCAGTTCTGGAAGTCTACAACAAAGTTGTAGAGCACTTAAACACCTTTCCATAACTATTTCCCACACCTCCATTGGCTCAGTAATCTGTGAGTTATGCCTTGTCAAAGTTCAGCAAACTTGCTGCCCAAAACAGAGCACTCTGTTTTTCAGTCCCTTGGAGCTACACTGATCCACTATTGAATTTTTCTACCCAACCAGTGTCCTAAACGTTGAAACTTAGTGATTTTTGTTCCCTGTTATCATTATCTTTCATGCACATGCCTATGATATGTCGGTACTACGTTCCTCACAAAAAGAAAATCCTAACCGGATTATACCGGCATATACGTCTCAATTGTGGCACTAAACGGTCTCTCGCACAAGTATACTACACGAGATACATACGTGGTTAGTACCTGCAGAATACCACACAATAATAATGCAGCAAAGGTTATTTTCATTTCAGGCAGGTCCATATTTGAAAGTAAATACAAACGCCCGTATCATTGCCATACGGCCGTCCTTGAGTTAAGCCACGTCTCAAGGTACGTGATCGTGTTTCAACACCACACGACGGGGAACCCGAGTAGATCATGAACGGGTCGTCACGGTTGGGAATGTTATCAAACCAACAGATACCACCTACTGCCCTGCAGGGCACGCCGATGGCAAGCGCTACGTATGTTCTCCTGGGCTATTTCCAGACGAACACACTCTCGCGTTACTGACCACGTGATGGGGTCTCCACTTATTGCCGAATGCACGCTAGGGATCAGCGTTTCATATGAACTCGGGAACATGAAGAGTCAAAGAGTTTCATATTGACGTCTCACACCAAGCTGTGAGACCTATCCCTTAACCACATTCCTCGTCAGGGGAGCTAACCGAAATTGAACCGCTTTCGGTGCCGTTCCTTACCATTCTTACCAGAGCGTAGGTGCGTCGTTGCAAAATTAAAATTCTGAATTATAACACATAGGTTAGTCTTGCCACTTTAAGTAACTATGCTAATATAGTCCTTACTTGGGCAAACTACCGAATACTCACCGTAAACCTAAGTTTTCCCGTAATACAGTCCTTAATTACTGTGATATCCCCAATGCAGCTCTGATACCAGGCTGTGGCGGACCGGAATGCGCTCATCCAGGATCACAGAGGGTGGTGCCGCACGATGCGACACCCGACAGCACACATCATAAGGATACATTGTATTACATAGAAAACCAACTGAAATGTACAAAGTAGTACACTACTCAGTTACAAACTAGTGTCTCTATTACACAGCGGAAGTCTAATTTGTACAACTCATGCCCGCCTATCTAGCAAAAGTCGGTTGCCCAGCCCTAGGGCAACCTACACTAGCTGCACTCCTCAGCACAGCGTGGGGTGTACGGCTCCCACTCAGCCGTGCTCCCCGACGGAGGGTAACCCTCGCCGGTGGACTCGTAACCCGAGTCCGTGGGTGGTTCCTCACCTGAAAAATACTTAACCAGCAACCGTGAGCACGATGGCTCAACAAGACTTAACCGACTCGCCTGGGCATGGAACTCTACATGTAGTGAACAATGAACATGGGACGGTCAAATTGCAGCAATCGGACACGCCTACAAGTTCATCCTTATTTCATCTTTTAGCCACAAGTTAACAGTTCATGAATATGAAATTTAGTAAGCAATTATATCATAACAGCAATATTGAATCATCACGTTTCATATATTAGCCTACGTCGAGACTCAGTGACCAAGTGGTACTCTTAACCGCGAGGGACAGCGAATCGACTCGATATACACTCCAGGGAGACTCAAAGAGCACGTCACGTACGCCCACCCGTGGAGCTGTACAGCACGCTCACTCGATGCCGTACAGGACAACCTTTCGCCCAACAGCCCAAACGTCGAACCGGTCGCACCGAAACGAGCAGGAGGTTCCCTACACGGAGCATCTCTCTATGCCCGTTAGCAGATTTCCACCTTGCTGCCCTCAGCCTACACCTATAAATCGGTGCGTTATGCCTCGACGCCCGGAGGTTTAGGTTCCATCGGTTTATCGGGGCTCATATATCCGATATGCCTTCGGTACGTTCAAACTTGATCAGTGTGGGCCGCACATGGATCGGTCCTCAATCGACACGGACAGGGCTGCGCACACAAGACTTCTTCTTGCTGCGCCCTAGCCCCTGCCTAGTCTCATTTTCATTACTAAAGTGGTCTCACATCACTCGAACCAATCCCGTGTGTCCCAAGCCTAAACTCGCAAGTAGATTTCAACTACTCGACTTGTACCGAAGATCTATGAATCATTAAGCATAGCCTGTCTACACGAGGACTTAGACACTACCCTCACTCTTTTAGGAACCATCTGGTTATGCATTTGGGTTTCATCCATCCTACACCTAATGCACATCCATACTTCACACTAGACATGTAAACAAAGAAAAACTTTATAAAAGGGTTAATGCAAACCGGGGCTTGCCTTGTTTCTGCTGGTCAGTGGTCAGGTCTTCGTCCGAAAGAAGGAAGTTGAGCACTTCCGGAGTCTCCTCGCCTTCAGCGACTACACGTTAACGAGATACTACATGTTAATTCAAATGCAATGTGTAACCTTGAATAAATAATCACTAAAACTCTAGCTAACCCTCCCCTTTGGTTCTGACATTTTCATGGTGGCTTGGTAGGGTCCTAACCAGAGTCTTGACCAAGTTTCATTTGATACAAAGTTCATTTGAGCTTTGTACAAATAAAGCCTATTTGGTCAATATTAGAGCCTCTAAGTAATTCCAGGGGTTTTCTTGGCTCCAACCATTACTTTCTGGAAACTAGGATTTAAGATGGTTCTAGTGGAATTGGTTTCATGTCATTTGACGAATTCTAGAGGAAGTTATGCCCTAAACAAGATTTGGGAAAATCTGAAAAATGTTTCTGTACATTTTTCTATTTTCTCAGGGCAGTTCACTTAATCACACCATTAGGGGAACTAAATGAACTCGGATGAGTCAGACATTTTTACTGTGACTCAAGGATTTTCCAGTGAACCTCTCAGCCAAATTTCAGAATTTTTCATAAAGTAGTTATGCAGATAAAATTCCTAACAGTTTAAATTTTAGGGAATAAATTCTGGAAATTATTTAGTTTCATGAGCTGAAATTGGTATTGCTGGAAAGTAATCAAAATTCTTAGTTCAGAAAAATTTTGTTCACTGAATTTGGAGCTTCCTAGCCAAAGTTATGAATTTCTAAAGGTTGGGTTGATCCCTGAATTATTTTCCTACAGAAATTCCTTTCCCGCGCTTAATCCGAGGCTGACAGCGGGGCCCACCCGGTTTAATTTAAACTAACCGCGCTCGCGCACGCTTAACTCAGCGGCTGACACGTGGAGCCCGCGCCTTCGTCTACCTCCTGATGCCGCCGCCCGAGCCGCCGGAGCTCCGGCGAGGTCGGCATTCCCGGCGATCTAGCTCGCCGGCGACGGTGAGACTCGCCACCCCACATAATTTCAGACGCTGAACACGCTGGACATCCTGCCGCCGCCGGCTAACCACCGTAGCTCGCCGGCAACGAGCTCTATGCCTCTGTGCTACCTTGGCAACACGTTCCCGCCCTCCTGACCACCTCCTTCGCGCACTAATCGTGTCACCACGTTCAGGGAGACCTCGGGAAATCCGGCATGACCTTGGTCGGGACCTAAACGGCCGGCAACCCGGACCTCACCGGCGACCCCCTCTTCCGCCAAACTGTTCTATGGTGAACCTAGGGTTCCGGCAGTGGTTTCCTTCCGGTTCTTGATCGAGAAGGGGCGCTAGAACCTCTAGATGCTATCTCACAGCTCCATTCGACCTCTCACACGACAATTCTCCCGATTTTCTCCTAAACCTAATCGGGTCCCGAAATGAGCTCCCCGCTCTAAACTGGAAAATTCTTAGCGCACAAAGGTCGAACCTTGGAACGGTTTGCGCGGTGGTCTCGAGGACAAGCTAGCGCTCCACTTTCCTATGGACGTCGCGGGCGGAGGATGATCACAGCTCGGGTGGCGAGCGATCAGCACTCGGGCGATTAGGCGGCTGGTTGCTGAGGTTCACGAAAACAGGAGCTCGCCGGCGGTTTCGTGCCTTTTATATGCCACTGAGGGCGGTGGAGGGCGCGACACCTTCTGTGCCACCTCCCACGCCGAAGCAGGAGCTGGCCGGCTGAGGTGGTCGGGCACCGATGCCGTGGCTGGCTGGCGCGCGTGCTCGGTCGAGAGAAGATCGGCTGAGGATGCTTCTGTGTTAAGTCTGCTGACCAGTGGGCCCTTATCTCCCCTCTAATTCTTTCTCCCCCTTTTGCTGCAAATATCCCAGCTACTCACAATTAACTGTGAGACTTAAGCACCAAGTCATAGTTTGAATTTGGTTTCCAAAATTTGAATTTGGTTTTGCTAAATTTGCTTCACATTTGAACTGAAATTCAAATTCAGTTTGAATTATTGCAAATTTGGCTCCCGACAAGATGAAGTCCAACGGGGATGAAAATTGGTGGGCTAACTCAGAAAAATGTGCTGAGTTTAAATACGAAGCTAACTTTTGAATTTAAGTGATGAAAGTTGCTGCAATTTGAATTTACATTCAAATTGGCCTCTTTTTCAAATGCCTCCAAAAGTGTTTCAAAAAGTGTTGGATTTGCATGAAATTTGGCCTGAACCTTCCCAAGACTTTTCAAGTTCTAGGGGTGAGCTCAACCCCCCATGTTCATGTGTAGAAATCCTACTTTGTGAAAGTTAGGGATTTCCCCTCTAATCACCCTTTTGATGGAGGTTACTTGCTCTTCACAAGTCTTCACAAATTATCGACAACAAAAGCTGTGGTGTTGTGAGGTGATGAATTTTTTTGCAAGCCCCTTTTCTTGGGCTTTTACACACGGATGGTGGGGATAAAAGCTAAGTTGTAGAGAGCTCCATGCGGAATCACATGCAATGGTGGCTCGCTGTCTTCCAACGGTGTGAGGATCAGATTGTGGACGTGTGACTTGTGGCTCAGCGCATCCGCCACCACGTTTGCTTTGCCGGGGTGATAATGGATCTCTATATCGTAATCCTTTATCAACTCCAACCATCTTCGTTGCCTCATGTTCAGCTCCTTCTGCGTGAATATGTACTTGAGGCATTTGTGGTCGGTATACAAATGTACGAGGTTACCGAGTAGGTAGTGTCTCCGCATTTTTAGTGCGAGTACCACGGCAGCAAGCTCTAAGTCATGAGTTGGATAGTTTTTCTTATGGTTCCTGAGGTTCCGTGATCCATACGTGAACACTGTTCGGTCTTGCATCAGCACACATCCGAGCCCAATGCCGGATGCATCACAGTACACATCGAGCGGTTTTGTTGTGTCTGGCTGCACCAAAACCGGTGCTGATATTAGGTGCTTTACTAATTCCTTGAACGCTGCTTCACATGCTGGACTCTAAACATATTTGGTAGCCTTCTTCAGCAGATCGGTCATAGGCTTGGCAATCTTTGAGAAGTTCGGAATGAACCTCCGATAATATCCCGCGAGTCCGAGGAAACTCCGTACCTCTTTAACAGTTCTCGGGGACTTCCAATTCAGAACTTGTGTGATCTTACTCGGGTTTACAGCGATGCCCTCTGCTGAGATAATATGGCCGAGAAAAGGCACTTGCGATATCCAGAATTCGCACTTGCTGAATTTTGCGTATAGTTTGTGATCCTGCAGCCGTTGCAATACTATACACAGATGCTTCGTGCGTTATTCCTCTGACTTAGAATACACTAATATGTCATCGATGAAGACCACGACAAACTTGTTCAGCTTCAGCATAAACACCGAGTTCATCAAGCACATGAAGTGAGCTGGAGCGTTGGTGAGGCCGAAGGACATGACCAGGTACTCATAAAGCTTGTATCTCGTCGAGAAAGCCGTCTTCGTAATATCCTCAGCCCGTATCTTCATCTGATGGTACCCGGATCTTAAGTCCATCTTGGAAAAGATCTTTGATTCGACCAACTGATAGAACAACATGTCGATCCATGGCAATGGGTACTTGTTCTTGATGGTTACGGCGTTTAGTGGACGATAGTCCACGCAAAGCTGCAACGTCTCATCTTTCTTCTTCACAAATAGTGCCGAGCAGCCCCATGGCGAGGAGCTCGTCCTAATAAAACCCTTCTCAAGCAGGCCCGTTAACTGAGTTTTCAATTCCGCCAACTCCTTTGGTGCCATCTTGTACGGCCTTCAGGATATTGGCATTGTTCCCGGTGCAAGTTCAATCTTGAACTCCACCTCTTTGTCGGGCGGAATTCCCAATAAATCATCCAGGAACACATCTAGGAACTCATGGACTACTGGAATATCTTCCAATCTGATGGTGGTGGATTGGTATACACTTGGTAGTTTTATTTCTGGACTGTCCAGAAATAACGAGTGAGACTCGTGCACTTCTGAGTGCAAATGCACGACTCGGAGGACGGTGTCTAAAAAAGCGCCGTGGCGGGTTAACCACAACATCCCTAGGATGACATCGATCTTTTGTCCCTCTAAAACTATGAGAGATGTAGGGTATACTCTACCCTCTAAGTATAATGGCACTTTTGGAACCATCATGCTTGCTGAAATTTTCCCACCCGGTGAACAAATCAAGTAAGGACGTTCGGTGGGTAGTATTTGCCAGCTGTATTTAGCAATAAAAGCTTGGCTAATGAAACTGTGTGTGGCGCCTGAATCATATAAAACTATGGCAGGATGCTTGTGGTGTTGGAACATACCCGCAAGGATTGGCTCCCCTCCGGCACGTCCTCTATGGCGAGTTGGTGGACGGTGCCGGGCTTAGGATTTACCGGCCACACATTAATGGGGTTCCGGGGCTGATTCCTCCCCGGAAACTGTGGTGCCACTCCGCCGCCTTGCCTCTCAGGGCAGTTGTTTGCGAAGTGCCCTGGGCGACCGCATTTGTAGCATGCGGTTGATGTCTGCCCCGTGCTTGGAGGACAAAAGCCCGGCATGTGCTGCTGAGGTGCAAACGCACGCGCATCGCCCGCTGCTGCTGTTGTTGCTGTGGAGGTGGTGCTGGTAATGCCGGCCGGAACGCCAGTGGAGAATATGGCCGACTGCGGAATTGCTTTGGCCGCTGTGGTGGCTGCCAGCATTGACCCGATGGTGAGCGATACACCATCTGGTATTTTTGGGAAGGACCACCTCCTTCTCCGCTGCTCTGCGGCTCGCTTCGCTTCTTCTCCGCCGCCGCTAACTACTTGCCGGAGTCCTCTTGCACAATCGCAGCATCAATAATATCATTGAGACTGCCGCGATTGAACATCGCCAGCTTGTCCTTCAGGAGCGGATTAAGCCCCTGGTAAAAGTGATCCCGCCGCTTCTCATCAGTATCGGCGTGATATGAAGCATAGAGCATGAGATTGTTGAATGCCCTGGAGTATTCCAGCGTGTCCCTGCTGCCTTGCTGCAGATGGAGGAATTCTTGTGTCTTCCTCTTCATCAGACCCGGCGGTATGTGATAGGCCCTGAAGGCGGTCCGGAACTCCGCCCAGGTCATTACTCGCTCGGTGGGTTGCTAGGCACAGAAGTTTGCCCACCAAGCGCCCGCTGACCCTTGAAGTTGCTGGTCCGTGAACTGAGTCTTGCGCTGCTCACTCACTTGGAGCAGCCCAAACTTCATTTCCTTCATGCGGAGCCAGTTGTCCGCATCGAGGGGTTCATCCACCCTTGAGAATACCGGGGGAATGAGTGGCCAGAAAGTGGGAGTAGGAGCTTTGTTGGCGCTCCACTCGGTCTTGACGCCTCTCTGGTTGATACATATTTGCAATTAAAGTTTGCAGCAACTCCGTGTGATTCTGATGTGAGCCAGCCATGGCCGCAACCATGTCGGCCAATGTAACTGTTGGCGGTAGCGGTTGTTACTGTTGCTGCTGTTGCTGTCCCGAGGAATCTCGGGAGGCTGTTGGGAGGCCTCTCCCCCCTGACTAGAATCCCCAACCTCCAGGATGGCACGAGTGCGAGTCATTCTGAAATTCAAAACAGCAATGATCAGCACATGTCATTCTTAAAATTCCATAGAAAACAGTTGGTATTGCAGTGACACATGAATAAACTTGCACAACATTCACATATATTGATAAAGCATAAACTTTATACAAGATACATTATTCTCGGATCCCTGAGAAGTCGTGCTCATGTCGTCACTACCTATACACATGCTACTGTCCACACGACGTGTCACCGATAACAAAAGTTTCTACACACCACCCTTGCTGCCCTACATGGCAACGGTAACTCATTAATCGGAGTAGAACTCGACCTCCTGCGGGTCATCCTCCTCGCTACCTCTGCTGGTGGCTCAGGGTCCATGACCTCCTCTTTGGGTTCAGGTTCCCACATCGCTGGGATACCCAAAACCACGGGTACGGAACCTACCATCGGAAGGCCCACTACCGGATGCACGAGGTCTTGCAATGCATGCACCTCGTCCATGGCCTGGTTGTAGTCCACTTCCTAGCCCTGCCCCTCCTCAATAGCGTCATCACGCTCTTGAGTGAGTGTAAAAGTCCCAAAAATGTGTATGAATAAAAACCGAGGTTTGAGTTCATATGCGTGGCAAAGACATGAAAAATGGGACTTGCTAAAACTTTTCTTCATGCAAAGTGATACATGGGTGAGCATCCAAAAATGAGGCTCACACTTTTATTTAAAAGTGTTGAACCAATAAGGATTTAAATACCTTTTGCATGTAAGTTTGAAAATCAGATTTGAACTTCAAAGTTCACACATGTGGTGGCCAGAGACTTTGAATAAACATGCAGCCATATAGTTGGAATTATGGGGAAAAGTTTGACCACAAACTTTTCATTTGTAGGGTGGGATCAAAAAGGAGTTAAAGAGAAACATTTGTAAATTCTAACCAAATTCAAATTTGTCATGCAAATTCAAACTGAATTTGGAGAATACAAATTCTAGCACACCTTTTAAACTCAGAATTTTGTGGAGTTGGGAAAGATCAGCATGAAAAGATATTTGGGAGAAAAGTGTGGAGTGGGACCCACATGTCATAGAGCTGAAGTGTGCCTTACACACTAAGTCTAAGTCTCTGTTTGCAATTCCACCAAACAGCTCGCGTGAGCCACCGAGGAGATTGCCGCACCACCTCCTGCTGCCTGCCCCAACGCGCGGGAGACCGAGTAAAGACCCCCTCGTGCCTCAACGTGATCGTACCGCCTCATACTGAAGCAAACCCCGTTTGTTTTCTCTCCCTCGCGAGCGGCGCTGCCTCACCTCCGCCTCTCGGTTCCACCCGGGAAAAACGAAGAAACATCGTGCCCTCTCCTCCCCCGAGCGGATAGACGGCACCATGAACTCAGCCTCCACTCCCCCAACGCCTAAACCTCTGAGTTTTGGCCTCCCTTTCCGTGATCAGCGTTGTCCGCCACAACCGAGCTCAAGAACGATGATCGGGTGCTCGTGGACAGCATTCCACAGGGACTTTCACGGCCGAGCGATCACGGCTATGGGAGCGCTCTGCTGCGGTGCTGCTCTCCTCCAATTTATGGAGCCAACCGTGAAGCATCGACCGAGAATTTCCAGATTTTGCTCCGGCGGCCTCAACCCGAGCTTCCGGTATGGTTTCTTCAAATTCCCGCTCTCTGCTCCTCCTTAAGTCGTCAATTCTAGCACAAAGGCGCTGGACTAGCCAGTGATCATTTTTCCTTTTGCATCCATCGCGTGAAAACACCTCAGAGCGACGGATTTCGAGCTCTACTGAGGGTGTTCATGGCGGAACCAATCGGGTGCACGATGACAACCCACTTGTGGCCGTTTCCAAGCTAGTTTGAGACCATGTCGGTTCTTCCTAAGACCCACTGGTGCTGTAGAGCTCGTCGGTACAGGTTTTGGCGGGTTAGAACTCCCGGCCGACGCTGCCGAAGCTCAACCGAAGCCGCCACACGTCGCCGGCCACCTTCCGGTCATCGGCAGCCTCAACACACCCCACCATCGTATTCCTCGGCGTCGATAACCCTCTGGTGGTGAACTTCAGCTCGTGCGGTGGCCAGCAGCGGCGATCCGGCGAGCACCGGTTCTGCTCCGGCGAGGGGAGGCGGCGCGCGCCGGGAACCGGCGGGAGGTTGAAGAAGGGGTGGACCCCGTGTGTCAGCAGCTCGGAGTTTAAATCTGGGATCAGCCTGCGGCTCGGATCCGGTGTGCTGGCGCGCAAAAATTCTGCGGACCCCGGTGTGGCCCAGTCCTGATTGGCTGGAATTTAAATAAGCGGGCCCAGTAGAGTTTTCAGTAGGGAAACAATTCCAGTAAGGGCTCAAACTTTGGAAATTCATAGTTCTCTGTAGAATCCTCAAAATTGAGTGATTCCAATTGGGTTGGATTCATATTTCAGAGCTCTATCCAAATATGAACTCAAATTTATATGAAAGTCAATATTATATTCTGGAAAATTCTTGGAAGGGTTTCTGAAAAAGAATTATTAAGGGAGTTTGGCTTATCCAAAAATCCCCAAATTTTGCCAGAATATTCTTTCGCATATTTTTGACCTTCTGGAAAAATTTCAGCTCATTTGAAGATCAATTGGGTACGAATTTGCTAAATGCAAACTGCAGTGTTCATAAGAGTCCAGAAACATTTTAAAAAATGTTTCCCACTTCAAAAATCTATTCTGGGCAATCCATAGCTCCAAAAATCATAGGAAAATTTAGGCAATCTCTCTGAGGCATACTTGCAATTGTAGTTCACTTAATGGAGCATTAAAATGCACATTACTTCAGAATTAATTCTTTTGAATAGGAATGCTTGAAGAATTATTCTGGAAGAACTACTCAAGTAAAAAGGCTGAAATTTGGACCAGATTACCTTCATGTGACCAAGAACTCTCATGTAAATTATCAGCTCAAGTTTAACCCTTGAACTCCCTGTTCTTATTGTCCATACTCATGTACATGTGGAAATACATGAGGGATATTATGAGAATTATGAAGAACACAATTTAACTCCACATAAGCTGCAATTTAGCAAGCTAAATCCGTAGGTAGTATAGAACCTGCTGTAAAAGTTCTGAGACCATTGGAGTTCTTGTTCTCCAGTTGCACTCAAATCTTTTCAACTCATCTATTATGTTCGTTAGGGAAAATAGTTAGTGTATAGCTAAGATAGTAAGATCAATGTAAATCATTTCTGTTTCTTTGCACAACAGAAGCAAACCAAGCCGTTCTTGGCTTTCCGCACAACCTCTGTTGCTAAGAACCTCAGTCTATAACTTCTTTCCATTACATTCTATAAAACATGTGCATATGCATTTCAATAGGAACCACAATGAAGGGGATTCAAAGGAGTGATTCATTGAAGTGGATCAAGCTCCGGAGAGTCAAGGGTGGATCAACAAGGACACTAACTGATTATATACGACTACCCTGCAAAACAGGCAAGCTCCGGTTTGCATTTAACAGCTTTAAGTTTTTTACATTGTATTCACTTTCGGTTAAGATATGAATTGTGCATTAGGTCTAGTGTTTGATACTCCTCTTGCACAGCCAAATGACCATGGAGTATGGGGTAGGTGTCTTTACACCGTGTAGAACTGCCATGCTTAAGGTTTGGTAGAAGTCGAGTGGTGAGAGGCTACTCGCAGGTTTAGGAACAAAAGGGGCATACGGGATTGGTTCAAAAATGAATTCGCAAGTTAAAGTTGAGACCGGAAGGTTGTAGGAGCAGCAGGACATAGAGGACTGGGTGCTATAGACCTGTCCGTGTCGTTCAAGGACCGATCCGTATGCGGCCCTGTTGAACAAGTTTGAGTTGTGTACCGGACTCATGCTGGTATTATGGGACCCATTAAACCGATGTACCACGGGAAGCTGTCATTGGGACTTTTTGGGTCGCCTAAGGCGGACGGCCGGTGTGCAGTATGTGGGACATTCTCATGACATCTCACGTCGGCAGGTGCACCATGAGAGTGGATACTGTACGGGGCGACTTGATCGATTCAACGGGGGTGAAACGGGAGAAAGTCTGCCGCGTACGACGTCAGTGATGGTTGCTGTAGGCAACGTCGAGTACGGGCGTACGTGTCGTGTAGTCCGGGTGTTATTGATTCGAATCACCGTCGCTCGTGGAATGGACCGACCATACTTGTTCTCACAGTCGTGACGTAGTAAGAACTTGCATGAGAAAGGAACTAATCAAATTGGTTTGAAATTTCATACTAGCTTTGTATTGGATCGTGATGAATAGGCTAGTGCAAACTCGATTCTTTTATGCCATGAGCAATTTACATTGGGGGAAAGCGTTTCTTGTTTGATTGTGGACCCCCGATGTGGCGTGCCCAAGGTTACTTAAAATGTGCAATCAATACCTGAAAGTAAGGATTCACTTTTAGGCGAGTTTAATTATGCTTATGCCATCCTATTTTAGGTTCATAACCTCACATAGAGTTTCATGTTTAGGGTGACGGTTAAGTCTTGCTGAGCGTTATGCTCACGGATGCTATCCGAGTTGTTTTGCAGGTATTTGACTTCATGCTTAAGAGAAGGGATGCCGATGAGACACGGGAACCTCCGAGTGCTTACTCAAAGAGCGTCCTCACCGCTGCAGACTGTCTTCGTGTTGCTAGTAAGAAACATGACACGACCCCACGGGTCCTGTCGAGCCAGGATCACGCTGAGGGGTGCTGCGTTGCACAACACCGTATAACACACGTCAAAGGTACAAAGCGGAAGCGGAAGCTTTATTACATAAACAAGTTTATTAACATGTTTACATCAAAATAAGTTTAGTCCACACTCGCGGGCGTAGACTAAGCATCAAGTGCACGTTCAGCCCTCGAACGTGTCCTTGCTAGCACACACGCACACTAACTCTGCGGCGTGCACGACTCCCACTCGACGGGTTTCCCCTCCTGGGGTTCCGTCTCCTCTTCGGGAGTCCCTTCCTCATAGAACCCTGCAAAAGCTTCAAACACAAGCAGTGAGCACGAAGGCTCAGCAAGTCTGACCCGTCTCACCTAAACATGGAACTTCTACATGAGGGTAATGGGTTGCATGAGGTAAAAATCATTTTTGCAAAGACTCGCCTAATTAGTAGAACCTTACTTTCAAGTTTTAGCAGCAGGTTGTGGAGAACTTTACGCTAAGGCACATGAGAGAGCCGCAATCAAACAAGAAACGCATTTCTCTCATGTACTTTGCCCAAAGTTGAAAAGAACTTTAGTTAGCACTAAGCTACAGCATATCATTAACAATCAATGTCCAGCTTTCAATCAGCAACATTTTAACATGTAACTAGCCTATTCTTTCTACGTCACGGTACAGTGAACAAGTGGTACTCACTGACCGCGAGGGACGGCGATTATAATCGATTTACACCTGCAGGGTTACCCGAATAACCCGTCACGTACGCCCGTACTCGATGTTGCCTACAACAACCATCACGGACGCCGTACGCGACTACCTTTCACCCGTTAGCCAAATATTGAACCGGTCCCATCGTCCCGAGCAAGAGGTCCCTGCACGCGCATCTCTGTGCCGCCAGCTGATTTACACCTCGAGCTCTCAACCTACCCTCTGAACGACGGGCAATGCCTCAACACCCAGCTACCCGAGTTACATCAGTTTCCCGGTTCCCATATAGCCGGTAGGTCTTCGGTACTGTTCTAGCTTGTTCAACAGGCCCGCACACGGCTCGGTCCTCAATCGACACAAGCGGAGCTACAGCACACAGGCCCCAAAGTCCTGCTGCCCTTACTCTCCGCTCGGTCTCATTTTCTTGCCATGTGTTTCATGTGCTATCTCTACCCGAGCAATGTGCCTCTAGCCTATTCTCGCGAGTAGTTCCAACTACTCGACTTGTACCGAATCCTACTCTATCCTAGCAATGCAGTGGCTAACGAGGTTTTCAATCCTAAACCCAACCCATGGTTTTCTTGGCTGTGCAGTTGGGTTTCCAATCAAGACTCTAATGCAACGAACAAAGGGAAACAAGTATGTGCTCAAAACAATAAAATTTGTAAAAAGGTTAATGCAAACCGGGGCTTGCCTTGCTGCTCTTGGTCGTAGGCTAGCTGTTCCTCCGGAGTAACGAAGTCTAGGACTTCGGGTTCCTCCTCGACCTTAGCGACTACATGATAAGAACAATGTATGTATTAATTAAATGCCTTTGTATTAACTTTGAAGTTGTGAAGTCTATAACCCTTACTAGACAGACCTAATGACTGTGAAACTTTTACTGTGGCTTGGTTACAACCTAAACAAAGACTTGGTCAAGTTTTAGTTGCAGCAAAGCTCATTTGAGCCCTCCACAAATAATTATGTCCTTGACCTTAATTGGAACCCTTAGGGTGTTCTAGGGATTTTCATGAGACAAACTATGACTTTCTGAAAACTAGATTTTCAGAGGGTCCTAATGGAGTTGGTCTCACTTAATTTGGAAGTCTCTAACTAAAGATATGAGCTAAACAATTTCAGAGAAAATCCTGAAAATGTTTCTGAACATTTTCTATTTTCTCTGGAACAGTTTTACTAATCACACCATTAGGTGGACTAAATGAGCTCAAATGGATCTGAAATTTTTATGGTAGTTCAAGGATATTTTGGTGAACATCTCAGCAAAATTTCAGGATTTTCCTCCAAAGGATTCTCCAGTTAAAATTCCTAACAGTTTAAACTTTGAGGAATTAATTCTGGAGAACTAAGGAATTTCATGAAGTGAAACTTGATTTTCTGGAAAGTACTCAGAGAGCTGAATCCAGCAAAATTTGGTTCACTCAATTTGGAGCTTTCTAGCCAAAGTTATAAGGATTTGAAGTTTGAAGGAAATCTGAAAATCGGGGAAAAGTTTAAACTCGCGCGTGGGCCCAGGGGACACGCGTCGCACGCCGAAGCGACAGCACACCGCGGCCCACAAGGCTTTTGCGCGCCAGCACACCCGATCCCGGCCGCAGCCGGATCCCGATTCAAAATATCGGCCGCTGACAGCTGGGGTCCACCCCCTTCTTCAACCTCGCGACACCCGCGCTCCGCCGCCGAGGGACCTCGCCGGAGAGCTCGCCGCTGGCTGCTGTACCGCTCCAAACTTCTTGATTCTGGCCGCCCCTGCCTACTTTTACTTGGGGAACATGATCCGAGGGTCAGCTGCTCATGACAACGGCCGGAGCATGGTCGGCGACGAGCCGCCATATCGGAACGACTTCGGCCATGTCGGCTGATGCCCCTAGTGCCTCAGCTACTTGGGAAACCGGTCGGGGAGCATCAGTGGACCTCAGAGAAGGTCGACATGAACTCGGGGCAGCTCGGGGAAGGCCCGAAATAGGTCCTCACCGTGCGCCCGATACCCCCCGTTCGTTCCGCCATTAGTAGACCTTGAATTACGCCGGGCACAGAGGTTCTCCGGCCCAGAGTTGTGAAGGCAACTTGTGCGTCACCGTGTCTAGCTCGTGTGGGAGTGGCCTGAGGCCCTCTAATCCTTTCTAGAGCACGAATTAAACAGAATCGTACCCGAAGGTCGTTCTGCACACAGAAAGGGGAAAAGTGGAAATTCGCCGCCGGTGAGCAACCACTCGAGCTGTGGCTCGGAGATGAGCAGCACCGGTCACCTGCGCGTCCAAGGGTGTCTTGGCTCGGGCGTGACAACGCCCAGGTTGGGCTGTCCACGAGAGCCCGAGGTGCGGCGGTTTCCAGTTCCGAGTTTGATCTTTCGGCACAGCCGATATCACTCGGTTTCAATCGATTTCTATCAATGGGAAGGATGGAAGATGGTAGCTAGTACCTTGCTGGGACCTTGGAACGGAAAGAAGGAGCTGCGATCGGCTTGATCAAGCAGGAACTCGAGCGGCGGCGATGGCAGTGGAAAAACAAGTCGTGTGCGTCGGCAGCTCGAGGAAATGGTGACTGAAGCACGCCGGGGAGGGAATAAATAGCCCGGCCGGCTGGTCTCCGGCTTGGGGCACGCAGCAGGAGCTGGCGCCGGCTGCCCCCTTCGGTGGCGCGCGCGCACAGCTGCCGGGAACCGACTGAACTGTGGTTCAGTCGGTTTGCTTTGAGGCAGAGGCTGACATGTGGGTCCCACTTCTCTTTTAACCTCTGAAATTTATTCCTAACAGCTGTGGTAAACAGTGAACCCTATTCTACCCTTGGCAATTCAAATTATTCACCCAAGAGCCATTTGAATTGATCAAAGTTCAAATGAGGTTTGGTTTGAATGAATTTCAGCACAAGTGCAGTTTGAAATTCAAATAAAGTTTGAATTTCTCCCCCTTAGCTCATGTCAAGATCAACTCCAAATGGAGTGAAAATTGGTGTGTGAGCTCACAAAAATGTGCTGAGCAAGAATATGCCTTCCACTTTTACATTCAGTGGGTGAAAACAGTTTGAATTTGAATATGGTTTCAAACTGCCCTTTTCCTAACTATACCCAAAATGACCTCAAAAAGGTTTTGAATTTGGGTGGAACTTGGCATGGACATCCTTAGCAAAGTGTAGGAGTCTTCATATGTCCAGCCCATCTATATCACATGTGGGAAGTACCACTTTTGCAATGTGTGAGTTTGTTCCCTAATGAGCATGTTGATAATTGTTACTTGCTCTTTATTTGTGTTCATCATTCTTCCTCAAATGAGGTGTGTGGTGTGGTGATGAACACTGCAAATGAGTGTCAAAAACTGAGGCCCTTACATTCCTCCCCCCTTAAAAGAATCTCGTCCCGAGATTATAAGGTGAAATGAGAGAGAGGACAGTGGAAAATTACCGAATATGCGACGTGAAAAAGTCGGGGTAGTTAGTGCGAAGGAATTCTTCGCTCTCCCATGTCGCTTCGTCCATGGAGTGATTACTCCATAGAATCTTGTAGAACCACAACGTACGGTTGCGTGTGGTTCGGGCCTTTTCATCAATAATCTGCACCGGTTCCTCCCGATAGGTGAGATCCGGTTGCAGTTCTTTAATGTCTTCCAGCTGGACGGTAGTTGATAGCTTGAGACACTTCCTCAGCTGGGAAATGTGAAAGACGTCGTGCACACCGGAAAGTGCTTCTGGTAATCTTAGCCGGTATGCCACCGATCCACATCTTTCGGTAATCTGGAATGGACCGATGAATCGGGGTGCTAACTTTCCTCTCACCCCAAATCTGTTTACGCCCTTCATTGGAGACACTCGTAGGTATACGTGATCTCCAACTTCGAATTGTAATGGGCGCCTTCTCCGGTCCGCATACTGTTTCTGTCGGGATTGAGCGGCTTTTAGGTTCGCTTGAATTAATCGAACCTTTTCTTCCGCGTTGTTGACAAGATCAATCCCGAAGGTAACCCTCTCGCCAGATTCACACCAGTTCAGTGGTGTGCGGCATTTCCTGCCGTATAGCGCCTCGTAGGGTGCCATCTTGATGCTGGCTTGGTACCCATTGTTGTACGAGAACTCGGCTAATGGCAAGTGATCATCCCAATTCTTGCCGTGGTCGATAGCGCAAGCTCGTAGCATGTCTTCTAGGATTTGATTTACCCGCTCCGTTTGCCCATCCGTCTGCGGGTGGTAGGCTGAACTACGGATCAGCTTCGTCCCCAAGGCAGCGTGTAGCTGCTCCCAAAAACGGGACACAAATAAAGTGCCCCGGTCCGATACGATGGTACGGGGTACGCCGTATAAGCATAGGATCCGTGAGATGTACAGTTCAGCGTACTTCTTGGCGTTGTAGTTGGTGTTGACCGGGATGAAATGGGCAACTTTGGTGAGCCGATCGACGATCACCCACACAGAATCATGTTTCTGTAAGGTGGTGGGTAAACCGACGACGAAATCCATGCTCACGTCCTCCCACTTCCAGGCAGGAATGCCCAGTGGTTGCAGCAGTCCCGGTTTCCGCATGTGGTCTGCCTTCACCCGTCGACATGTATCACACTCGGACACGTATTTTGCCGTCTCTCGCTTCATCCGTGTCCACCAAAACTTGCTTCTGAGTTCTTGATACATCTTGTTGCTGCCGGGGTGAATAGAAAACTTTGATAAGTGAGCTTCATCAAAGATTCTCTTCCTTAACTCCGGGTTTCGGGGTACGACGATCCGGTCCTTGAACCATAGGACGCCGTCTCCGTCCTTCCGGAAACATTTCAACTCCCCACTGTCTACTCGTCTCCGTAAATGTGACATGCCCTTATCATTCTTCTGGGCTGCCGCTATCTCTTCACGGATGGTGGGGATCAAAGCTAGGTTGTAGAGAGCTCCATGTGGAATCACATGTAGTGGTGGTTCGCTCTCTTCCAACGGTGTGATGGTCAGATTATTGACGTGTGACTTGCGGCTTAGCGCGTCTGCCACAACGTTTGCCTTGCCCGGATGATAATGGATCTCTATCTCGTAATCCTTTATCAGTTCCAACCATCTTCGTTGCCTCATGTTCAGCTCCTTCTGAGTGAAGATGTACTTGAGGCTTTTGTGGTCGGTATATAAATGTACGAGGTTACCGAGTAGGTAGTGTCTCCACATTTTCAGTGCAAGTACCACGGCAGCGAGCTCCAAATCGTGAGTTGGATAATTTTGCTCATGGTTCCTAAGCTGTCGTGATCCATACGCGACCACTCTTCGGTCTTGCATCAGCACACATCCGAGCCCAATGCCGGATGCATCGCAGTACACCTCGAACGGTTTTGTTGTGTCTGGCTGCGCCAAAACCGGTGCTGATGTCAGGTGCTTGACTAAAGCCTTGAATGCTGCTTCACATGCTGGACTCCAAACATATTTGGTAGCCTTCTTCAGCAGCTCTGTCATTGGCCTGGCAATCTTCGAGAAGTTCGGAATGAACCTCCGATAATATCCCGCGAGTCCGAGGAAACTCCGTACCTCATGAACAGTTCTCGGGGATTTCCAATTCAGCACTTGCGTGATTTTGCTCGGGTCCACAGCGATACCCTCCGCTGAGATGATATGCCCGAGGAAAGGCACTTGCGATATCCAAAACTCGCATTTGCTGAACTTTGCGTATAACTTGTGATCCCGCAGCCGTTGCAAGACTATACGCAGATGTTTCTTGTGATCTTCCTCCGACTTGGAGTATACCAGGATGTCGTCGATGAAGACCACGACAAACTTGTCCAGCTCCGGCATGAACACCGAGTTCATTAAATACATGAAGTGAGCTGGAGCATTGGTGAGGCCAAAGGACATGACCAGGTACTCATAAAGTCCGTACCTTGTCGAAAAAGCTGTCTTTGGAATGTCCTCAGCCCTGATCTTAATCTGATGGTACCCGGATCTTAAATCCATCTTGGAAAAGACCTTTGCTTCGACCAACTGATCAAACAACATGTCGATCCGTGGTAACGGGTACTTGTTCTTGATGGTTACGGCATTTAATGGACGGTAGTCCACGCAAAGCCGCAACGTTTCATCCTTCTTTTTGACAAATAATGCCGAACAACCCCATGGCGAGGAGCTCGGCCTAATAAAACCCTTCTCCAGAAGGTCCGTGAGCTGAATCTTCAGTTCCGCCAACTCCTTGGGCGCCATCTTGTACGGCCTTTGGGATATTGGCATGGTTCCCGGTGCAAGTTCAATCTTGAACTCCACCTCTCTATCGGGTGGCATCCCCGGCAAATCATCCGGGAATACATCAGGGAACTCTCGGACCACTGGAATGTCTTCCAATCTGATGGTTGTGGCTTGATAGACACTTGGAAGTTTTATTTCTGGACTGTCCAGAAATAATGAGTGAGAACCGTGCACTTCTGAGTTTAAGTGCACGACTCGGAGGACGGTGTCTAAAACAGCGCCGTGGCGGGTTAACCACGACATCCCTAGGATGACATCGACCTTCTGTCCCTCTAAGATAATGAGAGACGTGGGGTACACTCTACCCGCTAAGCATAATGGTGCTTTGGAGACCATTACGCTTGCTGAAATCTTCCCACCCGGTGAACAAATTAAATATGGACTATCGGTGGGTAGTATCGGCAAGCTGTGTTTAGCAATGAAAGCTTGGCTAATAAAATTATGCGTGGCGCCTGAATCAAATAGTACTATAGCGGGATGCTGGTGGAGTTGGAACATACCCGCAAGGATTGGCTCGCCCTCCGGCACGTCCTCAATGGCAAGCTGGTGGACAGTGCCGGGCCTAGGGTTTGCCCGCCGCGCATTAGTAGGGTTCCGGGGTTGATTCCTCCCCGGAAACTGTGGTACCACTCCGCCGCCTTGCCTCTCCGGGCAACTGCTCGCGAAGTGTCCTGGACGACCACACTTGTAACATGTGGCCGCTGCTGGTGGAGTACTCGGGGGACGAAAGCCCGGCATGCGTTGCGGAGGTGCAAACGCACGCGGCATCGCCCGCTGCTGCTGTTGTTGTTGCGGTGGTGCTGGCAGTGCCGGCCGGAATGCCGGTGAAGAATACGGCCGACCGCGGAACGGCATCGACCGCTGTGGTGGCTGCCAGCGCGGACCTGATGGTGGGCGATTCACCATCCGAAACTTCTGAGAAGGACCGCCTCCTTCTCCGCTGCTCTGCGGCGCGCTTCGCTTTCGCTCTGCCGCCGCCAACTCCTTGCCGGAGTCTTCCTGAACAATCGCAGCATCAATTATGTCGTTGAGGCTGCCGCGATTGAACATCGCCAGCTTGTCCTTCAGGAGCGGGTTAAGCCCCTGGTAAAAGTGGTCCCGCCGCTTCTCGTCCGTATCTGCGTGATACGACGCGTAGAGTGCGAGATCGTTGAACGCTCTGGAGTACTCCAGCGCGTTCCGGCTCCCTTGTTGCAGGTGTAGGAATTCCTGCGTCTTCCTCTTCATCAAACCGGGCGGTATATGATAGGCCCGGAAGGCCGTCCGAAACTCCGCCCAGGTCATCACTCGGTCGGTGGGTTGTGAAGCACAAAAGTTGGCCCACCACGCGCTCGCGGATCCTTGGAGCTGCTGGACCGCGAACTGAGTCTTGCGCTGCTCGCTGATTTGGAGCAGCCCGAACTTCATCTCTATGGCGCGGAGCCAGTTGTCCGCGTCAAGTGGTTCATCCGCCCTTGAGAATACAGGGGGATGAGTCGCCAGGAAGTCGGAGTAGGAGCTCTGTTGGCGCTCCTCGCGATCTTGACGTCTCTCTGGGCGAGACGTATTCGCAATTAACGTTTGCAGCAGCTCTGTATGCTGCTGATGTGAACCCGCCATTGCCGCGACAATGTCGGCCAATGTAACCGTTGGCAGTGGCGGTGGCGGTGTTTGCTGTTGCTGTTGCTGCTGCTGTCCCGAGGAGTCCTCGGGAGGCGGTTGGGAGGTCTCTCCCCCTTGGCTAGTACCTCCAACATCAGGGTTGGCACGAGTACGCGTCATTCTGAAATTCAACACAGCAGCAATTAGCACATGTCTTACTCAAAATTCCATAAACAGCAGTAAGTATTGAAGCGACGCATGACTAACTTGCACAACATTCACATATATTGATAAAGCATAAACTTTATACAAGATACATTATTCTCGGACCTCCGAGAAGTCGTGCTCATGCCGTCACTACCTATACATACGCTACTGTCTACACGACATGTCACCGATTACAAAAGTTGGGTTACGCTACCCTAGCTGCCCTACTTGGCAACCGTAACCCCCTACTCGGAGTAGAACTCGACCTCCTGTGGGTCGTCCTCCTCCGGTACCTCTGCTGGTGGCTCGGGGTCTACCACCTCTTCTCCCATTCCAGGTTCTCCCATGGCTGGAAGACCCAAGACTACCGGTACGCCCAATACCGGGGGCACGAGGTCCTGCAATGCATGCACCTCGTCCATAGCTTGGTTGTAGTCCTCTTCCCAGCCTTGTCCTTCCTCAATAGCGTCGTCCCGCTCTTGAGCAAGGTCCTCATTCTGCTGGGTTAGGGTCTGCACCAGCTCTTGCAACGCCGCAATGTCAACACGGCTCTTCTTCTTTGCCTTCTTCAGACGACACAACTGATTGTGTTGTTCATTCAGTCGCTTGATCGTCGGAAGGAGCACATTGCGGAGTGCACTGTGAGCACTCTCAAAATGATCTCCACGGCTTGTGCTCTCCTTGAGCTTGGTGGCGAGATGCTCCGTATGAACAGCTTGGCTGTCCATCACAGCGTTTCCCGCCCTCATTTGGAGGCTGAGATTTGCCTCCGCGGGGTTGTACCTTGGGCAACTCGGGTTTGTTGCCTCTAGGTACCTCTCTTCCCACACATGCTGAGCTCGTCCCTCCACCGGAACGAGTGCATATGGAGTGCCCTCCATAGCCTGCACGTGTAGTTGGCAGAAACGTGACATAGTGTCACGGGCTGCCACTTGCCACATCCCTTCCGGTTGTCTTCCTCCCACCGTGACGGTGAATGGCACCCAACCGGGTGGCGTAGGCCCTGCAGGAACCTCGACATGGATCGTCCACGTCTTGTTCCCCTCTTCGCCTTCTTCCTTGGCGAAGTATTGCGGCATCTGGTTGTACCCGAAATATTGGAGCATTAGGCACAATGCTCCCGGGTAGCCGCTACGGTCAGAGCAGTGGGAAACTACCCACCCGTTCTCCAACCGTTTATCTGCTGCCATCTGTAAAAATATATTTGAGAAATGTCAAATATTTATTTAAACAGTAAACCATTGAGTTATAACATAAGATATGTCATTGAACCCTTAACACTTGGAAACATAGTTCAAATTTTTAAACAAATTTGACTGCTGATCTGCTGTTCCCATGACAGCCCTGACCAGTTTCCATATCAATCTGATTTAGGCCAGGTTAAAAGCAAAACCAGTTCTGGAGCTCAACATCAAAGTTACAGTTAACTTCAATAGCTTTCCAGAAAGTATTTGGTTGGCCTAAGATCTGCTCTGGTTCAAAAGTTATGAGATGTCAAAGTTAACAGAATTTCTGGAAACAATTGGACAGCACCTCCCTGCCTTAGGTACTGATTTGATCCAAGAATCCCAGTTAATTCTGTTCCTAATCTGACAAAACTTTCTGTTACAAAGTTGTAACCCATCTCATAATCTTTCCAGAACTACCTCATTTCCTATTTTTGGATTTTTAAGCAGGAAGTTATGCTTAATTTACAGAGAGTTTACAGAGAGTCTTTGCTCTGTCCTGTTTTCTGGACAGTTTCAACTCTACTGCATTTTTCGAGTGGTTAAGGGACGAAACACCTCTGGAACTCAACAGAAAAGTTGTAAAGCTCCTCCAAAGCTTTCCAGAAATGTATCATACGACCCCAACCTCGAAAGAACTCAACCTCTAACCTCTGATTACTTCAGCCTTGATTTAGCTGAAAACAGAGTGCTCTGTCCTTAACATCCTATAAGTTGAAAACTTGTTAGCTTTGAATATCCTGTTCAAGGGAAGGAGTTACATCAAGTTTTACTACTTTGGATCAAAACCTTCAAATTTTTAAATGAAGTTGTTCATTTAGTTGGGTGTGACGTTGATGCGTCACCAGATCATGTCGGTACTACGTCCTCACAAAGAAAAACCTATACCGGACTTAGCCGGCTTCGTTAGTTTAGTGGCACTACTCGTCACTCGCACACGGATGCTACACGTCTACCGTTTCGTGGTAAGGCTACCTGCAGAAATTCAACCAATCATCAGACTCGGCTGCACACCGAGCCCGGAATCCATACAGTTGGTACATCCGGCCGTCATCACTCGCCCGGATGTTCTCAAGCCAAACACGCCCTGAGTTACGTGTTCACGTTTCAGACCATGTGACGGGGTCTCCCATGTTGCACCACGCACGCCAGGGACAGACGTTGCTCGAATACCCCAAACGACATGAAGAGTCGTAGAGGATATCAAAGCGGGTCGGGTTACCTGCCACCCGTGGGGCTCCACCCTTCAGCTTGTGCGCACTGGTGGACAGCGCTTACGTGCACCCCCCAAGACATGAACGTCCCGAGATGCACGATTTTCCGACATAACAAATAAGTTAATAAGCCACTTTCTATATACTAATAACATCCTTATACGGGCTACTAACTCGTTCCTCACTGGATTTTTGAAAAAGAAGACCTTTGTACTGTGTTAAACCTCAAGCGAGCTCTGATACCACGCTGACACGACCCCACGGGTCCTGTCGAGCCAGGATCACGCTGAGGGGTGCTGCGTTGCACAACACCGTATAACACACGTCAAAGGTACAAAGCGGAAGCGGAAGCTTTATTACATAAACAAGTTTATTAACATGTTTACATCAAAATAAGTTTAGTCCACACTCGCGGGCGTAGACTAAGCATCAAGTGCACGTTCAGCCCTCGAACGTGTCCTTGCTAGCACACACGCACACTAACTCTGCGGCGTGCACGACTCCCACTCGACGGGTTTCCCCTCCTGGGGTTCCGTATCCTCTTCGGGAGTCCCTTCCTCATAGAACCCTGCAAAAGCTTCAAACACAAGCAGTGAGCACGAAGGCTCAGCAAGTCTGACCCGTCTCACCTAAACATGGAACTTCTACATGAGGGTAATGGGTTGCATGAGGTAAAAATCATTTTTGCAAAGACTCGCCTAATTAGTAGAACCTTACTTTCAAGTTTTAGCAGCAGGTTGTGGAGAACTTTACGCTAAGGCACATGAGAGAGCCGCAATCAAACAAGAAACGCATTTCTCTCATGTACTTTGCCCAAAGTTGAAAAGAACTTTAGTTAGCACTAAGCTACAGCATATCATTAACAATCAATGTCCAGCTTTAAATCAGCAACATTTTAACATGTAACTAGCCTATTCTTTCTACGTCACGGTACAGTGAACAAGTGGTACTCACTGACCGCGAGGGACGGCGATTATAATCGATTTACACCTGCAGGGTTACCCGAATAACCCGTCACGTACGCCCGTACTCGATGTTGCCTACAACAACCATCACGGACGCCGTACGCGACTACCTTTCACCCGTTAGCCAAATATTGAACCGGTCCCATCGTCCCGAGCAAGAGGTCCCTGCACGCGCATCTCTGTGCCGCCAGCTGATTTACACCTCGAGCTCTCAACCTACCCTCTGAACGACGGGCAATGCCTCAACACCCAGCTACCCGAGTTACATCAGTTTCCCGGTTCCCATATAGCCGGTAGGTCTTCGGTACTGTTCTAGCTTGTTCAACAGGCCCGCACACGGCTCGGTCCTCAATCGACACAAGCGGAGCTACAGCACACAGGCCCCAAAGTCCTGCTGCCCTTACTCTCCGCTCGGTCTCATTTTCTTGCCATGTGTTTCATGTGCTATCTCTACCCGAGCAATGTGCCTCTAGCCTATTCTCGCGAGTAGTTCCAACTACTCGACTTGTACCGAATCCTACTCTATCCTAGCAATGCAGTGGCTAACGAGGTTTTCAATCCTAAACCCAACCCATGGTTTTCTTGGCTGTGCAGTTGGGTTTCCAATCAAGACTCTAATGCAACGAACAAAGGGAAACAAGTATGTGCTCAAAACAATAAAATTTGTAAAAAGGTTAATGCAAACCGGGGCTTGCCTTGCTGCTCTTGGTCGTAGGCTAGCTGTTCCTCCGGAGTAACGAAGTCTAGGACTTCGGGTTCCTCCTCGACCTTAGCGACTACATGATAAGAACAATGTATGTATTAATTAAATGCCTTTGTATTAACTTTGAAGTTGTGAAGTCTATAACCCTTACTAGACAGACCTAATGACTGTGAAACTTTTACTGTGGCTTGGTTACAACCTAAACAAAGACTTGGTCAAGTTTTAGTTGCAGCAAAGCTCATTTGAGCCCTCCACAAATAATTATGTCCTTGACCTTAATTGGAACCCTTAGGGTGTTCTAGGGATTTTCATGAGACAAACTATGACTTTCTGAAAACTAGATTTTCAGAGGGTCCTAATGGAGTTGGTCTCACTTAATTTGGAAGTCTCTAACTAAAGATATGAGCTAAACAATTTCAGAGAAAATCCTGAAAATGTTTCTGAACATTTTCTATTTTCTCTGGAACAGTTTTACTAATCACACCATTAGGTGGACTAAATGAGCTCAAATGGATCTGAAATTTTTATGGTAGTTCAAGGATATTTTGGTGAACATCTCAGCCAAATTTCAGGATTTTCCTCCAAAGGATTCTCCAGTTAAAATTCCTAACAGTTTAAACTTTGAGGAATTAATTCTGGAGAACTAAGGAATTTCATGAAGTGAAACTTGATTTTCTGGAAAGTACTCAGAGAGCTGAATCCAGCAAAATTTGGTTCACTCAATTTGGAGCTTTCTAGCCAAAGTTATAAGGATTTGAAGTTTGAAGGAAATCTGAAAATCGGGGAAAAGTTTAAACTCGCGCGTGGGCCCAGGGGACACGCGTCGCACGCCGAAGCGACAGCACACCGCGGCCCACAAGGCTTTTGCGCGCCAGCACACCCGATCCCGGCCGCAGCCGGATCCCGATTCAAAATATCGGCCGCTGACAGCTGGGGTCCACCCCCTTCTTCAACCTCGCGACACCCGCGCTCCGCCGCCGAGGGACCTCGCCGGAGAGCTCGCCGCTGGCTGCTGTACCGCTCCAAACTTCTTGATTCTGGCCGCCCCTGCCTACTTTTACTTGGGGAACATGATCCGAGGGTCAGCTGCTCATGACAACGGCCGGAGCATGGTCGGCGACGAGCCGCCATATCGGAACGACTTCGGCCATGTCGGCTGATGCCCCTAGTGCCTCAGCTACTTGGGAAACCGGTCGGGGAGCATCAGTGGACCTCAGAGAAGGTCGACATGAACTCGGGGCAGCTCGGGGAAGGCCCGAAATAGGTCCTCACCGTGCGCCCGATACCCCCCGTTCGTTCCGCCATTAGTAGACCTTGAATTACGCCGGGCACAGAGGTTCTCCGGCCCAGAGTTGTGAAGGCAACTTGTGCGTCACCGTGTCTAGCTCGTGTGGGAGTGGCCTGAGGCCCTCTAATCCTTTCTAGAGCACGAATTAAACAGAATCGTACCCGAAGGTCGTTCTGCACACAGAAAGGGGAAAAGTGGAAATTCGCCGCCGGTGAGCAACCACTCGAGCTGTGGCTCGGAGATGAGCAGCACCGGTCACCTGCGCGTCCAAGGGTGTCTTGGCTCGGGCGTGACAACGCCCAGGTTGGGCTGTCCACGAGAGCCCGAGGTGCGGCGGTTTCCAGTTCCGAGTTTGATCTTTCGGCACAGCCGATATCACTCGGTTTCAATCGATTTCTATCAATGGGAAGGATGGAAGATGGTAGCTAGTACCTTGCTGGGACCTTGGAACGGAAAGAAGGAGCTGCGATCGGCTTGATCAAGCAGGAACTCGAGCGGCGGCGATGGCAGTGGAAAAACAAGTCGTGTGCGTCGGCAGCTCGAGGAAATGGTGACTGAAGCACGCCGGGGAGGGAATAAATAGCCCGGCCGGCTGGTCTCCGGCTTGGGGCACGCAGCAGGAGCTGGCGCCGGCTGCCCCCTTCGGTGGCGCGCGCGCACAGCTGCCGGGAACCGACTGAACTGTGGTTCAGTCGGTTTGCTTTGAGGCAGAGGCTGACATGTGGGTCCCACTTCTCTTTTAACCTCTGAAATTTATTCCTAACAGCTGTGGTAAACAGTGAACCCTATTCTACCCTTGGCAATTCAAATTATTCACCCAAGAGCCATTTGAATTGATCAAAGTTCAAATGAGGTTTGGTTTGAATGAATTTCAGCACAAGTGCAGTTTGAAATTCAAATAAAGTTTGAATTTCTCCCCCTTAGCTCATGTCAAGATCAACTCCAAATGGAGTGAAAATTGGTGTGTGAGCTCACAAAAATGTGCTGAGCAAGAATATGCCTTCCACTTTTACATTCAGTGGGTGAAAACAGTTTGAATTTGAATATGGTTTCAAACTGCCCTTTTCCTAACTATACCCAAAATGACCTCAAAAAGGTTTTGAATTTGGGTGGAACTTGGCATGGACATCCTTAGCAAAGTGTAGGAGTCTTCATATGTCCAGCCCATCTATATCACATGTGGGAAGTACCACTTTTGCAATGTGTGAGTTTGTTCCCTAATGAGCATGTTGATAATTGTTACTTGCTCTTTATTTGTGTTCATCATTCTTCCTCAAATGAGGTGTGTGGTGTGGTGATGAACACTGCAAATGAGTGTCAAAAACTGAGG
This sequence comes from Neostapfia colusana, assembly GCA_030760725.1. Taxonomy (NCBI): domain Eukaryota; kingdom Viridiplantae; phylum Streptophyta; class Magnoliopsida; order Poales; family Poaceae; genus Neostapfia; species Neostapfia colusana. The sequence continues at coordinate 41,534,792 of JASWHV010000002.1, read as the reverse complement.
CCCTTACAAAACAGTTCGCGGGCTGGACTGTTTCTTTGTTGCTAAGTTAGAAATGAGTCATGAGAGTTATAGTCTTCCGCTGTAGCTTATTCTGAGATAAGTATTTGTAACACACTTCTGTACGCTTCCGCAAATAATTTATGTAATGTGATGTGTTTCTTCGACCCGTGTGCTGTTGGGTGCCGCATATCACGGCACCACCCAACGAGGTCCTGTTGTCGACGGGACGAGGTCCTATCCCCCACGCGTGGTATCAGAGCTGTTACAGTCAGGACCTCATTCTGCTGGGTCAAGGCCTGCACTTGCTGCTGCAAAGCCGTGATGTCGACACTGCTTTTCTTCTTTGCCTTCTTCAGACGACGCAACTGATTGTGTTGTTCGTTCAGTCGCTTTATCGTCGGAAGGAAGACATTATGGAGTGCGCTGTGAGCACTCTCAAAATGGTCTCGGTGGCTGGTGCTCTCCTTGAGATCCACAGAAAGACGACCCGTATTGACAGTTTGGCTGTCCATCACGGTCTTTCCTGCCCTCAACTGGACGCTGGGGTTCGCTTCCGCGGGGTTGTACCTTGGGCAACCCGGATCTATTACCTCCATGTACCTCTCCCACCACACGTGATTAGCTCATCCCTCCACTGGAACGAGTGCATATGGAGTGCCCTCCATAGCTCTCATATGTTGTTGGAAGAAACGCGACATGGCGTCGCGGGCTGCCACTTGCCACATCTTCTCCGGTTGTCTACCTCTCACCGTGACGGTGAACGGTGCCCAACCGGGTGGTATAGGTCCTGCTGGAACATCGACATGGATGGTCCATGTCTTGTTCCCCTCCTCGCCTTCCTCCTTGGCGAGGTAATGCGACGTCTCCACGTACCCGAAATATTGAAGCATTAGCTTCAACAGTTCCGGATAACTGCTGCGTTGAGAACAGTGGGATGCCACCCACCCATTCTCCAGCTGTTTATCTGCTGTCACCTGTAGAAATATATTTGAAAAAGGTCAAATATGCATTTCAACAGTAAATAATTGATTTATAACATAAAACATGTCATTGAACTCATAAAACTTGGAAACACATTTCAAACTTAGAACAAATTTGATTGCTGGTCTGCTGCCCAAACTGACAGCCCTGACCAGTTTCCATTTCAACCTGATTTAGACCATGCTAAAGCAAAATCAATTCTGGAGCTCAACATCAAAGCTAAAGATAACTTCAATAGCTTTCCAGAAATTAATTGCTTGGCCTCAAATCTATCCTGGTTCAAAAGTTATGAGATGTCAAAGTTGACAGAATTTCTGGAGAAAATTGGACAGCACCTCCCTGCTTGGGGTACTGATTTGATCCAAGAATTGCAGTTAATTATACATCGAATTTGACAAAACTTTCGGTTACAAAGTTGTAACTTATCTCATGTACTTTTGAGAACTACCTAATTTTCTATTTTTAGATTTTATGCAGGAAGTTATACTCAATTTACAGAGAGTATTTGCTCTGCCCTGCTTTCTGCACAGTTTCAACTCTACCGCATTTTTCGACTGGTAAAGGGATAAAACACCTCTGGACATCAATAGAAAAGTTGTAAAGCTCTTCCAAATCTCTCCAGAAATGTATCATATGACCCCAACCTCAAAAGAACTCGACCTCTAACATCTGTTTAACTTCAGCCTTATTTCAGCTTAAAACAGGGGACTCTGTCCTTAATATACTATAAGTCAAAAACTTGTTAACTCTGAACATCCTGATTAAGGAAAAAACTTATATCAAAGTTTTAGTATTCTGGATCAAGATCTTAAATTTTTATAATAATGTTGATCATTTAGTGGGGTGTGACGTCGAAGCGTCACCAGTTCATGTCGTTACTACGTTCCTCACAAAGAAAAACCTATACCAGATTTGGCAGGCTTTGTTAATTCAGTGGCACTAAAAGTCTCTTGCACACGTGTGCTACTCGACTACCGATTCGTGGTCATACTACCAGCAAATAACTCACACAATCTTGGGCTCGGCTGCACACCGAATCCGGTCCCGATACAGTTCATACAACCGCCCGTCATCACTCGCACGGTTGTTCTCAAGCCAATCACGCCTTGAGGTATGTGTTCACGTTACTAACCATGTGATGGGGTGTAAAATCCCCAAAAAGTGGTAGCAAGAATTTCAACACATTTACACTTAGGAAAAATGAGGAGAATTAAAACTTTGAATTATAACGGTGTGAGTTCAAAGTGATGATTCAAACTTCCCAAAAACTTCCAACATGGAGATCTAAATTCATAACTTGGGTCTTCATATTTCAAATATTTAACCTTCCAAATTTCAGCTGATTTGGAGGGGTTATAATAATTGTTTGGGATTAAAAGAGGAAGCCCTCTAATCTGAATTTAAATTTCAGTTTCAAATTCCAATTAACTCGATTTGGAAATTTGGTTCCACAAATGTGTTCTCCACATTTGAATTAGCAGCCATGCCAAAATTCAGAGATATTGGAGTTGGTTTGCTATGTTCTTTTTGGAACAATGCAAATGAATAATTCAAATTCCATTTCAAATTCAAATAACCAAACTCAATTCAAACTCCACACCAGAATTCAAATCATTTGAATTCAGCATTTCAAACCATGACTTTGAGGTAAAGTAAAGCATTCAAGTTGAGTAGCTGTGGTAAAAAGATCTGGGAAAATTTTGATTAAGAAATGAGGGGGGGGGGGGGTAGGACCCATCTGTCAGCTACACATCCAATATAAACTGACACTGTCTTTGTTTTTGCCTCTCGGGAGAGCACGCGCGCAGCAGCCGCCGGAGCCGACCTCGGCTGATTTTCTCCCGCGCCACCTCCTGCTTTCTCAACCGGTGCTCGTCCTGATCACCACTCCACGAGTGTCACAGAGCCATTTGGCCTTCCCCAGCTCGCTCTCATGCCTCGGTTGTTTGCCTCGCGACGAACCAGCCGCTCAGTTCCTCCCCGATCAACCACAGCACCTCGAGCTCGGTTGCTCGAGCTCTCCACAGAAAAGAGAAGCGCCAACGTGTGCTCTATCCGGCTAGCCCCTTTTCCTCTGCTGTCCCGAGCTCTCTTGCGCCTAAAAACAGAAAGTTGCCACTGCTCCCGTGTTGCACACCGAAGAACCGAGTTGTGTCGCCGTGGACAGCTCAAACCGAAGAAGATCAAGCCCAAGCAATCCAACCCTTCAGTGCACCCACGAGCCTAGTTGCTCACCTCCAAAGCTCAGACCTAGCCATTGATCACAGAGGGAGAATTCCAAGATTTTCTCCCGGGCGACACAAACTGACCCCGAGGTAAGGAATTGCAAAATTCGTCCTCGATTCGTATTGGTTGTGTTCCAAACTCCGCACACAAGTTCTTAACTACCTAGCACACCTCCTCCCTCGATTTTAGACCAAGAAATTGAGTGTACAGCAAGGAATCCGAGTTCTTTTCAATGGAGTATCGCGGGACCACGTCGGGCGCACGGTGCCGATGGGTTTGGAGAGCTCCCCGGCTCGTTTAAACCCTATGCCGATCTTCTACACGATCCCCTGGTGCTTTAGAGCTAAAGAACCGATCATTTGGTGGATAATTCACCGTGCACGACCTTGCCGGAGCCCTAGTTCTCGCTGTTGCCAGTAAGCGGTGGTTTCCGGTGAGATTCGACCGCCGGCAACCCCACTAGTGTGTTCAGCGTTCCTGAAAACGGGGGGGCGGGGGGGGGGGGGGGGGGGGGCAGTATGGGGCCGGAAGACGGCCCCATGGGCCTTCCAGCGACCCTCACCGGAGGGAGCCGCCAATGACCCTGTCTGGCGCGGGGTTGAAGAGAATACTGGCGAGTGGGACCCACTGTCGGGTTTAAACTTTTTCAGGATTTTCCTATTCCAGTTCAAACTTTGAAGAGCCATAACTTTGTGTAGGAATGTCCAAAAATTGTCAAACAAATTTTTTTGGATTCCCCTCAGAGAGTACTATCCAGGGGTGCAGCACAATGGTTATGAAAATCTCTGTATTTGGTTCATTAATTCATTTAAACAAAATATTGTAGGAATTTTTGCAGGAGTTCTGTTTATTGGAAAATTCCCAAATTTTGGGAGGAAATTCTTCCAAAAATTCTTGAACTCCAGTAAAACTTTCAGAGGCATTGGATCTCATTTGCTTGAACAAATGTGGTGTCAATCCTTTATGTCACTGAAAAATGGGAAAATAAACAGAGACATTTTCAGCATTTCTTACCAACTTCCAAAATTCATATCTCCCTGTTGGTAGATCCAAAAACGGTGAAACAAATTTTGTTAGAACCATGGAGACTTACCCTAATTAGATCTTCCACCGTTAGCCATGTTAAAACTCCATATTTAGGCTCAAAATTCAGAGAAGCCTTGTACTTGTGGGAATTTTGGAGTCCACAAGGTGCAATGAAATTTCTCCTAATTTTGCTCACATCATCCTTAGAGAGTCTAGTATCCACTGGAAAAATCTCAAATCCAATTAATGAACCTAAATAGCAGTAGCTATGAATAGAAGTTACTTCTTATAATTCCTTAGCACTTATACATATATTTTGCTGCATTTCATATAGTGACCGAATTTGAGGATACGCTGGAGCCGTTGGACGTCCTCCCACCAGAAGCTGACTTTCCATTTAACTCGCAACCAGGCAAGCCCTGGTTTGCATTTAAGTACCTTTTACAAAGTTTTTTATTTGTATCACTTATGTCTAGGTTGAAATGTTTGCATTAAAGTTAAGGTGTTTGAAACCCAACTTGCATGACTTTAAATCCTATAAAGGGTAGGGTAGTTTACAGACTCGACGAGTAGAAAATGCCATGCTAATATGCTTAGGATATCGGTAGAAGTTGAGTAGTTGGAATCTACTCACGAGGTAAGGTTTTATCACACGGTATGGAAAGAGTAGAAAATGGCTTAAGAGTTGTGAAACTGAGATCCAGCAGGGGGGATAGGATGCAGTGAGCGGAGGTCTAACGTGCATAGCCCTGTTGGTGCCTTTTGAGGACCGAGTCGTGTGCGTGCCTTCTGAACAAGTATCGAACAGTACCGGATGGCATACTGACATAAGTAGGAAACCGATGTAATTGGTTAACCTGGGTGCCGAGGCTTACCCAACTGTTTTATAGGAGTGGGTTGAGGGTAGCAAGGTGTAAATCTGCCGGTGGGCATAGTCACGTTCCACGCGGGGACCTCCTGCCCGTTATAGATGGATCGGTTCGGCATTTGGGTTTCCTTTGAAAGGTGGTTGCATACAATAGAGTAGGAAGTTGTGTGGCATCACACTTCTGAAAGTGGGTGTATGTGACGTGTTGTCCGGGTGTCTCCTGATTGCAATCACCGTCCCTCGCGGTTATTTGAGTACCGCTTGTTCACTGTTCTGTGACATAGTAAGAAGGGAAAGAAGCCAGATGAATGATAATACGCTGTGATGAACTATTAATGTTTTGAAACCATGTTTACTGTAGATGTAGAGCTAATTAAGTTTATCTTCCACTTTGGGCATCACCACATCGTAGAAAAGCGTTTCTTGTTTGATTGTGGACTTCCGATGTGAGGACTGCATAAGGCTCATTAAACTGCTGCTATAAAACTGAAAGTAAGGATTAACATGTAGGCGTGTCTTTCTTGCAACGACTTTATTCTATTTTATACATCCCTGCATGTAGAGTTCCATGACTAAGGTTGTCGGTTAAGCCTTGCTGAGCCATCATGCTCACAGTTGCAATGTTTGAGATGTGTGCAGGTGAGAGTTATGAGGAAGGTTCCGAGGACGAGGTGATGCCCCCTGTCGGGGTACACGGCCGAGCTGGAGCCCTGCACGCCGCCGTGATCTCCAGTTCTATGTTGCTAGTGTGTAGCGTCCTCGGACTGGACGGCTGCACTTTTGCTTAGTTAGGATGAGAGACTAGCTATGTATAATACTTCCTCTGTATCAATAAGTTTGTAAAAGAGTTCCGCTGTGTTTTTATATCAAATAAAAGTTTGTATGTTGTTCTTAATATTTTCTTGTGTGTTGTTGGGTGCCGCATGGCGCGTTACCACCCTCTACGATCCCGGAGTGGGTGAACTACGGTGTGGTCCCCCACAGTCATGGTATCAGAGCCGCATTGGGAATAGCACGCTCGAAAAGAGCCTATTTTGAAAACTTAGAAGTAGTCAAGTGAGGATTAGTCTCTATTCCAACATAAGGTCTATGATAGTAGTAGATATTATGGTGGAAATGCTAACATACTTGTTATACATTCTGTAACGATGCTCCGATGTCAGGTAAGAGGTAAGGTACGCCACCGCAGGCGGATCAATTGCGGTAACTCGCCATACGAGTAATAGTATGGATTGGTTTACCGTGGCTTGGCACGATAGTTAATATGAGTCTCTGAACCTCTTCATGGTTCTGAGAGCATATGTAAACGCTGACCTCCAGCGTGCTTTAGGCAAAAGTGAGAATACCCCTTCGTGTGGTAAGCAACACAATAGTATGCAACTCTTGAACGTTCAATGTTCAAGGGGCCAAATGCAGCGCTCGCCATCGGCGTGCCTCAACAGTCATGCGGCAGTAGGTGGTATCTGTTGGGTTGATAAAATTCCCAACCGTGATGACCCGTTCACGCTCTACTCGGGTTCCCCATCGTGTGGTGTGAAAACACAACCATGTACCTTGAGACGTGGCTTGACTCAAGGACGATCCGTATGGCAATGATACGGACCGTATGTTTTTACTATGATATGGAACTGCCTGAAATGTCAAAAACCTTTGTGTGCACCATTATTGTGTGGTCTTCTGCAGGTACCTTAGCCACGTTAGAACATGATGCTTAGAAATCATTTGCGAGTGACGTTCTTAGTTCCACCATTTGACACGCATATGCTGGAATACCGGCTTAGGATTTTTCTTTGGTGAGGAAACGTAGTACCGAGATAAATTATTAGTTGCATAAAAGTATATTTTCAAAGAAAACAGTCAAACTGAAGATTAGGATTCCATTTAGGGGTTACTGAACTCTCATATTGAACTAAGAGTCAAGTGGGAGTGTAGATTGATTTTCAAAGACTTAGGAACGACCTCCCCTGTTTTTGGCAGAAATTTGCTGAATTTAAACAGGGTATAACATAGGATTGGTCGAACCAATGGAGGTGTGGGATACCATTCTGGAAAGGTTTTGAAGTCTTCTACAACTTTTCTAAAGAACTCCAGAACAAAATCTCCCTCCAAATGGATGAAAATCTCAGATGAGTAGGCACTGTCCAGAAACAGGGCAGACCAAAATGCTCTCTAGAATTTTCTGTACTTCAACCACAACTTTCTGTAGAAAAATTTCTAAGGGTCAAGTAAGACACTGTTAGAAAGTGTAGGAGATGTGCTACAACTTTTTAGTTCAGTGTTTTCCTAGATTGAGTGAAGAATATGATGGAATTTTGTGAGCAAAACAGCCACATGCAAAAGAGGTGCTGTCAAAATTCCTGAGAAAATTCTGTCAACTTGTAAAAATCATAATTCATAAACTAGGAAGGATATTGTAAAGGTTCCAAAATTATGAATACAAAGAAACACTTGTTTGCAAAGTTTTGTTTCATATGAGTGAAATTTGGGACTTGTTAAAACTTTTCCCCACATGTGATAACCCACATGAGGGTTTTCTTAACACAAGTCAAATGGTTATTTGAGAACTTGGAACCCTAGAGGGGTCTAAAACAAAGATGGGAAGTTCCCATATGTGTGAGAAAACAAAAATCAGATTTGGAACAATGTGTTCAAAATAAAATTCAAATGAGAGCAACACTAGGAATTTCCAAACTGTTGTGCTACAAATCTCATTTGCAACAGCCAAATTAAAAATCAGGTTTCATATTTGAATTCCTTGGGTCCAAATTAGGGGGTGTGCAAAGTTTCATGATTTATGGAAATGAATTGCAACCCATTTTCCAAAATGGACTTTAAATGACAAAGAATTCAAATACACATTTGAATTTGGATAAAACTTGCCCAACTATCCAAATGCCTCTCAGATTTAAATTCCCACAATTGAATTCACTCAATATTCAAACTTGGGAGATATTTGGAGGGGGATAAGGAGGGACTGATCAGGGGTCCCACATGTCATTGAGTGGACTGAATATTGCAAAAGATCTTCAGTACACAGTCTTCAGTTGATTTCCTCCCACGCGAAGCAACGGCCGAAGCCGACCTCCCTCCGCTCGACACCGAGCTCAGCCGGCAGCCACCTCCTGGTGAAAATCCGTCGTGCTGGAGAGCAGCCTGGGTGCCCTTAAACACTGCCGTGCTCCCTTTCTCCCTCATCCCCGAACCCTCAGCCTGTTCTTCCCCGTCGCGCATGAAAAACCGACCGAGCGCTGCCGCCGAGCTCTCGGTCGATCGGCCAGCACATACACCGCGTGAGCATTTCAGCTGAGCAGCAAAATCACACAACAGAACACTCCCCGACCTCCTCGCGCCATCACCGAGGGACTTCGTGCTCTCCACACCGAGGTCACCCCGTTTCCGCGGAGGCCGTCACACAACAGCGACGGGGTGCTCCCGTGGACAGCCTCCTCCAGAGCTTGTCACGACCAAGCGAGGCCACCGTGGGACGCGCAGGAGCTCCGTGCAGCTTCCACCCGAAGCACAAAGCCTGTCTTCGCCTCTGGTCGACGAATTTCGGAAATCTCCTCCGGCCGGTGAAAACTGACCCGCGCGTATGAATCCGTGAAATTCTAGAGTTATATTCGTTTTGAGCATTTCAAATTGCACACACGGGACATAGACTTGCTTAGAAACAACTTTCCTTTTGGAACCTAGCTAGAAACCCGCTCTGCACGACGTGATTTCGATCTTTCTAACGGCGGTTGTGGTAGAGACCGTCGGGTGCACGGTGAACCCTAAGTTAGAGCCATCTCCGAGCCATTTTCTTTACACGTCGATGATCCCTAGCGTCCACCGGTGTTTCAGAGCTTGGAAACCGAAGCCTAGAAGGCTTAGGGCGTCGGAGCGACGTCGCCGGACTTCATCCGAGCCGGTGCACCGTCGCGGGCTAGTTTAGGGGCCCTGCCAGCTCGAGCAAACCCCACCAGCATGTTCCTCACGTTGAATTAGGGGCTGGCGGCGAGTTTCAGCATCAGGGGTGGCCGGACGACCGATTCCGGAGCATCTCCGGCGAGCCCGGCGGCGGAATCGCGCGGGAGCGAGAGGTGGAAGACGACCTCCCCGGGCCCGCGTGCCAGTGACTCGGGATAGAAGAGCTAGATCCTCTGTGGCACCGGATCGGCTGTGACAGCGCAGGAAACAACCCTGTGACCCCGTGAGGCACGCTCCCGGTGACTGACACGTGCCCCTGGTCCCACCGTCAGGTTTAAACATTTCCCGGATTTATTCAAATTCCTGATTTTTCCCCAAACTTTAGAAGAGCACAACTTTTGCTATGTACCTCCAAATTTAGTGATTCAAATTGGGTTAGATTCAGATTGACAAACTCTATCCCATTATGCAACCCAATTTGTATGAAAGTCTTTATTTAATTCTGGAAAATTCTTTAAAGCTTTTCAGCAAAAGAATTTTAGAGGGAGTTTGGTTTATCCAAAGATCCTCAAATTTTGCCATAATATTCTTTAGGGTGTTATTAGACTCCTGTAAAATTTTTAACTCATTTGGAGTTGAATTGATCAGGGTAATTCAGATTGCAAGTTCCTGTATTCAAATGAATACAGAAACATTTTCAGAAAATTTCCAAAACTTGTAAATTCTGTTTTGGGCAATTCTTAGCTCCAAAAATCCTAGGAAAATTCATGTAGACTCTATGAACTATAATTGAAATTGTGGTTCACTGAGTTTGACATGAACATGGGTGTTACCTAAGTATTAGTTCATCTTTGATTAAACACTTAGAGAATTGTTCTGAATAACCCACTCCATGAAAAGTGCTAAATTTTTGTCCAGAGGACGTTCTTGTGACAAGGAACTCACATGAAAATTCTTAGCTCCATTCGAGCTCTGGATCACCACTGTCATGTGTAATCTCTTGAGGTGATCAACACTTAAGTGGGAAAAGCACTCAACATTTCATCATAGTGTTTAAACCCAACCCAAACCACTAGCACCAGTGTCATTTTAAATTCTTGAACAGAGTTTCAGTTTTAAAACTGTCTTTAGATCTTATTAGCAAAAGCTTTTCAATTAAATACATATGCATGATCATATCGTGTAGCATATACGCGAAGAAGGTGAGAAGGACTTGAAGTGAAGATCAAGGAGGGAGGAAAACAAGTGATCAAGCTCCAAGTGATCGTCACTAACTGATTGTAACCTTAGTCACCTGCAAAACAGGCAAGCCCCGGTTTGCATTTGAACAGTTTTATAAAGCTTTTTCATTTGTAGAGACCATAGCTTTGCATCATTGATTGCAGTAAGTCTAGATGATATTGAAAACCCCACTTGCATGACCAGAAATACCTAAGAGAGAAAGGGTAGAATAGCAACTCCTCGAGTGGATTGGCTACGCTAAATGATTACTAGGAAAGGTCCGGTAGAAGTCAAGTAGTTGGAAGCTACTCGCGAGTTTAGGGCTGATTTACTCGGAACGGGTCCGAATTAGAAAAGATGAGGAAAGTTCACACATAAGAAATGGAGACCGGGCAGGGAGGTTTAGATGCAGCAGGTTGCAGGCCGTGCGTGCATAGCCCTGCCTGTGTCGGTTAAGGCCCGTCCGTGCTTGGCCCTGTTGGACAAGTTTGAGTTGTGTACCGGGCACATACTGGGTATATGGGACCCAAGAAACCGATGTACCTTGGGAGATCCATAGTGGAAATTTTCCATCTGCCTTAGGCTTTCGGCGTCAGGGTAGCAGGAGGTATGTCGCTCAAGAACATACCACAGCGGGTATGTACCTTGAGGGAGCTTGCGTACTCGGGGCAATTGGACTGCGTCCAATGTGGAAGATCTTGGGAAAGGTGGCCGCGTACAACTTCAATCGAGGTTGCTGCCAGCAACTCGGAGTACGGGTGTACGTGTCGTGTAGTCCGGGCGTGTACTGATTCGAATCATCGTCGCTCGCAGTTATATGAGCATACTTGCCCACTGCGTCTTGACGTAGTAAGAACTCAACTGGTTATTCTTTTGAACTTGATAAGGCTGTGCTATAACTTGTATTGCAACCATGATTGAATTAGAGATAGGCTCATTAAACTTTACTTTCACTTTATGCAAGGAGCATCGCAACAAAGCGTTTCTTGTTTGATTGTGGAGTTGCGATGCTTTTCGGCTCAAGGTCTGCACAATGAGGCTTAAAATCTGAAAGCTAAGGATCAACTTTAGGCGAGTCCTTTATGAAAATCTAGCCAACCCAATTGAAACCGTCGTTCATGTAGTGTTTCTTGTTTATGAGAGACGGGTCAGACTTGCTGAGCCTATGTGCTCACGCTTGCTATATAAGTGGTTTTGCAGGTTAACATCGATGCTGAAAAGAAGGTTGTCCGGTGAGACTCGGAGACTTCCGTGTCACTTAACCCAGGGAGAACCCAGCCGCTGCTGTTTTCTTCGTGTTGCTAGCGAGAGGAGTCCGCGGGCTGGACTTCATCTCGAGTGCTCTTAGTTATTCGACGTGAGTTGATATAGACTTCCGCTGTAGTTACTTGATGTAAAGTATTTGCAAAGAAAAACTTGTAAGCTTCCTCTATTGTTTTATGCAATACATTGTTCCTCATATGTGTGCTGTTGGGTGCCGCACAACACGGCACCACCCAATGCGATTCCCGGGCGAGTGGCCTGTCTCAGCTAAGCTGGGGCCGCGTCAGCGTGGTATCAGAGCTGATCCCTGTCTCAGTCGGTACTGCACCCGTCTCAGTTGGTATCAGAGCCGCATTGGTAATAGCGCACGGAATAATGATGGTCTTACGACAAAATTTAGGTTACGGTGACGATACGGTACTAGGCCCACATAAGGATCACTATTAGCTTATTATGAAGGTGGCAAACTAACTTATTTGTTATATCAGAAAATCATGCATCTCGGGATGCTTTATGTCTTGGGGGGTGCATGTAAGCGCTGTCCACCAGTGCGCACAAGCTAAAGGGTGGAGCCCCACGGGTGGCAGGTAACCCGACCCGCTTTAGTATCCTCTACGACTCCTCATGTCGTTTGGGGTACTTGAGCAACGTCTGTCCCAGGCGTGCGTGGTGCAATTTGGGAAACTCTGTCACGTGGTTAGTAACGTGAACACGTAGCTCAAGGCGTGTTTGGCTTGAGAACACCTGTGCGAGTGATGACGGACAGGTGTAAGAACTGTATGGATGTCGGGTTCGGTGTGCAGCCAGACCTGACGATTGAGTGTGACTTGTGCAGGATTAACAATGAAATCGTAGTACGAATAGTACACGTTTGCGAGTGACCGTTTTAGTGCCACCTAAGATACGTTTATGCCGGTATAATCCGGTTAGGATTTTCTTTTGGTGAGGTTACGTAGTACTGACATGCTTCTTACGGTGCGTCAACACCGTACTAAACTTAATAACCCCTTTCCTTTGAAGAAATGAGTCATGAACTAACTTTCAACTAAAAACAGAAGTTTGGAACAAATATTAGTTACTGAACTCTTATTTTGAGATAAGATTCAAATGAGAGGAACACTAGGCTTCAAAGATTTCAAAAACGGAGTGCTCTGGTTTCGGCAGAAATTTTTGCTGGACTTCAACAGAGCATTACTCTGAGTAGCTTGACCCAATTAAGGTGTATGATACAGTTATGGAAAGATTTTCAAGTTATCTACAACTTATTTGTAGAGCACCAGAGCAAAATCACAAGCTAAATGGGTAGAAAGTTCAGAGGAAGATAAACTGTCCAGAACCAGGACAGCAACAAAACCTCGCTGGACCTTTCTGTTTTTAAGCCAAAACTTTCTATAGAGAAAGCCTTAAGAAGCCTATGATACACCATTGGATAGGTTATGAAATGTGCAACATTGTTGTAGTTCAAAGTTTGTTCAGGTTCTTATTGTATTTACATATACAACTGTGATAAAATCAGCCACGTACAAAGGAGGTGCTGGCAAATTTTGTCCAGGAATTCTGTCAACTTTGGAAAATCATAACTTTAAATTCGGAGATGATCTGGAGGCATATGAGTACTCGTTGGAAAGATACGGAAGTTAACTTTAACTTTAGTATTCAACTCGAGATATGAAAATGCTTTTAACTAGATCACAATCTGGAGATAGTGCATAAAGGTCTGTCCTGTACAGATAGGCTGAATAGTTATGCCTACTAAGGAGTTGTGTAAACATGAATTTTGTTACTGCTTTCAGAAAGTTTTGACATAATCATGTTTCCATTAGTCTCACATACTGCTGAGTTCTTGTTGAACTCATCTCAACTACATTTTGCAGTATGGTTCGTACTCGCTCTAGGAGTAGGGCCGGAAGTTCTCGTCGAGGCGGTGATGCTTCTATTCCACCGCTGGAACCACCATCCACAGGATGGATGGATCTTATGACTCGAGTCGTCGAGTCTAACCAAGAGAACGCTAGGCTACTCCAAGAAGCAACGCAAGAACACACACGCTTACTCCAAGCTTTGGTACAGCAAGGTGTACTCCAAAACACGCAACAAGTCGTTCCACCTCGGAACGCTTATCTTAATTTCTTGGTGACTCAACCGCCAATTTTTACTGAAGCCACCGAACCTGTGGAAGCAGATCAATGGCTTCGTGTCATAGAGTCCAAATTTGGAGTATTCGAGTATGATGAATACCATAAGACAAAGTTTGCCGTTCAGCAACTCCATGGAGCCGCCGGAAACTGGTGGGTGGATCATCTTGCCACAATTCCAGAGGACCATCAAGTAGCATGGAGTGAATTTTGTGAAGCCTTTCGTACTCGTTACATACCACTAGGTATTGTCAAGGCAAAGCGGGAGGAATTTTTGGGCTTGAAGCAAGGGGACATGAGTGTCCTCGAGTATGTCAGGAGATTTAATCTTTTGGCCCAATATGCTCCCGAATATGTGGCGAAAGAAGAGGCACGGTGTGACATATTCTTCCATGGCCTGATTGCCGTATTACAGGATAAGTTGGCCGTACACAATAACGGCAGTTACACCGACATGGTCGATGCGGCTTTCATTCAAGAGAAGCCGACACTTGAGTGGCAAGCGGAGAAGAGAAAGATGAGTGAGATCGAGCAGGCTAGCACAAGTTATGTGCCTCAGAAGTACCGTTTGGTGTATCAAACGCCACCCGGTGAAAGATGGAGGCCACCTGTACGATCAACTCCTCAGAGATTGATTGCTGGTCATGTTCTCCAACTTGCACCACCTCCACGGCCGCAGCATCAGACGGTGGTTTGTGCTCCATCACTGCAGCCATTTGTACCTAGCAGTCCACCGCAAGTCAACGAAGAACAGGAGAGACATCCGTGTCTTACTTGTGGGCGTAAGGGCCATTATGCTAGGCAATGTACGGAGGGAACTCGAGGCTACGGGTCATCATATTTACAACAATACGACCCATATCTTAATCTGCAGATAGGAGGGCAGATAAGGGGCAATATTCACTATACTGTGATTGATGATGTTCCGGGAGGAGAAGCCACTTTAGCAGGGATGTTTTCTCTGAATTGGCTACCGGTTTTAGTTCTCTTTGATTCCGGTGCCACACACAACTTCATTAGCCAATCTTTTGTGGCTCAACATCAGCTCCAAACCGTTTATACAAAGAGGCAATACCTCATATCTTCGCCCGGGGGCAGCAGTACCGCAAGTGAGGTTGTCTCCCGAGCACCTCTTTGTTTGGGGGGTAGAATATACCCTACGACTCTCATTATTCTTGAGGGTCTGAAGATCGACATCATTTTGGGGATGTCGTGGTTGAATTACCACAGAGCGGTTCTTAACATCAGCTCCAGGACCGTTGAGCTTAACTCCCCACAGCACGGTCTTCATATATTAATTCTGGGCGTGAGACGGCAGCAGATGGCAACAGTGAACCATACGGAAGCTGTCAAGATAGAGGACATTCTGGTGGTACGTGAGTATCCGGATGTATTTCCCGAGGATTTAACGGGCATGCCTCCCGAACGAGACATTGAGTTCAAGATTGAACTCATATCGGGAACAACACCGATATCGCGAAGGCCGTACAAGATGGCACCCAATGAACTGGCAGAATTGAAGACACAGCTGAATGACCTAATGAGCAAAGGCTTTATACGACCAAGTTCGTCACCTTGGGGTTGTTCAGCGTTGTTTGTCAAAAAGAAGGACGAAACACTAAGGCTTTGTGTTGATTATCATCCTTTGAACGCCGTTACCATCAAGAACATGTATCCACTACCTCGCATTGATATGCTTTTCAATCAATTAGTGGGTGCGAAGGTATTTTCGAAGATGGATCTTCGGTCCGGGTATCACCAGATTAAGATCCGGGCAGAAGATATTCCGAAGACGGCATTCTCAACGAGATACGGGCTGTATGAGTATCTCGTTATGTCTTTTGGTTTGACCAACGCCCCGGCACACTTTATGTACCTGATGAATTCAGTGTTCATGCTGGAGTTGGATAAATTCGTCATTGTCTTCATCGACGATATCTTGGTGTACTCCAAGTCAGAGGAAGAACATGCTGAATATCTGCATATTGTGCTACAAAGATTGTGAGATCATCATCTCTATGCAAAATTCAGCAAGTGTGAATTCTGGATTAATCAAGTACAATTTCTCGGACACATCATTTCAGCGGAGGGCATCGCTGTAGATCCGAGTAAGATTATCCAAGTGCAGAAATGGGAGTCACCAAAGTCAGTGCATGAATTCCGAAGCTTCCTCGGTTTAGCGGGTTATTACCGGAGGTTCATTCCGAGTTTCTCCAAGATTGCTAAACCTATGACGGAATTATTAAAGAAGAATATCAGATTTGTATGGGATGCTGCGTGTGAACAAGCTTTCAAGACCCTAGTGAAGCATCTCACAACAGCCCCAGTTCTTGCTCAGCCGGATACAACAAAGCCATTCGACGTTTATTGCGATTCATCTGGCATCGGTCTTGGCTGCGTGCTGATGCAAGAAAGACGAGTGGTCGCTTATGGATCTCGTCAACTTAGAAATCACGAGCAGCATTATCCAACTCATGATCTTGAGTTAGCTGCTGTGGTCCTTGATTTGAAGATGTGTAGGCATTACTTGCTCGGAAATCTTGTACACCTCTACACCGACCACAAGAGCTTGAAGTACATCTTCACTCAGAAAGAATTGAACATGAGGCAACGAAGATGGCTAGAGCTCATTAAAGACTACGAACTGGAGATTCATTATCATCCAGGAAAGGCGAATGTGGTCGCCAATGCGCTCAGTCGTAAGGCGCATATCCATCACTTAAGTGTCGCTGAAATGGATGATGACGAACCAAGCCTCCGTGTCGTCCCGTATGGAGCTCTCTATAATCTCGCTCTCATTCCTACCATCTGAGAGGAGATCATTGAGGCTCAACGAAGAGACAAGGGTATGTCTCACATACGGCGAAGATTAGATAACGGAGAAATGAAGTGCTTCCGGAAGGACGATGAGGGTACTTTGTGGTTTAACGACCGGATTGTAGCACCCCGGGATATGGGACTACGGAAGAAAATTTTGGATGAAGCTCGTTTGTCCAAGTTTTCCATTAATCCGGGCAGTAATAAAATGTACCAAGATCTCCGGAAGAAGTTTTGCTGGACACGTATGAAACGTGAAGTTGCAAAATACGTTTCAGAGTGTGATACGTGTCGAAGAGTCAAGGCCGACCACATGAAGAAGTCAGGCCTGTTGCATCCACTACAAGTACCGGCATGGAAGTGGGAAGACTTGAGTATGGACTTCATCGTTGGGTTGCCGATGACCTCCCACCACCATGATTCAATTTGGGTAATCGTGGACAGGTTAACCAAATCAGCACATTTCATCCCTGTGCATACTAGGTACAACGCAAAGCAGTATGCGGAGCTGTACATAGCACGGATCTTGTGCTTACATGGAGTTCCCCGCACCATTGTGTCAGATAGAGGATCGCTGTTGGTAGCCCGTTTCTGGGAGCAGCTACACGCATCCTTGGGCACAAAGTTGATTAGAAGCTCTGTGTATCACCCTCGAACCGATGGGAAAACTGAGAGGGTGAATCAAATACTAGAGGATATGCTGAGAGCGTGTGCCATCCACCATAGTAAGAGCTGGGACGATCACTTACCGCTGGCGGAGTTCTCGTACAACAACGGATATCAGATGAGCATTAAAATGGCACCATATGAAGCTCTATACGGCCAGAAGTGCCGTACACCATTGAATTGGTGCGAATCCGGTGAACGAGTAACGTTCGGGGTTGATCTTGTCAATGAAGCCGAAGGGAGAGTTCGGATAATACAAGAGAACCTCAAAGCTTCCCAATCTCGTCAAAAGAGTTACGCGGACCAGAGACGTCGACCGCTGCATTTCGAAGTCGGAGAGCACGTGTATCTTCGTGTGTCTCTGATGAAGGGGATTCATCAGTTCGGTGTCAAGGGGAAACTTGCTCCCTGATTCATCGGTCCGTTTGCTATAACGGAGAAGTGTGGAACTGTAGCCTACCGGCTGGAACTACCGGCAAGCCCTGCCAGTATTCACGACATATTTCACATGTCCCAGCTGCGGAAATGTCTCAAGTTTACCGCTTCCATCCGCACTGAAGACATCGACGAGGTGAAGCTGGATCTCACCTATGTCGAGCAACCTGTACAGATTATCGACGAAAAGACCCGGACCACCAGGAACCGGACTTTGAAATTTTACAAAGTCCTGTGGAGTAATCATACCCGGAAGTGGCAACGTGGGAAACCGAAGATTACATACACAAGAATTATCCGGAGCTTTTGTCATAAACTTGTAATTACCTCCCGTCTCGTTCTTCTTTCTGAATCTCGGGACGAGATTCCTTTCAAGGGGGGAGGAATGTAAAGGTCCCAAAATTATGAATACAAAGAAACACTTGCTTGCAAAGTTTTGTTTCATATGAGTGAAATTTGGGACTTGTTAAAACTTTTCCCCACATGTGATAACCCACATGAGGGTTTTCTTAACACAAGTCAAATGGTTATTTGAGAACTTGGAACCCTAGAGGGGTCTAAAACAAAGATGGGAAGTTCCCATATGTGTGAGAAAACAAAAATCAGATTTGGAACAATGTGTTCAAAATAAAATTCAAATGAGAGCAACACTAGGAATTTCCAAACTGTTGTGCTACAAATCTCATTTGCAACAGCCAAATTAAAAATCAGGTTTCATATTTGAATTCCTTGGGTCCAAATTAGGGGGTGTGCAAAGTTTCATGATTTATGGAAATGAATTGCAACCCATTTTCCAAACTGGACTTTAAATGACAAAGAATTCAAATACACATTTGAATTTGGATAAAACTTGCCCAATTATCCAAATGCCTCTCAGATTTAAATTCCCACAATTGAATTCACTCAATATTCAAACTTGGGAGATATTTGGAGGGGGATAAGGAGGGACTGATCAGGGGGTCCCACATGTCATTGAGTGGACTGAATATTGCAAAAGATCTTCAGTACACAGTCTTCAGTTGATTTCCTCTCACACGAAGCAACGGCCGAAGCCGACCTCCCTCCGCTCGACACCGAGCTCAGCCGGCAGCCACCTCCTGGTGAAAATCCGTCGTGCTGGAGAGAAGCCTGGGTGCCGTTAAACGCTGCCGTGCTCCCTTTCTCCCTCATTCCCGAACCCTCAGCCTGTTCTTCCTCCTCGCGCAAGAAAAACCGACCGAGCACTGCCGCCGAGCTCTCGGTCGATCGGCCAGCACATACACCGCGTGAGGACTTCAGCTGAGCAGCAAAATCACACAACAGAACCCTCCCCGACCTCCTCGCACCATCACCGAGGGACTTCTTGCTCTCCACACCGAGGTCACCCCGTTTCCGCGGCGGCCGTCACACAACAGCGATGGGGTGCTCCCGTGGACAGCCTCCTCCAGAGCTTGTCACGACCAAGCGAGGCCACCCTGGGACGCGCAGGAGCTCCGTGCAGCTTCCACCCGAAGCACAAAGCCTGTCTTCGCCTCTGGTCGACGAATTTCGGAAATCTCCTCCGGCCGGTGAAAACTGACCCGCGGGTATGAATCCATAAATTCTTGAGTTATATTCGTTTTGAGCATTTCAAATTGCACACACGGGACGTAGACTTGCTTAGAAACAACTTTCCTTTTGGAACATAGCTAAAAACCCGCTCTGCACGACGTGATGTCGATCTTTCTAATGGCGGTTGTGGTAGAGACCGTCGGGTGCACGGTGAACCCTAAGTTAGAGCCATCTCCGAGCCATTTCCTTTACATGTCGGTGATCCCTAGCGTCCGCCGGTGCTTCAGAGCTTGGAAACCGAAGCCTAGAAGGCTTAGGGCGTCGGGGCGACGTCGCTGGACTTCATCCGAGCTGGTGCACCGTCGCGGGCTAGTTTAAGGGCCCTGCCAGGTCGAGCAAACCCCACCAGCGTGTTCTTCACGTTGAATTAGGGGCTGGCGGCGAGTTTCAGCGTCAGGGGTGGCCGGACGACCGATTCCGGAGCTTCTCCGGCGAGCCCGGCGGCGGAATCACGCGGAAGCGAGAGGTGGAAGACGACCTCCCCTGGCCCGCGTGCCAGTGACTCGGGATAGAAGAGCTAGATCCTCTGTGGCGCCGGATCGTCTGTGACAGCGCGGGAAACAACACTGTGACCCCGTGCGGCACGCTCCCGGTGACTGACACGTGCCTCTGGTCCCACCGTCAGGTTTAAACATTTCCTGGATTTATTCAAATTCCTGATTTTTCCCCAAACTTTAGAAGAGCACAACTTTTGCTAGGAACCTCCAAATTTAGTGATTCAAATTGGGTTAGATTCAGATTTACAAACTCTATCCAATTATGCAACCCAATTTGTATGAAAGTCTTTATTTAATTCTGGAAAATTCTTTAAAGCTTTTCAGCAAAAGAATTTTAGAGGGAGTTTAGTTTATCTAAAGATCCTCAAATTTTGCCAGAATATTCTTTATGGTGTTATTAGACTCCTGTAAAAATTTCAACTCATTTGGTGTTGAATTGATCAGGGTAATTCAGATTGTAAGTTCCTGTATTCAAATGAATACAGAAACATTTTCAGAGAAATTTCCAAAACTTGTAAATTCAGTTTTGGGCAATTCTTAGCTCCAAAAATCCTAGGAAACTTCATGTAGACTCTATGAACTATAATTGAAATTGTGGTTCACTTAGTTTGACATGAACATGGGTGTTACCTCAGAATTAGTTCATCTTTGATTAAACACTTAGAGAATTGTTCTGAATAACCCACTCCATGAAAAGTGCTAAATTTTGGCCCAGAGGACGTTCTTGTGGCAAGGAACTCACATGAAAATTCTTAGCTCCATTAGAGCTCTGGATCACCACTGTCATGTGTAATCTCTTGAGGTGATCAACACTTAAGTGGGAAAAGCACTCAACATTTCATCATAGTGTTTAAACCCAACCCAAACCACTAGCACCAATGTCATTTTAAATTCTTGAACAGAGTTCCAGTTTTAAAACTGTCCTTAGATCTTATTAGCAAAAGCTTTTCAATTAAATACATATGCATGATCATATCGTGTAGCATATACGCGAAAAAGGTGAGAAGGACTTGAAGTGAAGATCAAGGAGGGAGGAAAACAAGTGATCAAGCTCCAAGTGATCGTCACTAACTGATTGTAACCTTAGTCACCTGCAAAACAGGCAAGCCCCGGTTTGCATTTGAACAGTTTTATAAAGCTTTTTCATTTGTAGAGATCATAGCTTTGCATCATTAATTGCAGTAAGTCTAGATGATATT
Organism: Neostapfia colusana; assembly: GCA_030760725.1. Classification (NCBI taxonomy): domain Eukaryota; kingdom Viridiplantae; phylum Streptophyta; class Magnoliopsida; order Poales; family Poaceae; genus Neostapfia; species Neostapfia colusana. Next base: position 41,513,959 of record JASWHV010000002.1, on the reverse strand, counting down.
GAAAACACCACTTGCATGACCAGAAATACCTAAGAGAGAAAGGGTAGAATAGCAACTCCTTGAGTGGATTGGCTACGCTAAATGATTAGTAGGAAAGGTCCGGTAGAAGTCGAGTAGTTGGAAGCTACTCGCGAGTTTAGAGCTGGTTTACTCGGAACGGGTCCGAATTAGAAAAGATGAGGAAAGTTCACACATAAGAAATGGAGACCGGGCAGGGAGGTTTAGATGCAGCAGGTTGCAGGCCGTGAGTGCATAGCCCTGCCTATGTCGGTTAAGGCCCGTCCGTGCTTCGCCCTGTTGGACAAGTTTGAGTTGTGTACCGGGCACATACGGGCTATATGGGACCCAGGAAACCGATGTACCTTGGGAGATCCATAGTGGAACTTTTCCAACTGCCTTAGGCTTTCGGCGTCAGGGTAGCAGGAGGTACCTCGCTCAAGAACATACCACAGATGGTATGTACCTTGAGGGAGCTTGCGTACTCGGGGCAGTTGGACTGTGTCCAATGTGGAAGATCTTGGGAAAGGTGGCCGCGTACAACGTCAGTCGAGGTTGCTGCCGGCAACTCGGAGTACGGGTGTACGTGTCGTGTAGTCCGGGCGTGTACTGATTAGAATCACCGTCGCTCGCGGTTATATGAGCATACTTGCCCACTGCGTCTTGACGTAGTAAGAACTGAACTGGTTATTCTTTTGAACTTGATAAGGCTGTGCTATAACTTGTATTGCAACCATGATTGAATTAGAGATATGCTCATTAAACTTTACTTTCACTTTGTGCAAGGAGCATCGCAACAAAGCGTTTCTTGTTTGATTGTGGAGTCGCGATGCTTTTCGGCTCAAGGTCTGCACAATGAGGCTTAAAATCTGAAAGCTAAGGATCAACTTTAGGCGAATCCTTTATGCAAATCTAGCCAACCCAATTGAAACCGTCGTTCATGTAGAGTTTCTTGTTTAGGAGAGACGGGTCAGACTTGCTGAGCCTATGTTCTCACGCTTGCTATATAAGTGGTTTTGCAGGTTAACATCGATGCTGAAAAGAAGGTTGTCCGGTGAGACTCGGAGACTTCCGAGTCACTTAACCCAGGGAGAACCCAGCCGCTGCTGTTGTCTTCGTGTTGCTAGCGAGAGGAGTCCGCGGGCTGGACTTCATCTCGAGTGCTCATAGTTATTCGACGTGAGTTGATATAGACTTCTGCTGTAGTTACTTGATGTAAAGTATTTGCAAAGAAAAACTAGTAAGCTTCTGCTATTGTTTTATGTAATACATTGTTCCTCATATGTGTGCTGTTGGGTGCCGCACAACACGGCACCACCCAATGCGATTCCCGGGCGAGTGGCCTGTCTCGGCTAATCTGGGTCCGCGTCAGCGTGGTATCAGAGCTGAGCCCTGTCTCAGTCGGTACCGTGCCCGTCTCAGATATGGAGGCAAATAAATACAATACGGATTCCATTTTGAGTCTACTACAATTTTGTTGTTGAACTCTAGTCCAGGTTTTGCCTCCAAGGTGGCCAAAACAATTAAATTCTTCCAACTGGTCTGCTGGACCAGAAGCTGGACAGTGAACACCAGGTTGAAGTTTTTCAACCAAAACACTTAGTTTCACATTTCGATATCCAGCGGCTGTTGTAAAACAGCGAGTTGAAGTCGAAAAGTTGATGCTTTCCAAATATCCTTTCGAGCGAGGACATGTTAGGATCCAGTACAATAGCGAGGATTTACGCAGGCTAACACACTTAACATCTCGTGGCGACCCACGATGGTCGAAATGAACTGTTAATCCATAAAGTTCATTATTTTGGAAATCGATCGTGTGACATGGGCCAGGGATGTATATGTTGTATAAAGTTTATACTTTATCCATATGTTTGATTGGATGTGTATTACTTATTTCATTCTCGCACTACTATTGTATAGACTGGATAAAATAAACCAACATGTGCTGATCGTTTAAATGGTATGAATGCGGAATGCTGCGTACACGTTCAACACAAGAGGAGGGAGGTCCAAGTCAGGTTCGTGGTGATGAGTCTCCACCTCCAGAGCAAACCACGATGCAGAAGCAACCACCTCCTCCACCACCAGAACATCCAAGAAATCTTGTGGAGATTCTCGCTGCGCTGCTCGGCTCGCGCGACGAGCAAACCGAGTTGCTGCGGATGTTAGTGCAACAAAATGCTTCCCGTTAGGGAGGACGCCAAGACAATGGGCAACGCCAGCCCCAGCAAAGTTCATATTCAGATTTCCTGGCGACCCATACATCGGTCTTTACGGAGGCCGAAGAGCCTCTGGAGGCGGACAGCTTCATCCGCACTCTTGAGGCAAAGTTCGGTTTACTACGCTTCACCGAACATCAGAAGGCGCTGTACGCAGCGCAACAGCTTCAAGGGGAAGCCAGTACGCGGTGGGAGAACTACACCGCCTCCTTACCGGCTGGCCATGCCATCACATGGACGGAGTTCCGGGAGGCGTTCCCCGCCTATCATATACCTCCTGGAGTTATGGAGAGGAAGCTCTAGGAGTTCCTGGCACTGAAACAAGGCAAGAGGAGTGCTCATGAGTACTCCAGGTCATTCAACCGGCTGGCGCAGTATGCCCCAGGGTTTGTGGGAACGGAGGAAGACAAGCGAAACACGTTCTTCCAGGACCTGAATTCTAAAATGAAGGTCCATCTCGCCCAAAGAAATCACGGCACATTCAACGACCTTGTTAATGCCGTGATTTTACAAGAAAATGCTCAGCGCGAGCGCGGTTCTGATAAGAGGAAACGCAGCACGCTGACGAGCAGCAGTGGTGGGGCGTCACAAAAATACCGCATGATGTATCGCTCACCATCCGGTCAAAGATGGCAGCCTCCGGTGACACCGCCTCCGTTTCACGGTCAACAATATGATGCGCCAAGCTTCCGACCATCGTATCCACCACAGCAACAGCAGCAGCAAAGGATGGTCCCGCGTGCGCCTCAGTTTCAACCGCGTGCTCCGGGATTCCGTCCTCAAGTCAGAGGGACCCCAACACCTTACACGTGCTTCACGTGTGGCCGTGTCGGGCATATTGCGAGGGACTGCCCCGAGAAGTGGCAGGGCAGGGGTGCAGCACCGTATAAGGGTGCAAATAAGCCCCGCAATCAGCCCAAGAAACCAGCACAAAAACCCGGCAACGTCCACCACTTAGCCATCAAAGACGTGCTGGAAGGCGAACCCGTTCTCGTGGGTACATTTTCTTATTTAGATCATCCCGTAGTCATACTTTTTGACTCCGGTGCCACCCATAAATTCATAAGTCAGTCTTATGTTATTAAATATCAATTGCCTATCATTCCCACAAACAGTTCATACTTGATATGCTCTCCGGGTGAGAAAATAACAGCTGATAGGATGGTCTATAGTGCACCATTACAATTGGGTGGAAATCTATACACGACTTCTCTAATCATGTTAGAGGTTCAAAAACTTGATGTCATTTTAGGAATGTCATGGCTACATCGCCATGGTTCTGTTCTTGACATCATTCCACGTGTGGTTCAGTTAAACTCTCCACTTCATGAATCACATGTTCTAATTCTTGACCGTTCGGTTCAAGAAGCTCCAGCCACATATAACACGGAAGCCACAAAACTTGAGTATATTCGTGTGGTCTGTGAATACCCGGATGTCTTTCCGGATGATCTCCCGGGCATGCCACCCGAAAGGGATGTCGAGTTCAAGATTGAACTTGTACCTGGGACGACACCGATATCACGGAGACCGTACAAGATGGCTCCGAATGAGCTAGATGAATTGAAAGAGCAGCTCAATGATTTAATGAATAAGGGTTTCATTCGACCGAGTTCCTCACCATGGGGATGCTCGGCGCTGTTTGTGAAAAAGAAGGATGAAACCTTGTGGTTGTGTGTGGATTACCAACCTCTCAACGTCGTCACCATCAAGAATAAATATCCACTGCCCCGCATCGATATTCTCTTTGATCAACTTGTGGGTGCGAGTGTATTTTTGAAGATGGATCTTCGCTCCGTATATCACCAAATTAAGATCCGAGCGGAGGATATCCCGAGGACGGCCTTCTCGATGAGATACGGATTGTATGAATACCTCGTCATGTCCTTTGGTCTCACCAACGCCTCGGCACATTTCATGTATCTCATGAACTCAGTGTTTGTCACACCCGGTTTTTCCGAAGAACAACCAAGTGAATATCATATGTATGCCAGGATCATTTTCTCATACATGTGATGACAAATAGTGAAGCATCATTTATTACAAGCCTTGTGTCGAATATAAATAAGTCTTACATAGCAAATGTCTCGATGGACAATAATAAGTTCATCACAAGTAAATAAACTAGCAGCGGAATATTATTCTTGTGGACTCCTTCACTGGCGTTGCCCAGGGGTCTCCATGAACCTAGAAACCTTCTTCAGGTCCAAAGTCTTGGTCATTATACACCACCTCATTATATTGACCTGAGCAGCAATATAAACCAACAAAATATGCAAGGTTGAGTACCAATGGTACTAAGCATGTGTGGGAAAATTATATCATGCATGGCTAGAACAAGGAGAGGTTGAACTAGGTTAAAGCACTACGCAATTAATACCTATCACCTTAGCTTATTAAGCACCTACATTACTACACAGGTGAAATGGTCCCAATCTCCCATCCCATCATCAAAATCCAATAACCATAACATCATTTCCAATGTTAAGCTTCCCGCTTAACATCCACAACTTCAAAACCATCACTCCTCTAATCATGAATAAGTCCAAGCCGCTCTTGACCATGAGCACGGCTGTCATGACAGTTTTGACTCTGCAGAGTTTGCACCACTGTACCCACATGTAGTGATTTCATCCCCCGTTGCCGGGTGGACTAAAAGAACCTCCATTATGCCAGTGGCTACGAACCACATTCACACATCCCAGGTGTGTAGCCAGGAGATCACTACGAAGCCTTTACAAAGGGATTCCCGACGAGCGTGGGCCCACTGAGGTTTCACCCCTAACAGCATACAAGAGGCTCTAACCCCGCTGCAGTGGCCCCCTCTTGAGCCTTACGGTTCATATGGTAGTCCAGATGACACCTACTCCCGGCACCATCCAACACACCCATACTACGCCGGGGATACACCTAATTAATTGGCCAAGCTGCCCCATCTCAGCATGTGGTTGGCACTGTAAAGCCAGGTTACATGCTCCATGAACCGGTCCTTAGGATCCAGGCAAGTACCAAAAACAAACCCGAGTCTCGTGCACCCAGCACACAACCAAAACATCCAACTTGCCTTGATCCCTACCTCTACATAACTCACAATATCTCATTCAAGAGTATGGTAAAATAAACTGATGATCTCATATCCCAATTATTCCATTCTAAGCATGGCTAAGCATATGCATAATAATAAATGACATAATAACACAAATCCCAACCCAAGCTTCAAGGGAACAAGGTAATGCAATTCTAGGGAAACTTCCTAGCATGGGTTTCATATTTAACTTGACAATGCAATATTTCTATCTAAACATCCTAGTATAGGATCAAAGTGGTCAAGGACACTTGCCTCCTTCCTGCTGCTCTTGAAATGGGTAGTCCTGATCTTGGAAAGGAATAACTTGCTCTTGAGCAGGTTCTACATCATACCATCACACATAGCAAAAGAGAAACAACAATCCATAAGACATAGTTCACACTTCCACTTCATACAAACCACACATTCATATTTATGAAAGTCATTCACCATTATATGTGTTGTGGTTACTCTATGTGTGTTGATTTGTTGCTTGCATGCACTTTTGATCATATGTATATGATTCCTACTTTTGTGTTCACATTTATACTTACATGCTATATATATGAGGTTCCAATTTAAATAAATTCCTTATATTCAATTACTACACCTTTTAGCTACCTAGTATGCATGAAAGGTATTTTCCTTCTCCATATGTGTCTTCATAATTTCTACCAACCCTAAACTGAATTCTTTGGATTTTAGAACTCCATTTATCGTTTACTATTGGCTATATTTTCAGATTTATTTCCTATGCCTAAATGTGAACTTTATTATAAAAATAACAAGACACATCATCTAAACAGAATAGGTTCTGATCTAAAATATTTGCTAATATATTCTTGACCTTTTCTTCTGATGTAAACTATTTTACAATTATTTTACCTATTTTCCAGAACTATTCTTTACTTAAAAATGTGTCCCTAAATGTGAATAATAAATTAAACAGATTCACTTCAGCCCAAAATATGTTTTTATCTCACTCCAAAGTTTTCTAAATACTGAGAAAGTTTTTAATTTAATTTTGACAATATGTTTGTCCCACTTTTTAAATTTTAAACACTAGCCACATATTCAATTTCCTAAATTAAATATTAAACAGGGCTAAAAAGGTAAACTCACCCCACTACAGGGTCTATAATATTACTTTAACAATTTTCAAGGGTCTAGCTATACATAACAGAGGAGTTTTTTCTAATTTTTATTAAGTCCAGGGGCTAAAACTGATTTTTAAATGAATTTACCTGATTTTCTGATGTTCCAGGGGCTAGATCAGAAGTTTCCGGGGCTAGCTCTTATTTCCCGAGAACCCCAGGGGGTAGCACGTAAGAATTCCAGTCTTTATAACGCGGGGCTGACGTGGACCGTCCGATTTAAAATAGATGGCTGAGATTATAACGTCGAACTGGTACGCGGGGATTTAATGTCTACCGTGCGATTTAAAATAGACGGCGCACAAGCGGCTAAGTCGCTCTAACCGAGCGCGGGCGGCGCTGCCCGGCGGCGCACGGCGGCAGGAAGCGGCGATCTCGCCGGAGACTTTCGGATCTTCGAGAATTCTTCCTAGAACTGTGATCTTATGGCATAGACCGGTGGAGGAGAGGTCGGGGATCTCACCTCGGGGGTTTTCTTGAGCTCGGAGGTCCTGGAAGGCGGTCGGCGACGAGGTCCGAAGTGAAACCACGGTGAGGCTCGTCGGCGCTGTGTTTGAACCGCAAGTCACCGAGTTTTCTGCACCTGCACGGTTCCCCGGAGGCGGTGGATCAAGACCAGCGAGTTAGATCGGAATTTCTGAGCATAGATCGGCCAGAATTCGCCGGAGGGGCTCGGTTTCTCACCGTAGTAAAATCGGCCTATCGCGTGGGAAAAACAGAACGAGGCCGGGGTTTTATAGACGGGGGAGGGCAACGGGGTGGTTTAGATCGAGTCTGCGTCGCCTACGAACGGAATTCGGCGGGGATGCGCAGGAATCCGGGTCGGTTTTGATTCGAGGTGATAGAATCCAGGCGCGGGCGAGAGGTAGAAGAAGGGCTGGCGGGCCCCGCCTGTCAGTGGGAGGAAAAGGCGCGCGCGGCTGCGGCTGGCGCGGGGGCTGGTTGGGCCGGCTGGTGGGTTTCGGCCCACTGGCCGGTTTTTTTTTCTGTTTTCCTTTTTCTTTTTCTATTTTTTTTTGTTTTGAGTTTAATTTGAATTCCAGTTTGAATTTGAACTTTTGCAAAACATGCAACACGTCCAAAAATTTTTAAATTCCCCTCTTAACATGACTTAGGGTCTTCACAAGATTTTTGGGGTGTTACAGCTCTACCCCCCTTAAAAGAAATCTCGTCCTCGAGATTGGTGGTTCTAAGAAAACAATTCCGGAAATTGTGCCTTGAGCTCATCTTCCCGCTCCCAGGTGGCTTCCTCTTCTGAGTGATGCTTCCACTGCACCTTGCACATCTGGATTCTTTTATTTCTGGTGAGGCGTTCCATTGTCTCCAAAATCTTGTATGGTTGCTTGGCATAAGACAAATCCTCAGCTACGTCCACTTCATTTATGGGTAACACCTCTTCAGACTTCCTCAGGCATTTCTTGAGTTGTGACACATGGAATACATCGTGCACATCCGATAGACGAGCCGGTAACTCTAGTTGATACGCCACTTTGCCTTTCCTTTCTAGAACTTGAAAGGGTCCGATGTATCGAGGTGACAACTTCCCTTTCACCTTGAACCGACGAAGTCCTCTGATAGGGGACACCTTGGGATAGACATAGTCTCCCACGTTGAAACCGAGCTCTCTTCTTCGTACATCGGCATAGCTCTTTTGGCTTGTCTATGCTATCCTCAAATTGTTGCGAATTTCCCTCACCTTCGCCTTGGCTTCTTGTAGTACTTCTGGACCAAACACTTTACTTTCCCCCGTTTGGTTCCAAAATAGGGGAGTTCTGCACTTCCTCCCGTACAAAGCTTCAAACGGCGACATCTTCATACTAGCTTGATAGCTGTTGTTATAGGAAAACTCCGCATACGGTAAGTTCTTGTCCCAACTCCTATTGTTTTTGAGTGCACACGCTCTCAGCATATCCTCAAGAATCTTATTGGTCCTTTCCGTCTGCCCGTCAGTTTGGGGATGATAGGCAGAGCTAAAATTCAGATGGGTTCCCATGGTTTCATGCAACTTATGCCAGAACCTTGAGGTGAACTGTGTCCCTCGATCCGACACTATCTTCTTTGGCACTCCATGGTAACACACGATCCTTGACATGTACAACTCTGCCAATTTGGATCTGCTGTAGCTTTCTTTCACGGGGATGAAATGAGCTACCTTGGTTAGCCTGTCGATGATGACCCATATTGAATCATATCCTGATTGGGTCCTAGGCAATCCCACTATGAAGTCCATACCGATTTCTTCCCATTTCCATTCAGGCACTTTGAGTGGTTGCAATAGTCCCGCGGGTCATTGATGTTCTGCTTTCACCAACTGACATGTGTCACATAGGGCAACATGTTCCGCGACATCTCGTTTAATGCCACACCACCAATACCTGCTCTTGAGGTCCTGGTACATTTTCGTACTCCCAGGATGAATGGAATAGTCAGAATCATGAGCCTCCTTCAAAATCAATTCACGGATCTCGTTTACTTCTGGCACACAGATTCTTTTCCCGTGCCACACCATTCCTTGTTCATCCTCTCTAAAACCAGGAGCTTTATTTTCCTTGATGAGTTGTCTGATCTCTCGTATCCTCTCGTCATTCTTTTGACCCTCGCGTATGTCTCGCTCGAGTGTGGAATCCACTTCCATGGCGATGGCTTCACCACTATTTACCAGGCATAGATTGAGCCTTATAACCTCGTCCTTCAACTCTGCAGGCATGTCCTTCAAGCTCAACTTATTGACCTGCACTTTCCGACTTATAGCATCGGCCACGACGTTTGCTTTCCCAGGATGATAGTTGATGCCTACATCAAAGTCATTGATTAGCTCTAACCATCTCCTTTGTCTGAGGTTGAGGTCTGGCTGTGTGAATATGTACTTCAAACTCTTATGATCCGTATATATCTCGGTCCTCTTCCCCATCAAATAGTGACGCCAAATTTTCAACGCGTGTACCACTGCGGCTAGTTCTAGGTCATGTGTAGGATAATTCTTCTCGTGCTTCCAAAGCTGTCGGGATGCATAAGCCACGACATGCCCTTCTTGCATGAGAACACATCCCAACCCGTTTTCAGAGGCATCGCAATACACCGTAAAGTTCTTCTGCATATCTGGCATAACTAGCACTGGGGCCGTTGTCAATCTTTTCTTTAACTCCTGAAAACTCGTCTCGCACTGCGGCGTCCATGTGAATGTGATTCCCTTCTCCAACAGTTTGGTGAGGGGTCTGGAGATCTTGGAGAATCCCTCAATAAACCGTCGATAGTATCCAGCCAATCCCAAGAAGCTTCGAACTTCCCCAACATTTTCAGGGGTCTTCCACTTCTGTATATCCTCGATTTTGGCAAGATCCACGGAGATTCCTCCCTCCGAGATTATATGTCCTAACAAGGGAACTCTCTTCAGCCAAAACTCACACTTGCTCAACTTGGCATATAGTTGGTGTTCTCTTAGCCTCTGCAACACAACCTTAGATGTTTCTTATGTTCTTCTTCATCTTTGCAGAAGACGAGAATGTCATCTATGAAAACCACCACAAATTTGTCCAGATATTCCATGAATACATTGTTCATGAGATACATGAAGTATGCCGGGGCATTAGTTAGCCCGAAAGGCATGACAGTGTATTCATACAGTCCGTACCGAGATACGAAAGCTGTCTTGGGAATATCAGATTGCCTTATCTTGAGTTGGTGGTATCCCGACTTGAGATCAATTTTTGAGAACACACAAGCTCCCCTCAACTGATCAAACAAGTCTTCAATGCGGGGTAATGGGTACTTGTTCTTGATGGTTACATCATTCAAGGCACGGTAATCCACGCATAACCTTTGGGTTCCGTCCTTCTTGGGCACAAATATCACAGGAGCTCCCCATGGTGAGCAACTAGGGCGAATATACCCCTTCTCCGTCAATTCTCTCAAATGATCCTTGAGTTCTTCTAGCTGCTTGGAGTCCATCCGATAAGGTCTCTTCTTTTGTTATGAACTTTACTCTTGTGCCACTAGGGTGAGTTAGTTCCACCGTTCTGGTCGAACAATGGATGATTCCTTTATGTTTTGTCAACCAATCCATACCCAAGATAATATCTATCCCTTGTAAATCTATCACTATGAGGTTAGCAGTAAATACCACCCCATTAATGTCTAGGTTCACTTTGGGACACACTTGTCTTGTCCTTATTTCTCCACCTGGAGAGTTTACGGCTAGCATATGGTTCATGTGTGTGGTTGCTAGGTCATGCTTCTTAACAAACCCTTGAGCGATGAACGAGTGGGTAGCACCAGAATCAAACAGCAGGGTTGCAAGGTGTAAATTGGCAGGAAACTTACCAACTACCACGTCGGGTGCCTCTTGCGCTTCCTCCATAGTGACGTGGTTCACCCGTCTTCGCATCACATTTTGCTGTTGTGGCTGTGCGGGCTTCTTCTTTGGCCATTTATGGGCGTAGTGCCCCACTTCACCGCAGCTAAAACATTGCACCCCAACCTTAGGTGCCTGGCCTTTGCTGTCTTGGGGTTGGTTTGGAGGTCCCTGTACTGCTGGTCGAGGTGGATATGCGGGGCGAGGCTGCTGTACAAACTGACGTTGTGGCTGTGCTGGTGCTGCGGGAGGCCTGTAGTTCGGGTTGTACCCTCTTGGTGCTGAGTAGGGTACTGCAGCACGGTTCGTCTGCCCTGCAGGTTGCTGCATCAGACGTGAGCGGGTGTTGCTCCCTGAGGCTTGATGTGACCACCCGGCCTTCCTCTTGTTCTCATTTTCCAAGGCCTTCAGCTTCCTTTCTACCACAAATGCTCTGTCCACCATCTTTTAGAAGCTTTCATACTCATTTGAGGACATTGCACACTGCATCTCTGCGGTAAGTCCCTCCATGAAACAATCTTGTTTCTGCTCATCAGTCTCTATGTCCCGTGGGGCATAACGGGATAGTTGAGTAAATTTAGTGAGGTATTCCCTCACCGTCATGTTTCCCTGCTGCAGTCCCAAAAACTGCTTCCTCTTGTTTTTGAGTTCACCTCTTGGGATGTAATGGTTGCGGAAGCCACGCTTGAACTCTTCCCAAGTGATGTTCTCAGGGTCATGATGGGCAGCCACGTAGGCGGTCCACCAATCAGCAGCAGGTCCATGCAATAGATGAGAGGCAAACAGTACCCTCTCATACCCTTGGCACTGTATGATCCTCATCTTGCTCTCAATGGTCTTAAGCCAATCATCTGCCTCCAGAGGTTCAGCAGCACTTGCAAACTTCGGAGGTTGAGTTCCTAGAAACTCACTCAACCTTGGTTGGCGTGGTGCAGCTTGTGGAGGTGGAACTTGATGCAAGTTGGCCACCACTTGAGTCAAGTTCTGGATGAGCTGATTCTGATTCTCCAGCATTTGGTGGAGGGGATCAACTCCTTCACGGGGACCACCCCGGTCCTGGCCTCCAGAAAGATGAGGGTTGCATGCCTCATCGTTGTTGTTGGCGGGGTTGGCAGCACGTCCTTTTCCTCTTCCAGCCATCTGGCAGAATCAACCAATGTCAATTTGAAAGCATTTAGTATCATCTTACTACTTTCATTTGTTTGTACTTTGAAGTGTTGAGGCTTTGTTATACTTTTCGGAGGGTTCATTCTCACACAAAAATAAATGCACTATTATTTCATGTGGGTTCACACACCAAAGCAAAACAATCTAAAGACGAGGATGTGGACAATTGCTCATGGCTTCCACAACTCACGTCACACACCAAGCATTAACACACCATTTACTTAACGTAACGACTTGACTATTCGACATCTTGCTAACTAAGGGAAGGACTATTCGACATCTTGCTGATTTTCGTGTATAATCCTCATCTCTGAACTCCATTCTTCCCTCTTCTCACGGATGGTCCTGGTGGAGTTATAGTGGATGATTAGATTGCCCGTATTGCCGGCGGCTTCGAGCATACGTCGAAGACGGCGCAACAAGCCTCCTACTGCCAATCCGTAGGAAAGGTACGTCACCGGACGGCTCTCCTCTCTTTGGGCAAGGGCAACTACGGAAACTCTCCCTCCTGTGGACTTGCGAGCAGTGCGAATCATGCGAACCATCTAAAATAAAAAGAATTTAAACTTAGGTTAGATAAACTCTTAAACAAAAATCCCATTTTGAATGAAAATTGGGGTAAGATGAAGAAAGTGACTCATTAAATAACACTTTTCAACACACACCTTGTAAAAATAGTTTTTAAGAAAATAAGGCCCTTAAATACGTCCATTTCTACCTAGGTCCACGTTCCTACGGGCAACCTTTGCTCTGATACCACTTCTATCACACCCGGTTTTTCCGAAGAACAACCAAGTGAATATCACATGTATGCCAGGATCATTTTCTCATACATGTGATGACAAATAGTGAAGCATCATTTATTACAAGCCAGGTGTCGAATATAAATAAGTCTTACATAGCAAATGTCTCGATGGACAATAATAAGTTCATCACAAGTAAATAAACAAGCAGCGGAATATTATTCTTGTGGACTCCTTCACAGGCGTTGCCCGGGGGTCTCCATGAACCTAGAAACCTTCTTCGGGTCCAAAGTCTTGGTCATTATACACCACCTCATTATCTTGACCTGAGCAGCAATATAAACCAACAAAACATGCAAGGTTGAGTACCAATGGTACTCAACAAGTGTGGGAAAATTATATCATGCATGGCTAGAACAAGCAGAGGTTGAACTCATGGTTAAAGCATTACGCAATTAATACCTATCACCTTAGCTTATTAAGCACCTACATTACTACACAGGTGAAATGGTCCCAATCTCCCATCCCATCATCAAAATCCAATAACCATAACATCATTTCCAATGTTAAGCTTCCCGCTTAACATCCACAACTTCCAAAACCATCACTCCTCTAATCATTGAATAAGTCCAAGCCGCTCTTGACCGTAAACACGACTGTCATGACAGTTTTGACTCTGCAGAGTTTGCACCACTGTACCCACATGTAGTGATTTCACCCCCCCCCGTTGTCAGGTGGACTAAAAGAACCTCCATTATGCCAGTGGCTACGAACCACATTCACACTTCCCAGGTGTGTAGCCAGGAGATCACTACGAAGCATTTACAAAGGGATTCCCGACGAGCGTGGGCCCACTGAGGTTTCACCCCTAACAGCATACAAGAGGCTCCAACCCTGCTGCAGTGGCCCCCTCTTGAGCCTTACGGTTCATATGGTAGTCCAGCTGACACCTACTCCCCGCACCATCCAACGCACCCATACTATGTCGGGGATACACCTAATTAATTGGCCAAGCTGCCCCATCTCAGCATGTGGTTGGCACCGTAAAGCCAGGTTACATGCTCCATGAACCGGTCCTTAGGATCCAGGCAAGTACTAGACACAAACCCGAGTCTCGTGCACCCAGCACACAACCAAAACATCCAACTTGCCTTGATCCCTACCTCTACATAACTCACAATATCTCATTCAAGAGTATGGTAAAATAAACTGATGATCTCATATCCCAATTATTCCATTCTAATAATGGCTAAGCATATGCATAATAATAAATGACATAATAACATAAATCCCAACCCAAGCTTCAAGGGAACAAGGTAATACAATTCTAGGGAAACTTCCTAGCATGGGTTTCATATTTAACTTGACAATGCAATATTTCTATCTAAACATCCTAGTATAGGATCAAAGTTGTCAAGGACACTTGCCTCCTTCCTGCTGCTCTTGAAACGGGTAGTCCTGATCTTGGAAAGAAATAACTTGCTCTTGAGCAGGTTCTACATCATACCATCACACATAGCAAAAGAGAAACAACAATCCATAAGACATAGTTCACACTTCCACTTCATACAAACCACACATTCATATTTATGAAAGTCATTCACCATTATATGTGTTGTGGTTACTCTATGTGTGTTGATTTGTGGCTTGCATGCACTTTTGATCATATGTATATGATTCCTACTTTTGTGTTCACATTTATACTTACATGCTATATATATGAGGTTCCAATTTGAATAAATTCCTTATATTCAATTACTACACCTTTTACCTACCTAGTATGCATGAAAGGTATTTTCCTTCTCCATATGTGTCTTCATAATTTCTACCAACCCTAAACTGAATTCTTTGGATTTTAGAACTCCATTTATCATTTACTATTTGCTATATTTTCAGATTTATTTCCTATGCCTAAATGTGAACTTTATTATAAAAATAACAAGACACATCATCTAAACAGAATAGGTTCTGATCTAAAATATTTGCTAATATATTCTTGACCTTTTCCTCTGATGTAAACTATTTTACAATTATTTTCCCTATTTTCCAGAACTATTCTTTACTTAAAAATGTGTCCCTAAATGTGAATAATAAATTAAACAGATTCACTTCAGCCCAAAATATGTTTTTATCTCACTCCAAAGTTTTCTAAATGCTGAGAAAGTTTTTAATTTAATTTTGACAATATGTTTGTCCCACTTTTAAATTTTAAACACTAGCCACATATTCAATTTCCTAAATTAAATGTTAAACAGGGCTAAAAAGGTAAACTCACCCCACTACAGGGTCTATAATATTATTTTAACAATTTTCAGGGGTCTAGCTATACATAACAGAGGAGTTTTTTCTAATTTTTATTAAATCCAGGGGCTAAAACTGATTGTTAAATGAATTTACATGATTTTCTGAAGTTCCAGGGGCTAGATCAGAAGTTTCCGCGGCTAGCTCTTATTTCCCGAGAACCCCAGGGGGTAGAACATAAGAATTCCAGTCTTTATAACGCGGGGCTGACGTGGACCGTCCGATTTAAAACAGACGGCTGAGATTATAATGTCGAACCGGTACGCGGGGATTTAAAGTCTACCGTGGGATTTAAAGTCTACCGTGCGATTTAAAATAGACGGCGCACAAGCGGCCACGTCGCTCTAACCGAGCGCGGGCGGCGCTGCCCGGCGGTGCACGGCGGCGGGAAGCGGCAATCTCGCCGGAGACTTTCGGATCTTCGAGAATTCTTCCTAGAACTGTGATCTTATGGCATAGACCGGTGGAGGAGAGGTCGGGGATCTCACCTCGGGGGTTTTCTTGAGCTCGGAGGTCCTGGAAGGCGGTCGGCGACGAGGTCCGAAGTGAAACCACGGCGAGGCTCGTCGGCGCTGTGTTTGAACCGCAAGTCACCGAGTTTTCTGCACCTGCAGGGTTCCCTGGAGGCGGTGGATCAAGACCAGCGAGTTAGATCGGAATTTCCGAGCGTAGATCGGCCAGAATTCGCCGGAGGGGCTCGCTTTCTCACCGGAGTAAAATCGGCGGATCGCGTGGGAAAAACAGAACGAGGCCGGGGTTTTTATAGACGGGGGAGGGCGGCGGGGTGGTTTAGATCGAGTCTGCGTCGCCTACGAACGGAATTCGGCGGGGATGCGCAGGAATCCGGGTCGGTTTTGATTCGGGGTGAGAGAATCCCGGCGTGGGCGCGAGGTAGAAGAAGGGCTGGCGGGCCCCGCCTGTCAGTGGGAGGAAAAGGCGCGCGCGGCTGCGGCTGGCGCGGGGGCTGGTTGGGCCGGCTGGTGGGTTTCGGCCCACTGGCCGGTTTTTTTCTGTTTTCCTTTTTCTTTTTCTATTTTTTTTGTTTTGAGTTTAATTTGAATTCCAGTTTGAATTTGAATTTTTGCAAAACATGCAACACGTCCAAAAATTTTTAAATTCCCCTCTTAACATGACTTAGGGTCTTCACAAGATTTTTGGGGTGTTACAGTGTTCATGCCGGAGTTGGACAAGTTCGTGGTGGTGTTTATCGACGACATCTTGGTTTATTCCAAGTCTGAAGAAGAACACGCCAAACACCTGCATATCGTGCTTCAACGATTGTGAGACCATAAGCTTTATGCCAAGTTCAGCAAGTGCGAGTTTTGGATCAGCCATGTGCCATTTCTTGGTCATATTATTTCTGCGGAAGGCATTGCAGTTGATCCAAGAAAAATCGAACAAGTGCTGAAATGGAAGTCCCCTACATCTGTCCACGAAGTCAGGAGCTTTCTCGGTTTAGCGGGGCATTATCGGAGATTCATACCGAACTTCTCCAAGCTTGCTAAGCCGATGACGGAATTGTTGAAGAAGGGGATCAAATATGTTTGCAACTCAGCTTGTGAAGGAGCTTTCCAAGCATTGGTGATGCATCTTACAACAGCCCCGGTGTTAGCTCAACCGGATACAATCAAGCCCTTCGACGTATATTGTGATGCGTCCGGTATCGGGCTTGGCTGTGTATTGATGCAAGGAGAAGAGTGGTCGCCTATGGTTCACGTCATCTTCGGAACCACAAGCAGCACTATCCAACTCATGATATTGAGCTCGCTGTTGTGGTGTTGGCATTGAAAATATGGAGACACTATTTACATGGGAGCTTAGTGCATCTCTACACCGACCATAAGAGTTTGAAATATATATTCAGTCGAAAGGAGTTGAATATGCGGCAACGGAGATGGCTAGAACTGATCAAAGACTATGAGATCGAGATTCACTACCATTCCGGAAAGGCAAACGTGGTTGCCGATGCCTTAAGCCGCAAATCTCATGTCAACAATCTGTCCATCACCCCACTTGAAGAGGAGGAGTCGAGTCTATACTTGGTTCCATATGGGGCATTATATAATCTTGCTCTCGTCCCTACAATACGAGAGGATATTATGGAAGCTCAGAAGGAAGACATGGGAATGTCGCACATTCGGAGAAGAATGAAGAATGGCGAAATGAAATGCTTCCAAAGGGATAAACACGGTACTCTATGGTTTAAAGAACTTATAGTGTTACCCCGTGACATGAAGCTTCAGAAGAAAATCTTGGACAAAGTTCATTTGTCCAAGTATTCTATTTATCCGGGCAGCAACAAGATGTACCAGGATCTGAAAAACCAGGTTTTGGTGGATGCGGATGAAAAGAAAAATTGCAAAGTACGTATCCGAATGCGATACGTGTCGGCGGGTGAAAGCCAACCATATACGTAAAGCCAGACAGCTGCAACCATTGAACATTCCGGCGTGGAAGTGGGAGGATGTCAGCATGGACTTCATAGTCGGGTTACCTCTCACATCTCACAAGCATGATTCGATTTGGGTGATAGTCGATCGACTAACCAAGTTGGCTCATTTTTTCCCGTACAAATAACGTGGCCAAGTAATACGCAGAGTTGTATATTGCAAGGATCGTGTGCTTGCACGGTGTCCCCCGCACAATTATTTCAGATCACGGTGCGCTGTTCATCGCTCGGTTTTGGGAACAGCTGCACGCGTCATTGGGGACCAAACTGATCCGAAGCTCCACGTATCACCCACAGACAGATGGTCAAACTGAATGGGTGAATCAAGTACTTGAAGACATGCTACGCGCTTGTGCCGTACACCACGGTAAAAACTGGGACGATCATTTGCCGTTGGCGGAGTTATTTATAACAATGGCTATCAAGCTAGCATCAAGATGGCACCGTATGAAGCTCTCTACGGCTGGAAATGCCGCACACCACTCAACTGGTGCGAATCTAGCGAGCGAGTTATCTACGGCATTTAACTTGTGAATGAGGCTGAAGAACGAGTGCGAGTAATACAAGCCAACCTCAAGGCTGCTCAGTCCCGTCAGAAGAGATATGCGGATAAAATACGCCGTCCTCTCCACTTTGACATCGGGGACCATGTTGATGTCCGTGTGTCTCTGATGAAGGGAGTTCATCGTTTCGGAGTGAAGGGCAAACTTGTGCCGCGATTCATTGGTCTGTTCACCATCATTGAAAAATGCGGACCCGTGGCCTATCGCCTGGAGTTACTGACGTCGCTCACAGGAATTCACAACGTCTTCCACATCTCTCAGCTGAGGAAGTACCTTAAACCCTCGGCTGAAATCCGCAATGAAGACATAGAAGTGCTTCACTCCAGACCTTACGTACACGGAGTATCCGATCCGGATTATCGATAAAAAGACTCACGCCACAAGAAACCGGACCTTATGGTTTTACAAGGTCTTGTGGAGTAACCATACCGCTGATGAGGCGACATGGGAAAGCGAGGACTATCTACGAACAAATTATCCGGACTTGCTATCATTGTATACCCGGTAAAGTTTCCCCACGTTGCTTTTCTTTTGGAATCTCGGGACGAGATTCTTTTTAAGGGGGGAGGGATGTAAAATCCCCAAAAATTGGTAGCAAGAATTTTAATACATTTACACTTAGAAAAAATGAGGAGAATTAAAACTTTGAATTATAACGGTGTGAGTTCAAAGTGATGATTCAAACCTCCCAAAAACTTCCAACGTGGATATCTAAATTCATAACTTGGTGTCTTCATATTTCAAATATTCAACCTTCCAAATTTCAGCTCCTTTGGAGGGGTTCTAATAATTGTTTGGGATTAAAAGAGGAAGCCCTCTAATCTGAATTTAAATTTCAGTTTCAAATCCCAATTTCCTCAATTTGCAAATTTGGTTCCACAAATGTGTTCTCCACATTTGAATTAGCAACAATGCCAAAATCCAGAGATATTGGAGTTGGTTTGCTATGTTCTTTTTTGAACAATGCAAATGAATAATTTAAATTCCATTTCAAATTCAAATAACCAAACTCAATTCAAACTCCACACCAGAATTCAAATCATTTGAATTCAACATTTCAATCCATGACTTTGAGGTGAAGTAAAGCATTCAAGTTGAGTAGTTGTGGTAAAAAGATCTGAGAAAATTTCGATTAAGAAATGATGGGGGTGGGACCCATCTGTCAGCCACACATCCAATATAAACCGACACTGTCTCTGTTTTTGCCTCTCGGGAGAGCACGCGCGCAGCAGCCGCCAGAGCCGACCTCGGCTGATTTTTTCCCGCGCCACCTCCTGCTTGCTCAACCGGTTCTCGTCCTGATCACCACGCCACGAGTGCCACAGAGCCATTTCGCCTTCCCCAGCTCGCTCTCACGCCTCGGTTGTTTGCCTCGCGACGAACCAGCCGCTCAGTTCCTCCCCGATCAACCACAGCACCTCGAGCTCGGTTGCTCAAGCTCTCCACAGCAAAGAGCAGCGCCAACGTGTTCTCTATCCGGCTAGCCCCTTCTCCTCTGCTGTCCCGAGCTCTCTTGCGCCTAAAAACGAAAAGTTGCCACTGCTCCTGTGTTGAACACCGAAGAACCGAGTTGTGTCGCCGTGGACATCTCAAACCGAAGAAGATCAAGCCCAAGCAAACCAACCCTTCAGTGCACCCACGAGCCTCGTTGCTCACCTCCAAAGATCAGCCCTAGCCATTGATCACAGAGGGAGAATGTCAAGATTTTCTCCCGGGCGGCACAAACTGACCCTGAGGTAAGGAATTGCAAATTTCGTTCTCGATTCGTGTTGGTTGTGTTCCAAACTCCGCACACAAGTTCTTTACTACCTAGCACACCTCCTCCCTCGGTTTTATACCGAGAAATTGTGTGTAGAGCAAGGAATCCGAGTTCTTTTCAATTGAGTATCGCCGGACCACGTCGGGCGCACGGTGCCGATGGGTTTGGAGAGCTCCCCGGCTCGTTTAAACCCCATGTCGATCTTCTACACGATCCCCTGGTGCTTTAGAGCCCAAGAACCGATCATTTGGTGCAGAATTCACCGTGCAGGACCTCGCCGGAGCCCTAGTTCTCGCTGTTGCCGGTGCGCTGTGGTTTCCGGTGAGATTCGGCCGCCGGCAACCCCACCAGTGTGTTCAGCGTGCCTTAAAACGGGGGGGGGGTCCATTATGGGGCCAGGAGACGGCTGGGAAGGGCCTTCCGGCGACCCTCGCTGAAGGGAGCCGCCACTGACCCTCTCTGGCGCGAGGTTGAAGAGAATACTGTCGAGTGGGACCCACTGTCAGGTTCAAACTTTGAAGAGCCATTACTTTGTGTAGGAATGTCCAAAAATTGTCAAACAAATGTGTTGGATTCCTCTCAGAGAGTACTATCCAGGGGTGCAGCCCAATGGTTATGAAAATCTCTGTATTTGGCACATTAATTCATTTAAAGTAAATCTTGTAGGAGTTTTCACAGGAGTTCTGTTTATTGGAAAATTCCCAAATTTGGGCAGGACATTCTTCCAAAAATCCTTGAACTCCAGTAAACATTTCAGAGGCATTGGACCTCGTTTGCTTGGACAAATGTGGTGTCAATCCTTTATGTCTCTGAAAAATGGGAAAATAAACAGAGACATTTTCAGCATTTCTTACCAACTTCCAAAATTCATATCTCCCTGTTGGTAGCTAATGGTGAAACAAATTTTGTTAGAACCATGGAGACTTACCCTAATTAGATCTTACACTGTTAGCCATGTTAAAACTCAAGATTTGGGCTCAAAATTCAGAGAAGCCTTGTACTTGTGGGAATTTTGGAATCCACAAGGTGCAATGAAATTTCTCCAAATTTTGCTCAGATCATCCTTAGAGAGTCTAGTATCCACTGGAAAAACCCAACGTTAATTAAGGAACCCAAATAGCAGTAGCTATGAATAGAAGTTACTTCCTATAATTCCTTAGCACTTATACATAAATTTTGCTACATTTCTATAGTGACCGAAGCTGAGGATACGCCGGAGCCGTTGGACGTCCTCCCACCAGAAGCTGACTTTCCATTTAACTCGCAAACAGGCAAGCCCCGGTTTGCATTGAAGTACCTTTTACAAAGTTTTTCATTTGAATCACTTATGTCTAGGTTGAAATATTTGCATTAAAGTTAAGGTGTTTGAAACTCCACTTGCATGACTTTAAATCCTATAAAGGGTCAGGTAGTTTACAGACTCGACGAGTAGAAAATGCCATGCTAATATGCTTAGGATCTCGGTAGAAGTCGAGTAGTTGGAATCTACTCACGAGGTAAGGTTTTATCACACGGTATGGAAAGAGTAGAAAATGGCTTAAGAGTTGTGAAACTGAGACCCAGCAGGGGGGATAGGATGCAGTGAGCGGAGGTATCACGTGCGTAGCCCTGTTGGTGTCGATTGAGGACCGAGTCGTGTGCGGGTCTGCTGAACAAGTATCGAACAGTACCGGATGGCATACTGACATAAGCAGGAAACCGATGTAATTGGTTAACCTTGGTTCCGAGGCTTACCCCGCCGTTTTATAGGAGTGGGTTGAGGGTAGCAAGGTGTAAATCTGCCGGTGGGCACAGTCACGCTCCACGCGGTGACCTCCTGCCCGTTACGGATGGACCGGTTCGGCATTTGGGTTTCCTTTGAAGGTTGGTTGCATACAACAGAGTAAGAAGGTGTGTGGAATCATACTTCTGAAAGTGGGTGTATGTGACGTGTTGTCCGGGTATCTCCTGATTGCAATCACCGTCCCTCGCGGTTATTTGAGTACTGCTTGTTCACTGTTATGTGACGTAGTAAGAAGGGAAAGAAGCCAGATGAATGATAATATGCTGTGATGAACTATTAATGTTTTGAAACCATGTTTGCTGTAGATTTAGAGCTAATTAAGTTTATCATCCACTTTGGGCATCACCACATCAGAGGAAAGTGTTTCTTGTTTGATTGTGGACTTCCAATGTGAGGGCTGCCTAAGACTCATTAATCTGCTGCTATAAAACTGAAAGTAAGGATTAACATGTAGGCATGTCTTTCTTGCAACGACTTTATCATATTTTATACATCCCTGCATGTAGAGTCTAGGGTTGTCGATTAAGCCTTGCTGAGCCATCGTGCTCACGGTTGCAATGTTTGAGCTGTGTGCAGGTGAGAGTTATGAGGAAGGTTCTGAGGACGAGGCGATGCCCCCGCCGGGGTACACGGCCGAGCTGGATCCTTGCACGCCGCCGTGATCTCTGGTTCTATGTTGCTAGTGTGTAGCATCCCCGGGCTGGACGGCTGCACTTTTACTTAGTTAGGATGAGAGACTAGCTACGTATAATACTTCCGCTGCATCAATAAGTTTGTTAAAGGCTTCCGCTATGTTTTTATATCAAATAAAAGTTTGTATGTTGTTCTTAATCTTTTCTTGTGTGCTGTTGGGTGCCGCATCGCACAGCAACACCCTCTATGATCCGGAGTGGGTGAACCTTGGGATGGTCCCCCACACGGGGTCTCCCAAACTTGCCTGTAGCACGCCAGGGAAGGGCATTGCTCGAGTACCCCAAACGACATGAAGAGTCGTAGAGGATACAAAAGCTATCTGGCTTACCTGCCACCGTGTGAGGCTCCACCCTTTATCTTGTGCGCACTGGTGGACAGCGCTTACATGCACCCCCCAAGACATATGACATCCCGATATGCATGATTTTTTTGACATAAGCATATATTTTGTAATGCCACTTACTATACACTAATAACATCCTTATATGGGCTACTAACTTTTTCCTCACCGAGTTTTAAAAAAAGATGACCGTTTTAAGTGCGTTAAACCTCAAGCGAGCTCTGATACAACGCTGCGAGGACCCAACCGGCCTCGATAGCCCGGATCACGCTGAGGGGTGCTGTGTTGCACAACACCGGATAACACACGTAAAAGGTACAAAGTGGAAGCAAAGTTTTATTAGATGAAAGAGTTTACAAACATGTTTCCAACAAAATATGTTCAGTCCACACTCACGGGCGAAGACTAAGCGCAGAGTTCACATTCAGCCCGTGAACGTGTCCGCACTAGCACTCACACACACTAACTCGATGGCGTGCATGACTCCCATTCGACGGTGTTGCCCTCTTGGGGGTCTGTCTCCTCCTCGGGAGTTTCCTCCACATAACACCCTGTAAAAGCTTCAAACACAAGCAATGAGCATGATGGCTTAGCAAGACACAACCGTCTTTCCTATACATGAAACTTCTACATGCTGGATTACAGTGTAAATGGGAATGTAAGTTGCAAAGGACACGCCTAAATAGTTGAACCTTACTTTCAAGTTTTAGCAGCAAGTTGTGGAGAACCTCACACTAAGACACATAAGAGAGCCGCAATCAAACAAGGAACGCATTTCTCTCATGAACTTTGCCCAAGGTTGAAAAGAACTTTAATTTGCTCTAAACTACAACATATCATTAGCAAACAAGGTATAGCTTTCAATCAACTTTTAAACATGACTCTAGCCTATTCTTTTATGTGATGGTACAGTGAATAAGTGGTACTCACTGACCGCGAGGGACAGCGATTATAATCGATTTACACCTGCGGGTTACCCGAATAACCCGTTACGTACGCCCGGACTCGATGTTTCCTACAGCAACCATCACGGACGTCGTACGCCACTACCTTTCATCCGTCAGCTAAATGTGGAACTGGTCCCATCGTCCCGAGCAAGAGGTCTCTGCGCGCACATCCGCAGTGCCACCAGCCGATTTACACCTCAAGCTCTCAACCTACCCTCTGAACGACAAGCTATGCCTCAACACCTAGCTATCCGAAATACATCGGTTTCCCAGTTCCCAAATATCCGGTAGGTCTTCGGTACTGTTCTAGCTTGTTCAACAGGCCTGCACACGACTTGGTCCTCAATCGACCCAAGCAGAGCTATGGCACCCAGGCCCCAACGACCTGCTGCCCTTACCCTCCGCTCGGTCTCATTTTTTTTGCCATGTGCTCCATTTGCTATCTTTACCCTAGTAACGTGCCTGTAGCCTATTCTCGCGAGCAGTTCCAACTACTCGACTTGTACCGACTCCTACACTATCTTAGCATTGCGGTAGCTAATCGAGATTTAAAAACCTAAGCCCAAACCAGGGTTTTCTTGGCTATGCATTTGGGTTTTCAAACAAGACTCTAATGCACAAGTAAGGTGGATACTCAATGTATGTTCTCATAACAATAAAGTGTATAAAAGGCTAATGCAAACCGGACCTTGCCTTCCTGCTGTTGGTCGTAGGCTATCTGTTCCTCCGGAGTTATGAAGTCTAAGACTTCTGGCTCCTCAAACTTAGCGACTACATGAGACAAATACATGTATGTATTGTGACACCCTCATTTCTGGTGTCAGCATATATATGTTTCATGAAGAGAAAACATTTTAAGAAAAGTAGGAACGGAGAAAAATATCAAAAGGATAGCCAATAAGAACCGAATCCAGTTCACAGAGAGCGCCGAAGACAACTTCCATGGCTCGCTGACCATGTGGCGTATTCGGAGCTCATCCCTGCGAAGTGGGGAGAGGTCCGCCGCTAAACTGGCTACGTGGCAGACTCGGGGCTCATATCCGCAAAGGGGGAGAGGTCCGACCCTGTGGGACACGTGTTGCCCCCGGAGCTAGCCTCTGTGGAAGAAGCAAAGGCATTTCCGCAGGACACATGTCACCTTCGGAGCTAGTCACCGCGGGAATCAGAGGACCAGTCGCGCGGGATACGTGTCGATCTCGGAGCTCACCTCCGAGAGGTCCGGTTCTATTGAACACATGTCGCCATCGGAGCTTATCTCCAGGAGGTCCGTCACTGTTGGACATGTATTAACCTCGGAGCTCGTCTCTGAGAAGAAAGGAAGTCTGGCGCTAGAGCCATCTCTGGAGAGAGGGAAGGTCCGGCACTGACACGTGGCATGCACGGAGCCACCTCCGAGTAGAGAGGAGGTCCCAACTGCCAGGATACGTGGCGCACGTGGAATTCACCTCCGAAGGAGAAGGGAGGTCTCGCTCGTTTGACACGCGGAACAACCGGAACTCGTCTCTGCAGAAAGGGAGAGACCAGGCCCGGTGGACACGTGGAGCTTCCGGAGCTCATCACCGCGAAGGTAAAGGGTTCTGAAGCGGTTTTGGAATCTGTACGCGTAAGAATACCGGTACGGAAATAAAACCGACCTGAATTCCACAATGTTACCGCACCAAATTAACTAAAGATAAGATGTTAGGATCCAACGACGATCTGAACAGGACTCTTATTCGGGATACAATCAGATTAGGACTCTTGTCTTCCCGATTATAAATAGAACCCAGAACCTTTGGTCGAAACCACGAATTTCTTTTCCATCTCCTAAGCCGACGACTTAGAACCCTAGCCTCAACCCGCCGAGAAAGCCATCACCGGAGTTCAGCAAGGAAGATCGCCAGAAGAGAGCCCACGATCTGAGAAGGACCCGAAGACCGAGAAGAACGTAAGGTAGGTCTCCAATACCACCTTACGACATCATCGTGTTTTCTTTGCATCTGTTCTTCGATTCCTTTCGAGCAGAAGATTTCTAGTGGACAGATCACTTGTTGATCGGGTTGATCTAAAGACAAGGTCATCGCTACGTCCACATCTGATCCGAACACCCCTGTTCATCATAAAACCATGCAAGGACACGATCTAATAAAACTGATCATAGGATAGCATGCATATGCATCATCGCATCTAGTTTAAAGTTTGTGCATAGTATTGATTGTCATGAATTTTGTATGTGCATGATCCTGTATAGGAGGACAAGCTCAGGGAGCTGTCTACGACGAGCTGCAACAACAAGGTTTCGAAATCCAAGAGCAACCGGAACCGCAAGAACAAGGCAAGTGCTCCTTGACCATATTGATCCTATGTTTTTGGGAAAAACTGTTTTGTTTTGCGAAAAGGTGTGTGTGCTGAGTCAAATATGATGGGAAACCCTTTTATAGGAGTTTACTGGTTTTGGTTAAACTACCCTTGTCGCCAGGAAAGTTTATGAGTCGGGTATGGTTTTTACTTTTATGCTTCGCTGAGTCCAAGGGATTGGGAAGCGAAATAGATGTGTCTAGCTAACTGCACTCATAATGATAATGAGAAACTGATGTTAATAATGGACATGGATCAGAGGGAGATCTAGGCAAGACTGGGTTTGTGAATGAGGTAGCATGAGATGGTGGTTTACTTGCCGTAGATCTAAGGACCGGTTCATGCATGCACATGCCAGGATAACAGTGCCACCACAAGGCCAAGTATGGGTCCGGCTTAGCTGAGTAATTAGGTAAGTTGCTAGATTGTTGTGGACTGTGGACGGCGTGGGGAATGGGAGTCGAGTGAGGACTGCCCTGGGAACTGCATGGCACAAGAGGGGGCCCGTGGGTGGGAGAATTGGAGATTCTAGCCTGCCGGTGAAACCATAGTGAGTCCATACATCTAGTAGCCTCTTTGTAAAGTCTATTTTGTGATCTCTTGGCCATACACCAATGGTTGTGTACTAGTATAATGGAGGTTCTGCAATCGCCGACGGGTGACGAAATCACAAACTTATGGGTAAAGAGGTGCAAACTCTGTAGAGTTTTTAAAACTATCATGATATCCGAGCTTACGGTCACGAGCGTCTGGCCAACTGCCATGATTAGTTGGGATAGTTATTGGGATGGTTATTGGGATGGTTATTGGCTATGGTTTTTGGATGGTTTGGTTTTGGGACTGTTGAGTCCGGGTGATAAGATGGGTTGCATGACTGTTGAGTCATGGAAACAAGATTGGTCTCGGTGGGAGACGGAGTTGTTTATGAGATGAAATGGTAGCGAATACGAGATGGTATTCGTGAGATAGTAGCGAATACGAGGAGGTATTCGTGAGAATAATGTTGATTGATGGCTGGTTGTGACATGGAAAGGTAATGAACATAATGGAGGTATGATTGGTATTTTAATATACGTTGGGATTACATTCACTTAAGATGAGTTACTGTTTTATTATGGTTTCGATAAATAACTTTTCTTTCCGCAATGAGCCTTTTTATACCTACCTTGTTATGAGCTACATATCATATTTTCCAGCACTTGCTGAGTACATCATTGTACTCAAACTTACATTATTATTTCATCATCAGCAGCAGGAGAAGACTACTATGAAGACCAAATGGAGCATTAGGCGTCTGATCTGTTCTCAACCTTGCCTGTGGGAATGGAGAAGAGATGGAGCCATTACTTCCTAGAATTGCTTCCGCATTAGAATAAAGACTTCCGCTGTATAGAAATAAAGACTTCCGCTGCGAGCATGAGTCCAAGACTCATGAGACATTGTAATAAACTCTGTTAGTTGTGGTTATATATATTCTGAATTCAGTTTGTGGAATATATGTGTATGTGTGATAAACATCCTGGGCACACATGCACATTAGTTCTCGGTTCTGTGGTTTTCCACAGAATTGAGGGCGTCACAGATTGGTATCAGAGCCACGGTTGACAGTGGGTTACACGACTAAATAGGAAATACAGATTGGCATCAAAAGCCACAGATTAGGGGTAGATTACACACCTAGGTACAATCACAGATTGGTATCATAAACAGATTGGTAACTAAGCCACGCTGATCAAAGGAAGCACCTTAGGATGCTTAGATTGGCCTTGAAACTACCTTGACATAGGAAACCACCCTTGAATAGGAGTTGTGTGAGCCCTTGTGGTGATTATTTGTGATTATGTGCTTAGTGTGAGTTGTGGGACGTCTCAAAACGTTGTCCATATCCACTCGTAAGTCGAAGGAGGTGTGAAATGTTTCGGCAATTGTTCACATCCTCACATGGGCTAATATATATAGTCTAACTCACCTTGATGCATATAGTTGAGGGAATCTACCTAACCTTCTAACATTCTATTCTATTTCGACCTCTCTCACAGATGGTGAGAGGAAACGCCGGCCAAAGGAACGTCCGTGACAACCAAGAGGACGGTCAAGAGGAAGTTCCTGTTAACCCCAGAGTTGGCGAGAACCACCTAGAATGGTTGATGGCCATGCAGAAACAACTTATGCAAACTATGAGCCAAACTTTGGGTAAATTCCTGGCCAACAACAACAACCCTGTTCCGGCACCACCGCCACCACCACCACCGGCTCATAA
Organism: Neostapfia colusana; assembly: GCA_030760725.1. Classification (NCBI taxonomy): domain Eukaryota; kingdom Viridiplantae; phylum Streptophyta; class Magnoliopsida; order Poales; family Poaceae; genus Neostapfia; species Neostapfia colusana. Next base: position 41,485,829 of record JASWHV010000002.1, on the reverse strand, counting down.
CAGGCTGGGAGAGTTCATGAGGACTCGACCACCCACCTTTGCTCAAGCTAACGACCCCATGGAGGCCGACGACTGGTTGAAATCCATGGAGAAGAAGCTTGCCATAGTGCAGTGCAATGACCGAGAGAAGGTCCTCTTTGTGTCGCACCAACTTACAGGAGACGCCGCTGACTGGTGGGATGTCCTAAGCAACGCTCATGTCAACCCGGAGACGATCACTTGGACTGAGTTCAAGGAAATTTTCCGCTCTCATTACATCCCTGCTGGTGTAATGATGCTCAAGAGACAGGAGTTCGAAGGTCTCCGCCAAGGACAGAGAAGTGTGAATCAGTACCTCAACATGTTCACGCAACTATCCCGGTATGCCCCGAAGATGTCAACTCAGACCAGAGGAAGCAATACCTGTTCATGAGAGGGTTGAACAATGAGATCCAGGTTCAGCTCCTCAACAATGACTACGCAAGCTTTCAAAAGCTGGTTGACAAGGCTATAGTGGTTGAAAACAAGATCCGAGAGATCGAGCGAGAGTGCAAGAGGAAGATGCCATACCAGCCTCAAGGGAGCAACGTACAACCTCGGTACATGCGCCCAGCTGCACCGCAGTATGGATCGACCACTCCTGTATACCGCCCTAGTCAGCCACCACAGCAACGACCCATTGCACCAGCACCTCGTATGCCCGTGCCTCCTGTGCCCTGACCCAACATGGGCGCTCCTGTTCAAAACCCCTGCCCCAACGTACCTGCTGCCGTAGGCAATAGGGCATGCTTTGCATGCGGGGAAATAGGACACTTCGCGAACCAGTGCCCGAGGAGAGGCCCTGGACATCAAGGCAACGTGCCCAAACAGAACCTGTGACCGAACGGAGGGGACAATCAAGGAAACCGGGGACAGCAGAACTATGCTCGCGGCAACATGAACCATGTCTCTGCTGAGGAAGCACAATAGGCTGAAGACATCGTAATTGGTATGTTCCTTGCCAACTCCAACCCAGCCACCATCTTATTTGATACTGGAGCATCACATTCCTTCATATCGTCCAAATATGTTGCCAAGCATAACCTACCCATATCACACCTAGAATGTGCTATGTTAGTTAATTCTCCCGGTGGAGAGACGAGGACTAATGTAGTATGTCTGAAAGTAAGACATAAAATAAGGGGGGTAGACTTCCTTGCCAACCTTATTGTCTTGGATTCCCAAGGGATTGACATTATACTCGGGATGGATTGGTTAAGCAAGCACGACGGGGTAATCCAATGTGCTGAAAGAAGCGTGCAGTTGACAAATGAGCATGGTATTCGTGTCGAGTTTGAGTCAGTCCAACAAACAACCGAAAAGGCAATCTTGAACCACGTTGAAGGAGCAACATTGGACAGCATTCCAGTGGTTCATGAATTCTCGGACGTGTTTCCAGAGGAACTTCCAGGTATGCCCCCTGATCGGGACATTGAGTTTGCCATTGATTTGGTACCGGGAACTGCACCCATAGCCAAGAGACCCTATAGGATGCCCGTTAATGAACTGGTAGAACTCAAGAAGAAAATTCAAGGGCAGTTGGAGAAGGGTTTTATACGTCCAAGATCATCACCATGGGGAGCTCCTGTGCTCTTCGTAGACAAGAAGGATGGAACCCAAAGGATGTGCGTGGACTATAGGTCTATCAACGAGGTGACAATCAAGAACAAATACCCTCTGCCCCGTATAGAGGACCTGTTCGACCAAATGAAAGGAGCCCGAGTGTTCTCCAAGATTGATCTTCGGTCGGGATATTTCCAGCTGAAGATTAAGCCCTCCGATATACCCAAGACTGCCTTCCGAACACGGTATGGTTCGTATGAATATACCGTCATGTCTTTTGGGTTAACAAATGCACCCGCATACTTCATGTACCTCATGAACAAGGTTTTCATGGAGTACTTGGATAAGTTCGCCGTGGTTTTCATCGACGACATTATGGTGTATTCAAAAAGTGAGGAGGAGCACAAAGAACATTTGAAATTGACCTTTCAGAAAATGCGTGAGCATCAATTGTATGCCAAGCTTAACAAGTGTCAATTCTGGCTAAAGGAAATATCGTTCCTAGGGCAAATTATCTCCAAAGAAGCGGTATCGGTTGATCCCGAAAAAGTGAGGGATGTTCTGAAGTGGGACCAACCACAAAACGTGAGGGATATTCGGAGTTTTCTTGGGATGGCTGGATACTACCGACGTTTCATTAAGGACTTCTATAAGATAGCAAAACCCATGACGGAGTTGCTAACGAAGGGAAAAGCCTTTCGATGGACACAAGCATGCCAAGAAAGTTTTGAGGAGCTCAAGAAAAGGCTAACCACAGCGCCGGTTTTGGTATCGCCGGACGTAAGCAAGAGCTTTGACATATATTGTGACGCATCTAGACAGGGGCTCGGATGTGTGCTCATGCAAGAAGGACAAGTGGTAGCCTATGCCTCACGACTATTAAATAAGCACGAGCTTAATTATCCTACACATGACTTGGAGCTAGCAGCAGTAGTGCATGCATTGAAGATTTGGAGACATTATATCCTTGGTCATCGATGTGAGATCTATACGGATCATAAAAGCCTCAAGTACATATTTACACAAACGGACTTGAATTTGAGGCAACGTCGATGGTTGGAACTTATCAAGGATTATGATGTTGGAATCAACTATCACCCTGGGAAGGCCAATGTAGTAGCTGATGCATTGAGCCGGAAGGGAGCATGTCACCAACTCACGGTTCGGGAGCTACCACCCGAACTACGTAAGGAGTTCGAACGGTTACACCTCAGATTCTTGAACAACATGGAAATGATGGAAATCCAATCTTCATTAGAGCAAGAAATAAGAAATGGCCAAGCAACGGATGAGGAGATCAAGGAGATCAAGGAAAGGATCCGACAAGGAATAGAGATGGATTTCAAAGAAGATGAGAAGTGTACGCTTTGGCTAAGAAAAAGGATTTGTGTGCCTAACGTGAAGCACATCCGTGACATGATATTAAAAGAGGCACACGATTCACCCTATTCCATACATCCCAGAAGTACCAAAATGTACAAGGACTTGAAGACTTGTTATTGGTGGGATGGTATGAAAAGGGATATAGCCAAAAACGTTGCCCTATGCGACACATGCCAACGGGTGAAGGCCGAACATCAAAGACCCGCTGGATTGTTGCAACCTTTGAAGGTACCAGAATGGAAGTGGGAGGACATCAGTATGGATTTCATCGTCGGATTGCCATGTACTCAGTCGGGTTATGACTCCATCTGGGTAATCGTGGACCGATTGACGAAAACCGCCCATTTTATCCCTATAAGGGCCAATTACAGCGTTGCACAATTAGACGAGTTGTACATGGAGCAGATCGTGTGCCGTCATGGAGTCCCGAAAAGGATAGTCTCTGATCGAGGTTCTCAGTTTACCTCTAGATTCTGGAGGAAGCTGCAGAAAGCTATGGGTACACGACTGGATTTTAGCTCCGCCTATCACCCACAAACCAATGGGCAAACCGAAAGGACAAAGCAAATTTTGGAAGACATGTTGAGAGCTTGCACCTTGAAACGTGGGCGTAGTTGGGATAGGAGTTTACCGTACGCCGAATTCTCCTATAATAACAGCTATCAAGCTAGCTTGAAGATGTCGCCTTTCGAAGCATTGTACGGTAGGCGGTGTAGAACACCACTGTTCTGGAACGAGACCAGAGAGAACTAGGTGTTTGGACCTGAAGTTCTACAAGAGGCTGAAAAGCATGTCCAAATGATACGGGAGAACTTAAAGGCTGCTCAGTCACGACAGAAAGGCAATGCAGAAAATAGGCGAAGGAAGTTGACCTTCGAAATAGGAGACTTCGTATACCTTAAGGTATCGCCTATCCGAGGCCAACGACGTTTCAACGTCAAAGGCAAGCTAGCACCTCGCTATATCAGACCGTTTAAGATTTTGGACAAGCGAGGAGAAGTAGCCTATCAACTAGAGCTTCCATCATATCTCTCCGACGTACATGACGTGTTTTATGTATCCCAGCTCAAGAAGTGCTTGAGAGTACCAGAGGAGCAAATACCAATGGAAGAGCTTCAACTTCAAGAAGACCTAACTTATGCGGAGCACCCTGTCCGAATTTTGGACGTAAAAGAAAAGGTCACCAGGAACAAAGTGATTTGATGGTGCAAGGTGCAATGGGGCCATCACACCGAAGCTGAAGCCACATGGGAGCGTGAAGAAGACATCAAAGCAGAATTTCCTCATCTATTGTCTACCAACGAATCTCGAGGGCGAGATTCAACTTAACGGGGTAGATTTGTGACACCCTCGTTTCTGGTGTCAGCATATATTCATGTTTTATGAAGAGAAAACATTTTAAGAAAAGTAGGAACGGAGAAAAATATCAAAAGGATAGCCAATAAGAACTGAATCCAGATCACAGAGAGCGCTGAAGACAACTTCCACGGCTCGCTGACCACGTGGCGTATTCGGAGCTCATCCCTGCGAAGTGGAGAGAGGTCCGCCGCTAAACTCGCTACGTGGCAGTCTCAGGGCTCATCTCCGCAAAGGGGGAGAGGTCCGACCCTGTGGGACACGTGTTGCCCCCGGAGCTAGCCTCTGCGGAAGAAGCAAAGGCATTTCCGCAGGACACATGTCACCTTCGGAGCTAGTCACCACGGGAATCAGAGGACCAGTCACGCGGGATACGTGTCAATCTCGGAGCTCACCTCCGAGAGGTCCGGTTCTATTGAACACATGTCACCACCGGAGCTTATCTCCGGGAGGTCCATCACTGTTGGACACATGTTAACCTCGGAGCTCGTCTCTGAGAAGAAAGGAAGTCTGGCGCTGGAGCCACCTCCGGAGAGAGGGAAGGTCCGGCACTGACACATGGCATGCACGGAGCCACCTCCGAGTAGAGAGGAGGTCCTGACCAACAGGATATGTGGCGCACGTGGAATTCACCTCCGAAGGAGAAGGGAGGTCTCGCTCATTTGACACGCGGCACAACCGGAACTCGTCTCTGCGGAAAGGTAGAGACCAGGCCCGGTGAACACGTGGAGCTTCCGGAGCTCATCACCACGAAGGTAACGGGTTCTGAAGCGGTTTTGGAATCTGTACGCGTAAGAATACAGGTACGGAAAAGAAACTGACCTGAATTCCACAATGTTACCGCGCCAAATCAACTAAAGATAAGATGTTAGGATCCAACGACGATCTGAATAGGACTCTTATTCGGGATACAATCAGATTAGGACTCTTCTCTTCCCGATTATAAATATAACCCAGAACCTTTGGTAAAAACTACGAATTTCTTTTCCAACTCCTAAGCCGACAACTCAGAACCCTAGCCTCAACTCGCCGAGAAAGCCATCGCCGGAGTTCAGCTAGGAAGATCGCCGGAAGAGAGCCCATGATTTGAGAAGGACCCGAAGACCGAGAAGAATGTAAGGTAGGTCTCCAATACCACCTTACGACATCATCGTGTTTTCTTTGCATCTGTTCTTCGATTCCTTTCGAACAGAAGCTTTCTCGTGGACAGATCACTTGTTGATCGGGTTGATCTAAAGAAAAGGTCATTGCCATGTCCACATCTGATCCGAACACCCCTGTTCATCATAAAGCCATGCAAGGACACGATCTAATAAAACTGATCATAGGATAGCATGCATATGCATTATCTCATCTAGTTTAAAGTTTGTGCATAGTATTGATTGTCATGAATTTTGTATGTGCGTGATCCTGTATAGGAGGACAAGCTCAGGGAGCTGTCTACGACGAGCTGCAACAACAAGGTTTTGAAATCCAAGAGCAACCAGAACCGCAAGAACAAGGCAAGTGCTCCTTGACCATATTGATCCTATGTTTTTGGGAAAAACTGTTTTGTTTTGCGAAAAGGTGTGTGTGCTGAGTCAAGCATGATGGGAAACCCTTTTATAGGAGTTTACTAGTTTTGGTTAAACCACCCTTGTTGCCAGGAAAGTTTATGAGTCGGGTATGGTTTTTACTTTTATGCTTCGCTGAGTCCATGGGATTGGGAAGCGAAATAGATGTGTCTAGCTAACTGCACTCGTAATGATAATGAGAAACTGATGTTAATAATGGACATGGATCAGAGGGAGATCTAGACAAAACTGGGTTTGTGAATGAGGTAGCATGAGATGGTGGTTTACTTGCCGTAGATCTAAGGACCGGTTCATGCATGCACATGCCAGGATAACAGTGCCACCACAAGGCCAAGTATGGGTGCGGCTTAGCTGAGTAATTAGGTAAGTTGCTAGATTGTTGTGGACTGTGGACGGCGTGGGGAATGGGAGTCGAGTGAGGACTGCCCTGGGAACTGCATGGCACAAGAGGGGGCCCGTGGGTGGGAGAATTGGAGATTCTAGCCTACCGGTGAAACCTTAGTGAGTCCATACATTTAGTAGCCCCTTTGTAAAGGCTATTTTGTGATCTCTTGGCCATACACCAACGGTTGTGTACTGGTATAATGGAGGTTCTGCAGTCGCCGACGGGTGACGAAATCACAAACTTGTGGGTAAAGAGGTGCAAACTCTGCAGAGTTCTTAAAACTATCATGATAGCCGAGCTTACGGTCACGAGCGCCTGGCCAGCTGCCATGATTAGTTAGGATAGTTATTGGGATGGTTATTGGCTATGGTTTTTGGATGGTTTGGTTATGGTTTGATTTTGGGACTGTTGAGTCCGGGTGATAAGATGGGTTGCATGACTGTTGAGTCATAGCAACAAGATTGGTCTCGGTGGGAGACGAAGTTGTTTATGAGATGAAATGGTAGCGAATACGAGATGGTATTCGTGAGATGGTAGCGAATACAAGGAGGTATTCGTGAGAATAATGTTGATTGATGGCTGGTTGTGACATGGAAAGGTAATGAACATAATGGAGGTATGATTGGTATTTTAATATAAGTTGGGATTACATTCACTTAAGATGAGTTACTGTTTTATTATGGTTTTGATAAATAACTTTGCTTTCCGCAATGAGCCTTTTTATACCTACCTTGTTATGAGCTACATATCATATTTTCCCGCACTTGCTGAGTACATCATTGTACTCAAACTTTATTATTTCATCATCAGCAGCAGGAGAAGACTACTATGAAGACCAAATGGAGCATTAGGCGTGTGATCTGTTCTCAACCTTGCTTGTGGGAATGGAGAAGAGATGGAGCCATTACTGCCTAGAATTGCTTCCGCATTAGAATAAAGACTTCTGCTGCATAGAAATAAAGACTTCCGCTGTGAGAATGAGTCCAAGACTCATGAGACATTGTAATAAACTCTGTTATTCGTGGTTATATATATTCTGAATTCAGTTTGTGGAATATATGTGTATGTGTGATAAACATCCTGGGCACACATGCACATTAGTTCTCGGTTCCGTGGTTTTCCACAGAATTGAGGGCATCACATGTATCAATTTAAATGTATGTGAGTTTAGAGTTAATATTATTAAGACCATAAGTACTGCTAGACAGGCCCAATGACTCCGAAATTTTTACTGTGATTTGGATACAACCTAAACAGAGACTTGGCCAAATTTCATTTGCAGTAAAGCTCCTTTGAGCCTTCTACAAATAATGGTGTGTTTGGCTTAATTTGAGCTCTTAGGGTGTTCTAAGGATTTTCATGGAGCAAGCCATGAATTTTTGGAAACTAGATTTTCCAAGGGTTCTAATGCAATTGGTTTCAACTAATTTGAAGATTCCTAGCCAAGGATATGAGCAAAACAAGTTCAGAGAAAATCTGAAAAATGTTCCTGAACATTTTTCATTTTCTCTGGAACAGTTTCATTAATCATAGCATTAGGTGGATCAAATGAGCTCAAATGGATCTGAAATTTTATTGTAGCTCAGGGATATTATGGTTAACAACCTGGCAAAATTTCAGAATTTTCCACTAAAGAGTTATCCAGTTAAAATTCTAAACAGTTTAAATTTTGAAGAATTAATTCTGGAGAAATAAAGGTTTTCATGGAGTGAAACTTGATTTTTTGGAAAGTACTCAGAAAGATTAATCCAAAAAAATCTGGTTCACTCGATTTAGAGTTTCCTAGCCAAAGTTATCTGGGTTTGAAGTTTGAACTAGAAATTGAAAATCGGGGAAAAGTTTAAATGGCTGACAACCGGGCCCACCGCACAGCGTCGTCTTCAACCTCCTGCCGGCGCCCAAGCGCGCGACAAACAGAGGCTGTGGTGTGGTCCGTTCTCTGGCTGTGGTGGACCATTTCCGGTGATCTTTCGCGCTACACGCTCCTCAGACCAAGCCCTAGCGGCCGGACAAGGTTGTGCAGCATTGCATCGCTGGAAAACCGGTCGGCATCGACGGTGGCGATCGGTGGTGCATCGCCGACGATGACCAACATGTCCCATGCTTCTCTCGATGCCCAAAGTGGCTGTAAAGCACCACTGGAGCTTGAGGAAGGTGATGGCACACTCAAACAGCGCGGAAAACGACCGGAGCTATGAGCTCAACAGCGACCCCGAGCCGTCTCGGCCGGCGGCGGCGAGTTTGCGTTGCTCAGCCTGTTGGATGGATATCTCTTCGTAGTTTTTGGTCAGGGTGGTCGTGAAGGACCCTAGTTGCTCTAGCTGAACCAGTTTCAGGGATGATCAACCATGAGAACGGAATTTTATGTTTTTGTGGGCTTCGGTTATATACGGCCATCCTCGGAAAACCTAAAACTCCGGCAAGCCGGTGCTAAGAGGGAGCTAGGGAGTTTGAGGAAAGGAACTAGACCTTGATGCTAACCTCAGAGAGCAGTTGGCTGTGCCGGAGAAGCTTGGAGCTGCCCGGGCGACGGTGTCAAGTCGGAGGTGCTTCGGGGTGAACAGGGCAGTAGAAATCGGCTCGGGAAAGCTCTTGGGGAGCTGATCACGAGCAGCTGAGGGCTGGAGCACGTCAAGTGAAGGTCGGCGGTGCCATTTACGGCCTCAGCTCGAGGTGGAAGGGATGGGTTTGGCTGTTCGACGGAGAGGTGGTGGGTTCGGGTGTGCGGCGGCTCTCTTCCAGTTTTCAGCGCGAGGAGGCATCGGGACAGTAGCGAAATCGCCTTGGGATGGCCAGGACTTGAAGATAACGTGCTGGAGACATCGGCCGCCGGTTACCGCGCTGGAAGCAGCTGCTAGCGTTGCGGCATTGCCGTGGCGCCCTCGGCAACGCGCGTGAGAACCCGAGCACCGAGTGTTTCAGTCGGTTTGCTCACTTGTGAGGCTGACAAGAGGGCCCCACCCCTAGTTTAACCTCTGAACTTTAATTTTACCACTGCCCTAAACTTTGAGGACCCTAATGCCCTTGTTCATTTGAATAATTCACCAAATATCCATTTGGATTTGAATGATTCAAAGTGTGAAGTGTTTGGAATGTATTTACAGCACATATACCGTTTGAAATTCAAATGGAATTTGAATTTGCTTAATTTAGCTCATGTCAAGATCAACTCCAAATGGAGTGAAACTTGGTGTGTGAGCTCACAAAACTGTGCTGAGTGTGAATATGGATCCCACATTTGAATTCATGGGATGAAAGGAGTTTGAATTTGAATTTAAGTTCAAACTAGCCTCTTTCTAATTATGCCGAAAAATAACCCAAAAGGTTTTGGATTTGGGTGAATTTTGGCATGAGTATTCCTAGCAAAGTTTAGGAGTTTTTCATATGCTTAGCCCCTATATGATGCATGTGGAAAGTACCAGTTTTGCATTTTGTGAGTTTATCATCTAATGACTATGTTGAAGGTGTTTACTTGCTCTTCATATGTGTTCGTAATCTTTCCTCAGATGAGGATTGTGTGGTGTGATGAACACTTTGATTGTGCGCAAAAACTTGGGCCCTTACATAACCCAACTATGAAATCCATACTGATATCCTCCCACTTCCACGCCGGAATATTCAATGGTTGCAGCTGTCCGGCTTTGTGCATGTGGTCGGTTTTCACACGCTGACACGTATCACATTCGTATACGTACTTTGCGATTTCTCTTTTCATCCGTGTCCACCAAAACATGGTTTTCAAATCTTTATACATCTTATTGCTGCCCAGATGAATAGAATACTTGGATAAGTGAGCTTCGTCCAAGATTTTCTTCCGAAGTTCCATGTCACGAGGTACCACTATACGGTTTTTAAACCATAGAGTACCGTGTTCATCTCTTCGGAAGCATCTCATTTCTCCATTCTTCATTCTCCTCCGGATGTGCGACATTCCCACATCTTTCTTCTGAACATCCATAATATCCTCTCGTATGGTAGGGAGAGAGCAAGATTATATAGTGCCCCATATGGAACCAAGTATAAACTCGGCTCCTCCTCTTCCATCGGAGTGACGGATAGATTGTTGACGTGATATTTGCGGCTTAAGGCATCGGAAACCATGTTTGCCTTGCCGGGATGGTAGTGGATCTCAATCTCATAATCTTTGATCAGCTCTAACCATCTCCGTTGCCGCATATTCAACTCCTTTTGAGTAAATATATATTTCAAGCTCTTGTGGTCGGTGTAGAGATGCACTAAGTTTCCAAGTAGATAGTGCCTCCACATTTTCAACGTCAATACCACAACAGCGAGCTCAAGGTCATGAGTCATATAGTGCTGCTCGTGGTTACGAAGTTGACGTGAGCCATAGGCGACCACTCGTCCTTCTTGCATCAATACACAGCCAAGCCCAATACACGTCGAAGGCCTGGTCGTATCCGGTTGAACTAAGACCAGGGCTGTTGTAAGATGCTTCACCAATGCTTGGAAAGGTCCTTCACATGCTGAGCTCCAAACATATTTAACCCCCTTTTTCAACAATTCACTCATCGGTTTAACAAGCTTGGAGAAGCTCAGGATGAACCTCCGATAGTATCCTGCTAAACCGAGGAAGCTTGTAACCTTGTGGACAGATGTGGTGGATTTCCATTTCAGCACTTGCTCAATCTTTCTTGGATCAAACGCAATGCCTTCCGTGGAGATAATATGACCAAGAAATAGCACTTGTCTGATCCAAAATTAGCATTTTCTGAACTTGGCATAAAGTTTATGGTCTCACAATCATTGAAGCATGATATGCAAGTGTTCGGCGTGTTCTTCTTCAGACTTGGAATAAACCAAGATGTCATCTATGAACACCAGCACAAACTTATCCAACTCCGGCATGAACACTATGTTCAGGATACATGAAATGTGTCAGGGTTTTGGTGAGACCAAACGACATTACGAGATACTCATATAAGCCATATCTCGTCGAGAAGGCCGTCTTCGGAATATCCTCCCCTCCGATCTTGATTTGGTGATATCTGGAGCGAAGATCCATCTTCAAAAATACACTTGCACCCACAAGTTGATCGAATAAGATATCGATGTGGGGCACTGGGTATTTGTTTTTGATGGTGACGGTGTTGAGAGGTCGGTAATCCACACACAACCTCAAGGTTTCATCCTGCTTTTTCACGAAGAGTGCCGAGCATCCCCATGGCGAGAAACTCGGTGTTATGAAACCCTTACTCAACAAATCATTGAGGTTCTCCTTCAATTCAGCCAGCTCATTCGTAGCCATCTTGTACGGTCTCCGTGATATTAGTGTCGTCCCGGGTGCAAGTTCAATCTTGAACTCAACATCCCATTCGGGTGGCATGCCTGGGAGATCATCCGGAAATACGTCAGGATATTCACGGACCACACGAATATCCTCAAGCTTTGTGGCTTCCGTGTTATAGGTCGCTGGATTCTTTTGGACCAAACAGTCAAGAATGAGAATATGTAGTTCATGAAGTGGAGTGTTTAAATGAACCACTCATGGAACGATGTCAAGATCAGCACCATGGCGGTGTAGCCATGACATTCCTAAAATGACATTGAGTTTTTGACTTCCTAATATAATTAGAGAAGTCGGATATGGATTCCCACCCATTTGCAACGGTGCTCTATAGACCATCCCATCCAAGGTTATTATCCCACCTAGAGAGCAAATCAAATAGGAACATTTCACTACAGGAATTCGTCAATAGGGCGTCGGCTATATGAGCGTCAGTTGGCTACAGAAACCGACACACATAAAGTAAAGGCGTCGGTCAACCGACGCACTTAGCCGATGAAATATATTGGACACATTTACCATCTAAGTGCGTCGGGGCCGACGCATTTATTGTGTATGTGCGTCGGTTTCTCTCAGCCGACACACTTAGGATTAAATGCGTCGGCCCAGAGAACCGACCCACTTAAGTCACTTATATGCGTCGGTTTCTAAAGGACCGACACACATAAAGCGACACGTGGCGAACGCACCGAGCGCGTTTGTGTGCGTCAGTCCTTCAGGAACCGACGCATATAATCCACTTAAGTGGGTCTGTTTTGAGGAGACCGACGCACATAACTTGTTTTTTTTAAAAAAAAACTTCTTAATTTCTCTCCCTCTTCGGATGGGGAGCCTCCATTTTACACACAAAACATCGATATATATAGCAGAACAGATATAATTCAACAACATTTCAAACATAGCATCGTACACAAGTTTTCAAATGTTTCAAATACAAGCACAACAGCACGAAAATGAGTAAACAAAATTCAAATGTCGTCGTGGGAGCCTCCACTCGCACGTCCTGCGCTCCCATCTCCTCCACTCGCACCTCCGTCGTTGATGTTAAAGAAATCATCGACACCTTCGGGAGTTCCATGACGAGATCCCTGCGATAAACAAATAAAATAGAAACTTATTAATGTAACATGTTAACTTCGACTAACTTAGTAACATAACTTTAAAAAAGAGAAGCATGTTGGTTTGAACTAAAACTTATCAACGCTCTCGTATTTCCTCTCACTCTCCCAAACTCCAAACTCCCTCGCCCTCACTCGCTCTCCCACTCTCTCTATCTCTTCTCCTCTCCCTCTATCTCTTTCTCTCTAGCTCCGTCTCTATCGATCTCTCCTTTTCTATCTATCTCTTCCTCTCTCCCTCTATGTACCCCTCTTCACAGGACCACTTCTTTTCTCTCTCTATGTACCCCTCTCTCTCTGTGTCTTCCTCTCCCTCTCTATCTGTCTCTGCCTCTCTCGCTCTTTCTCACTTGTTACCTCTTTCACTTCATATATCTGCTAGTATTTCCCTTTTCTTCTTAATATTGTGCTAATTAATATATGATGTTATAATGAAAATATTGTAACAAGTATACAAATCATACATACCGCTGCGTCTCCAACTTGTGATGGGTGAGTCTGCACCGGAGTGAAAGGCATCGGTGGGAACACTGCTTCAAGTTGTTAGATTATAATTAGAGTCATTTTGGAATCGAATAAAGTGGTCAAATGCGAAAATTACAGTTTACCTGGATTATTTAGCTGCAATCCAGAAGCCAACAGTGACATGAATCCGTAAGGTTGTGGAACACATGGTTGACCACTCTCGGAACCCTGCAACACAAATGGTTACGATATTGCATTGTATAACTCAAGTCAATAAGATAAGCAGTTTTACCTTTGAGGATGAGCCAATCTGTATTGTTGGCTGCATTGGTCGAGACATCATGTGACGGTCACTACAATTAGGCAGATAGGTCCTAAACCCACCCAAGAGTGGTCGAGTGGGGCATGCTTATGACAACACACGTGGTCTGGATCCAGACGAAATTTTGGCAGCATAACCGTGCTGTTCTCTACTCCATGCTTGAAAATGGTGCAGCAGAGAACATCAGGGTTATACCGTCAAAATCTCGTCCAGATCCAGACTCACGTCTGGTCACAAGCCACGCCCCCCCCCGATACACTCCGAGGCTGTCCAAAAAGGGACAATTCCGAACCTTCACGTCTCACATGCCAATAGCATGTGATACGTGCCGATTCGAAACGGGTACTCAAATTCTATAGGTTACGTTGCTCATTTTCATTTTTCAATCATTTACGAGAGAGGAAGGAACAAGACAGAGGTGGAAAGTTGGTCAGAGTTGAAAGTTCTAATTCCGGATCCACCGTGTAGGCGCGGTTAATTGGTCGTCCTCATTGTCGCCGTACGCATCTGAGGCGGACGGGCGCCGGACAGCGGGCGGACGGGGGGCGGACGGGGGAGGCGGAGGGGACACCGGCCGGCCGACGGGCATGGGCGCCGACGAGGCGGCGGGCTGGCGGCGGGTGAGGCGGACTGCGGCGCTGGGGGCGCCGGTGGCCGAGGCGGACGGGGGCGCCGGACAGGGGGGCGGACGGGGGGCTGGACAGGGAGGCGGAGGGGACGCCAACGGGCAAGAGCGCCGGTGAGGCGGCGGGGTGGAGGCGGGCTGGCAGCGCTGGCGGGCGGGGGCGCGGCCGAGAAGGCGTGCGGGTGAGAAGGGAAGAGGCGAAGGGATTAGGATTCGAGTGGGGCCCGCTTAAGAGCGTCGGTTTTGCCAGGGCCGACGCTCTTAAAGCCAGAGCCAGCCGGGCCCGCCGTATGAGCGTCGGTTTAGCTGACACATTTCACATAAACGTCGGTTTAGCCGACGCATTTAATATGTGTGTCGGTTGGATCCAGAGAAACCGACGCCTCTAACTTATGGTTGTCGGTTCGCTTAGACCGACACCCCTAGACGTGTTAAATGCATCGGGGCCGACACATATAGATAAACCGTCAGTTTCCCTGGGGCGTCGGGGCCGATGCTAATTCATACAATTTTATTTATCATATTAACAAGTTAAGCATTGCCATCATTAACAAGTAATCAAGTTCACATGATCGTATTAGTGCGACGCATTAATAACACCATATCCATTTTCCACATTGCTAAGATCTTCATTTTTAATCTTCATTCATACAAGTTAATAGTTTACTAAAATAGGACCATAGTCATCAACAAATAATCATTTGTACACTTAGATACTATCACCTCTAGCTAAATAAGAACATTCACTACATCAGGAACACAATCGTCAACAAATATTCATCCACAATGCAAGGATTCATTCACAATGTAAGAAATCAGCAATATTTTACCTTCGAACACCGAAAGGCGGCGCCGCTCGGAGAGGAGGAGGCTGTGCGCGTGGGGGAGAGGCGGCGCGCTAGGCTCCGACCGGAAGAGCGGCGCGCGGCGCTGTGCGCGTGGGGCAGAGGCAGCATGCTAGGCTGGGAGAGCGGCGCGCGGCGCTGTGCGCATGGGGGAGAGGAGGCGCGGGCCGGGAGAGCGGCGCGCGGTCGGGAGAGCGGCGGCGCGGGCCGGGAGAGTGGCGGTACGGGCCGGGAGAGCGGTGGCTCGGGCCGGGAGAGCTGCGGCGCGGGCCGGGAGAGCGGCGCTTGATCCAGGCGCGGCGCGGCGGCGGGGTGGCGGCGGGCGAACAGGAGGTGGACAGGCTGCACCGGCGAGAGTCGGCTGCGCCGGCGAGAGAAGAGAATTAGGGCGAAAGGACACGCACGTATGAGTGTCGGATTAATTTGCACAACCGACGCACTTATTGTCCGTCACGTATGAGCGTCGGATTCATTTGGACAACCGACACACTTATTATATCCGTCGGTTTAACCGACGCCTATAGTTATGGGCGTCAGTTGCAGCACTAAAACTGACGGTTATATACTAAGTGCGTCGGGGCCCAAAAACTGATGCCTATAATTCATTTATATGCGTCGGCCCCGACGACTTTAATTTACCCGACGACCTATTGACTGTTTCCTGTAGTGTTTAGTGGGAATGATAGGTAATTGGTATTTAATGACATAGGATTGATTTATGTAATTATGGGTGGCACCAGAGTCAGAAAGTATGACTACGGAATGATCAAGAGGAGAAAACGTACCCGCGAGGACGGGTTCGCCTTCAGGCACGTCCTCAATAGCTAGGTGGTGGACGTTGCTGGGTTTTTGTGCTGGTTTCTTGGGCTGGTTGCGGAGCTGATTTGCACCCTGATGTAACACCCCAAAACCTGCTAAAGAGGGGAATTTAAAAAATTTTGGACGTATTGCATGTGGTGCAGAAATTCAAATTCAAACTGGAATTCAAATTCAAATCAAACAAGAAAAGAAAAGGAAAAAGAAAAAAGAAAAAAGAAAAACCCCAACCGGCCAGTGGACCGAAACCCGCCAGCCGGCCCAATCTCCCGCGCCAGCCCGAACCCACGCCCCCCTCTCTCCCTCTCACTGACACGCGGGGCCCGCGTATCATCCCTAACCTCCCGCGCGCCCGCCCAACCCTGGACTCTGTAGGATCGAAGAGCACGTGAAAAGCTACCAGAGGGGGGTGAATGGTAGATTAAAACTTTTCGCAGCGGAAACATCAAAAACCCCTCAGCAAAAAAAATCAATCGGTTAAAGAAACCATGTGTGCAAGTGTTTTCAAACGTGTTCAACCGTGACAAATCAATTAGAGAGGTAGAGAATCAAGTCACGGATCTAATCCAAAAAGAATCACTTGAAAACACGAAGCAAAACTTGGGATACGATCAAAACATTAAACGAAGATCAATCTGTTCTACCCGATATAAAACAGATCTGCGACACTGCAAAGAAACTCGTGTATCTCAAAAATAACAGATTCGAAGCTCGTGAAAATTTCACAGATGATAGATAATTGAGTTGTGAAGATAACCCAAGAAGAATCACGTCAATCGGATCTGTAAAACTCGAGTTATGAACGAAACACCGAAGCAACGTCAGTCTGTCCAGAAACTCGGCGAGAAAGACTTGACGAAAAACAAGTCGGACGAACAAGGCACAAAAGCTCCTCGAAACTATGAAATTTATTCAATAGAAACACAAGAGGAACAGCCCAAAGTTCTCTACCCACGAGAGCTCTGGCCTCCCTTGCTTTTATAGCCAGCCCTCAGGCTAAACAATCCAATCTAGGACTCCTACTCCTAATTGGACTCGTATCCTAACTTACCGTAACTGCTCAGGACTCTCCTATTCGCAGATAGAAGCAATCGTGAGACTTCCAAATACCTTAGGAACGTCCTAAACATTCCTAAAACAACTCAACTTCGTGCCTAGCACGAAATCCTATCATAACCAACTCAAATCTTCCATATTTGAGCCATATCCGACTCAGCCTCAGCCTGAGTACGCAATCCAGCCGGTTGGACCTTTCCGACCAATTCTTTACGTCCACTTCTCTTCATCACGCGTTGGAACAATGTTGCCACGTCCATGCACTCTTTGCACACGTGCAAACACCTTCCAACAACGTACACGCAACCTTCATATGCACTGCCCTTGATCCAAACATGCTGCGCGACCTCCCGATCAATTCAACCACAGCTCCTCCCGAACTTGGTTGTTGGAACCTCATCTTCTCCCTGAGACTAGTCCAAGGATAGCAAACCTTCCCATAAAGCAAGTTTGAAACATTGCGAGTTAAAAGCAAAAACAACACGCTGCAGTTCTACGAGTTGAACTTCACGGGAGCTCCCTAAAAACAAGCTCCGGACCTCACGGAAGCTCTCCGGACCTTGCCGGAGCTCTCCGGACCTTGCGTCGGACCTTGCCAACACTTGGCGGACCTAACAAAGAACTTGTCGGACCTTGCCACAGAAGAATGTTTTGGCAATATTCAAAACTTTGAATGTTAATGCTAACTTTTATACTAATTGCCAATGTATTCAGCACACATAGGTCTCACAATCTCCCCCTTGATGAAGTTCTAAAATGACTAAAAGCTTCATTCTTAGATGCCATAAAATAAACCCAAGAATATCTGGAATAATCATCAACAATCACAAGCACATACCATTTACCTCCGAAGGATTGAACACGTACCGGACCTACTGTGTCAAGATGTAAAAGTTGTCCCGGTTCAGCTGTCATGGTCATTGTGAGAGGAGCATGTGAACCTGCAACAAACTTAGCATGTCTACAAGAAGAGCACACAATATCATTGTCCTTTTTAAGCTTCGGCAGCCCACGTATGCGATCGAGAGCACTGACACGAGTGAGATGATCAAAGCCTATGTGACCATGTCTACGATGCCAAAAATATAGATCCTTTGTATCATTAGCAACTAGACACCGATGCTTAGAAGTTGACAAATCAAAATCAGCTTTAAAAACTCTTCCAAACCTAGACATGTTAAACAAAAGCTCACCTTTTGAATCTACAACCTTACAGCAATTTTTAGCAGCTAACCTCTAGATTTTCATCTACCAATTGTGAAACTGAAAGCAAGTTGTATTTCAAATTTTTAACAAGTGCCACATCTTTTAAAATGTAGAGATTGTTTACTCTAACTGAACCTTTAGCAATTATAGGAGTAGAAGAGTTATCGGCGAAAGTAACATTTTCTACACGTGACACAAAAGAGAGAGAGGAGAACCATTCTTTGTTACCGGTCATGTGGCGTGAGCAACCTGAATCCACAATCCAAATGTTCTCCTTCCTCAAACGTGAAACCTACACAGCAGCACAATACGTCGATGACTCAATACTAGGGTTAGTTAAAAGACTTTTAGGAATCCAGTACTGAGTCACACGACGTCCAGCAGGAATAACACGCGAAAGCTGAGAAGGTACAGCAGGTTTATGAGCCAAACATCGAAATTTTTTGTTCCCAACTACTGACTTAGAAGATGTGTTATATGTAGCACAAAAAACAGTAGGTCCGGGAGCAAGTTTTTGACTCATTACAGCAGGTTGCAAGCTCCGAACATTCGGTCTAGCAGATTTTGCTTGGTTGTTATGTGATCTAGCAAGTGTTCTTTGTTTCTTATCGTGTTTAGCTAGTCTATAACAAAAATCCATGACATGACCATCTCTACCACAGTAGGTACAATGAAAAATAACCTTATTATCATGTCTATATGAGCAAGCAACACGTTTATTAGAACCCGAATGGGACAGTACTCCTGCAGATTTGAAAATCACCTCTTTTTGTCTAGGAGCTGTTTCAATCAAACCGCTTCCTAATGACTTTACAACTTTAGGTGGGTGTGCCTTAACATGAGCATGAGAATTAAAACCTAAACCAGTTTTATCATTACAAGACTTGGAAGAATTCAGCAGCAAGTTTAGGTTCTTATTTGCATTAGAAAACCGATCTAGTGTCCTATGCATGTCATCAAGTTTATTGGACAGATCAAAGCAGTTTTATGTAAGGGCCTCAGTTTTTGACACACATTTGCAGTGTTCATCACCACACCACACACCTCATTTGAGGAAGGATGATGAACACAAATGAAGAGCAAGTAACAATTATCAACATGCTCATTAGACAACAAACTCATACAATGCAAAAGTGGTATTTCCCACATGTGATATAGATGGGCTGGACATATGAAAACTCCTACACTTTACTAAGGATGTCCATGCCAAGTTTCACCCAAATTCAAAACCTTTTTGAGGTCATTTTGGGTATAGTTAGGAAGAGGGCAGTTTGAAACCATATTCAAATTCAAACTGTTTTTATCCCATGAATTTAAAAGTGGGAGGCATATTCTTACTCAGCACATTTTTGTGAGCTCACACACCAATTTTCACTCCATTTGGAGTTGATCTCGACATGAGCTAAGTGGGAGAAATTCAAACTTTATTTGAGTTTCAAACTGAACTTGTGCTGAAATTCACTCAAACCAAACCCAATTCGAACCCTATGCAATTCGAATGGCTCAAGGGTGAATAATCTGAACCACCAGGGGTATTATGGGGTTCACTGTTCACTACAGTGATTAGGAGTAAATTTCAGAGGTTAAAACCCCGGGTGGGGCCCACATGTCATAGTGGAAAGAAGGAGAAACTTGCAACCAAAGTCAGAGTCTCGGTGGGAAATTCCACCGAGCAGCTGTCGGCTGTGCCACCGAGCAGCTACCGGCGCCACCAGCTGCTTCCCTCCCCGCGCGCTGGTGCCCAGGGCAGGTTGCTCGCGCTCCCAGGCGATAGGCACCGCCTCAGCCGAGCAGGAGTCGGCCGGCTTTATCTTCCCGCGGGCAAACCCGAGCAGTGGAATTGTTTCTCTCCGCAGCTCTCTGCTCAATCGGAAAAACCAGCAAAACAATCTCCTTCGTTCCTAAGCTGCTAGACAGCCACCGGAGGTCGCGCATCACCCTCCCAACGCCTGAACCACCGGGTTTCGGTCCCTGTTCCCGTGATCAACGACGGCCGCCGCAGTTTAGCTGAAGGACGGCGATCGGTCTCACGCGGGCAGCACACTGCAACCACTTCCACGGCCGAGCAAGGGCGGCAACAGGAGCGCACGAACTCCACGTTGCTTATACCTGAAGCTCAAGCCACACCGTGAACTCTCGCCGGCGAATTCTCAGTTTTTGCTCCGGCAACCTTAAACTGAGATTCCGGTACGGCTTCCTTAAAATCTCGCTCTATGATCTTTCGGAGGTCATCAAATCTTGCACATAGACGCTGGACTAGCCAGCGCCCAAGTTCTTTTCTGCATCCGTAGCGTGAAACTGTCTAGGAGTGACGAATTTCGAGCTCGATCGAGGGCAGTCATGGCGGGCACGATCGGTCACACCGTGCCGACCGACTTGCCGCCATCCCTGAACCTTTTCGGCAGCTTGTCAAGCTTCCTAGGGGTACACTGATGCTGTAGGGCCGTTTGTTCGAGGTGTTGGCGGGTTAGGACCCACGGTCGACAGTGCCGAACCTCAACCAAGGCCGTGGCACGTCGCCGAGCTATTTCCGGTCACCTCCAGCCCGACCTGACACCAC
This sequence comes from Neostapfia colusana, assembly GCA_030760725.1. Taxonomy (NCBI): domain Eukaryota; kingdom Viridiplantae; phylum Streptophyta; class Magnoliopsida; order Poales; family Poaceae; genus Neostapfia; species Neostapfia colusana. The sequence goes on along the minus strand of JASWHV010000002.1, from coordinate 41,465,232 downwards.
CGACGTGTTCCTCGACGTCGACAACCCCCTGGCGGCGAGTTTCAGCCCATGGGAGGTCCGACAGCGGCGAGCCAGCGAGCTCCTAGTCTGCTCCGGCGAGGTCGGTGGCGCGGGCGTGAGAGAACGGCGGGAGGAAGAAGCCGGCTGACCCACGTGTCAGCGGCTGAAGAATTTAAATTGGGATCGAGTGTGGCCGGGGATATGCTGTGCCGGCGCGCAGATACCCTGTGAGCTCCGGTGTGCCGGACACCTCCGCGCTCGACACGTGTGGTATCTCCGGGGTGCCGGACACCTCCGCGCTCGACACGTGTGGTATCTCAGGGGTACCGGACACCTCCGCGCTCAACACGTGTCCCAGCGGGCCCCCACGAGATTTAAACTTTCCCCCGATATTCAGAATTCTTCCAAACTTCAAATCCTCACAACTTTAGCTAGGAGCCTTCAAATTAAGTGAGACCAACTCCATTGGGACCCTCTGAAAATCTAGTTTTCAGAAAGTCATAGTTTGCTTCATGAAAATTCCTAGAACACCCTAAGGGTTCCAATTAAGGTCAAGGACATAATTAATTGTAGAGGGCTCAAATAAGCTTTGCTGCAACTAAAACTTGACCAAGTCTCTGTTTAGGTTGTAACCAAGCCACAGTAAAAGTTTCAGTCATTAGGTCTGTCTAGCAAGGGTTATAGACTTCACAACTTCAAAGTTAATACAAATGCATTTAAATTGATACATATATTGCTCTTATCATGTAGTCGCTAAGGTCGAGGAGGAACCCGAAGTCCTAGACTTCGTTACTCCGGAGGAACAGCTAGCCTACGACCAAGAGCAGCAAGGCAAGCTCCGGTTTGCATTAACCTTTTTACAAATTTTTGTTGTTTTGAGCACATACTTGTTTCCTTTATTCTGTGCATTAGAGTCTTGTTTGGAAGCCCCACTGCATAGCCAAGAGAACCATGGGTTGGGTTTAGGATTGCAAACCCCGTTAGCTACTGCATTGCTAGGATAGAGTAGGATTCGGTACAAGTCGAGTAGTTGGAACTACTCGCGAGAATAGGCTAGAGGCACATTGCTCGGGTAGAGATAGCACATGATACATATGGCAAGAAAATGAGACCGAGCGGAGAGTAAGGGCAGCAGGACTTTGGGGCCTGTGTGCTATAGCTCTGCTTGTGTCGATTGAGGACCGAGCCGTGTGCAGGCCTGTTGAACAAGCTAGAACAGTACCAAAGACCTACCGGCTATATGGGAACCGGGAAACCGATGTAACTCGGGTAGCTGGGTGTTGAGGCATAGCTGGTCGTTCAGAGGGTAGGTTGAGAGCTCGAGGTGTAAATCGGCTGGCAGCACTGAGATGCGCGTGCAGAGACCTCTTGCTCGGGACGATTGGACCGGTTCAACATTTGGCTAACGGGTGAAAGGTAGTCGCGTACGGCGTCCGTGATGGTTGTTGTAGGCAACATCGAGTACGGGCGTACCTGACGGGTTGTTCGGGTAACCCTGCAGGTGTAAATCGATTATAATCGCCATCCCTCGCGGTCAGTGAGTACCACTTGTTCACTGTACCGTGACGTAGAAAGAACAGGCTAGTCACATGTTAAAATGTTGCTGATTGAAAGCTGGACATTGATTGTTAATGATATGCTGTAGCTTAGAGCTAACTAAAGTTCTTTTCAACCTTGGGCAAAGTACATGAGAGAAATGCGTTTCTTGTTTGATTGCGGCTCTCTCATGTGCCCTAGCGTAAGGTTCTCCACAACCTGCTGCCAAAACTTGAAAGTAAGGTTCTACTAATTAGGCGAGTCCTTGCAACTGAATTTTTACCTCATGTAACCCATTACCCTCATGTAGAAGTTCCACGTTTAGGTGAGACGGGTCAGACTTGCTGAGCCTTCATGCTCACTGCTTGTGTTTGAAGCTTTTGCAGGGTTCTATGAGGAAGGGACTCCCGAAGAGGAGACGGAACCCCAGGAGGAGAACCCCGTCGGGAGTCGTGCACGCCGCAGAGTTAGTGTGTGCGTATGTGCTAGCAAGGACACGTTCAAGGGCTGAACGTGACTTGATGCGTAGTCTACGCCCGTGAGTGCAGACTAAACTTATTTTGATGTAAACATGTTCATAAACTTGTTTATGTAATAAAATTTCCGCTTCCGCTTCGTACCTTTGATGTGTGTTATACGGTGCTGCGCAACGCAGCACCCCTCAGCGTGATCCTGGCTCGACAGGACCATTGGGGTCGTGTTAGCGCTGGTATCAGAGCTTGCTTGAGGTTTAACACAGTACAAAGGTCTTCTTTTTCAAAAATCCAGTGAGGAACGAGTTAGTAGCCCGTATAAGGATGTTATTAGTATATAGAAAGTGGCATATTAACCTATTTGTTATGTCGGAAAATCGTGTATCTCAGGACGTTTATGTCTTGGGGGGTGCACGTAAGCGCTGTCCACCCGTGCGCACAAGCTGAAGGGTGGAGCCCCACGGGTGGCAGGTAACCCGACCCGCTTTAGTATCCTCTACGACTCTTCATGTCGTTTGGGGTATTCGAGCAACGTCTGTCCCTGGCGTGCGTGGTGCAACATGGGAGACCCTGTCACATGGTCTGAAACGTGAACACGTAACTCAAGGCGTGGTTGGCTTGAGAACATCCGGGCGAGTGATGACGGCCGGGTGTAATAACTGTATGGATTCCGGGCTCGGTGTGCAGCCGAGTCTGATGATTGTTTGAGTTTCTGCAGGTAGCCTTACCACGAAACGGTAGACGTGTAGCATCCGTGTGTGAGTGACGAGTAGTGCCACTGAACTAACGAAGCCGGCTAAGTCCGGTATAGGTTTTTCCTTTGTGAGGACGTAGTACCGACATAATCTGGTGACGCATCAACGTCACGCCCAACTAAATGAACAACTTCATTTAAAAACTTGAAGGTTTTGATCAAAAGTAGTAAAACTTGATGTAACTACTCCCCTTGAACAGGATATTCAAAGTTAACAAGTTTTCAACTTATAGGTTGTTAAGGACAGAGCACTCTGTTTTCAGCTGAATCAAGGCTGGAGTTAATCAGAGGTTAGAGGTTGAGTTCTTTCGAGGTTGGGGTCGTATGATACATTTCTGGAAATCTTTGGAAGAGCTTTACAACTTTTCTGTTGAGTTCCAGAGGTGTTTCATCCCTTAACCACTCGAAAAATGCAGTAGAGTTGAAACTGTCCAGAAAACAGGACAGAGTAAAGACTCTCTGTAGACTCTCTGTAAATTGAGCATAACTTCCTGCATAAAAATCCAAAAATAGAAAATGAGGTAGTTCTGGAAAGCTTATGAGGTGGGTTACAACTTTGTAACAGAAAGTTTTGTCAGATTAGGAACAGAAGTAACTGAGATTTTTGGATCAAATTAGTACCTAAGGCAGGGAGGTACTGTCCAATTTTCTCCAGAAATTCTGTTAACTTTGACATCTCATAACTTTTGAACAAGACAGATCTTAGGCCAAGCAAATACTTTCTGGAAAGCTATTGAAGTTAGCTTTAACTTTGATGTTGAGCTCCAGAATTAGTTTTACTTTTAACATGGCCTAAATCAGGTTGAAATGGAAACTGGTCAGGGCTGTGATGGGAACAGCAGATCAGCAGTCAAATTTGTTTAAAATTTGAACTATGTTTCCAAGTTTTATGGGTTCAATGACATATCTTATGTTATAACTCAATGGTTTACTGTTTAAATAAATATTTGACATTTCTCAAATATATTTTTACAGATGGCAGCAGATAAACAGTTGGAGAACGGGTGGGTAGTTTCCCACTGTTCTGCCCGTAGCGGCTACCCGGAAGCATTGTGGCAAATGCTCCAATATTTCGGGTATAGTCAGATGCCGCAGTACTTCGCCAAGGAAGAAGGCGAGGAGGGGAACAAGACGTGGACGATCCATGTCGAGGTTCCTGCAGGACCTACGCCACCCGGTTGGGTGCCATTCACCGTCACGGTGAGGGGAAGACAACCGGAAGGGATGTGGCAAGTGGCAGCCCGTGACACAATGTCATGTTTCTGCCAACTACACGTGCAGGCTATGGAGGGCACTCCATACACACTCGTTCCGGTGGAGGGACGAGCTCATCATGTGTGGCAAGAGAGGTACCTGGAGGCAACGGACCCGAGTTGCCCAAGGTACAACCCCGCGGAGGCAAATCTCAGCCTCCAGATGAGGGCGGGAAACGCCGTCATGGACAGCCAAGCTGTTCATACGGAGCATCTCGCCACAAAGCTCAAGGAGAGCACAAGCCGTGGAGATCATTTTGAGAGTGCCTACAGCGCACTCCGCAATGTGCTCCTTCCAACGATCAAGCGATTGAATGAACAACACAATCAGTTGCGTCGTCTGAAGAAGGCAAAGAAGAAGAGCCGTGTTGACATCGCGGCGTTGCAAGAGCTGGTGCAGACCCTAACCCAGCAGAATGAGGACCTTGCTCAAGAGCGGGACGACGCGATTGAGGAAGGACAAGGCTGGGAAGAGGACTACAACCAAGCTATGGACGAGGTGCATGCTTTGCAGGACCTCGCGCCCCCGGTGTTGGGTATACCGGTGGTCTTGGGCCTTCCCGCAATGGGAGAACCCGGATTGGGAGAAGAGGTGGTAGATCCAGAGCCACCAGCAGAAGTACCGGAGGAGGACGACCCACAAGAGGTCGAGTTCTACTCTGAGTAGGGGGTTACGGTTGCCAAGTAGGGCAGCTAGGGTAGCGTAACCCAACTTTTGTAATCAGTGACATGTCGTGTAGACAGTAGCGTATGTATAGGTAGTGACGACATGAGCACGACTTCTCGGAGATCCGAGAATAATGTATCTTGTATAAAGTTTATGCTTTATCAATATATGTGAATGTTGTGCAAATTAATCATGCGTCGCTTCAATACCTACTGTTGCTTATGGAAATTTTAAGTAAGACATGTGCTAATTGCTGCTGTGTTGAATTTCAGAATGACGCGTACTCGTGCCAACCCTGATGTTGGAGGTACTAGCCAAGGGGGAGAGACCTCCCAACCACCTCCCGAGGACTCCTCGGGACAGCAGCAGCAACAGCAACAGCAAACACCGCCACCGCCACTGCCAACAGTTACATTGGCCGACATAGTCGCGGCAATGGCGGGTTCACATCAGCAGCACACGGAGCTGCTGCAAACTTTAATTGCGAATACGTCTCGCCCCGAGAGACATCAAGACCGTGAGGAGCGTCAACAGAGCTCCTACTCTGACTTCCTGGCAACTCATCCCCCGGTATTCTCAAGGGCGGATGAACCACTTGACGCGGACAACTGGCTCCGCGCCATAGAAATGAAGTTCGGGCTGCTCCAGATCAGCGAGCAGCGCAAGACTCATTTCGCGGTCCAGCAGCTCCAAGGATCCCCGAGCGCGTGGTGGGCCAACTTCTGTGCTTCACAGCCCACCGACCGAGTGATGACCTGGACGGAGTTCCGGACGGCCTTCAGGGCCTATCATATACCGCCAGGTTTAATGAAGAGGAAGATGCAGGAGTTCTTACACCTGCAGCAAGGGAGCCGGAACACGCTGGAATACTCCAGAGCGTTCAACGATCTCGCGCTCTACGCGTCGTATCACGCAGATATGGATGAGAAGTGGCGGGACCACTTTTACCAGGGGCTGAACCTGCTCCTGAAGGACAAGTTGGCGATGTTCAATCGCGGCAGCCTCAACGACATCATTGATGCTGCGATTGTTCAGGAGGACTCCGGTAAGGAGTTGACGGCGGCAGAGCGAAAGCGAAGCGCGCCGCAGAGCAGCGGAGAAGGAGGCGGTCCTTTTCAGAAGTTTCGGATGGTGAATCGCCCACCGTCAGGTCCACGCTGGCAGCCACCACAGCGGTCGATGCCATTCCGCAGTCGGCCGTACTCTTCACCGGCATTCCGGCCGGCACTGCCAGTACCACCGCAACAACAACAACAGCAGCGGGCGATGCCGCGTGCGTTGGCACCTCAGCAACGCATGCCGGGCTTTCGTCCACCGAGCACTCCACCAGCAGCGGCCACATGTTACAAGTGTGGTCGTCCAGGGCACTTCGCGAGCAGTTGCCCGGAGAGGCAAGGCGGCGGAGTGGCACCACAGTTTCCGGGGAGGAATCAGCCCCGGAACCGTACTAATGCGCGGCGGGCACACCCTAGGCCCGGCACCGTCCACCAGCTTGCCATTGAGGACGTGCCGGAGGGGGAGCCAATCCTTGCGGGTATGTTCCAACTCCACCAGCATCCCGCTATAGTACTATTTGATTCAGGCGCCACGCATAGCTTCATTAGCCAAGCTTTCATTGATAAATATAGCTTGCAAATACTACCCACCGATAGTCCCTATGTGATCTGTTCACCGGGTGGGAAAATTTCAGCAAGCATGATGGTCCCAAAAGCGCCATTGTGCTTAGAGGGTAGAGTTTACCCTACGTCTCTCATAATTTTAGAGGGACAAAAGGTCGATGTCATCTTAGGGATGTCGTGGTTAACCCGCCACGGCGCTGTTTTAGACACCGTCCTCCGAGTCGTGCACTTGAACTCAGAAGTGCACGAGTCTCACTCATTATTTCTGGACAGTCCGGAAATAAAACTTCCAAGTGTCTATCAGTCCACTACTACCAGATTGGAAGATATTCCAGTGGTCCAAGAGTTCCCTGACATATTCCCGGAGGATTTGCCGGGGATGCCACCCGATAGAGAGGTAGAGTTCAAGATTGAACTTGCACCGGGAACCATGCCAATATCCCGAAGGCCATACAAGATGGCGCCCAAGGAGTTGGCTGAACTGAAGACTCAGCTCACGGACCATCTGGAAAAGGGTTTTATTAGGCCGAGCTCCTCGCCATGGGGTTGTTCGGCATTATTTGTCAAGAAGAAGGATGAGACGTTGCTGCTTTGCGTGGACTATCGTCCATTGAATGCCGTAACCATCAAGAACAAGTACCTGTTTCCACGGATCGACATGTTGTTTGATCAGTTGGTCGAAGCAAAGATCTTTTCCAAAATGGATTTAAGATCCGGGTACCATCAGATTAAGAGGGCTGAGGACATTCCGAAGACGGCTTTCTCGACGAGGTACGGACTTTATGAGTACCTGGTCATGTCCTTCGGCCTCACCAATGCTCCAGCTCACTTCATGTACTTAATGAACTCGGTGTTCATGCCAGAGCTGGACAAGTTTGTCGTGGTCTTCATCGACGACATCCTAGTATATTCCAAGTCGGAGGAAGATCACAAGAAACATCTGCGTATAGTCTTGCAACGGCTGCGGGATCACAAGTTATACGCAAAATTCAGCAAATGCGAGTTTTGGATATTGCAAGTGCCTTTCCTCGGGCATATCATCTCAGCGGAGGGTATCGCTGTGGACCCGAGCAAGATCACGCAAGTGCTGAATTAGAAATCCCCGAGAACTGTTCATGAGGTACGGAGTTTCCTCGGACTCGCGGGATATTATCGGAGGTTCATTCCGAACTTCTCGAAGATTGCCAAGCCAATGACAGAGCTGCTGAAGAAGGCTACCAAATATGTTTGGAGTCCAGCATGTGAAGCAGCATTCAAGGCTTTAGTCAAGCACCTGACATCAGCACCGGTTTTGGCGCAGCCAGACACAACAAAACCGTTCGATGTGTACTGTGATGCATCTGGCATTGGGCTCGGATGTGTGCTGATGCAAGACCGAAGGGTGGTCGCGTATGGGTCATGGCAGCTTAGGAACCATGAGCAGAATTATCCAACTCACGATTTGGAGCTCGCTGCCGTGGTACTTGCATTGAAAATGTGGAGGCACTACCTACTCGGTAACCTCGTACATTTGTATACCGACCACAAAAGACTCAAGTACATATTCACTCAGAAGGAGCTGAACATGAGGCAACGAAGATGGTTAGAACTGATAAAGGATTACGAGATAGAGATCCATTATCATCCGGGCAAGGCAAACGTAGTGGCAGATGCGCTGAGCCGCAAGTCACACGTCAATACTCTGACCATCACACCGTTGGAAGAGAGCGAACCACCACTACATGTGATTCCACATGGAGCTCTCTACAACCTAGCTTTGATCCCCACCATCCGTGAAGAGATAGCGGCAGCCCAGAAGAATGATAAGGGCATGTCACATTTGCGGAGACGTGTAGACAGTGGGGAACTGAAATGTTTCCGGAAGGATGGAGACGGCGTCCTATGGTTCAAGGACCGGATCGTCGTACCCCGAAACCCGGAATTACGGAAGAAAATCTTTGATGAGGCTCACTTGTCAAAATTTTCTATTCACCCCGGCAGCAACAAGATGTATCAAGAACTCAGAAGCAAGTTTTGGTGGACACGGATGAAGCGAGAGACTGCAAAATACGTGTCCGAGTGTGATACATGTCGAAGGGTGAAGGCAGACCACATGAGGAAACCGGGACTGCTACAACCACTGGGCATTCCTGCCTGGAAGTGGGAGGACGTGAGCATGGACTTCATCGTCGGTTTACCCACCACCTTGCAGAAACATGATTCGGTGTGGGTGATCGTCGATCGGCTCACCAAAGTTGCCCATTTCATCCCGGTCAACACAAATTACAACGCCAAGAAGTACGCTGAACTGTACATCTCACGGATCCTATGCTTATACGGCGTACCCCGTACTATCATATCGGATCGGGGCACTTTATTTGTGTCTCGTTTTTGGGAGCAGCTGCACGCTGCCTTGGGGATGAAGCTGATCCGTAGTTCAGCCTACCACCCGCAGACGGATGGGCAAATGGAGCGGGTAAATCAAATCTTAGAAGATATGCTACGAGCTTGCGCTATCAACCACGGCAAGAATTGGGATGATCACTTGCCGTTAGCTGAGTTCTCGTACAACAATGGGTACCAAGCCAGCATCAAGATGGCGCCCTACGAGGCGCTATACGGAAGAAAATGCCGCACACCATTGAACTGGTGTAAGTCTGGCGAAAGGGTTACCTTCGGGATTGACCTTGTCAACAACGTGGAAGAAAAGGTTCGACTAATTCAAGAGAACCTAAAAGCCGCTCAATCCTGTCAGAAACAGTATGCGGACCGGAGAAGGCGCCCATTACAATTCGAAGTTGGAGATCACGTATACCTACGGGTGTCTCCAATGAAGGGCGTAAACAGATTTGGGGTGAGAGGAAAGTTAGCACCCCGCTTCATCGGTCCATTTCAGATTACCGAAAGATATGGATCGGTGGCATACCGGCTGAAATTACCAGAAGCACTTTCCGGTGTGCATGACGTCTTTCACATTTCCCAGCTGAGGAAGTGTCTCAAGCTATCAACTACCGTTCAGCTGGAAGACATTGAAGAACTGCAACCGCATCTCACCTATCGGGAGGAACCGGTGCAGATTATTGATGAAAAGGCCCGAACCACACGCAACCGTACGTTGTGGTTCTACAAGGTTCTATGGAGTAATCACTCCATGGATGAAGCGACATGGGAGAGCGATGAATTCCTTCACACTAACTACCCCAGCTTTTTCACGTCGCATATCCGGTAATTTTCCACCGTCCTCTCTCTCATTTTCACCTTATAATCTCGGGACGAGATTCTTTTAAGGGGGGAGGAATGTAAGGGCCTCAGTCTTTGACACACATTTGCAGTGTTCATCACCACACCACACACCTCATTTGAGGAAGGATGATGAACACAAATGAAGAGCAAGTAACAATTATCAACATGCTCATTAGACAACAAACTCACACAATGCAAAAGTGGTATTTCCCACATGTGATATAGATGGGCTGGACATATGAAAACTCCTACACTTTACTAAGGATGTCCATGCCAAGTTTCACCCAAATTCAAAACCTTTTTGAGGTCATTTTGGGTATAGTTAGGAAGAGGGCAGTTTGAAACCATATTCAAATTCAAACTGTTTTTATCCCATGAATTTAAAAGTGGGAGGCATATTCTTACTAAGCACATTTTTGTGAGCTCACACACCAATTTTCACTCCATTTGGAGTTGATCTCGACATGAGCTAAGTGGGAGAAATTCAAACTTTATTTGAGTTTCAAACTGAACTTGTGCTGAAATTCACTCAAACCAAACCCAATTCGAACCCTATGCAATTCGAATGGCTCAAGGGTGAATAATCTGAACCACCAGGGGTATTATGGGGTTCACTGTTCACTACAGTGATTAGGAGTAAATTTCAGAGGTTAAAACCCCGGGTGGGGCCCACATGTCATAGAGGGAAGAAGGAGAAACTTGCAACCAAAGTCAGAGTCTCGGTGGGAAATTTCACCGAGCAGCTGTCGGCTGTGCCACCGAGCAGCTACCGGCGCCACCAGCTGCTTCCCTCCCCGTGCGCTGGCGCCCAGGGCAGCTTGCTCGCGCTACCAGGCGATCGGCACCGCCTCAGCCGAGCAGGAGTCGGCCGGCTTTATCTTCCCGCGGGCAAACCCGAGCAGCGGCATTGTTTCTCTCCGCAGCTCTCTGCTCAATCGGAAAAACCAGCAAAACAATCTCCTTCGTTCCTAAGCTGCTAGACAGCCACTGGAGGTCGCGCATGACCCTCCCAACGCCTGAACCACCGGGTTTCCGTCCCTGTTCCCGTGATCAACGACGACCGCCGCAGTTTAGCTGAAGGACGGCGATCGGTCTCACGCGGGCAGCACACTGCAACCACTTCCACGGCCGAGCAAGGGCGGCAACAGGAGCGCACGAACTCCACGTTGCTTCCACCTGAAGCTCAAGCCACACCGTGAACTCTCGCCGGCGAATTCTCAGTTTTTGCTCCGGCAACCTTATACTGAGATTCCGGTACGGCTTCCTTAAATTCTCGCTCTATGATCTTTCGGAGGTCATCAAATCTTGCACATAGACGCTGGTCTAGCCAGCGCCCATGTTCTTTTCTGCATCCGTAGCGTGAAACTGTCTAGGAGTGATGAATTTCGAGCTCGATCGAGGGCAGTCATGGCGGGCACGATCGGTCACACCGTGCCGACCAACTTGCCGCCATCCCTGAACCTTTTCGGCAGCTTGTCAAGCTTCCTAGGGGTACACTGATGCTATAGGGCCGTTTGTTCGAGGTGTTGGCGGGTTAGGACCCACGGTCGACAGTGCCGAACCTCAACCAAGGCCGCGGCACGTCGCCGAGCTATTTCCGGTCACCTCCAGCCCGACCTGACACCACCGACGTGTTCCTCGACGTCGACAACCCCCTGGCGGCGAGTTTCAGCCCATGGGAGGTCCGACAGCGGCGAGCCGGCGAGCTCCTAGTCTGCTCCGGCGAGGTCGGCGGCGCGGGCGTGAGAGAACGGCGGGAGGAAGAAGCCGGCTCACCCACGTGTCAGCGGCTGAAGAATTTAAATCGGGATCGAGTGTGGCCGGGGATCCGCTGTGCCGGCGCGCAGATACCCTGTGAGCTCCGGTGTGCCGGACACCTCCGCGCTCGACACGTGTGGTATCTCCGGGGTGCCGGACACCTCCGCGCTCGACACGTGTGGTATCTCCGGGGTACCGGACACCTCCAAGCTCAAAACGTGTCCCCGCGGGCCCCCGCGAGATTTCAACTTTCCCCCGATTTTCAGAATTCTTCCAAATTTCAAATCCTCACAACTTTAGCTAGGAACCTTCAAATTAAGTGAGACCAACTCCATTGGGACCCTCTGAAAATCTAGTTTTCAGAAAGTCATAGTTTGCTTCAAGAAAATTGTTAGAACACCCTAAGGGTTCCAATTAAGGTCAAGGACATAATTAATTGTGGAGGGCTCAAATAAGCTTTGCTGCAACTAATACTTGACCAAGTCTCTGTTTAGGTTGTAACCAAGCCACAGTAAAAGTTTGACAGTCATTAGGACTGTCTAGAAAGGGTTATAGACTTCACAACTTCAAAGTTAATACAAATGCATTTAAATTGATACATATATTGCTCTTATCATGTAGTCGCTAAGGTCGAGGAGGAACCCGAAGTCCTAGACTTCGTTACTCCAGAGGAACAGCTAGCCTACGACCAAGAGTAGCAAGGCAAGCTCCGGTTTGCATTAACCTTTTTACAAATTTTTATTGTTTTGAGCACATACTTGTTTCCTTTATTCTGTGCATTAGAGTCTTGTTTGGAAGCCCCACTGCATAGCCAAGAGAACCATGGGTTGGGTTTAGGATTGCAAACCCCGTTAGCTACTGCATTGCTAGGATAGAGTAGGATTCGGTACAAGTCGAGTAGTTGGAACTACTCACGAGAATAGGCTAGAGGCACATTGCTCGGGTAGAGATAGCACATGATACATATGGCAAGAAAATGAGACCGAGCAGAGAGTAAGGGCAGCAGGACTTTGGGGCCTGTGTGCTATAGCTCCGCTTGTGTTGATTGAGGACCGAGCCGTGTACGGGCCTGTTGAACAAGCTAGAACAGTACCGAAGACCTACCGGCTATATGGGAACCGGGAAACCGATGTAACTCGGGTAGCTGGGTGTTGAGGCATAGCTGGTCGTTCAGAGGGTAGGTTGAGAGCTCGAGGTGTAAATCTGCTGGCGGCACTGAGATGCGCGTGCAGAGACCTCTTGCTCGGGACGATTGGACCGGTTCAACATTTGGCTAACGGGTGAAAGGTAGTCGCGTACGGCGTCCGTGATGGTTGTTGTAGGCAACATCGAGTACGGGCGTACGTGACGGGTTGTTCGGGTAACCCTGCAGGTGTAAATCGATTATAATCGCCGTCCCTCGCGGTCAGTGAGTACCACTTGTTCACTGTACCTTGACGTAGAAAGAACAGGCTAGTCACATGTTGAAATGTTGCTGATTGAAAGCTGGACATTGATTGTTAATGATATGCTGTAGCTTAGAGCTAACTAAAGTTCTTTTCAACCTTGGGCAAAGTACATGAGAGAAATGCTTTTCTTGTTTGATTGCGGCTCTCTCATGTGCCCTAGCGTAAGGTTCTCCACAACCTGCTGCTAAAACTTGAAAGTAAGGTTCTACTAATTAGGCGAGTCCTTGCAACTGAATTTTTACCTCATGTAACCCATTACCCTCATGTAGAAGTTCCACGTTTAGGTGAGATGGGTCAGACTTGCTGAGCCTTCGTGCTCACTGCTTGTGTTTGAAGCTTTTGCAGGGTTCTATGAGGAAGGGACTCCCGAAGAGGAGACGGAACCCCAGGAGGGGAACCCCGTCGGGTGGGAGTCGTGCACGCCGCAGAGTTAGTGTGTGTGTGTGTGCTAGCAAGGACACGTTCGAGGGCTGAACGTGACTTGATGCGTAGTCTACGCCCGTGAGTGCAGACTAAACTTATTTTGATGTAAACATGTTCATAAACTTGTTTATGTAATAAAATTTCCGCTTCCGCTTCGTACCTTTGACGTGTGTTATACGGTGCTGTGCAACGCAGCACCCCTCAGCGTGATCCTGGCTCGACAGGACCATTGGGGTCGTGTCATTTTCACATGAAGTTTTTCCTTTTAGTTTGCAATTTGAACAATATTTAACTTCATGCACACGTAAAGCATTGTTCAAAATAGAAATCTCATTCATAGCATCATTTAGTTTCTTATTCAGATCATCACATGAAGAACAATGCAAATCAATTGTAGAACAATAAGCATCTTTCAAATTTTTATCATTAAGTGCAGCAAGCTCTTTGTTCTTTTCAATTTCAAGTTCAAGTTTATCAAGTGTAGATGCGTGTGCACTTCTTAAAGAGGATAATTGTTCATAAATCAAATCACATGAGGAACAAGAATTATCACTAGGAATCGAAGTTTTTAAACGATTAATTTCAGATTCTAGTGATTCAATTTTAATAGCATTGTTCCTAAGTTTTTTATCCTTTTTCTTTAATATAACAGTGGCACGAGAAATAGCATCACACATTTCTTTGCAAGTGGGACATACCTCTTCATCGTCGCTGTTGTGTTCTGCCTCCTCGGAGCTTGAACTTGATTTGCTTGCCATGCATCACATATTTTCCATAGCTTCTTCATCTTCATCACTACCGGTGTCCACATCACTTGAGCCGAAATCTTGAAGTGCAGAGATCATACTATGCACTATGTTGCGCATTGATAAATCTTTCTTCTTCTTATTCTTTGCAAACGATTTCTTCGGCCTTGTTTGCTTTTCTTCACGTGAAGGCGGACCTGAAAGGTTAGGGCACTCCGTACGAAAATGTCCTGTCTTACCACATTCAAAACATCGTTGAGGTCCGGAGCTTCCTCTCCTTCTAGTTCTCACATTTTGCAATGCTTTTGAGAACCGAGTAGAGATGAGTGCAAGCTCCTCCTCTGGAAACTCTTCAATCTGTTCAAGGGTTAGAGGGGACAGCAAAGAGAGTGCACCACTAGATGATGATTGACTAGAACTAGACATGTCACGTTGCGAAACAAATGCAATAGACTTGTTGGGGTTTTTACGTGAGATGATGTCAATTTCATGAGTTTTCAATTTAGAGTAAAGCACGTCTAAAGTAAGAGACCTCATGACAGTAGATTCACGAATAGATGTAACTTTCATATCCCAAATTGACATATCTAATGCTCCTAACAATTGTCTAGCATTTTCAGCATCTGAAAAGTTATCATTGACACTACGCAAGTTGCTGAGAATTTTATTAAAGCGAGCAAAAGGGTCATCAATTGACTCACTGGGTTGCATCTCAAAACGCAAGTATTCTTTCTTGAACATATCTTGCCTTACCTCCTTGATCGTATTGGATCCTTTATGGTAGTCACAAAGAGCTTTCCAAACATCATATGCAGATCGGAGGTGTGCAACACGGTCGAAGTCGCTTTGAGTCAATCCTTGGATGATCAAGTTGCGAGCCTTGTTGTTGTTGTTGTCAACATCTCTCATGTTCGCAGCCGTAACTTGATCGTTGGGTGGTACATCGAAGTTCCGGTAGACCTTTCCCCATATGGCGAAGCCTTGCGCCTGTATGTAGGCCTCCATCCGCGCCTTCCAAACCTGAAAATCGATGCCATTGAACATACAAGGTTTTGCGGAGTACTTCTCCATGATGGTTAGTCAAAACACGTGCAAATCACAAAGATTAGAGCACCTTGGCTCTGATACCAATTGTAGGATCGAAGAGCACGTGAAAAGCTACCAGAGGGGGGGTGAATGGTAGATTAAAACTTTTCGCAGTGGAAACAACAAAAACCCCTCAGCTAAAAAATCAATCGGTTAAAGAAACCGTGTGTGCAAGTGTTTTTAAACGTGTTCAACCGTGACAAATCAAGTAGAGAGGTAGAGGATCAAGTCACGTATCTAATGCAACAAGAATCACTTGAAAACACGAAGTAAAACTTGAGATACGATCAAAACATTAAACGAAGATCAATCTGTTCTACCCGATATAAAACAGATCTGCAACGCTGCAAATAAACTCGTGTATCTCAAAAACTACAGATCCGAAGCTCTTGAAAATTTCACAGATGATAGATAATTGAGTTGTGAAGACAACCCAAAAAGAATCACGTCAATCGAATCTGTAAAACTCGAGTTATGAACGAAACACCAAAGCAACGTCGGTCTGTCCAGAAACTCGGCGAGAAAGACTTGACGAAAAACAAGTCGGACGAACAAGGCACAAAAGCTCCTCGAAACTATGAACTTTATTCCATAGAAACACAAGAGGAACAGCCCAAAGTTATCTACCCACAAGAGCTCTGGCCTCCCTTGCTTTTATAGCCAGCCCTCAGGCTAAACAATCTAATCTAGGACTCCTACTCCTAATTGGACTCGTATTCTAACTTACCATAACTGCTCAGGACTCTCCTATTCGCAGATAGAAGCAATCGTGAGACTTCCAAACACCTTAGGAACATCATAGACATTCCTAAAACAACTCAACTTCGTGCCTAGCACAAAATCCTATCATAACCAACTCAAATCTTCCATATTTGAGCCATATCCGACTCAGCCTCAGCCTGAGTACGCAATCCAGCCGGTTGGACCTTTCCGACCAATTCTTTACGTCCACTTCTCTTCATCACGCCTTGGAACAATCTTGCCACGTCCATGCACTCCTTGCACACGTGCAAACACCTTCCAACGACGTACACACAACCTTCATATGCACTGCCCTTGACCCAAACATGCTGCGCGACCTCCCGATCAACTCAACCACAGCTCCTCCAGAACTTGGTTGTTGGAACCTCATCTCCTCCTTGAGACTAGTCCAAGGATCCCGTCACCAGCCATGTCTTGAACTCAAGCAACACCTGCACATGAATAAACAACCAATTCTTCTGAGCACAAGTCCTCGACTTGACTCACGTTAGTTCGAAAACCACAACACCTTACATGAGCACGTCACATAAGCATGTTGCAAACCATATCAAATGATAACAGCCATAACCACCAAAACACACCAAAAACTTAGCAAATTAATACTAAGCAAACCTTCCCATAAAGCAAGTTTGAAACATTGCGAGTTAAAGGCAAAAACAAGACGCTGTAGTTCTACGAGTTGAACTTCACGGGAGCTCCCTAAAAACAAGCTCCGGACCTCACAGAAGCTCTCCGGACCTTGCAGAAGCTCTCCGGACCTTGCGTCGGACCTTGCCAACACTTGGTGGACCTAACAAAGA
Organism: Neostapfia colusana; assembly: GCA_030760725.1. NCBI lineage: Eukaryota > Viridiplantae > Streptophyta > Magnoliopsida > Poales > Poaceae > Neostapfia > Neostapfia colusana. The sequence goes on along the minus strand of JASWHV010000002.1, from coordinate 41,448,685 downwards.
ACTTGTCGGAACTTGCCACAGAAGAATGTTTTGGCAATATTCAAAACTTTGAATGTTAATGCTAACTTCTATCCTAATTGCCAATGTATTCAGCACACATAGGTCTCACAGACTCTTCCCTGGCGCCCGATCAAAACAAACCCCGGAACCCACGCGCCCAGCCCCGATTTCTGGTCCCAGACGCCCCCAACTCGATCTCAACAGACCGCCGCCCTCCCTCGTCTATTTAAACGCAGAAATCCGCCCCTTTTTCCTCCCCGATCGGCCGTTTTTCTCTCCGGTAAGAACTGAATCTCCTACAGCCGATTTCCTTCGATCCTTGCTCAAATTTCCTGATCTAACGTGCTGATCACGTTCCACCGCCGCCGGGGAGCCCTGTAGGTGAAGGAACGACGTGTCTTGCGCCCTAACGGCCACCCCGACGTGCACCGAAGATCATCGTCGTTGAAGCTCGCTGCCGACCGACTTCCAGGGCCTCCCAGTGCTGGAAAACCCCTCGGTGAGCATCCCCTACCCCTCCGCAGCCGGTCCATGCAAAAAGATGCGAGTTCTAACGTGTAGCGGCAAAAGCCGAGGCTGCGCCGGCGAGATCGCTACCCCCCGCCGCCGCGCGCCGCCGCGCGCGCGGGCTGGTTCCGGCCAGGGCGACGTGGCCCCTTGAGGGCAGTCTATTTTAAATCGCACGGTAAAAATAAAACCGACACGTACCGGTTCGGCGAGCTAATCTGAGCCGTCTGTTTTAAATCGGACGGCCCACATCAGCCCCCCGTTATAAAGGCCGGGATTCTTACGCACTACCCCCAGGGGATCTCGGAAAACACAAGCTAGCCCCGGAAACTTCTGATCTAGCCCCTGGAACTTTAGAAATTCGTGTAAATTCATTTAAAAATCAGTTTTAGCCCCTGGACTTAATAAAAATTAGGAAAACCCCTCTGTTATGTGTAGTTAGACCCCTGGAAATTTATGAAATAGTAAATTAGACCCTGCAGTAGGGTGGATTTATTTTTTTGACCCTATATGATATTAAATTCAGAAATTTGAATATGTGACTAGGATTTAAATTTAAAAGGTAAGGCAAACACATGTGCAAATTCAAATTTAAACTCTCCTAGCACTTGGAAAACTTTGGAATGAGTTAAAAATAGATTTTAGGCTAAAATGAAATCTGCCTAAGTGTTGTTCATATTTATTAGTTCTAGAAACACATTTTTAGGCTAGGAAATAATTCTGGAAACTGATAAAATAATTTTAAATTAGTTCACATCAGAGGAGAAGTTCAAAAGTATATTATTTAATATTTTAGATCAGAACCTATTCTGTTTAGATGATATGTCCTACTATTTAATATTAAAAACTCACTTTTAGGCATAGAAAATAAATCTGAAAATATAGGAGAATAGGTATGCATAATTAGCAAATTATAAATGAAGTCTCCAAATCCAAAAACTTCAGTTTAGGATTTGGTAGAAGATCTGAAAACCTATTTGGAGTAGAAAATTACCTTTCATGCAAACTTTGTGGCTAAGAAATGTATTAATTAAATATAAAGAATTTGTTCAAACGGGAAATTCATATATAGTGTGCAAATAGAAATCTGAATACAGAAGTTAGAAATAATATATATATATATATATATGTTTAAAAGTGCATGTAGGCCAAAAATCAACACATCTAGGGTAACCACAACACTTAGAAATGCGAATGACTTCCATATGTATGTATGTGTGGTTTGCATGAAGTGAAAGTATGGACTATGGCTTATGGATTGTTGTTTTCTTTTGCTATGTGTATTGGCATGAGTAGAACCTGCCCTAGAGCAAGTTCTCCCCTTCCAAGACCAAGACTTTCCATTCCCAGAGCAGCAGGAAGAAGGCAAGTGTCCTTGACCACTTTGATCCTATACTAGGATGTGCAGATAGAATCATTTGCATTGTCAATTGAAATATGAAACCCATGCTAGGAAGTTTCCCTAGAATTGCATTACCTTGTTTCCTTGTAGCTTGGGTTGGGATTTATTTTATCATGTCATTTATTTATATGCTTAGGCTTAGCCATGCTTAGAATGGGATAATTGTGATATGAGATCATAAATTTACTTACCTTACTCTTGAATGAGATAATATGAGTTATGTAGAGGTAGGGATCGAGGCAAGTTGGATGATTTGGTTGGTGCTAGGTGCACGAGACTCGGATTTGTGTTTAGTACTTGCCTGGATCTTAAGGACCGGTTCATGGAGCATGTAGCCTGGCTTTACCGTGCCAACCACATGCTGAGATGGGGCAGCTTGGTCAATTAATTAGGTGTATCCCCGGCGTAGTATGGGTGTGTTGGATGGTGCGGGGAGTAGGTGTCAGCTGGACTACCATATGAACCGCAAGGCTCAAGAGGGGGCCCTGCAGCGGGGTTGGAGCCTCTTATATGTTGTTAGAGGTGAAACCTCAGTGGGCCCACGCTCGTCGGGAATCCCTTTGTAAAGGCTTCGTAGTGATCTCCTGGCTACACACCTGAGAAGTGTGAATGTGGTTCGCGTCCACTGGCATATAGGAGGTTCTTTTAGTCCACCCGGCAACGGGGGATGAAATCACTACATGTGGGTACAGTGGTGCAAACTCTGCAGAGTCAAAACTGTCATGACAGCCGTGCTCACGGTCAAGAGCGGCTTGGACTTATTCATGATTACAGGATGATGAATTGGTAAGTTGTGGATGTTAAGCGGGAAGCTTAATATTGGAGATGAGACTATGTTTATTTGATAATGATGATGGGTTGAGGGATTGGGATCCATTTCACCTGTGTAGTAATGTAGGTGCTTAATAAGCTAAGGTGATAGGTATTAATTGCGTAGTGCTTTAACCATGAGTTCAACCTCTCCTTGCTCTAGCCATGCATGACATAACTTTCCCACACTTGCTGAGCACCCACGGTACTCAAACTTGCTTTTCTGTTGGTTTATATTGCTGCTCAGGTCAAGAGAATGATGTGGTGTTTAATGACCAAGACTTTGGTCGCGAGGAAGGATTCTAGGTTCACGGAGTCCCCCGGGCAACGCCTGTGACGGAGCCCACAAAATTTATATTCTGCTGTTGTTTTATTTACATGTTATGAACTTATTATCGTCCATCGAGACGTATGCTATGTAAGACTTATTTATATTCGACACCTGGCTTGTAATAAATGATGCTTCACTATTTGTCATCACATGTATGAGAGAATGATCCTGGCATACATGTGGTATTCACTCGGTGGTTCTTCGGAGAAACCGGGTGTGAAAGAAGTGGTATCAGAGCCAAGGTTGCCTGTAGAAACGTGGACCTAGGTAGAAATGGACGTATTTAAGGACCCTATTTTCTTAAAAACTATTTTACAAAGGTGTGGCTTGAAAGTGTTATTTAATAGGGTCACTTTATTTATTCATCTTACCCCAACTTTTATTCAAAATACAATTTTTGTTTAACTCTTATCTAACTTAATTTTAAATGCTTTATGTTTTAGATGGTTCGCATGATCCGCACGGCCCGCAAGTCCACCGGAGGGGGAGTTCCGGTAGTTACCCTTGCCTTAAGAGAGGAGAACCGTCCGGTGACGTACCACTCCTACGGGTTGGCAGTAGGAGGCTTGTTGCGCCGTCTTCGGCGTATGCTCCACGCCGCCGGCAATACGGGCAAGCTAATCATACAATACAGCTCCACCTGGACGATCCGTGAGAAGCGGGAAGAATGGAGTTCAGAAATGAGGATTATCCATGAAAATCAGCTGCTCAATATCCACTGCTCTCCAGCTCGTCGGGCGACACAGGTCGATGCTGAGAAGGATGTCACCTGGGAGGCCATCACCTGCCAGAGTTACATCAACCGTCGCCACCTGGACAGGACTGAGTACATGTATGTCCTCCAGCATGAGAGTGGCACCGCGGAGTACAAGTACCCGCCAGTGCAGCAGGGGACTTCCCATGAGCACATGGACCTGTGCTTGGAGGATGCTGCTATGCTCAGCACTCGACTGCAGGAGTGCCAGCGGAGCTTCAGGATGTTCGCGACACCCTGAAGGAGACTGAGGAATTGCTTCGCGCCAGCTTGAGGGCAAGAGAAAGAGGAGATGGGAATGAACTGTGTGTCACCATTAATGACACATGGACTCCTGACTCTCCAGACCGCCGGGCGAGCAGGCGTCGCCGCACTTCTCCACCAGCAGCTTCCCCACCCAAAGCGGAATCAGAGGGCAGCCGCAATAATGAGGAAGACCCCAAAGAGCCAGCTTAGTGATACGAGTCGTTTAGAGTTCTTTCCCTTATTTCAGCAGATTATCGAGTAGTCGAGTCAATACCTTAGTTATTTGTGTGTTAATGTTTGGTGTGTGATGTGAGTTGTGGAAGCCATGGGCATTTGTCCACAACCTCGTCTTTAGATTGCTTTGCTTTGATGTGTGAACCCCTATGAATTAAGAGTGCATTTATTTTCCCGTGAGACGTGACCCCCAAAAATCTACGTGAAACCCTCAGAAAATGTTTAATATATTAAGGCCTCAAAAGTTTAAGTTTAAACAAGCAATTTGGGAAGTTAATACGTAATGCTTTAAGTTAAAATTTGGTTGATCATGATAGATGGTTGGAAGAGGAAAGGGTCGTGGTGCCAACCCCGCCAACAACAACGATGAGGCCGGCAACCCTCATCTTTCTGGAGGACAAGACAGGGGTGGTCGCCGTGAAGGAGCTGATCCTATCCACCAAATGCTCGAAAATCAGAATCAGCTCATCCAGAGTTTAACTCAAGTGGTGGCCAACTTGCACCAAGCTCCACCTCCACAAGCTGCACCACGCCAACCAAGGTTGAGTGAGTTTCTGGGGACTCAACCTCCAAAGTTTGCTAGTGCTGCTGAACCTCTGGAAGCAGATGATTGGCTAAAGACCATTGAGAGCAAGATGAGGATCATACAATGCCAAGGGTATGAGAGGGTGCTGTTTGCCTCTCACCAATTGCATGGACCTGCTGCTGATTGGTGGACCGCTTACGTGGCAGCCCATCATGACCCTGAGAACATCACTTGGGAAGAATTCAAGCGCAGTTTCCGCAACAATTACATACCAAGGGGTGAACTCAAAAACAAGAGAAAGGAGTTCTTGGGACTGCAGCAAGGAAACATGACTATGAGGGAATACCTCACTAAGTTCACCCAACTATCCCGTTATGCACCACGGAACATCGAAGCTGATAAGCAAAAACAGGACTGTTTTGTGGGAGGACTTACCATGGAAATGCAGTGTGCAATGTCCTCCAACGAGTATGAAAGCTTCCAAAAGATGGTAGACAGAGCGTTTGTCGTGGAGAGGAAGCTGAAGGCCTTGGAAAATGAATACAAGAGGAAGGCGGGATGGTCACACCAAGCCTCTGGTAGCAACACACGCCCACGTCTGATGCAGCAACCCGCAGGGCAGACGAGCCGTGCTGTGGTACCCTACTCAACACCCAGAGGGTACAACCCGAATTTTAGGCCTCCGTCAGCACCAGCACAGCCGCAGCGTCAGTTTGTACAGCAGCCTCGCCCCACATATCAACCTAGACCAGCAGGACAAGGACCACCGAACCAACCCCAAGACAACAAAGGCCAGGCACCTAAGGTTGGGGTGCAATGCTTCAACTGTAGTGAAGTGGGGCACTACGCCCATAAGTGCCCGAAGAAGAAGCCCATGCAGCCACAACAGCAGAATGTGATGCGAGGACGGGTGAACCACATGACCATGGAGGAAGCGCAAGAGGCACCTGACGTGGTAATTGGCAAGTTTCCTGCCAATGTACACATTGCAACCCTGTTGTTTGATTCTAGTGCTACACACTCGTTCATTGCTCAAGGGTTTGTTAAGAAGCAAGATCTAGCAACAACACAATTGAACCATATGCTAGCAGTAAACTCTCCAGGGGGAGAAATAAGGACAAGACAAGTGTGTCCCAAGGTGAATCTAGACATTAATGGGGTAGTATTTACTGCAAACCTTATAGTGATACACTCACAAGGCATAGATATTATTTTGGGTATGGATTGGTTGACCAAACATAAGGGAAGCATCCATTGTTCGACAAGAACGGTGGAACTAACTCACCCTAGTGTCACAAGAGTGAAGTTCATAACTGTACAAGAACCTAGGAGGGACCTTAAACTCAATCACGTTGAGGTGGAAGTAGGAGAGATCAGGATCATCAGGGAATACCTAGATGTTTTTCCGGAGGAGTTGCCAGGTATGCCTCCCGATCGTGAAGTGGAATTCGCGATTGAACTTGTGCCCTGAACGGCTCCAATATACAAGAGGCCGTATCAGATGGACTCCAAACAGCTGGAAGAGCTCCAGGAGCATATAAGGGAACTGACGGAGAAGGGGTATATTCGTCCTAGTTCCTCACCATGGGGAGCTCCAGTGATATTTGTGCCCAAGAAAGACGGAACCCAAAGGTTATGCGTAGACTACCGTGCGTTGAACGAAGTAACCATCAAGAGCAAGTACCCATTACCCCGCATTGAAGACTTATTTGATCAGCTAAGGGGAGCTTGTGTGTTCTCAAAAATTGATCTCCGGTCGGGATACCACCAACTTAAGATAAGACAAACCGATATTCTAAAGACAACTTTCGTATCTCAGTACGGGCTGTATGAATACACCGTCATGCCGTTCGGACTAACTAATGCCCCGACATACTTCATGTATAACATGAACAAAGTATTAATGGAATATATGGACAAATTTGTGGTGGTTTTCATTGATGACATTCTTGTCTTCTCCAAAGATGAAGAAGAACATGAGGGATATTTAAGGTTGGTGTTGCAAAAGCTGAGAGAACACCAACTATATGCCAAGTTGAGCAAGTGTGAGTTTTGGCTGAAGAGAGTTCCCTTCTTAGGACATATAATCTCGGAGAGAGGAATCTCCGTAGATCCCGCCAAGATCGAGGATGTGCGGAAGTGGAAGACCCCCGAAAACGTCGGGGAAGTTTGAAGGTTCTTAGGATTGGCTGGGTATTATCGATGGTTTATCGAGGGTTTCTCCAAGATTTCGAGACCCCTCACCAAATTGTTAGAGAAGGGAATCACATTCACATGGACACCGGAGTGTGAGACGAGTTTTCAAGAACTGAAGAAAAGATTGACAACAGCCCCCGTGCTAGTAATGCCAGATATGCAGAAGAATTTCTCGGTGTAATGCGATGCATCTGGACACGGGTTGGGATGTGTTCTCATGCAAGAGGGCCATGTCGTGGCGTATGCATCCCGGCAGCTCCGAAAACACGAGAAGAACTATTCTACACATGACCTAGAGCTAGCCGCAGTGGTACACGCATTGAAGATTTGGCAGCATTACTTGATGGGGGAAGAGGACAGAGATATATACGGATCATAAGAGCTTAAAGTATATTTTCACACAGCCAGATCTCAACCTCAGACAAAGGAGATGGTTAGATCTAATCAACGACTTTGATGTGGGCATCAACTATCATCCTGGAAAAGCGAACGTCGTGGCAGATGCTTTAAGCCGGAAGGTGTAGGTCAATAGACTGAGCTTAAAGGACATGCCTACAGAATTGAAGGAAGAGGCTGTAAAACTCAATCTATGTCTGGTGAATAGTGGTGAGGCCATCACCATGGAAGTGGACTCCACATTAGAGCAAGACATACGCAACGGTCAGAAGAATGACGAGAAGATACAAGAGATTAGAGAACTCATCAAAGAAAATAAAGCCCCTGGGTTCAGAGAGGATGAGCAAGGTACGGTGTGGTATGGGAAAAGAATCTGTGTGCTTGAAGTGAAGGAGATCCATGAATTGATTTTGAAGGAGGCTCATGATTCCGACTACTCCATTCATCCTGGAAGTACGAAGATGTATCATGACCTCAAGAGAAGATATTTGTGGTATGGCATGAAGCGAGATGTCGCGGAACATGTTGCCCTATGTGACACATGTCAGTTGGTGAAAGCAGAACATCAACGACCTGCGGGATTATTGCAACCACTCAAAGTGCCTGAATGGAAATGGGAAGAAATAGGTATGGACTTCATAATGGGACTACCCAGGACCCAATCGGGATATGATTCGATATGGGTCATCATCAACAGACTAACCAAGGTAGCTCATTTCATCCCCGTGAAAGAAAGCTACAGCGGATCCAAGTTGGCGGAATTCTACATGTCAAGGATCGTGTGTTTCCATGAAGTGCCAAAGAAGATAGTGTCTGACACGACCCCATTGGTCCTGTCGAGCCAGGATCACGCTGAGGGGTGCTGCGTTGCACAGCACCGTATAACACACGTCAAAGATACAAAGCGGAAGCGGAAATTTTATTACATAAACAAGTTTATGAACATGATTACATCAAAATAAGTTTAGTCCACACTCGCGGGCGTAGACTAAGCATCAAGTGCACGTTCAGCCCTTGAACGTGTCCTTGCTAGCACACACGCACACTAACTCTGCGGCGTGCACGACTCCCACTCGACGGGGTTCCCCTCCTGGGGTTCCGTCTCCTCTTCGGGAGTCCCTTCCTCATAGAACCCTGCAAAAGCTTCAAACACAAGCAGTGAGCACGAAGGCTCAGCAAGTCTGACCCGTCTCACCTAAACATGGAACTTCTACATGAGGGTAATGGGTTACATGAGGTAAAATCATTTGCAAGGACTCGCCTAATTAGTAGAACCTTACTTTCAAGTTTTAGCAGCAGGTTGTGGAGAACCTTACGCGAAGGCACATGAGAGAGCCGCAATCAAACAAGAAACGCATTTCTCTCATGTACTTTGCCCAAAGTTGAAAAGAACTTTAGTTAGCACTAAGCTACAGCATATCATTAACAATCAATGTCCAGCTTTCAATCAGAAACATTTTAACATGTAACTAGCCTGTTCTTTCTACGTCACGGTACAGTGAACAAGTGGTACTCACTGACCGCGAGGGACGGCGATTATAATCGATTTACACCTGCAGGGTTACCCGAACAACCCGTCACGTACGCCCGTACTCGATGTTGCCTACAACAACCATCACGGACGCCGTACGCGACTACCTTTCACCCGTTAGCCAAATATTGAACCGATCCCATCGTCCCGAGCAAGAGGTCTCTGCACGCGCATCTCTGTGCCGCCAGCCGATTTACACCTCGAGCTCTCAACCTACCCTCTGAACGACGGGCAATGCCTCAATACCCAGCTACCCGAGTTACATCAGTTTCCCGGTTCCCATATAGCCGGTAGGTCTTCGGTACTGTTCTAGCTTGTTCAACAGGCCCGCACACGGCTCGGTCCTCAATCGACACAAGCGGAGCTACAGCACACAGGCCCCAAAGTCCTGCTGCCCTTACTCTCCGCTCGGTCTCATTTTCTTGCCATGTGTATCATGTGCTATCTCTACCCGAGCAATGTGCCTCTAGCCTATTCTCGCGAGTAGTTCCAACTACTCGACTTGTACCGAATCCTACTCTATCCTAGCAATGCAGTGGCTAACGGGGTTTGCAATCCTAAACCCCAACCCATGGTTCTCTTGGCTATGCAGTGGGGTTTCCAAACAAGACTCTAATGCACAGAATAGAGGAAACAAGTATGTGCTCAAAACAATAAAAATTGGTAAAAACGGTTAATGCAAACCGGGGCTTGCCTTGCTGCTCTTGGTCGTAGGCTAGCTGTTCCTCCGGAGTAACGAAGTCTAGGACTTCGGGTTCCTCCTCGACCTTAGCGACTACATGATAAGAGCAATGTATGTATTAATTTAAATGCATTTGTATTAACTTTGAAGTTGTGAAGTCTACAACCCTTGCTAGACAGACCTAATGACTGTGAAACTTTTACTGTGGCTTGGTTACAACCTAAACAAAGACTTGGTCAAGTTTTAGTTGCAGCAAAGCTCATTTGAGCCCTCCACAAATAATTATGTCCTTGACCTTAATTGGAACTCTTAGGGTGTTCTAGGAATTTTCATGAGACAAACTATGACTTTCTGAAAACTAGATTTTCAGAGGGTTCTAATGGATTTGGTCTCACTTAATTTGGAAGTCTCTAACTAAAGATATGAGCTAAACAATTTCAGAGAAATTTCTGAAAATGTTTCTGAACATTTTCTATTTTCTCTGGAACAGTTTTACTAATCACACCATTAGGTGGACTAAATGAGCTCAAATGGATCTGAAATTTTTATGGTAGTTCAAGGATATTTTGGTGAACATATCAGCAAAATTTCAGGATTTTCCTCCAAAGGATTCTCCAGATAAAATTCGCAACAGTTTAAATTTTAAGGAATTAATTCTGGAGAAATAAGGAATTTCATGAAGTGAAACTTGATTTTCTGGAAAGTACTCAGAGAGCTGAATCCAGCAAAATTTGGTTCACTCAATTTGGAGCTTTCTAGCCAAAGTTATAAAGATTTGAAGTTTGAACTAAAACTGAAATTCGGAAAAGTTTAAACTCTGGCTTGTGGGCCCCGCACACAGTGTGTCGTCTCCCTCCTCGCGCCAACTGCGCGGCGGCGGCGTTCTCCGGCGACCCTCGCCGGAACTGAGTTCCCGGCCACCCCCCGGCCCGAAACTTGCCGCCTGCCCCTTTTCCGACCCCCTGGACTCGATGGTAGGGTCGCCGGCCGCCGGCGATGACCGGAAACCCGTGCGCACCGGTGACAGCACCTGCTAGGGTTCCGGTGAGGTCGGTCCCGCTCTCCCGTGCACCAAATCGACCGGAAATCGGTCGGAGAGCATCAGTAGGGCATGGGAAACACGAACCAGGGCTGGGTGGAAGCTAGAAATACCGGCAACTAGGCTCTCGACGGTGAGCCGAGGTGTTCAGCCATGGCGGCGGGGAAAACAGCCATATCATGGCCGATCCTCGATGGTTTTCTCTAATTCCAGTCCGAGCGTGGGCGCTATCGTGCGTAGAAGCTACTAGGTAACGAGCTCGTCCAACCTTCGTGCATAGAGCACGAATTTCACCCGAAGGTGAGCTCGGTTCTTATGAACTGATCATGAGTAAATTTGGAAATTCTCGGCCGAGGGTTGATCAATCGCCAAACGGCTTTCGGCTACTCCATCTACATACAATCACGCACCTTTCTTGTGTAGAGAAGAGGACGTGACAACGGCTGCGCCGTGCTGTCTACGGGAGCCCGATCGGCGGCGATGTTCGGCTCGCCGGAGAAATGGCTCGTACAGCTCGAGGAAGCTTGCTCACTGGCCAACACGGAGTGTGGAAGGTTGCTCTCGACCCCTTGGTGCCGTTTTGCTGTGGAGGAGGCTGCGCTCGCGAGTGATCGGCTTGATCAAGCGGGAGCTCGAGCGGCGGTGATGGCAGTGGGAAAACGGCCGAGTATGCCGGCAGCTCGGGGAATGAGTGATCGGAGCACGCCGGGGAGGGAATAAATAGCCTTGCGGCTGGTCTCCGGCTTGGGGCGCGCAGCAGGAGCTGGCGCCGGCTGCCCCCCTTCGGTGGCGCATGCACACAGCAGCCGGGAACCGACTGAACTGTGTTTCAGTCGGTTTGTATTGAGACAGAGGCTGACATGTGGGTCCCACCACTCCTTTTAACCTCTGAAATTTACTCCTAACAGCTGTGGTAAACAGTGAACCCTATACTACCCTTGGCAATTCAAATTATTCACCCATGAGCCATTTGAATTGATCAAAGTTCAAATGAGGTTTAGTTTGAATGAATTTCAGCACACAAGTTCAGTTTGAAATTCAAATAAAGTTTGAATTTCTCCCCCTTAGCTCATGTCAAGATCAACTCCAAATGGAGTGAAACTTGGTGTGGGAGCTCACAAAAATGTGCTGAGTGAGAATATGCCTTCCACTTTTAAATTCAGTGGGTGAAAACAGTTTGAATTTGAATATGGTTTCAAACTGCCCTCCTCCTATCTATACCCAAAATGACCTCAAAAAGGTTTTGAATTTGGGTGAAACTTGGCATGGACATCCTTAGCAAAGTGTAGGAGTTTTCATATGTCCAGCCCATCTATATCACATGTGGGAAATACCACTTTTGCAATGTGTGAGTTTGTTCTCTAATGAGCATGTTGATAATTGTTACTTGCTCTTCATTTGTGTTCATCATTCTTGCTCAAATGAGGTGTGTGGTGTGGTGATGAACACTGCAAATGGGTGTCAAAAACTGAGACCCTTACATTCCTCCCCCCTTAAAAGAATCTCGTCCCGAGATTATAAGGTGAAAATGAGAGAGAGGACGGTGGAAAATTACCGGATATGCGACGTGAGAAAGTCGGGGTAGTTAGTGCGAAGGAATTCTTCGCTCTCCCATGTCGCTTCGTCCATGGAGTTATTACTCCACAGAACCTTGTAGAACCACAACGTACGGTTGCGTGTGGTTCGGGCCTTTTCATCAATAATCTGCACCGGTTCCTCCCGATAGGTGAGATCCGGTTGCAGTTCTTCAATGTCTTCCAGCTGAACGGTAGTTGATAGCTTGAGACACTTCCTCAGCTGGGAAACGTGAAAGACGTCGTGCACACCGGAAAGTGCTTCTGGTAATTTCAGCCGGTATGCCACCGATCCACATCTTTCGGTAATCTGGAATGGACCGATGAAGCGGGGTGCTAACTTTCCTCTCACCCCAAATCTGTTTATGCCCTTCATTGGAGACACCCGTAGATATACGTGATCTCCAACTTCGAATTGTAATGGGCGCCTTCTCCGGTCCGCATACTGTTTTTGACGGGATTGAGCGGCTTTTAGGTTCGCTTGAATCAGTCGAACCTTTTCTTCCGCGTTGTTGACAAGGTCAATCCCGAAGGTAACCCTCTCGCCAGACTCACACCAGTTCAATGGTGTGCGGCATTTCCTGCCGTATAGCGCCTCGTAGGGCGCCATCTTGATGCTGGCTTGGTACCCATTGTTGTACGAGAACTCGGCTAACGGCAAGTGATCATCCCAATTCTTGCCGTGGTTGATAGCGCAAGCTCGTAGCATGTCTTCTAAGATTTGATTTACCCGCTCCATTTGCCCATCCGTCTGCGGGTGGTAGGCTGAACTACGGATCAGCTTCGTCCCCAAGGCAGCGTGTAGCTGCTCCCAAAAACGGGACACAAATAAAGTGCCCCGGTCCGATATGATGGTACGGGGTATGCCGTATAAGCATAGGATCCGTGAGATGTATAGTTCAGCGTACTTTTTGGCGTTGTAGTTGGTGTTGACCGGGATGAAATGGGCAACTTTGGTGAGCCGATCGACGATTACCCACACAGAATCATGTTTCTGTAAGGTGGTGGGTAAACCGACGATGAAATCCATGCTCACGTCCTCCCACTTCCAGGCAGGAATGCCCAGTGGTTGCAGCAGTCCCGGTTTCCGCATGTGGTCTGCCTTCACCCTTCGACATGTATCACACTCGGACACGTATTTTGCAGTCTCTCGCTTCATCCGTGTCCACCAAAACCTTCTTCTGAGTTCTTGATACATTTTGTTGCTGCCGGGGTGAATAGAAAACTTTGATAAGTGAGCCTCATCAAAGATTTTCTTCCGTAACTCCGGGTTTCGGGGTACGACGATCCGGTTCTTGAACCATAGGACGCCGTCTCCGTCCTTCCGGAAACATTTCAACTCCCCACTGTCTACACGTCTCCGCAAATGTGACATGCCCTGGTCATTCTTCTGGGCTGCCGCTATCTCTTCGCGGATGGTGGGGATCAAAGCTAGGTTGTAGAGAGCTCCGTGTGGAATCACATGTAGTGGTGGTTCGCTCTCTTCCAACGGTGTGATGGTCAGATTATTGACGTGTGACTTGCGGCTTAGCGCGTCTGCCACAATGTTTGCCTTGCCCGGATGATAATGGATCTCTATCTCATAATCCTTTATCAGTTCTAACCATCTTCGTTGCCTCATGTTCAGCTCCTTCTGAGTGAATATGTAGTTGAGGCTTTTGTGGTCGGTATATAAATGTACGAGGTTACCGAGTAGGTAGTGCCTCCACATCTTCAGTGCAAGTACCACGGCAGCGAGCTCCAAGTCGTGAGTTGGATAATTTTGCTCATGATTCCTAAGCTGCCGTGATCCATACGCGACCACTCTTCGGTCTTGCATCAGCACACATCCGAGCCCAATGCCAGATGCATCGCAGTACACATCGAACGGTTTTGTTGTGTCTGGCTGCACCAAAACCGGTGCTGATGTCAGGTGCTTGACTAAAGCCTTGAATGCTGCTTCACATGCTGGACTCCAAACATATTTGGTAGCCTTCCTCAGCAGCTCTGTCATTGGCTTGGCAATCTTCGAGAAGTTCGGAATGAACCTCCGATAATATCCCGCGAGTCCGAGGAAACTCCGTACCTCATGAACAGTTCTCGGGGATTTCCAATTCAGCACTTGCGTGATCTTGCTCGGGTCCACAGCGATACCCTCCGCTGAGATGATATGCCCGAGGAAAGGCACTTGTGATATCCAAAACTCGCATTTGCTGAACTTTGCGTATAACTTGTGATCCCGCAGCCGTTGCAAGACTATACGCAGATGTTTCTTGTGATCTTCCTCCGACTTGGAGTATACTAGGATGTCGTCGATGAAGACCACGACAAACTTGTCCAGCTCCGGCATGAACACCGAGTTCATTAAGTACATGAAGTGAGCTGGAGCATTGGTGAGGCCAAAGGACATGACCAGGTACTCATAAAGTCCGTACCTTGTCGAGAAAGCTGTCTTTGGAATGTCCTCCGCCCTTATCTTAATCTGATGGTACCCGGATCTTAAATCCATCTTGGAAAAGATCTTCGCTTCGACCAACTGATCAAACAACATGTCGATCCGTGGCAACGGCTACTTGTTCTTGATGGTTACGGCATCTAATGGACGGCAGTCCACGCAAAGCCGCAACGTTTCATCCTTCTTTTTGACAAATAATGCCGAACAACCCCATGGCGAGGAGCTCGGCCTAATAAAACCCTTCTCCAGAAGGTCCGTGAGCTGAGTCTTCAGTTCAGCCAACTCCTTGGGCGCCATCTTGTACGGCCTTCGGGATATTGGCATGGTTCCCGGTGCAAGTTCAATCTTGAACTCCACCGCTCTATCGGGTGGCATCCCCGGCAAATCGTCCGGGAACACATCCGGGAATTCTCGGACCACTGGAATGTCTTCCAATCTGATGGTTGTGGCTTGATAGACACTTGGAAGTTTTATTTCTGGACTGTCCAGAAATAATGAGTGAGAACCGTGCACCTCTGAGTTTAAGTGCACGACTCGAAGGACGGTGTCTAAAACAGCGCCGTGGCGGGTTAACCATGACATCCCTAGGATGACATCGACCTTCTGCCCCTCTAAGATAATGAGAGACGTGGGGTACACTCTACCCGCTAAGCATAATGGTGCTTTGGAGACCATTACGCTTGCTGAAATCTTCCCACCCGGTGAACAAATTAAATATGGACTATCGGTGGGTAGTATTGGCAAGCTGTGTTTAGCAATGAAAGCTTGGCTAATAAAATTATGCGTGGCGCCTGAATCAAATAATACTATAGCGGGATGCTGGTGGAGTTGGAACATACCCGCAAGGATGGGTTCGCCCTCCGGCACGTCCTCAATGGCAAGCTGGTGGACAGTACCGGGCCTAGGGTTTGCCCGCCGCGCATTAGTAGGGTTCCGGGGTTGATTCCTCCCCGGAAACGGTGGTGCCACTCCGCCGCCTTGCCTCTCCGGGCAACTGCTCGCGAAGTGTCCCGGACGACCACACTTGTAACTTGTGGCCGCTTCTGGTGGAGTACTCGATGGACGAAAGCCCGGCATGCGTTGCGGAGGTGCAAACGCACGCGGCATCGCCCGCTGCTGCTGTTGTTGTGGCGGTGGTACTGGCAGTGCCGGCCGGAATGCCGGTGAAGAGTACGGCCGACTGCGGAACGGCATCGACCGCTGTGGTGGTTGCCAGCGTGGACCTGATGGTGGGCGATTCACCATCCGAAACTTCTGAGAAGGACCGCCTCCTTCTCCGCTGCTCTGCGGCGCGCTTCGCTTTCGCTCTGCCGCCGCCAACTCCTTGCCGGAGTCCTCCTGAACAATCGCAGCATCAATTATGTCGTTGAGGCTGCCGCGATTGAACATCGCCAGCTTGTCCTTCAGGAGCGGGTTAAGCCCCTGGTAAAAGTGGTCCCGCTGCTTCTCGTCCGTATCTGCGTGATACGACGCGTAGAGCGCGAGATCGTTGAACGCCCTGGAATATTCCAGCGCGTTCCGGCTCCCTTGTTGCAGGTGTAGGAACTCCTGCGTCTTCCTCTTCATCAAACCGGGCGGTATATGATAGGCCCTGAAGGCCGTCCGGAACTCCGCCCAGGTCATCACTCGGTCGGTGGGCTGTGAAGCACAGAAGTTGGCCCACCACGCGCTCGCGGATCCTTGGAGCTGCTGGACCGCGAACTGAGTCTTGCGCTGCTCGCTGATTTGGAGCAGCCCGAATTTCATCTCTATGGCGCGGAGCCAGTTGTCCGCGTCAAGTGGTTCATCCGCCCTTGAGAATACAGGGGGATGAGTCGCCAGGAAGTCGGAGTAGGAGCTCTGTTGGCGCTCCTCACGATCTTGACGTCTCTCTGGGCGAGACGTATTCGCAATCAACATTTGCAGCAGCTCTGTGTGCTGCTGATGTGAACCCGCCATTGCCGCGACAATGTCGGCCAATGTAACCGTCGGCAGTGGCGGTGGCGGTGTTTGCTGTTGCTGTTGCTGCTGCTGTCCCGAGGAGTCCTCGGGAGGCGGTTGGGAGGTCTCTCCCCCTTGGCTAGTACCTCCAACATCAGGGTTAGCACGAGTACGCGTCATTCTGCAATTCAACACAGCAGCAATTAGCACATGTCTTACTCAAAATTCCATAAACAGCAGTAGGTATTGAAGCGACGCATGATTAACTTGCACAACATTCACATATATTGATAAAGCATAAACTTTATACAAGATACATTACTCTCGGATCTCCGAGAAGTCGTGCTCATGTCGTCACTACCTATACATAAGCTACTGTCTACACGACATGTCACCGATCACAAAAGTTGGGTTACGCTACCCTAGCTGCCCTACTTGGCAACCGTAACCCCCTACTCGGAGTAGAACTCGACCTCCTGTGGGTCGTCCTCCTCCGGTACCTCTGCTGGTGGCTCTGGATCTACCACCTCTTCCCCCATTCCGGGTTCTCCCATTGCTGGAAGACCCAAGACCACCGGTATGCCTAACACCGGGGGCACGAGGTCCTGCAATGCATGCACCTCGTCCATAGCCTGGTTGTAGTCCTCTTCCCAGCCTTGTCCTTCCTCAATAGCGTCGTCCCGCTCTTGAGCAAGGTCCTCATTCTGCTGGGTTAGGGTCTGCACCAGCTCTTGCAACGCCGCGATGTCAACACGGCTCTTCTTCTTTGCCTTCTTCAGACGACGCAACTGATTGTGTTGTTCATTCAGTCGCTTGATCGTCGGAAGGAGCACATTGCGGAGTGCACTGTGAGCACTCTCAAAATGATCTCCACGGCTTGTGCTCTCCTTGAGCTTGGTGGCGAGATGTTCCGTATGAACAGCTTGGCTGTCCATCACAGCGTTTCCCGCCCTCATTTGGAGGCTGAGGTTTGCCTCCGCGGGGTTGTACCTTGGGCAACTCGGGTCTGTTGCCTCCCGGTACCTTTCTTCCCACACATGCTGAGCTCGTCCCTCCACCGGAACGAGTGCGTATGGAGTTCCCTCCATAGCCTGCACGTGTAGTTGGCAGAAACGTGACATAGTGTCACGGGCTGCCACTTGCCACATCCCTTCCGGTTGTCTTCCTCTCACCGTGACGGTGAATGGCACCCAACCGGGTGGCGTAGGTCCTGCGGAAACCTCGACATGGATCGTCCACGTCTTGTTCCCCTCTTCGCCTTCTTCCTTGGCGAAGTATTGCGGCATCTGGTTGTACCCGAAATGTTGAAGCATTTGCCACAATGCTTCCGGGTAGCCGCTACGGTCAGAACAGTGGGAAGCCACCCACCCGTTCTCCAATTGTTTATCTGCTGTCATCTGTAAAAATGTATTTGAGAAATGTCGAATATTTATTTGAACAGTAAACTTCTGAGTTATAACATAAAACATGTCATTGAACCCATAAAACTTGGAAATATAGTTCAAATTTTTAAACAAATTTGACTGCTGATCTGCTGTTACCATGACAGCCCTGACCAGTTTCCATATCAATCTGATTTAGGCCAGATTAAAAGCAAAACCAGTTCTGGAGCTCAACATCAAAGTTAAAGTTAACTTCAATAGCTTTCCATAAAGTATTTGGTTGGCCTAAGATCTGTCCTGGTTCAAAAGTTATGAGATGTCAAAGTTAACAGAATTTCTGGGAAACAATTGGACAGCACCTCCCTGCCTTAGGTACCGATTTGATCCAAGAATCCCAGTTCATTCTGTTCCTAATCTGACAAAGCTTTCTGTTACAAAGTTGTAACCCATCTCATAAGCTTTCCAGAACTACCTCATTTTCTATTTTTGGATTTTTATGCAGGAAGTTATGCTTAATTTACAGAGAGTCTACAGAGAGTCTTTGCTCCGTCCTGTTTTCTGGACAGTTTCAACTCTACTGCATTTTTCGAGTGGTTAAGGGATGAAACACTTCTGGAACTCAACAGAAAAGTTGTAAAGCTCTTCCAACGCTTTCCAGAAACGTATCCTACGACCCTAACCTCGAAAGAACTCAACCTCTGACAAACTTCAGCCTTGACTCAGCTGAAAACAGAGTGCTCTGTTCTTAACACCCTATAAGTTGCAAACTTGTTAGCTTTGAATATCCTGTTCAAGGGAAGGAGTTACATCAAGTTTTACTACTTTGGATCAAAACCTTCAAGTTTTTAAATGAAGTTGTTCATTTAATTGAATGTGACGTCGAGGCGTCACCAGATTATGTCGGTACTACGTCCTCACAAAGGAACAACCTATACCGGACTTAGCCGGCTTCGTTAGTTCAGTGGCACTACTCGTCACTCGCACACGGATACTACACGTCTACCGTTTCGTGATAAGGCTACCTGCAGAAATTCAACCAATCATCAGACTCGGCTGCACACCGAGCCCGGAATCCATACAGTTCGTACATCCGGCCGTCATCACTCGCCCGGATGTTCTCAAGCCAAACACGCCTTGAGTTACGTGTTCACGTTTCAGACCACGTGACGGGGTCTCCCATATTGCACCATGCACGCCAGGGACAGACGTTGCTCGAATACCCCAAACGACATGAAGAGTCGTAGAGGATACTAAAGCGGGTCGGGTTACCTGCCACCCGTGGGGCTCCACCCTTCAGCTTGTGCGCACTGGTGGACAGCGCTTACGTCCACCCCACAAGACATGAACGTCCCGAGATGCACGATTTTCCGACATAACAAATAGGTTAATAAGCCACTTTCTATATACTAATAACATCCTTATACGGGCTACTAACTCGTTCCTCACTGGATTTTTGAAAAAGAAGACCTTTGTACTGTGTTAAACCTCAAGCGAGCTCTGATACCACGCTGACACGACCCCATTGGTCCTGTCGAGCCAGGATCACGCTGAGGGGTGCTGCGTTGCACAGCACCGTATAACACACGTCAAAGATACAAAGCGGAAGCGGAAATTTTATTACATAAACAAGTTTATGAACATGATTACATCAAAATAAGTTTAGTCCACACTCGCGGGCGTAGACTAAGCATCAAGTGCACGTTCAGCCCTTGAACGTGTCCTTGCTAGCACACACGCACACTAACTCTGCGGCGTGCACGACTCCCACTCGACGGGGTTCCCCTCCTGGGGTTCCGTCTCCTCTTCGGGAGTCCCTTCCTCATAGAACCCTGCAAAAGCTTCAAACACAAGCAGTGAGCACGAAGGCTCAGCAAGTCTGACCCGTCTCACCTAAACATGGAACTTCTACATGAGGGTAATGGGTTACATGAGGTAAAATCATTTGCAAGGACTCGCCTAATTAGTAGAACCTTACTTTCAAGTTTTAGCAGCAGGTTGTGGAGAACCTTACGCGAAGGCACATGAGAGAGCCGCAATCAAACAAGAAACGCATTTCTCTCATGTACTTTGCCCAAAGTTGAAAAGAACTTTAGTTAGCACTAAGCTACAGCATATCATTAACAATCAATGTCCAGCTTTCAATCAGCAACATTTTAACATGTAACTAGCCTGTTCTTTCTACGTCACGGTACAGTGAACAAGTGGTACTCACTGACCGCGAGGGACGGCGATTATAATCGATTTACACCTGCAGGGTTACCCGAACAACCCGTCACGTACGCCCGTACTCGATGTTGCCTACAACAACCATCACGGACGCCGTACGCGACTACCTTTCACCCGTTAGCCAAATATTGAACCGGTCCCATCGTCCCGAGCAAGAGGTCTCTGCACGCGCATCTCTGTGCCGCCAGCCGATTTACACCTCGAGCTCTCAACCTACCCTCTGAACGACGGGCAATGCCTCAATACCCAGCTACCCGAGTTACATCAGTTTCCCGGTTCCCATATAGCCGGTAGGTCTTCGGTACTGTTCTAGCTTGTTCAACAGGCCCGCACACGGCTCGGTCCTCAATCGACACAAGCGGAGCTACAGCACACAGGCCCCAAAGTCCTGCTGCCCTTACTCTCCGCTCGGTCTCATTTTCTTGCCATGTGTATCATGTGCTATCTCTACCCGAGCAATGTGCCTCTAGCCTATTCTCGCGAGTAGTTCCAACTACTCGACTTGTACCGAATCCTACTCTATCCTAGCAATGCAGTGGCTAACGGGGTTTGCAATCCTAAACCCCAACCCATGGTTCTCTTGGCTATGCAGTGGGGTTTCCAAACAAGACTCTAATGCACAGAATAGAGGAAACAAGTATGTGCTCAAAACAATAAAAATTGGTAAAAACGGTTAATGCAAACCGGGGCTTGCCTTGCTGCTCTTGGTCGTAGGCTAGCTGTTCCTCCGGAGTAACGAAGTCTAGGACTTCGGGTTCCTCCTCGACCTTAGCGACTACATGATAAGAGCAATGTATGTATTAATTTAAATGCATTTGTATTAACTTTGAAGTTGTGAAGTCTACAACCCTTGCTAGACAGACCTAATGACTGTGAAACTTTTACTGTGGCTTGGTTACAACCTAAACAAAGACTTGGTCAAGTTTTAGTTGCAGCAAAGCTCATTTGAGCCCTCCACAAATAATTATGTCCTTGACCTTAATTGGAACTCTTAGGGTGTTCTAGGAATTTTCATGAGACAAACTATGACTTTCTGAAAACTAGATTTTCAGAGGGTTCTAATGGAGTTGGTCTCACTTAATTTGGAAGTCTCTAACTAAAGATATGAGCTAAACAATTTCAGAGAAATTTCTGAAAATGTTTCTGAACATTTTCTATTTTCTCTGGAACAGTTTTACTAATCACACCATTAGGTGGACTAAATGAGCTCAAATGGATCTGAAATTGTTATGGTAGTTCAAGGATATTTTGGTGAACATCTCAGCAAAATTTCAGGATTTTCCTCCAAAGGATTCTCCAGATAAAATTCCCAACAGTTTAAACTTTAAGGAATTAATTCTGGAGAAATAAGGAATTTCATGAAGTGAAACTTGATTTTCTGGAAAGTACTCAGAGAGCTGAATCCAGCAAAATTTGGTTCACTCAATTTGGAGCTTTCTAGCCAAAGTTATAAAGATTTGAAGTTTGAACTAAAACTGAAATTCGGAAAAGTTTAAACTCTGGCTTGTGGGCCCGCACACAGTGCGTCGTCTCCCTCCTCGCGCCAACTGCGCGGCGGCGGCGTTCTCCGGCGACCCTCGCCGGAACTGAGTTCCCGGCCACCCCCCGGCCCGAAACTTGCCGCCTGCCCCTTTTCCGACCCCCTGGACTCGATGGTAGGGTCGCCGGCCGCCGGCGATGACCGGAAACCCGTGCGCACCGGTGACAGCACCTGCTAGGGTTCCGGTGAGGTCGGTCCCGCTCTCCCGTGCACCAAATCGACCGGAAATCGGTCGGAGAGCATCAGTAGGGCATGGGAAACACGAACCAGGGCTGGGTGGAAGCTAGAAATACCGGCAACTAGGCTCTCGACGGTGAGCCGAGGTGTTCAGCCATGGCGGCGGGGAAAACAGCCATATCATGGCCGATCCTCGATGGTTTTCTCTAATTCCAGTCCGAGCGTGGGCGCTATCGTGCGTAGAAGCTACTAGGTAACGAGCTCGTCCAACCTTCGTGCATAGAGCACGAATTCACCCGAAGGTGAGCTCGGTTCTTATGAACTGATCATGAGTAAATTTGGAAATTCTCGGCCGAGGGTTGATCAATCGCCAAACGGCTTTCGGCTACTCCATCTACATACAATCACGCACCTTTCTTGTGTAGAGAAGAGGACGTGACAACGGCTGCGCCGTGCTGTCCACGGGAGCCCGATCGGCGGCGATGTTCGGCTCGCCGGAGAAATGGCTCGTACAGCTCGAGGAAGCTTGCTCACTGGCCAACACGGAGTGTAGAAGGTTGCTCTCGACCCCTTGGTGCCGTTTTGCTGTGGAGGAGGCTGCGCTCGCGAGTGATCGGCTTGATCAAGCGGGAGCTCGAGCGGCGGTGATGGCAGTGGGAAAACGGCCGAGTATGCCGGCAGCTCGGGGAATGAGTGATCGGAGCACGCCGGGGAGGGAATAAATAGCCCGGCGGCTGGTCTCCGGCTTGGGGCGCGCAGCAGGAGCTGGCGCCGGCTGCCCCCCTTCGGTGGCGCGCGCACACAGCAGCCGGGAACCGACTGAACTGTGTTTCAGTCGGTTTGTATTGAGACAGAGGCTGACATGTGGGTCCCACCCCTCCTTTTAACCTCTGAAATTTACTCCTAACAGCTGTGGTAAACAGTGAACCCTATACTACCCTTGGCAATTCAAATTATTCACCCATGAGCCATTTGAATTGATCAAAGTTCAAATGAGATTTAGTTTGAATGAATTTCAGCACACAAGTTCAGTTTGAAATTCAAATAAAGTTTGAATTTCTCCCCCTTAGCTCATGTCAAGATCAACTGCAAATGGAGTGAAACTTGGTGTGGGAGCTCACAAAAATGTGCTGAGTGAGAATATGCCTTCCACTTTTAAATTCAGTGGGTGAAAACAGTTTGAATTTGAATATGGTTTCAAACTGCCCTCCTCCTATCTATACCCAAAATGACCTCAAAAAGGTTTTGAATTTGGGTGAAACTTGGCATGGACATCCTTAGCAAAGTGTAGGAGTTTTCATATGTCCAGCCCATCTATATCACATGTGGGAAATACCACTTTTGCAATGTGTGAGTTTGTTCTCTAATGAGCATGTTGATAATTGTTACTTGCTCTTCATTTGTGTTCATCATTCTTGCTCAAATGAGGTGTGTGGTGTGGTGATGAACACTGCAAATGGGTGTCAAAAACTGAGACCCTTACAGTGTCGGACCGAGGGACACAGTTCACCTCCAGGTTCTATCAGAAGTTACATGAAACCATGGGAACTCATCTAAATTTTAGTTCTGCCTATCACCCCCACACTGACGGGCAGACAGAAAGAACCAATCAGATCCTTGAGGATATGATGAGAGCGTGTGCGCTCAAGAACAATAGGATTTGGGATAAGAACTTACCATATGCGGAGTTCTCCTATAACAACAGCTATAAGGCCAGTATGAAGATGTCACCATTTGAGGCTTTGTATGGGAGGAAGTGCAGAACTCCACTATTTTGGAACCAAACAGGGGAAAGTAAAGTATTTGGGCCCGAGGTACTACAAGAAGCCGAAGCGAAAGTGAGGGAAATCCGCAACAACTTAAGGATAGCACAGACCCGAGAAAAGAGCTATGCCGATGTATGGAGAAGAGAGCTCCTTTTCAACGTAGGAGACTATGTCTATCTCAAGGTGTCCCCTATCCGAGGACTTCATTGGTTCAAGGTGAAAGGGAAGTTATCACCTCGATACATCGGACCTTTTTAGATTCTGGAGAGGAAAGGCTAAGTGGCATATCAACTAGAACTATCGGCTCGCCTATCGGATGTGCACGATGTATTCCATGTGTCACAGCTCAAGAAATGTCTAAGAACGCCTGAAGAGATGTTACCCATGAATGAAGTTGACGTACGAGAGGATCTGTCTTATGCCGAGCAACCGGTCAAGGTTTTGGAGACAATGGAACGCCTTAACAAGGAATAAAAGAATCTGGATGTGCAAGGTGCAGTGGAAGCATCACTCGGAAGAGGAAGCCACATGGGAGCGAGAAGACGAGCTTAAGGCACAGTTTCTGGAATTGTTTTCCTGGAACCCCCAATCTCGAGGACGAGATTTCTTTTAAGGGGGGTAGAGCTGTAACACCCCAAAACCTGCTAAAGAGGGGAATTTAAAAATTTTTGGACGTACTGCATGTGGTGCAGAAATTCAAATTCAAACTGGAATTCAAATTCAAATCAAAACAGAAAAGGAAAGGAAAAAGAAAAGAAAAAAGAAAAACCCCAACCGGCCAGTGGGCCGAAACCCGCCAGCCGGACCAATCCCCCGCGCCAGCCCGAACCCGCGCCCCCCTCTCTCCCTCTCACTGACACACGGGGCCCGCGTGTCATCCCTCACCTCCCGCGCGCCAACCCGACCCCGGACTCTTCCCTCGCGCCCGATCAAAACAAACCCCGGAACCCACGCGCCCAGCCCCGATTTCCGGTCCCAGACGCCCCAACTCGATCTCAACAGACCGCCGCCCTCCCTCGTCTATTTAAACGCCGAAATACGCCCCTTTTTCCTCCCCGATCGGCCGTTTTTCTCTCCAGTGAGAACCGAAGCTCCTACAGCCTATTTCCTTCGATCCTTGCTCAAATTTACTGATCTAACGTGCTGATCACGTTCCACCGCCGCCAGGGAGCCCTGTAGGTGAAGGAAACGATGTGTCTTGCGCCCCAACGGCCACCCCGACGTGCACCAAAGATCATCGCCATTGAAGCTCGCCGCCGACCGACTTCCAGGGCCTCCGAGTGCTGGAAAACCCCTCGGTGAGCATCCCCTACCCCTCTGCAACCGATCCATACAAAAAGATGCGAGTTCTAACGTGTAGCGGCAAAAGCCGAGGCTGCGCCGGCGAGATCGCCGCCCCCCGCCGCCGCGCGCGCGGGCTTGTTCCGGCCAGGGCGACGTGGCCCCTTGAGGGCCGTCTATTTTAAATCGCACAGTAAAAATAAAACCGACGCGTACCGGTTTGGCGATCTAATCTGAGCCGTCTGTTTTAAATCGGACGGTCCACTTCAGCCCCGCATTATAAAGGCCGGGATTCTTACGCACTACCCCCTGGGGATCTCGGAAAACACGAGCTAGCCGCGGAAACTTCTGATCTAGCCCCTGGAACTTCAGAAATTCGTGTAAATTCATTTAAAAATAAGTTTTAGCCCCTGGACTTAATAAAAATTAGGAAAACCCCTCTGTTATGTTTAGTTAGACCCCTGGAAATTTATGAAATAATAAATTAGACCCTGCAGTAGGGTGGATTTATTTTTTTGACCCTATATGATATTAAATTCAGAAATTTGAATATGTGACTAGGATTTAAATTTAAAAGGTAAGACAAACACATGTGCAAATTCAAATTTAAACTCTCCTAGCACTTGGAAAACTTTAGAATGAGTTAAAAATAGATTTTAGGCTGAAATGAAATCTGCCTAAGTGTTGTTCATATTTATTAGTTCTAGAAACACATTTTTAGGCTAGGAAATAATTCTGAAAACTGATAAAATAAATTTAAATAAGTTCACATCAGAGGAGAAGTTCAAAAGTATATTATTTAATGTTTTAGATCAGAACCTATTCTGTTTAGATGATATGTCCTACTATTTAATATTAAAAACTCACTTTTAGGCATAGAAAATAAATCTGAAAAATATAGGAGTATAGGTATGCATAATTAGCAAATGATAAATGAAGTCTCCAAATCCAAAAACTTCAGTGTAGGATTTGGTAGAAGATCTGAAAACCTATTTGGAGTAGAAAATTACCTTTCATGCAAACTTTGTGGCTAAGAAATGTATTAATTAAATATAAAGAATTTGTTCAAATGGGAAATTCATATATAGTGTGCAAATAGAAATCTGAATACAGAAGTACAGAAGTTAGAAATAATATATATATATATATATATATATATATATGTTTAAAAGTGCATGTAGGCCAAAAATCAACACATCTAGGGTAACCACAACACTTAGAAATGTGAATGACTTCCATATGTATGTATGTATGTATGTATGTATGTATGTGTGGTTTGCATGAAGTGAAAGTGTGGACGATGGCTTATGGATTGTTGTTTTCTTTTGCTATGTGTATTGGCATGAGTAGAACCTGCCCCAGAGCAAGTTCTCCCCTTCCAAGACCAAGACTTTCCATTCCCAGAGCAGCAGGAAGAAGGCAAGTGTCCTTGACCACTTTGATGCTATACTAGGATGTGCAGATAGAATCATTTGCATTGTCAATTGAAATATGAAACCCATGCTAGAAGTTTCCCTAGAATTGCATTACCTTGTTTCCTTGTAGCTTGGGTTGGGATTTATTTTATCATGTCATTTATTTATATGCTTAGGCTTAGCCATGCTTAGAATGGGATAATTGGGATATGAGATCATCAATTTACTTACCTTACTCTTGAATGAGATATTATGAGTTATGTAGAGGTAGGGATCGAGGCAAGTTGGATGATTTGGTTGGTGCTGGGTGCACGAGACTCGGGTTTGTGTTTAGTACTTGCCTGGATCCTAAGGACCGGTTCATGGAGCATGTAACCTGGCTTTACCGTGCCAACCACATGCTGAGATGGGGCAGCTTGGCCAATTAATTAGGTGTATCCCCGGCGTAGTATGGGTGCGTTGGATGGTGCGGGGTGTAGGTGTCAGCTGGACTACCATATGAACCGCAAGGCTTAAGAGGGGGCCAATGCAGCGGGGTTGGAGCCTCTTGTATGCTGTTAGGGGTGAAACCTCAGTGGGCCCACGCTCGTCGGGAATCCCTTTGTAAAGGCTTCGTAGTGATCTCCTGGCTACACACCTGAGAAGTGTGAATGTGGTTCGCGTCCACTGGCATATAGGAGGTTCTTTTAGTCCACCCGGCAACGGGGGATGAAATCACTACATGTGGGTACAGTGGTGCAAACTCTGCAGAGTCAAAACTGTCATGACAGCCGTGCTCACGGTCAAGAGCGGCTTGGACTTATTCATGATTAGAGGATGATGAATTGGGAAGTTGTGGATGTTAAGCGGGAAGCTTAATATTGGAGATGAGACTATGTTTATTTGATAATGATGATGGGTTGAGGGATTGGGATCCATTTCACCTGTGTAGTAATGTAGGTGCTTAATAAGCTAAGGTGATAGGTATTAATTGTGTAGTGCTTTAACCATGAGTTCAACCTCTCCTTGCTCTAGCCATGCATGACATAACTTTCCCACACTTGTTGAGTACCCACGGTACTCAAACTTGCTTTTCTGTTGGTTTATATTGCTGCTCAGGTCAAGAGAATGATGTGGTGTTTAATGACCAAGACTTTGGTCCCGAGGAAGGATTCTAGGTTCACGGAGTCCCCTGGGCAACGCCTGTGACGGAGCCCACAAGATTTATATTCTGCTGCTGTTTTATTTACATGTTATGAACTTATTATCGTCCATCGAGATGTGTGCTGTGTAAGACTTATTTATATTCGACACCTGGCTTGTAATAAATGATGCTTCACTATTTGTCATCACATGTATGAGAGAATGATCCTGGAATACATGTGGTATTCACTCGGTGGTTCTTCGGAGAAACCGGGTGTGACACCTGATACGGTGCTTGACCCCTGCGGTGTTGCTGCTCAGTGCAGTCCTTTGCAAAATGCCCAACACAGCCACACGTGAAGCACGTGTATTGTGTCAGGTTCCCACCGAACGGTGGACGGAATCCTGGTGAACATGGTGGAAATGGAGACACACGTGGGACCATCCTTTGCTGCTGCTGTTGCTGTGGTGGATACGGCGGTCGGAAGCTGGGCGCATTGAATTGACGACCGCAAAACTGCGGTGGTCGCGCCGATGGCTGATACCTCTGACCGGATGTCGACCGACACACTACATGGTACTTCTGTGGATCCCCACCACTGCTGCTCGAAGGTGCGCTGTGTTTCTTCTTGTCATAAATGAGCTCGCGCTGAGCATCTTTTGTACAATCGCGGCATTAACGAGGTCATTGAATGTGCCACGGTTGCATTGGGCAAGGTGGACCTTCATTTTGGGATTCAGGCCCCGGAAGAACGTGTTCTGCTCCTGGTCTTCCGTCACAACATACTCTGGTGCATACTGCACCAGCTGGTTGAATGCCCTTGAGTACTCGTGAGCACTCCTCTCGCCTTGTTTTAGCTCCAGAAACTCCTGAAGCTTCCTCTGCATAATCTCGGGAGGTATATGGTAGGCACAAAACGCCTCCCAGAACTCCACCCATGTGACGGCATGGCCAGCCGGTAGTGAGGCGATGTAGTTCGCCCACCACGTACTGGCAGCTCCTTGAAGCTGCTGCACTGCAAACAGCGCCTTCTGATGTTCAGTGCACCGTAGCAGACCGAACTTCGCCTTGAGGGTGCGGATAAAGCTGTCCGCCTCCAGAGGCTCCTTGGCCTCCATGAAGACCGGAGGATGAGTCGCCAAAAAGTCCGAATACGAACTCTGTTGGGGCTGGCGTTGCCCATTGTCTTGGCGTCCTCCTTGATGGGACGCATTTTGCTGCACCAACATCCGCAGCAACTCGGTTTGCTCGTCGCGCGAGCCGAGTACTGCAGCGAGAACCTCCACGAGAGTTCTTGGAAGTTCTGATGGTGGAGGAGGTGGTTGTTGCTGCGTCGTGGTTTGTTCTGGGGGTGGAGACTCATCCCCATGACCCTGACTTAGGCCTCCCTCCTCGTGCATCGAACGTGTATGCACCAATCTGCATCCACACGGTTCAAACGATCAGCACATGTTTGTTTACTTCAGCCAGTTTAGACAATAGTAATGCGAGAATTCAACAAATAATACCCATAACATTCACATATATGGATAAAGTATACACTTTATACAACATATACATCCCTGGACCAAGTTACCACAATCGAGTTCCAAAGTAATGAACTTCATGATTTGAACGTTTATTTCGACCATCGTTGGTCACCACAGGATGTTAAGTGCGTTAGCATGCGTATATCCTCACTATTGTACAAGACACAAACATGTCCTCGCTCAAAGTGATGTGTTGAATGCATCATATACTCGAATCCAACCCACTATTTTATGAACAGCCGCAGGATATCAGAATGTGAAACCAAGGTGATTTGAATTTAGAAATTCAAACACAGGTTCAGTGTCCAGATTCTGGTCCTGCTGTCCAGTCTGGTAGATTTAAATGTTTTGACCCATTTGGAGGCAAAATCTGGACTACAGTTCAACAACAAAGTTGTGTACACTCAAAAAGGAATCCATATTGTATTCATTTGCCTCCATAGCCTTTCTGATTTAGGAGTTATGATTTTTACAAGTTTACAGTTTTTTCTGGAAAACTTTTTTAATGCACCTCCGGCACGTATATGGTCGTCCATGTGCCCGAGTGTACTTGAATGCAATGCCGGTACTACACCCTCACCAAAGAAAATCCTAAGCCGGTATTCCGTCATATTCGTATCAAATGGTGGAACTAGAAACGTCACTCACAACCTGTTTCTAAACGCCATGTTCTAACGTGGTCAATGTACCTGCATAAAACCACACAATAATGGGGCACACAAATGGTTAACATCTGTCCATATCATAGTAGAAATATACGCCCCGTATCATTTCTATACAGGTCGTCCTTGAGTCATGCCACGTCTCAAGGTACATGGTCACGTTTTCACACCGCACGACATGAAACCTGAGTAGAGCGGGAACGGGTCATCACAGTTGGGAATTTTATCAACCCAACGGATACCACCTACTGCCTCATAACCATTGAGGCACACTGATGGCGAGCACTGCGTATGGCACTTTGAACATTGAACGTTCAAGAGTTGCATACTATCGTGTTTTCTTACCACATGATGGTCTATCCTTGCTTTTGCCTAAAGCACACTAGGGAACAGCGTTTTCAATGTTCCCATAACCAGGAGAAGGTTCAGAGACTCATATTCACTACTGTGCCAAGCTATGGCCAACCATCCCATACCACTGCTCGTATAGTGATTTTACCGCAATTGATCCACCTCCGGTGGCGTACCTTACCTCTAACCTGCCATCGGAGCGTTGTTACAAATTAATACCAAGTATGTTAGCTTTTCAACCATAATTATCTACTACTATAATAGACCTTATGTTGGTATAGTGACTAATCCTCACTCGACTACTTCTAAATTTTCAAAATATGCTTTTTCGAGCGTGCTATTCCCAATGCGGCTCTGATACCAGGCTGTGGGGGACCGGGGTCCTCCCATTCCAGGATCGCAGAGGATGGTGCTGTAAAGGCCCAAGATTTTCACTTGCTAAAGTGTTCATCACATCACACACACCACAGCTCATATTGTGGTAATCTTATGAACACATTTGAAGAGCAAGTAACCACCATTAATAGAATGATTAAAGGAAAAACTCACAAATCCAAAAGTAGGATTTCCCACATGTAAACATTAGAAGCTGATCTTACAATTAGTTCCTAAAAATTCTTAGGAATGCTCATACCAAGTTTCATGCAAATCCAAACCTTTTTGATGTACTTTTGGATACAATTATTAAAAGGGCTAGTTTGAAAGTAAATTCAAATTTAAGCTACTTTCATCACTTGAATTCAAAAGGTGGATTCATATTCAAACTCAGCACATTTTTCTGAGTTATTCCACCAATTTTAATCTCCATTGGAGTTGATCTTGTCAGGAGCTAAATTTGCACTAATTCAAAACTGAATTTGATATTCAAATTCAAGTGTGAATCAAATTTGGCCAAACCAGCTCCAATCTGAGGAACTTAAATTGAGCTCCTGACTTGGTGGTGAAGTCTACCATTCAATTGTGAGTAGATGAGAGAAAATCAGTGGAAAAAATGAAAAGAAGTGAGAGGGGAGAAGGACCCAGTAGTCAGCAGCCGAGAGCAGAATGAACCGACTCAACCGAGCCTAAGTTTTCTTGGTGACCGCCGTTCGGCCATGTCCCGCCGGCACTCGCCCAAACCCTCCACCTCACGGTGATTTCATCGCGGTAAAGTCCAGCACGACGCCCAGCTGTGCTGTTCTCATCGTCTCTGATCCGAGCCGAGCACCCACACGCGCCGTTTCTTGCTACCACGTTCTTCCACCTCCGGACTCTCTCTGTTCCCCGGCGCCCTGCCGTTATTAGCCGTAGCGTGGGCAATAATCAACAGCAAAGAGACGCGCCCTAGGCTTCTCAACACTCCGGCGAAAACCCCTCCTCATTCCGTCCACTGCCGAGGGAGATTTTCCCTTTTTACCGCATGGATGTTCATAGAACCGACGTGCTCAAGTTTCCAAAATTCTTGATGCTTAGTTGATCACAGCTTCTCTCTCGTGCACCACACATTCTAGACTTCCCTACGATCATCTAGGATCAACAAGCACCAAAAATCATCGAGTATAGGCTCTGTTCTTCGAGTATTTCAGGCCGCCGCCAGAATTTGCCCTAGGTCGCCGGTGAGCTCTTACTTGCAGCACGTTTGGACACTATTTGGATTCATATCGATGCTCAATGTTCTATCACGGATCTGTAGCGAGAAGAACCGAATGATTTGAACCATTGGTGTGCGAGTTTGACGTCGCCGGAGTTGCACCGACACCGTCGCCCGTGGCGGGGGGGGGGGGGGGGGGTTCCGATGACCGGTGGCCGTCACCGACACCACAAACGAGTTGCTCGTGGTCCCAAACTCACTAGCGGCGAGTTTTAGCCCCGGGGGAGGATGGGAACCCTGATCCGGCGAAGCTCACCGGAGAGCGCTGCCGCTCGGACGCGCGCCAGCGCGAGGTTGAAGAAGGTCGGGTGAGCCCCCTGTCAGGGTTTTAAACATTTCACGGTTTTTCATTTTCCAGAATTTCCCCAAACTTTAGAAGCCCATAACTTTTGCTAGGATTGTCCAAATTTAGTGAACCAAATTTTGTTGGATTCAGATCTCAGAGTACTTTCCAGCAAAACAAGTTTTACTCCATGAAACCTATTCTTTTCCCAGAATTAATTCCCCAAAATTTAAACTGTTGGGAATTTTAACTGGGGATTAACATTGTGGAAAATTCTCAAATTTTGCTAGGGGATTCATTTTAATATCATTGAGTATCATGCCAAATTTCAGATCCATCTGAGTTCACTAAGTCCACCTAATGGTGTGATTAAGTGAACTGACCCAGAGAAAGTGGAAAATGTTCAGAAACATTTTTCAGAATTTTCTCAAACTCGATTAGATCATAACTTTCTCCAGGATTCTCCAAATTACACAAGACCAACTCCGTTAGAATCACCATAAACTCTAGTTTCATGAAAGTAATGGCTTGCTTCATGAAAATCCCTGGAAATCCTTAGAATCTCTAATAATGTCCATTTTTACATTTATTTGAGCAGGGCTCAAATGAGCTCTACATCAAATGAAATTTGGCCAATTCTCTGTTTAGGTTGTCACCGAACCATAGTAAAAAATTTCAGAGCCAGAGGGGAGGTCTAGCTAGAGTTATGGTCTTCATATTTTCAATTCAACATTTGCATTGAATTTGACACATAATTAATTTTATTACATGTAGTCGCTGAAGGCAGGAAGCCCTGGAGATCTTGGATTTCACTACTCCGGAGGAGAATTTAACCACTGACCAGCAGCAACAAGGCAAGCCCTGGTTTGCATTTAACAGTTCTTATCGAGTTTTTGCTTTATACCCACCTAGTTTGATGTATGTATGTGCATTAGGTCTAGCATGGTTCAAACTCGAATTGCATAACAAGATTATCCTAAAGAGAGTGAGGGCAGTGTCTAAGTCCTTGATTAGAATATGCCATGCTTAATGTCTTATAGGCTTCGGTACAATTCTAGTAGTTGGAATCTACTCGCGAGTATAGGATTCGCCACATACATGATTGGTTCGAGACGTGAGATAACTCTAGTAAGAAAAAATGAGACTGGGCAGGGGTGTAGGACGCAGCAAGAGGAAGTCTTGTGTAGCCCTGCCCGTGTCGATTGAGGACCGATCCGTGTGCGGTCCCGCTGAAGAAGTTTGTATGTGCTGAAGGCATATCGGATATATGGGTCCGATAAACTGATGTAACCTATATCTCCGGGCGTCGAGGCATAACGCACCAATTTATAGGTGTAGGTTGAGGGCAGCAAGGTGGAAATCCACTAATGGGCATAGAGAGATGCTCTGTGTAGGGAACCTCCCGCTCGTTTGGGTACGACCGGTTCGACATTTGGGCTGTTCGGTGAAAGGTTGTCCCGTATGACATCGGTTGAGTGTGCCGTTCCATCTCCGAGGATGGGCGTATGTGACGTGCTATTCGGGTATCCTGCAGTTGTATATCGAGTCGATTCGCTGTCCCTCGCGGTAATGAGTACCGCTTGTTCACTATGTCATGATGTAGTAAATATGTGGAATGATTGTGATAAATTACTTCTGTTATGAATAAATTGTATTGCAACATGTGTCCCACAAAATATTGCTCACTAAATTTCAGATTTATGAACATTTAACTTGTGGCTAAAAGATGAAGTAAGGATGAACTTGTAGGCGTTTCTATTGCTGCAAATTTCTATTCTACCTTTGGTATGACATGCATTTAGAGTTTCTTGTGCAGCTGAGTCGGATAAGTCTTGCTGAGCCATTGTGCTCACGGTTGTTGCTCTAAGTGTTTGCAGGTGAGGAGTACCCCACTGAGATGGAGTACGGGTTCACCGGGGAGGTTTACCCTCCTTTGGGAACGACGGCTGAGTGGGAGCCATGCGCGCCGCCCTGAAGCTAGAGTGTAGCTAGTGTGGATTGTCCATAGGGCTTGACAACTGACTTTTGCTAGTTTGGGTTAGGCATGAGTTGTATAATTAATTTCCGCTGCAGTTAAACTCTGTAAATATATTGTAAACTGGAGGTTTGTACTACTTTTGTGCAAATTCAGTAAGTTTGAATGTGATACATATTTTCCTTATCGTGTGTGCTGTGAGGTGTCGCATCGTGCAGCATCACCCTCTGTGATACTGGATTGTACGGATTCCGGTCCGTCACAGGCTTACATCAGAGCTGCTTAGGGGATAGCACACTAAATAAGGACAGTGTTACGGGAAAACTTAGGATTACGGTGAGGAATCGCTGGAATGCACAAATAAGGACTATATTGGTATAGTTACTTAAAGTGGCATGGCTAACTTACTAGCTATAATTCTGTATTTTGATTATGTAACGACGCACCTACGCTCAGGTAAGAGGTAAAGTACGCAACCGAAAGCAGTCAGTTTCGGTTATCTCTCTCATGCGAGGAATGTAGCATGAGATATTCTGTTCGGCGACGAGCGGAAAGTGAATATGTTTTCTAAGACTCTTCATGTCTTAGAGACATATGAATGGCACTAGCCTCTAGTGCGCAAACCCAGGGGCTAGAGGAGGAGACCCCATCGTGTGATTTGTAACACGAAGTATGTGCTCTTAGAGTTTTTATGTTCTATGGGGTATACAAGAACGCTGGTCCACCGGTGTGCTTGATTGAAAAGGTGTGGAGCCCTCCGTCGGGTGGTGAATAACCCGGCCATGTACCTTGAGACATGGCTTCACTCTAGAACGACATTATGGCAATGAAAACCATCTGAGTGAGTCATTATTGAGTGTTCTTCTGCAGGGCTACCACGTTACGTATATCGTGTAGCACACGTTTGCGAGAGACCATTGTTAGTGCCACAGTTTGAGTCGTATATGCCAGTATAATCTGGTTAGGATTTTCCATTTGGTGAGGAACGTAGTACCGGCAAATAAGAATCATGATTGCATTAAAACCATTTTTGAAAGGAACTAATACAACAATCTTTCGTTCCTAGGACTCTGGTTTTGAAGAAAATTCAGAATTGGAGTAGTTCATCCCAAAGGACTTGAAAAACGGAGTGCTCTGTTTCTGGCAGAAATTTTGCTGGACTTTGACAAGGCATAACTCACAAGTTATTTAGCCAATGAAGGTGTGGGATATAGTTCTCGAAAGGGAATTAAGTTTCTATAACTTTGCTGTAGACTTCCATAACAGAATCACACATCAAACTGGTTGAAATGCCAGATGAGCGTAAACTGTCCAGAACCAGGACAGACTAAAAAACTCTCTCTGGACTAGTCTGTTTTTCAAGCATAACTTACTGTAGAAAAATCTAAAATAGTCATAGGATACCTTTTTGGAAAGGTTAGGAAATGTGTTCCATCTTTGTAATTCAATGTTTTTGCAGTTGCTATACAGAATTCAGGGGAATTTTGAGTTGAAAACAGCAATTTTCAAAGGAGGTGCTGTCGAAATTCTTCCAGGAATTCTGTTCACTTTGAATTATCATAACTTTTTATCCATAGATGATCTAGGGGCAAATAAATACTCTTGGAAAGATACTGAAGTTAAATTCAACTTTAATATTCAACTTGAGTTCTGAAAATGCCGGGCACTAGATCGAAATTTGGGATAAGTAGAAACTGGTTATTTTTGTGCAGAAAAATGAACAGTGAACTCATTTGAGAAATTGCTGTACCTATGGGGGTTTTATTACACCCAAGGGTGTATGACATACTCATGAGTTGTTATCTTCAACTAGTGAAGGATTTGAGTATTTTACCTACTCAAGTTCTTTTTACTAGGGACCATGTTTGTGTCGTATTGAAGATAAAAGGGTAGTATACGTGATGACAAAGTTATATTAACGTCTCGTAGTGACCAAATTTAGTTGAGATGAACTTCCAAAGAGGAAGTCCATCAATTTGGATTTCACTATTATGTATTTGGTCTGGTAATGGTGTAGCTTGTACCAAGTTATTACATTATCCATGTACGAGATGTATCGTATTTTTATTGTCATTATGTCTTACTATTATGGACTGCATGGAGTTATACTGTGTGGCTGATTTGCTTATCGTCGTGGTTGCTTGAGTCAACAAAGGGGTGATGACTCCCAGACACCTGCCTATGACAACACCCCGCAGCAACAACCACTGCCTCCGGCTCCGCTTACGTTGGCGGATGTGATCTCGGCGCTGGTTGGCCCTCGGAGGAGCAGACCAATCTGCTCCGCACGATAGTCCAGAATACGTCCCAGGCGAGGACGCGTCAAGAAAGGGGGTCTCGTGAGCCTCGCGTCAGCACATACTCGGACTTCATGAGTATGCATCCTCCAGTGTTCACCGAAGCGGCGGAACCTCTGAAGGCCGACAACTGGCTGCAGGCCATAGAGTCCATTTTCGGGCTGCTCCAATGCATGGAGCAGCAGTAGACTGTCTTTGCGGCGCAGCAACTGCACAGTACCGCTGGTGCATGGTGGGCAAATCATCTTGCCTCACTGCCTGCTGGCCACGCCGTTGAATGGCAAGAATTCAGCGAGGCGTTCCGTGCCTGTCACATAACTCCCGGTATGATGAAGAGGAAGTTCCAAGAGTTCTTGGAACTGAAACAAGGTGGGAGGAGTGCCCATGAATACTCCCGTGCCTTCAACCACCTGGAGAAATACACGTCAGTGTGACGCCCCTGTTCTGAGAGGAAACCTCTCTGAACCGAGACTGATGCGTATGTGTGCCCAGGATGTTCATCACACATACACATATAATCCACAAACTGAATTTCAGAATAATACAACGAATAACAGGGTTTATTACAATGTCTCATGAGTCTTGGACTCATTCTAGCAGCGGAAGTCTTATCTTAGCAGCGGAAGTCTTTATTCTAGCAGCGGAAATCTTTATTCTAGCAGCGGAAGTCTTCTAAACTATTGTGGAAGCAAACTAAGAAGCAGCAGCGGCTCCATCTCTACTCCATCCCCACAGGCAAGTTGACGGTGGATCACACTCCTAATACTCCACGTGGTCTTCATAGTACTCCTCTCCTGTTGCTGATGATGTATGATAATGCAAGTTTGAGTACATGATGTACTCAGCAAGTGTGGGAAAATATGATATGTAGCTCACAGCAAGGAAGGGATAAAAAGCTTCATTGCATAAAAGCAAAGTTTATAACACAAATCACGATAAAAACAGCAACTAGATTTAAATGAATGTAATCCCAACATGTATTTAAATATCAACATACCTCCATCATGATTCACCACTTTTCATGTCTCTTCCAGACATGTATCTTTCTCAACTTTGAATACCATCTCGTATTCACTACCATATCATGAATACCATCTCGTATTCACTACCATTTCATCTCATATTCTATTCCGTCCATACCGAGACCAATGCTCATTGCCATGACTCAATCGTCATGCAACCAATCTCATTACCCGGACTCAACAGTATCCAAAACCAAAACCAAAACCAAACCATCATCAAACCAATAACCAACCAAATAACCATCCCAATAACCATACCATCTAATCATGGAAGTTGTCCAGGCGCTTGTGACCGTAAGCTCGGCTATCATGATAGTTTTAGACTCTGCAGAGTTTGTACCACTTTATCCACAAGTTTGTGATTTTGTCACCCGTCGGCGACTGCAGAACCTCTATTATACCTGTACACAACCGTCGGTGTATGGCCAAGAAATCACAAAATAGCCTTTACAAAGGGGCTACTAGATGTATGGACTCACTAAGATTTCACCAGCAGGCTAGAATCTCCAATTCTCCCACCTATGGGCCCCCTCTTGTGCCATGCAGTTCCCAGGGCAGTCCTCACTCGACTCCCATTCCCCTCGCCTTCCACGGTCCATAACAATCTAGTAACTTACCTAATTAGTCAGCTAAGACGCACCCATATTTGGCCTTGTGGTGGCACTGTTATCCTGGCATGGCTGGCATGAACCGGTCCTTAGATCTACGGCAAGTAACCACCATCTCATTCTACCTCATTCACAAACCAAGCTTGCCAAGATCTCCCTCCGATTCATGTTCATTAACAATATCCGTTTCTCATTATTCATACGAGTGCAGTTAGCTAGACACATCTATCTCACTTCCCGTATCCCATGGACTTAGCGAAGCATAAAAGCAAAAACAATACCCGACTCATTAACTTTCCCGGTGACAAGGGTGGTTAACAAAACTAGTAAACTCCTATGAATGGTTTTCCCATCATGTTGACTCAAGCACACACACCTTTTCTCAAACAAAACAGTTTTTCCAAAAACATGGGATCAATATGGTCAAGGGGCACTTGCCTTGTTCTTACGGCTCTGGTTGCTCTTGTGTCTCGATGTTCTGGTGCTATAGTCCTTTGTGGGTAGCTCCCTGAGCTTGTTCCTCTATTTATGATCATGGAAATACAAGGTTCACAGAAATCAATTATCACGCACAAACTTTACTCAATGATGCAATGATGCATATGCATGCTAACCCTATGGTGCAGTTTTTTTATTAGATTGGTTTCTACGTGTTCTTGCATGGCTTGCATGGGTTTTACGACGAACAGAGGTGTAAAGATTAATTGTGGATGTGGTGATGATCTTGACTCAAGATCTAGATCAGACCGATCAACACGTGATCTGTCCACGAAAAAGCTTCTGTTCGAAGGGATCGAAGAACAAATGCAAAGAAAATGCGATAATATCGTAAGGTGGTAATGGAGACCTACCTTACTTCCTTCGGGTCCTTCATCTAGAAAAACAGATCGTCGGCTCTCCTCAGGCGATGGCGATCGTGTCTGAGCTCGTCGGCGGTCTCTCCGGTGGTCAAACTCTGGCGAAGGGGTTTAGCTCAGCGAGTTTGGGGCTTGGGCTTCTAAGTTGTCGGCTTAGAAAAGATGTTATGACCAAGGGGTTGCTTCGGGTTCTATTTATAATCGGGAAGAGAAGAGTCCTACTCTGATCGGAACTCAAATAATAGTCCTATTCAAAGTGTTTTTGAATCTTAACAAATTATCTTTAATTGATTTGGTTGCAGTATTCAACACAGAAGAGTTCGTGTCGGTTTCCTCCGTGTCGGGCACTCGTGCATAGAAGAAAAACCGCTCCAGAATCGCTTCCTTCCGCTGGTATAAGCTCCGGAGGCTCCACGTGTCCAGCAGAGGGCTGGGCTTCCCTTTTCCGCAGAGGCGAGCTCTGGTTGTCCCGTGTGTCAGGCGGGCGAGACCTCTCTTTTCCTCAAAGGTGAGCTCCGCGTGCGCCACGCGTCCTGGCGGGCGGGACCTCCCTCTCTCCAGAAGTGAGCTCCGCGTGCGCCACGTGTCTGGTGGGTCGGGATCTCCCCTCTCAATAGAGGCGAGTTCCGCGTACGCCACGTGTTAGTGCCGGACCTCTCCTCTCTTCGGAAGTGAGCTCCAAGTGTGACACGTGTCAGAGCCAGACCTCCCCTCTCTTCGGAGGTTGCTCCGTTAGTGCCTCATGTCCTAGCAGCGTCGGACTTCCTTTCTGCTCAGGGATGAACTCCAAGATTGACACGTGTCCAACAGTGATGGACCTCCGAGAGGTGAGCTCCGAGATCAACATGTGTCCATCAGCGTCAGACCTCCCGGAGATGAGCTCCAGAGGTTACATGTGTCCGGTAGTGTCGGACCTCCCAGAGGCGAGCTCCGGAGGTGACACATGTCCAGTAGGACCGGACCTCTCGGAGGTTAGCTCTGAGAGCGACACGTGTCCCACGCGGCTGGTCCTCTCTTCTTCTGCAGTGGCTAGCTCCGGGGACAACACGTGTCCTGTGGGCTGACCTTGCTCCTCCACAGAGGCTAGCTCCGGGGGCAACATGTGTCCCATGGGGTTGGACCTCGCCCCTTCCGCAGAGACGAGCCACGAGCCTGCCACGCAGCTAGTTAGCAGTGGATCTCTCCCCCTTTTGCGGGGATGAGCTCCGAAGGCACAAGGTGGCCAGCGGGCCATGGGAATTGTCTTCGGCGCTCTCTATGGATTGGATTTGGCTCATTTTGGCTTTCTTTTTTATTCCTTTTCTATTTTAACTTCTTTTAAAATGTTTTTCTACATATAAAATATGAATGCATGCAGAAATTGAAATTGAGGGTGTCACAAATCTACCCAACTTAAATTGAATCTCGCCCTCGAGATTCGCTAGTGGAGAATAGATGAGGGAATTATGTCTTGATGTCTTCTTCACGCTTCCATGTGGCTTCAGCTTCGGTGTGATGGCTCCATTGTACCTTGCACCATCGGATCACTTTGTTCCTCGTGACCCTTTCCTTCACGTCCAAAATTCGGACAGGGTGATCTACATAGGTCAGATCCTCTTGAAGTTCAAGTTCATCCATCGGTACTTGCTCTTCTTGTACCCTCAAGCACTTCTTGAGCTGGCATACATGGAACACGTCATGCACGTCTGAGAGGTGTGTTGGGAGCTCTAGTTGATAGGCTATTTCTCCTCGCTTGTCCAAAATCTTAAATGGCCCAATGTAGCGAGGTGCTAGCTTTCCCTTGACGTTGAAACGTTGTTGGCCT
Organism: Neostapfia colusana; assembly: GCA_030760725.1. Classification (NCBI taxonomy): domain Eukaryota; kingdom Viridiplantae; phylum Streptophyta; class Magnoliopsida; order Poales; family Poaceae; genus Neostapfia; species Neostapfia colusana. The sequence continues at coordinate 41,408,175 of JASWHV010000002.1, read as the reverse complement.
CGGATAGGCGATACCATAAGGTATACAAAGTCTCCTACTTTGAAAGTCAACTTCCTTCGCCTATTGTCCGCATAGCCTTTCTGTCGTGACTGAGCAGCCTTCAAGTTCTCCCTTATTATTTGGACTTGCTTCTCAGCCTCTTGTAGCACTTCGGGTCCAAACACTTGGTTCTCTCCGGTCTCGTTCTAAAACAATGGCGTTCTACACCGTCTACCATACAACGCTTCAAAAGATGACATCTTCAAGTTGGCTTGATAGCTGTTGTTATAGGAGAACTCGGCATATGGCAAGCTCTTATCCCAACTACACCATGTTTCAAGGCGCAAGCTCTCAACATGTCTTCCAAAATTTGGTTTGTCCTTTCTGTTTGTCCATCGGTCTGCGGGTGGTAGGCGGAGCTAAAATCCAGCCATGTACCCATAGCCTCATGCAGCTACCTTCATAACCTAGAATTAAACTGAGAACCTCGATCTGAGACTATCCTATTCGGTACTCCATGACGGCACACGATTTGCTCCATGTATATCTCGGCTACATCTGCCACGCGGTACGTGGTTTTAACAAGAAGAAAATGAGTGGTTTTCGTCAATCGGTCCACGATTACCCAGATTGTGTCGTAACCCGACCGAGTACGTGGCGATGTGATGATGAAATCCATACTGATGTCTTCCCACTTCCACTCGGGTACCTTTAAGGGTTGCAACTGTCCAGCGGGTCTTTGATGTTCGGCCTTCACCAGCTGGCATGTGTCGCATAGAGCAACATATTCAGCTATGTCCCCCTTCATACCATCCCACCAATAACAAGTCTTCAAGTCCTTGTACATCTTTGTACTTCCGGGATGTATGGAATAAAGTGAGTCATGTGCCTCTTTTAATAACGTGTCGCGGATGTGCTTCACGTTAGGCACACAAATCCTTTTTCCTAGCCAAAGTGTACCCTTCTCGTCTTCCTTGAAGTCCTTTTCTATTCCTTGTCGGATCCTTTCCTTGATCTCCTTGATTTCTTCATCCGATGCTTGGCCATCTCTTATCTCTTATTCCAATGAAGAGTGGAGTTCCATCACTTCCATATCGTTCAAGAAACCGAGATGTAACCGTTCAAACTCCTTGCCTTGCTCGGGTGGTAACTCCCGAACCGTAAGTTTGTGACATGCTCCCTTCCGGCTCAATGCATCACCTACTACATTGGCCTTTCTGGGGTAATAGTTGATTTCAACATCATAATCCTTGATGAGCTCCAACCATCGATGTTGCCTCAAATTCAAATCCGTTTGGGGTAATATGTACTTGAGGCTTTTATGATCCGTATAGATCTCACATCGGTGGCCAAGGATATAATGTCTCCAAATCTTCAATGCATGCACCACGGCTGCTAGCTCTAGGTCATGGGTAGGGTAATTAAGCTCGTGCTTCTTTAATTATCGTGAGGCATAGGCTACCACTTGTCCTTTTTGCATGAGCACGCATCGAGCCCTTGTCTTGATTCATCACAATATATGTCAAAGCTCTTGCTCACGTCCGGCAATACCAAAACCGGCGCTGAGGTCAGCCTTTTCTTGAGCTCCTCAAAGCTTTCTTGGCCCGTTGGGGTCCACTGGAACTCCTTCCCCTTCATCAATAGCTCCGTCATAGGCTTCGCTATTTTGGAGAAGTCTTTGATGAACCGTCGGTAGTATCCAGCCATCCCAAGAAAACTCTGAATATCCCTTACGTTTTTTGGTTGGTTCCACTTCAGAACATCTCCCACTTTTCCGGGATCAACCGATACTCCTTCCTCGGAGATAATGTGGCCTAGGAACGATATCTCCTTTAGCCAGAATTGACACTTGCTGAGCTTGGCATACAATTGATGCTCTCGCAGCTTTTGCAATGTCAATCTCAAATGTTCTTCATGTTCCTCCTCACTTTTCGAATACACCATGATATCATCGATGAAAACCACAATGAACTTGTCCAAGTACTCCATGAAGACCTTGTTCATGAGGTACATGAAGTATGCGGGTGCATTTGTTAACCCAAAAGACATAACGGTATATTCATACAAATATACCGTGTTCGAAAGGCAGTCTTTGGTATATCGGAGGGCTTAATCATCAGCTGGAAGTATCCCGACCGAAGATCGATCTTGGAAAAAGACTCGGGCTCCCTTCATTTGGTCAAACAGGTCCTCTATCCGGGGCAGCGGGTATTTATTCTTGATCGTCACCTCATTGAGAGACCTATAATCAACACACATCCTTTGAGTTCCATCCTTCTTGTCTAAGAAGAGCACGGGGGCTCCCCATGGTGATGAGCTTGGACGTATAAAACCCTTCCCCAGCTGCTCCTTAGTTTGCTTCTTCAGTTCCACTAGCTCGTTGACGGGCATCATATATGGTATCTTTGCTATAGGTGCAGTTCTGGGTACCAAGTCAATGGAAAACTCAATGTCCCGGTCAGGTGGCATACCTGGAAGTTCTTCCAGGAACACGTCCGAGAACTCTTGAACCACCGGAATGCTTTCCAATGTTGCTCCTTCGACGTGGCTCAACGTTGCCTTCTCGGTTGTTGGCTTGGCTGACTCAAACTCGATACGTGTTCCGTGCTCATTTGTCAACTGCACGCTCCTCTTAGCACATTGGATCACTTCGTTGTGCTTACTTAACCAATCCATTCCGAGTATTATGTCAAGCCCTTGGGAATCCAAGACAATGGGGTTGGCAAGGAAGTCTACCCCCATATTTTAAGGTTTACTTTCGGACATACTATATTAGTCCTCATCTCTCCACCTGGAGAATTAACCAACATAGTATATTTCAAGTGTGATATGGGTAGATTATACTTGGCAACATACTTGGATGATATGAATGAATGTGATGCTCCGGAATCAAATAGAATGGTGGCTGGGTTAGAGTTGGCAAGGAACATACCAATCACGACGTCCTCAGCCTGTTGCGCTTCCTCAGCAGAGACATGGTTCACGTTGCCGCAAGAGTAGTTCTGCTGTCCACGGTTTCTTTGATTGGCTCCTCCGTTCAGCCGTGGGTTCTCTTGGGCACGTTGTCTTGCTGTCCAGGACCTCTCCTCGGGCACTGGCTCGCGAAGTGTCCTGTTTCTCTGCATGCAAAGCATGCCTTGTTGCCCATGATAGCAGGTACGTTGGGGAGGGGGTTTTGAACAGGAGCGCCCATGTTTCGACGGGGCGCAGGAGGTAAAGGCACACGAGGTGCTTGCATGACAGGTCGTTGTTGTGGTGGCTGGTTAGGGCGGAAAGTAGGAGTGGATGATCCATACTGTGGTGCAGCTGGGGGCATGTACCGAGGGCGTACGTTGCTCCCTTGTGGCTGGTATGGCATCTTGCTCTCAACCACTATGGATTTGTCAACTAGCTTCTGGAAGCTCGCATAGTCATTGTTGAGGAGCTGAACCTGGATCTCATTGTTCAACCCTCTCATGAACAAGTACTGCTTCCGTTGGTCCGAGTTGACATCTTCGGGGGCATACCTTGACAGCTACGTGAACTTGTTAAGATACTCATTCACGCTCTTCTTGCCCTGGCGGAGACCTTCAAACTCTTGTCTTTGCATCATTACTCTAGCAGGGATGTAATGAGAGCGGAAACTCTCCTTGAACTCAGTCCAAGTAATAGTCTCCGAGTCGACATGAGCGTTATAAAGGGCGTCCCACCAGTAAGCGGTTGCTCCCATGAGTTGGTGCGATGCGAAGAGAACTTTCTCTCGGTCATTGCACTGAACTATGGCAAGCTTCTTCTCCATGGACTTCAACCAGTCGTCGGCCTCCATAGGACATTAGCTTGAGCAAAAGTGGGTGGTCGAGTCCTCATGAAATCTCCCAGTCTGTTGTGAGCCGGTGGGGGTGGCGGTGGTGCAGGAACGGGGTTGTTGTTGTTGGCTTGCAACTGACCCAAAGTTTGGATCATTGTTTGCATAAGCTGATTTTGCATGGCCATCAACCGTTCCAAGTTGTTTGCACCAGCTCCGGGGTTGTCATTCTCAGGAACTTCAGCGTGGTCCTCTTCTTGGTTGCCACGGACGTTCCTCTCTTGACGGCCAGAGTTTCCTCTCACCATCTGTGAGAGAGAGTTGAGTAGAATAGAGATCAGAAGGTTAGATGGATCCCCCTAACTATATGCATCAAGATGGATGGGTCATATATTAGCCTTATATGAGGATGTGAACAAGTGCCGAAGCATCTCACGTCTCTCTACTATGTGTGGATATGGACAACGCTGAAACGTCCCACAACTCACACTAAGCACACAATCACAATCAATCATCACAAAAAGTTTCATACAACTCCTATTCAAGCTTATTCAATGGGGGTCCTATGTGGTTTGGGGTGATACCAATCTGTGATTTCAGCGTATGTCAAGGTGGTTTGGGGTGATACCCATGGTACCAATATGTGATCCAACTATGGCTTCTACCTAGGCTTGCATCTTATGTCCAGGCGGTTTTGATCCAGTCTATGCATTCTTCCTAGGCTTGCATCCTATGTTCAGTGTGGCTCCTAATGTCAATCTGTGACTAGGCTTGTGTCCTACGGTCAACCGTGGTTCAGCTACCTATCTGTGAATTGTACCAATCTGTGATCTTATCTAGGCATGTGACCTACAGTCAACCGTGGTATCTATACCAATCTATGACTAGGCATGACAGCTCTAATATCAATATGTGACCTCTATCTAAGCATGTGATCTACGATCAACCCGTAGTAGGTTGATACCAATTTGTGACCTATCTAGGCATGTGTCCTACCGTCAACCGTGGCTCTGATACCAATCAGTGACGCCCCTGTTCTGAGAGGAAACCTCTATGAACCGAGACTGATGCGTATGTGTGCCTAGGATGTTCATCACACATACACATATAATCCACAAACTGAATTTCAGAATAATACCATGAATAACAGGGTTTATTACGATGTCTCATGAGTCTTGGACTCATTGTAGCAGCGGAAGTCTTATCTTAGCAGCGGAAGTCTTTATTCTAGCAGCGGAAATCTTTATTCTAGCAACGGAAGTCTTCTAAACTATTGCGGAAGCAAACTAAGCAGCAGCAGCGGCTCCATCTCTACTCCATCCCCAAAGGCAAGTTGACGGTGGACCACACTCCTAATACTCCACGTGGTCTTACTCCTCTCCTGTTGCTGATGATGTATCATAATGCAAGTTTGAGTACATGATGTACTCAGCAAGTGCGGGAAAATATGATATGTAGCTCACAGCAAGGAAGGTATAAAAAGGTTCACTGCATAAAAGCAAAGTTTATTTGACAAATCACGATAAAAACAGCAACTATATTTAAATGAATGTAATCCCAACATGTATTTAAATATCAACATACCTCCATCATGATTCACCACTTTTCATGTCTCTTCCATACATGTATCTTTCTCTACTTTTCTCATGAATACCATCTCGTATTCACTACCATCTCATGAATACCATCTCGTATTCAGTACCATTTCATCTCATATTCCATTCCGTCTTGTACCGAGACCAATGCTCATTGCCTTGACTCAACAGTCATGCAACCAATCTCATTACCCGGACTCAACAGTCTCGAAAACCAAAACCAAAAACCAAACCATCATCAAACCAATAACCAACCAAATAACCATCCCAATAACCATACCATCTAATCATGGAAGTTATCCAGGCGCTTGTGACCGTAAGCTCGGCTATCATGATAGTTTTAGACTCTGCAGAGTTTGTACCACTTCACCAACAAGTTTGTGATTTCATCACCCGTCGGCGACTGCAGAACCTCCATTATACCAGTACACAACCGTCGGTGTATGGCCAAGAGATCACAAAACAGCCTTTACAAAGGGGCTAATAGATGTATGGACTGACTAAGGTTTCACCAGCAGGCTAGAATCTCCCATTCTCCCATCTACGGGCCCCCTCTTGTGCCATGCAATTCCCAGGGCAGTCCTCACTCGACTCCCATTCCCCGCGCCTTCCACGGTCCATAACAATCTAGCAACTTACCTAATTAGTCAGCTAAGCCGCACCCATATTTGGCCTTTTGGTGGCACTGTTATCCTGGCATGGCTGGCATGAACCGGTCCTTAGGTCTACGGCAAGTAATCACCATCTAATTCTACCTCATTCACAAACCAAGCTTGCCTAGATCTCCCTCCGATTTATGTTTGTTAACAACATCCGTTTCTCATTATTCATACGAGTGCAGTTAGATAGACACATCTATCTCGCTTCCCGTATCCCATGGACTCAGCGAAGCATAAAAGCAAAAACCATACTCAACTCATTGACTTTCCCGGTGACAAGGGTGGTTAACAAAACTAGTAAACTCCTATGAAAGGGTTTCCCATCATGTTGACTCAAGCACACACACATTCTCGCAAACAAAACAGTTTTTCCGAAAACATGGGATCAATATGGTCAAGGGGCACTTTTCTTGTTCTTGCGGCTCTGGTTGCTCTTATGTCTCGATGTTCTGGTGCTGTAGTCCTTCGTAGGTAGCTCCTTGAGCTTGTTCCTCTATTTATGATCACGCACATACAAGGTTCAGAGCAATCAATTATCACGCACAAACTTTACTCAATGATGCAGTTTTTTTATTAGATCATTTTGTACGTGTTCTTGCATGGCTTGCATGGGTTTTACGACGAACAGAGGTGTAAAGATCAATTGTGGACGTGGCAATGATCTTGACTGAAGATCTAGATCAGACCGATCAACACGTGATCTGTCCATGAAAAAGCTTCTGTTCGAAGGGATCGAAGAACAGATGCAAAGAAAATGCGATGATGTCGTAAGGTGGTAATGGAGACCTACCTTACTTCCTTCGGGTCTTTCCACCAGAAAAACAGATCGTTTGCTGTCCTCCGGCGATGGCGATCATGTCTGAGCTCGTCGGTGGTCTCTCTGGTGGTCAAACTCCGGCGAAGGGGTTTAGCTCGGCGAGTTTGGGGCTAGGGCTTCTAATTCATCGGCTTAGAAAAGATGTTACGACCAAGGGGTTGTTTCGGGTTCTATTTATAATCGGGAAGAGAAGAGTCCTACTCTGATTAGAATTCGAATAAGAGTCCTATTCAAAGTGTTTTTGAATCTTAACAACTTATCTTCAATTGATTTGGATGCAGTATTCAACGTAGAAGAGTTTGTGTCGGTTTCCTTCGTGTCGGGCACTCGTGCATGGAAGAAAAACTGCTCCAGAATCGCGTCCTTCCGCAGTGATTAGCTCCGGAGGCTCCATGTGTCCAGCAGAGGCCTGGGCTTCCCTTTTCCGCAGAGGCGAGCTCTGGTTGTGCCACATGTGAGGCGGGCGAGACCTCCCATTTCCTCAGAGGTGAGCTCCGCGTGCGCCACGCGTCCTGGCGGGCGAGACCTCCCTCTCTCTAGAGGCGAGCTCCGCGTGCGCCACGTGTCTGGTGGGTCGGGACCTCCCCTCTCAACAGAGGCGAGTTCCGCGTATGCCACGTGTCAGTGCCGGACCTCCCCTCTCTTCGGAGGTGATCTCCGAGTGTGCCACGTGTCAGAGCCGGACCTCCCCTCTCTTCGGAGGTAGCTCCGATAGTGCCACGTGTCCTAGCAGCGTCGGACTTCCTTTCTGCTCAGGGATGAGCTCCGAGGTTGACACGTGTCCAACAGTGACGGACCTCGCAGAGGTGAGCTCCGAGGTCGACACGTGTCCATCAGCGTCGGACCTCCCAGAGATGAGCTACAGAGGTGACATGTGTCCGGTAGTGTCGGACCTCCCGGAGGCGAGCTCCGGAGGTGACACATGTCCAGTAGGACCGGACCTATTGGAGGTTAGCTCCGAGAGCGACACGTGTCCCGCGCAGCTGGTCCTCTCTTCTTCCGCAGTGGCTAGCTCTGGGGACAACACGTGTCTTGCGGGCTGACCTCGCTCCTCCGTAGAGGCTAGCTCCGGGGGCAACACGTGTCCCACGGGGTTGGACCTCGCCCCTTCCGCAGAGACGAGCCCCGAGCCTGCCACGTAGCTAGTTAGCAGCGGACCTCTCCCCTTTTTGTGGGGATGAGCTCTGAAGGCGCCACGTGGCCAGCGGGCCGCGGGAATTGTCTTCGGCGCTCTCTGTGGATTGGATTTGGCTCATTTTTGCTATCTTTTTTATTCCTTTTCTGTTTTAACTTCTTTTAAAATGTTTTTCTACATATAAAATATGAATGCATGCAGAAATCAAAATTAAGGGTGTCACAGTCAGACTACATCTCCACGGAGGAGAGGAAGCGTGAGCACTTCTATCGCGCTCTGAATCCTGAGATGTGAAGGAGCGTTCCAAGCATTGGTGAAGCATCTCACAACAGCCGTGGTCTTAGCTCAACCAGATACGACCAAGCCTTTCAACGTATATTGTGATGTGTGTGGTATCAGGGTTAGCTGCATGTTGATACAAGAAGGTCGGGTGGTCGCGTATGGCTCATGCCAACTTCGAAACCACGAGCAGCACTATCCAACTCATAATCTTGAGCTCGCGGCTGTGGTATTGTCATTGAAGATGTGGAGACACTATCTCCTTGGAAACTTGGTGCATCTCTACACTGACCACAAGATCGTAATGTATATCTTCACTCAGAAGGAGCTGAATATGAGACAAAGGAGGTGATTGGAATTAACCAAGGATTATTAAATTGAGATTCATTACCACCCCGGCAAGGCAAAAGTGGTTGTGGACGCGCTGAGTCAGAAATCACATGTCCATAACCTCACTATTACATCGATAGAAGAGGAAGAACCAAGTTTATTCTTTGTTCCATATGGATCAGTCTACAACCTTGCCCTCATCCCTACTATTAGGGAGGATATTATTGCAGCCCAGGAGATAGACAAAGGCATGGCACATCTCCGGATGCGAGTGGATAGTGGTGATATTAAATGTTTCTGGAAAGATGAAGTGGGGACGCTATGGTTCAACGACCGTATAGTCGTACCCCGGGATATGGAGCTGAGGAAGAAAATATTAGATGAAGCTCACTTGTCTAAGTTTCCATTCATCCGGGCAGCAACAAAATGTACCAAGATTTGAAGAGTAAATTTCGGTGGACACGGATGAAACAGGAAATTGCAAAGTACGTATCCGAATGTGATACGTGTAGGCGAGTGAAGGCTGACCATATGAGGAAATCAGGGCTACTACAACCCCTTAAATCCCAGCATGGAAATGGGAAGATGTGAGCATGGATTTCATTGTTAGACTGCCCATGACTTTTCACAAGCATGATTCCATTTGGATAATTGTTGAGCGGTTAACCAAGTCGGCTCACGTCATTCCCGTGCATACAAATTACCATGGTAGAAAGTATGTGGAGTTGTACATTGCAAAAATATTGTGCTTGCACGGAGTACCCAAGACAATAATTTCAGATCGAGGTGCAATGTTTGTGGCTCGTTTCTAGGAGCAATTACACGCTTGTTTAGGTACCCAGATGATTAGAAGCTCCACATATCACCCTCAAACAGATGGACAAACTAAGAGGGTGAATCAAGTGTTAGAAGACATGCTGAGAGCGTGTGCCATCCACCACGGTAACAATTGGGATGATCATCTACTGTTGTCAGAATTCTCGTATAACAATGGCTATCAAGCGAGTATCAAGATGGCACCCTATGAGGCTCTCTATGAATGCAAATGTCGCACCCCATTAAATTGGTGTGAATCTGGTGAAAGGGTCACGTTCGGGATTGATCTAGTGAACGACGCCGAAGAGCGAGTTCGGGTGATTCAAGCAAACTTGAAAGCAGCCCAATCCTGACAGAAAAGTTACGCTGATAAGAGGCTTAGGCCGCTGCATTTCGACGTTGGAGAATATATCTCCGTCACCGATTCGGCGTGAAGGGGAAACTCGCTCCCTGATTTATCGGACCCTATGCCATAACCGAGAAATGTGGACCAGTGGCGTATAGGCTAGAACTACCGGAATCTCTCGCTGGTGTTCATGACATTTTCCATGTCTCACAACTCCGAAAATATCTGAAGTACAACTGCGGTCCACACTGAAAACATTGGTGAATTACAACCGGATTTAACCTACACTGAATCTCCGGTTGAAATTATTGATGAGAAGACCTGGACCATGCGTAACAGAATGCTGTGGTTCTACAAGTCCTTATGGAGCAACCACACCGCTGAGGAAGCGACGTGGGAGATCGAAGATTTTCTTCACTGAAATTATCCGGATTTCTTGGCATCTCATCTCAGGTAATTCCTCTCACATCTTCGTCTCTTCTTTTTGTAATCCCGGGACGAGATTATTTTAAGGGGGGGAGTAATAAAGGCCCAAGATTTTCACTTGCTAAAGTGTTCATCACATCACACACACCACAGCTCATATTGTGGTAATCTCATGAATACATTTGAAGAGCGTGTAACCACAATTAATAGAATGATTAAAGGAAAAACTCACAAATCTAAAAGTAGGATTTCCCACATGTAAAACTGAGAGTCTGAGCTCACAATTAGGTCCTAAATATTCTTAGGAATGCTCATGCCATGTTTCGTGCAAATCCAAACCCTTTTGAGGTACTTTTGGATATTATTATTAAAAGGGCTAGTTTGAATGTAAATTCAAATTTAAGCTACTTTCATAACGTGAATTCAAAAGATGGATTCATATTCAAACTCAGCACATTTTTCTGAGTTACTCCACCAATTTTCATCTCCATTGGAGTTGATCTTGTCGGGAGCTAAATTTGCACTAATTCAAAACTGAATTTGAAACTCAGATTCAAGTGTGAATCAAATTTAGCCAAACCAGATTCAATCTGAAGAATTCAAATTGATATCATGACTTGGTGGTGAAGTTACCATTCAATTGTGAGTAGATAAGAGAAAATTAGTGAAAAAAATGAAAAGAAGTGAGAGGGCAGAAGGATCCACTGGTCAGTGGCCGAGAGCAGAGTGAACCGACTCAACTGAGCCATAGTTTCCTCAGTGACCGCCGCTCGGCCACGTCCCGCCGGCGCTCGCCCCAACCCTCCACCTCACGGTGATTTCGTCGCAGTAAAGTCCAGCACAATGCCCAGCTGCGATGTTCTCATCGTCTCTGAGCCGAGCCGAGCACCCACGCGTGCCATTTCTTGCTCCCGCGTTCTGCCATCTCTGGACTATCTATGTTCCCTGGCGCCCTGCCGTTCTAAGTTAGCCTGGGAAACGATCAACATCAAAGAGACGCGCCCTATGCTGCTCAACACTCTAGTGAAAACCTGTCCTCATTTCGTCCACTGCTGAGGGAGAATTTCCCTTTTTACCGCACAGATGTTCATAGAACCGACATGCTCAAGTTTCCAAAATTCTTGACGCTTAGTTGATCACAGCTTCTCTCTAGTGCACCACACGTTCTAGACTTCCCTACCATCATCTAGGATCAACAAGCACCGAAAAACATCAAGTATAGGCTCTGTTCTTCGAGTTTTTTGGGCCGCTGCCAGAATTTGCCCTAGGTCCTCGGTGACCTCGTACTTGCAGCCCGTTTGGACACTTTTTGGATTCATACCGGTGATCAGTGTTTTACCACGAGCCGTAGGGAGAAGAACCGAATGATTTGAGACATTGGTGTGCGAGGTTGATGTCGCCGGAGTTGCACCGAAGCTGTCGCCCGTCGTGGGCGTGTTTCCCGTGACGAGTTGCTCGTGGTCCCAAACTCACTAGCGGCGAGTTTTATCCCCGGGGGAGGAAGGGAACCCCTGAAAGTGCATCTAGGCATCCCTTGTGGGTTTTGGTTGATTTATGACAAACAAATGAGACCCTAACAAAATTGTTGAGATGAGCGCAGGTTCTTAAAAGAAATTAGGAAGAAAGCGTAAAAAAGAAAGGAGAAGGAGGATCCAAATTGATAAGAGCTCAGGAGTTGAAAAGATTAGATTATTTAGTATAGAGTGTGTGGGAGAAACACACCCCAAGAGCTCAAGTAAAAGAAATAACACTAACTGCACAAAATCAGCATGTGCGGACTAGTCCGATAACAACCGGACTCGTCCGATTTTCTTTCTGACCTGAAAATGGACTAGTCCGATATGGACCGGACTAGTCCGACTTTGTCTCTGGATAGACAACGGACTAGTCCGCACTCCTAAGGACTAGTCCGATATCTCATAACACTTAGGGTTTTCTACACACCGCACACCGGACTAGTCCGGAGTCAACCACGGACTAGTCCGGACATCGCAAACTCTAACGTAACCATTGGAAACCCTACTATAAAAAGAGGTGTACGGCCATTCAAACAGAAAACTTTGACCCCCTGCGCCGTCACACCTCCCAAGAGCCCAAAATCCACATCTCTCCACACATTCTAACCCACAAAGAATCAAATCTTTGGGGATTAGCAATTGATCAAAGAAGATACTTGTTCTACACATCTTGAGCTCTTGGGTTTGATCTCTCGCACACTTTTGTTTGTTAATTGTTCATCTTTTGAGTGTGTTTGGTTGTGTTCATTCATTGTAATTCTTGGGGAGCCCTAAACTTGTGAGAAGGCCCCTTGAACGGTTTATTTGCCCTTTGTGATTAGTGGAAGAGAATCGACCTTCGTGGCGATTCGACGAGGGTAGGGTTGGTGAAGACCCGGTCCTTAGTGGACTCCTCAACGGGACGTAGATTTCCTTCGTGGAATCGAACCTCGGTATAAACACTTGTCTCCTACTCTCGTTCATTCATAGTTCAGCATATTCTAGTGTTTAATTAATCTTGTGCAATTTACATTGAAGCATTGAAACAAAAGTTGATCTCTGTCATTCATTGTTTCACTTTGCAATACATCTAAGTATCGAATTAATTTCCGCTGCATAAAGTACTAGAAGTGAGAATATTGATCAATTTTGATATCTCTAGTCCACGCATACCGGACTAGTCCGATTTTTCTCTATGTAGAAAATAGACTAGTCCGCAATCTACCGGACTAGTCCGATTTCCCTGTAATTGATAAACCTACTAAGTGTTTCAGGGATCAACAAAGCGTCGAAAAGCCTATTCACCCCCCTCTAGGCTACATTCAATTGGTATCAGAGCCAAACTCTTCAAAAGAGACTCACCGCTCGAAGAGACGATGTCGGACATCAAAGATGTACACAAGAAGATCGACGATCAAAAAGGTGATGACGAAAGGACTCAAAAGCTAAAGAAGCTACTCGACGCCATTCAAGATAGTGAGGATGATAATGATGAGGTGCTCTAACTCAAGGCTCTTCTACAAAAGAAGGCAATCTCCCCACAAGGGAAGAAGAACACCGATGATGAAAAGAACAAGAAAGGGGGTAGTCACACCGACTACTCCCGATATCCTTTTGACTATGAGCGTTTAAATTCCAACAATAGCCATTACTTATCAATTCCTCTAGGGAAAGCACCTTACTTTGATGGAAATGACTATTCAATGTGGAGACAAAACATGAAAATGCACCTTATATCTCTTAACCCAAGTTTGTGGCATATAGTGTGTAGAGGGATAGATATCCCGGATGATGATGAAGAGCTGACCCCAAGCCAAGAACAAGCCATTCATCGGAATGCTCAAGCTGTAGCTGTGATCATGTCATCACTAAGCCGAGACGAGTTCACCAAGGTGGACGGACTCGAAATTGCCAAGGAAATATGGGACACACTACAAACCACTTATGAAGGTAACCGTCATGTACGCGAAGCCAAGATAGAAATGATTGAAGGTGAATTGAGAAGATCCACAATAGAAGAAGATGAATCACCACAAGATATGTACAATCGACTGAAGAATCTTATCAACAAATTCCGAGCTTATGGCAGCAAGAAGTGGAATGATCATGAGGTCGTGAAGTTGATTCTCAGAGCATTCATGCCTCGCAACGTGACTCTTTGCTCTATGATTATAGAAAGCACCAGGTACCGGAAAATGACCCCAGACGAACTTCTTGGCAAGATCATCAACTTTGAGATGATGGAGAAGCAAGCCAAGCAGGTCAAGGAAATTGCTGATCTCACCTCGGCAAAGAAGAAAGGAGTTGCTTTGAAGGCAACCTGTAAACCCGTATCAAAAGAAGCCCGAGAAGCTCACGGAGAAGACGACAGTGATGATGAAAGTAGTATATCGATGAAGAAGACATGATCTTGTTCATGAAGAAGTTCAAGAAAATGATGAGAAGAAGAAAGGGTAGCAGCTCAAACGAAGTAATACAAGGGAGAAACAAAGACCCGAGATGAGACAGGCGTGCTATAAATGCGGAGAATACGATCACTTCATAGTGGATTATCCATATGATGAAAACAAGAAGAAGACAAAAGACAACATGCCTCAACCAAAGAAAATGTTCAAGAAGAAGAAGCAACATGGCCAAGCGCATCTAGGGAAGGAGTGGAACTCCAATGGTGAATCCTCATTCGAAGAAGAAGAGGAGATGGTCACCATAGCCTTAAAGAAGACTACTAAGAAATCCACTCTCTTTCCATCCATGGGCGCATGGAAGGACACCGACAACACTTGTCTAATGGCAAAGGAAGGTAAACAAAAGGTACTAACTAAATCTTCCTTCTCGCATTCTTTTACTAGTGATAGTGATAATTCTAGTGAGGATGATAGCAATGATGAAAATGATTATATGTTTAAGGGTCTAGACAAAAAGACAGCTGCTAAAATAAATTTTTACTTGATAAGCTTGTTGATATGGAGAAGTTAGTCAATCATCGGGAAGATATGATCATCTCCCCAAAGGAGGAATATCTCGAGATTGAAAAGCTTCTTGAACTTGAAAAGGAACAAAATAAATCACTAGAGCTTTAATTAGCTTCAAGCAAGGAAGCTCGCTTGAAGTTAAAAGACTCAAACACCATCATCAAGGATGAACTTGCTAACTTAACCAAAGTTAACGAGATCCTTGAGGTACAAGTTGAGTCACTCAAGCAAAATAGTTCATCCACTTCAAGCTCATCTTCTCAACATATAAAATCTGAAACTAGTGTTACTTGTGCTTGTGCCAAAAGTGACACTAATTTGAAGAAAAAGTCAAACTTGACAAAGGACAAGCAATCTTCTCAAAGTGGCATATTTGACAAGGAGAACATCAAGTACGCACGCAGTGCATACTCGGTCACAAGACCTGCTAATGTCAAATATGGCATTGTATATTCTAATGGTGAAAAGCAAAACGCTAGAAGCCACAACAATAACAAGGGGTGCATTGCCTTTGTCAAGGGAAACCCTTCTCAAGTTGGAAAACTTAATAATGTTGATAATTCTAATACAGTGAACACATATGAACAACTTCTATTTAGAACTTTTGCTACTTCATATGTACTTATGAAAAGTAATCTTGGAAGAGTTTATGCTAAATATGTTGGCCATGCCATTTGAACAACAAGTCTCATGTGTGGGTGCCCAAATCCCTTGTGACTAACCTCAAAGGACCCAAGCAAGCTTGGGTACCTAAGACCAAGGCATACATTGTTTTTGCAGACGTATTCATCCGGTGGAGTAAAATGGGTGCTAGATAGTGGATGCACCAATCACATGATCGGAGAAAGAAGAATGTTCGTGGAATATGATAAAAATGAAGATCCAAGTGAAGGCATTTACTTTGGTGATAATAGTCAAGGAAGAGTGCTTGATATCGGTAAAATTGCAATTTCATCACAACATACTCTCTCTCATGTTTTACACGTTGACTCCTTATATTATAACCTTTTGTCCATATCTCAATTATGTGACAAGGGTTATAATTGCTTATTCACTAATTAGGGTGTGTTTGTCTTTAGAAGGAGTGATAACACAATTGCATTCAAAGGTGTGTTGAAGGGAAAAATTTATCTAGTTGACTTCAACAAAGATAAAGCCGAACTTGAAACATGCTTGATTGCAAATACCAACATGGGTTGGGTGTGGCATAGACGGCCATCACATGTTGGTATGAGGAATCTTCAAAAACTCCTCAAAGGCGATCACATCCGAGGTTTAAAGGATGTTGTTTTAGAGAAAGACGGGTCGTGTAGAGTGTGCCAAGCAGGGAAGCAAGTAGGAACACCCCATCCCGTGAAGAATGTCATGACTACAACAAGACCGCTTGAGCTTCTCCACATGGATCTATTTGGTCCAATTGCTTACATAAGCATCGGCGGTAACAAATACGGTCTAGTCATTGTTGATGTGTTTTCACGCTTCACATGGGTTTTCTTTTTGCATGATAAGACAGAAACTCAAGGAACCCTCAAGAAGTTGATCAAGCGTGCCCAAAATGATTCTCATTGAAGATCAAGAACATACGAAGTGACAATGGGAAAGAATTCAAGAACACCCAAGTTGAGAAGTATCTAGATGAAGAAGGAATAAAGAACAAATTTTCAGCACCATATACTCCTCAACAAAACGCAGTAGCCAAAAGGAAGAACAAAACTCTCATTGAGATGACAAGGAAAATGCTCGATGAATACAAGACTTCGGACAGGTTTTGGGCTGAAGCGGTTAACACCGCTTGTCATGCTATAAACCGACTATATCTTCATCGATTACTCAAGAAAACTTCATATGAACTACTCACGGGTAACAAGCCGGACATTTCATATTTTTGAGTTTTTGGTTCAAAATGTTATATTTTAAATAAGAACCAAGGGCTTCGAAGTTTGCTTTGAAGTTCGATGAAGATTTCTTACTTTTGTATGATTTGAACTCCTACGCTTATCGTGTCTTCAACAAAACCTCCGGACTTGTTGAAGTAGCACGTGACGTAGTGTTCGATGAAACTAATAGCTCTCAAGAAGAGCAAGTTGATCAGTGTGTGCTAGATCAAGAAGAAGCTCCATGTCAAGCATTGAGAGGAATGGCATTGGGCGATGTTCGATCACAAGTGCCAACTTCAAATGCGAATGAATAAAATGAACCACAGATGGAGGAAAATGATCAAGGGGGAGCTTCCATACGAGATCAACCTCAAGAAAATCAAGAAGGCCAAAACATCAATGAGGGCAACTATCCAGGGGGAGAAGAATATGATAATGAAGATTCAAGACCACAAGTGCCACATCCAAGAGTACACCAAAGCATCCAAAGAGATCACCCCGTTGACAACATAATCGGTGACATCCAAAAGGGAGTAATAACTCGATCTCGCATAGCTAATTTTTGTGAACACTATTCCTTTATATCTTCTTTGGAACCATACAGGGTTGAGGATGCATTAAAAGATCTGGATTGGGTGATGGCGATGCAAGAAGAATTGAACAACTTCAAAAGGAACGAAGTGTGGGATCTTGTTGAAAGACCCAAGTCCAATGTCGTCGGCACTAAATGGGTCTTCCGCAACAAGCAAGACGAACATGGAGTAGTAACAAGGAACAAGGCACAACTTGTGGAAAAAGGGTACTCACAAGTCGAAGGTTTGGATTTCGATGAGACTTTTGCTCCCGTAGCTAGCCTTGAATCGATTCGTATATTACTTGCATATGCTACTCACCACGATTTGAAGATTTATCAAATGGATGTGAAAAGCACCTTTCTCAACGGACTGATGAAGGAGGAGGTGTACGTGGGGCAACCACCCGGTTTTGAAGATCAAGAGCACCCCGACTATGTGTTCAAACTATGTAAGGCTCTCTATGGACTCAAACAAGCTCCTAGAGCTTGGTATGAGTGCCTTAGAGACTTTTTTATTGAAAATGACTTCAAGATTGGAAAAGCTGATTATACCTTGTTCACTAAACACTTTGATGATGATCTCTTCATTTGCCAAATCTATGTTGACGATATTATACTTGGTTCAACTAAAAAATCCTTTTGTCAAGAATTTAGCAAGATTATGACAGATAGATTCGAGATGTCCATGATGGGAGAATTGAGGTACTTCTTGGGATTCCAAGTGAAGCAACAAAAGGACAGGACGTTCATAAGCCAAACAAAGTACACTCAAGACATTCTCAAGAAGTTTGGAATGGACAAATCAAAGTCCATAAAGACTCCCATGGCGACAAATGGACACTTGGATCTAAATGAAGACGGACCAAATGTGGATCAAAAGGTATATCGTTCCATGATTGGCTCCCTACTCTATTTATGTGCATCTAGCCTGATATTATGTTGAGTGTATGTTTGTTTGCAAGATTTCAAGCCAATCCTAAGGAATGTCATCTAACAGCCGTTAAAAGGATCTTGAGATATTTAGTTCATACACCCAACCTATGCCTTTGGTATCCCAAAGGTTCAAAATTCAATCTCATTGGATACTCCGATGCAGATTATGCCGGATGCAAAGTAGATCGAAAAAGTACTTCTGGTACTTGCCAATTCCTAGGTAGATCCCTAGTTTCTTGGTCCTCCAAGAAACAAAATTCAATTGCTCTATCCACAGCCGAAGCGGAGTATGTTGCAGACGGGAGTTGTTGTGCACAACTCCTTTGGATGTGACAAACTCTAAGGGATTATGGTTACAATATGAGTCGTATTCCACTCCTTTGTGACAATGGGAGTGCTATTAAAATTGCCCATAACCCCGTTGAGCACTCTAGAACTAAACACATAGATATTCGGAATCATTTTTTGAGAGATCACTCAATGAAAGGAGACATAGCCATTTCCCATATCAACACTGAAAAACAACTAGCCGATATCTTTACCAAGCCACTTGATGAAAACGCTTTTGTGAGCTCCGAAATGAACTAAATATCCTTGATGCTCAGAACGTGGCTTGAGAACTTGCATACCTGTATGCCATCCTCAAAAACATGTTAATTGTGTTGAAAAATCATCTCTCTCTATTTTTCTCCTAAAACCATGTTGGTTACTTGATCTTGGTGAATCATGGTCATAGCTTGATTATTGTATGTTTACTGATCATATTCATCAAGAATATTTGTGTGCCTTTGTCCCTTATTCCTTAATAGGAACCTTTGAATATATATATGTGTGTGTGTGTGTGTGTGTGTGTGTGTGTGTGTGTGTGTGTGTGTGTGTGTGTGTGTGTGTGTGTGTGTGTGTGTGTGTGTGTGTGTGTGTGTGTGTGTGTGTGTGTGTGTGTGTGTGTGTGTGTGTGTGTGTGTGTGTGTGTGTGTGTGTGTGTGTGTGTGTGTGTGTGTGTGTGTGTGTGTTGTACACTTCTGTACAAGGGGTGTACGACCATTGGAAACCACAGACTAGTCCGGACATCGCAAACCCTAACGTAACCATTGGAAACCCTACTATAAAAAGAGGTGTACGACCATACCAACAGAGAACTTTGACCCCCTGCGCCGTCACACCTCCCAAGAGCCCAAAATCCACATATCTCCACACATTCTAACCCAAAAAGAATCAAATCTTTGGTGATTAGCAATTGATCAAAGGAGAGACTTGTTCTACACATCTTGACCTCTTGGGCTTGATCTCTCGCAAACTTTTGTTCGTTAATTGTTCATCTTTTGAGTGTGTTTGGTTGTGTTCATTCATTGTAATTCTTGGGGAGCCCTCAACTTGTGAGAAGGTCCCTTGAACGATTTATTTGAGTGTGTTTGGTTGTGTTCATTCATTGTTAATTCATGAAGTACTTTGATCCAAAATTCAGAACTTTTCATTGAGTAGTTCCCCCAGAATAATTCAATAAGCAGTTATGCTTCAAGGAATTAATTCTGAAGTAATGTGCATTTTCATGCCCATTAAATTGAACTACCATTTCAAGTATGGCTCATAGAGAATTCCTGAATTTTCCTATGATTTTAGAGCTAAGGATTGCACAGAACTGATTTTACAACGAAGATCATTTTCTGAAAAAGTTTCTGGACAATTTTGAGCACAACAGATTGTACTCAGGAAATTCCTACTCAGATTAACTCCAAATGAACTGAGATTTTTCTATAAGTTCAATAACGTCCTAAGGAATATTCTGGCAAAATTTGGTGATTTTTGTATGAACCAAACTCCCTCAATAATTCTTTTTTTCAGAAAACTTTCAATGAAATTTCCAGAATTTATTATCGACTTTCATACAAATTGGGGATTATATTTGGATAGATCATTGAAAAATGAATCCAACCTTGAATCACTCAATTTGGAGTTTCCTACACCACGATATGAATTTCTAAATTTGGAGCTAAATCTAGAATTATTTTTATATTGCAAACTCGAGCTAGGCCCACGATTTAAACTGCAGCCAATGAAATGCGAGGACACACGAGACCGCAGGGTTTGAACTGTGTAGCCACACCGGATCCAGAGCCACAATAAATCCCATTTTAAACCTACAGTCACTGACAGGTGGGCCAGCCCCAGCTTCTTCTTCCTCCTGGCTCCCTCTTCCCCCGCGCGCGCCCCCCTCGTCGGACCGAGATGGTGGCTTGCAGGAGTGAGGATTCCGGCCGCCTCCTGGCCGGAGACTCACCGCTTGGGTATTTTCGAGGTCGAGGAATCCATTGGTGAGCTCGGTATGGCCGCTAAAGGACCGGAAATATGCCGGCGACATGCGGCGGCCTCGGGAGAGGTACGGCGCCGTCGGCCGGTGGTCCTAGCCCGCCAAACACTCTAGGGATTGGCTCTAAAGCATACTTGGATGCTAGGGAAGCTCGGGGAGGACGCAAACAAGCACGGGAACGGCGGCTACCATGCTTTCATCGTGCGCCCGAAGTGTGCCGCTGGTTTTTAGCTTGGGAAACCTTGAAATTGGTTATCTATATGCGTTTTCAAGCTAGGGATGCGTAGGGGAAACAACACCTAGCTAGTCTAGATCTCGTGTGCAAGCTTTAGGGACCTAAGAACGAGGATGAAGGTTGAATTTGATAATTTCGTACCGTAAGTCGGGTTGGCACGTGCTGAAAGAAAATATCCAAATTGGAGCTCGATGATCCACAGATTGAACTTCGGTTTGGGGAGGTGTAGCATAGTTAGTCAGCGCGTCCTTGGGGGTCTTTGGTCGAGCATGAATCACTTCGTGTGGGGCTGTCCATGGGAGCTCGAGTGGCAGTGACACTCGGCCGCCATGAAACAGAACCGCTTTCGGGTGATGGAAGCCGAGCTCGACCAGCTTTTGCTCTGAGGAGATGTAGGACGCAGCTGCGGTGCGGTTTTGCTGCTCGGCAAGCCTATGCACGCAAGAAGTCTTCGGCTCCGACCAAAACCAAGGTGGCAGCAGTTTGTCCGGTGTTTGCTCGCGAGGAGGTAGCAAAGAACAAGTTGCTCGGTCTGTAGAGGAGAATATCACGCCGAGAGTGGAAGGAACCAACCAACCTGGTCGCCAGCGTGGTAAACTTCACGAGGAGGTGGCTCGGTTCAGTCTCGGTGGCGCCCGGAGGTGAATTCGGCTGCTTCGAATCTGAACAGAGAATAACAGCCCGATGACTTCAGTTGCAAGTCTCAGGTTGCCCACTGACAGGTGGGGTACACAAGTCAGCCCCTCTTATCTTCTAAAAAGATCTCAATTCTTGGTAAATGACCAGTTCAATTGTATGGAGCAAAAATCTAAACTTCATTTGGATGATTTGGCAAGTTTCATCCAAATTCGAATTTGAATTTGAATTCCTATGCAATTTAAAGTCCATTTGAAAAATGGCTAGCAAAACATTTCCAAAATTCATGAAACTTTGCATACCCACTAATTTGGACCTAAGGATTTCAAATATGATATCTGATTTTTGTTTTGGCTGCTGCAAATGAGGTTTTCAGCACAACAGTTTGCATTCCTATTGGTTGCCCTCATTTGAAATTTGAGTTGAACAATTTGAGTTCAAACTCTGAATTTTATTCCCCCTTGCACATGAGAGCTTACACATGGGTTTTAACTTACTTTGTCCCCCAAACACTCAATTGATCCTAGGCTAGAGTGGTGGGACACTCATGTGTGTCATCACATGTGGAAAAATTTAAACAAGTCCCAATTTTTACAAACTTGAAACCAAATGGTGTTCAAACTTCAGTTCTTTTGTATTCAAAATTTTTGGGACCTTTACATTCCCCCCCCTTAAAAAAATCTCGTCCTGAGATTCCAAAAGAAGAACGAGACAGGAGAGGTAATGCCAAGCTGTACGACGATAAAAGTTCTGGATCGCTCATGCGGAGGTAACATTTGCTTTCCACGGTATTTCTTCCGTGGTATGATTACTTCACAGCACCTTGTAAAATCTTAATGACCGGTTCCAGGTGTTCCGGATCCTTTCATCGATAGTCTGAAACGGTCGCACGGTGTAGGCACGATCCAGCTTCAACTCGTCGATTTCTTCGGTGCGGACAGCAGCGGTAAATTTGAGGCACTTCCGCAGCTGTGACACATGAAAGATGTCGTGAACACCAGCAAGGCTTGCCGGTAGTTCCAGCCGGTAGGCTACGGGTCCGCACTTCTCCGTGATAGCAAATGGATCTAAAGCTCGGAGAGCAAAATCTCCCCTTTACATCGAACCGGTGAATTCCTTTCATCGGAGACACACGAAGCTAAACGTATTCTCCGCCGTCGGAATGCAACGGTCTACGCCTTTGATCATCGTAGCTTTTCTGTCAGGATTATGCAGCCTTCCAGTTCGCTTGTATTAACCGAACACGGTCGTCGGCTTTGTTGACTAAATCGACCCCGAGCAGTACTCTTTCGCCGTACTTACACCAACTCAGCGGTGTGCGACATTTCTGGCCATAGAGCTTCATATTACGAGGTATAACTATACGGTCTTTAAATCATAGAGTACCCTCATTGTCCTTCCTGAAACATCTCATCCGTTGTCTATTTTTCTCCGTATGTGAGACATAACCTTGTCTCTCTTTTGAACCTCAGCAATCTCTCCTCAGATTGTTGGAACGAGAGCAATGTTATAGAGTGCTCCATATGGAATGACACGGAGACTTGGTTCCTCTTCTTCCAACTCAGTAATAGTCCAGTTATGAACGTGGGCTTTCTGACTAAGCGCGTCGGCAACCATGTTCTTTTTTCTCCCGGATGGTAGTGGATCTCAATGTCATAATCTTTTTTGAGCTCCTACCATCTTCGAGAATACCCTTGCCCCAACCCGTTGAGCAACTAAAATATCGATGCGGGGCAGGGTACATGTTCTTTAAAGTGACGGCATTGAGCGAATGATAATCAACACTTAATCTTAGTGTCTCGTTGTTCTTCTTAACAAACAGCGCAGAGCAACCCCAACGTGATGAGCTTAGTCGTATAAAACCTTTGCTCATGAGTTCACTTAGTTGCTCCATCAACTCCGCTAGTTCATTGGGTGTCATCTTATACGGCCTCTGTGAAATCGGTGTTGTTTCCAGGGCCAGTTCAATCTTGAACTTGATGTCCCAATGGCCGGCATGCCCGGTAACTCATCGGAAACACATCAGTTATTCACGTCCCACAGCATACTCCATG
The DNA here is from genome assembly GCA_030760725.1 of Neostapfia colusana. Taxonomy (NCBI): domain Eukaryota; kingdom Viridiplantae; phylum Streptophyta; class Magnoliopsida; order Poales; family Poaceae; genus Neostapfia; species Neostapfia colusana. The sequence goes on along the minus strand of JASWHV010000002.1, from coordinate 41,384,924 downwards.
CAGTCCACCAAATAGGAGTAAAACATAATGACGGTAAACATGCGATACATCTCGTACATGGATAATGTAATAACTTTTCGCAAGCTACACCATTAGCAGACCAAATACAAATTAGTGAAATCCAAAATGATGGACTTCCTCTTTGGATGTTCATCTCGACTAGATTTGGGCACTACGAGACGTTAACATCGCTTTGTCATCACGTATACTACCCTTTATCTTCAATACGACACAAACATGGTCTCCGGCAAAAGAATCTTGAGTAGGAATTATACTCAAATCTTTCACTAGTTCAAGATAACAACTCATGAGTATGGTCTACCCCATTGGAAGTAATAAAACCCCAATAGGTACAACAATCTCTCGAATGAGTTCAACTGTTCATTCCTCTGTCCAGAATGACCAGTTTCTACTTATCTCAGATTTTATCCTGGTACCTGGCATTTTCATGACTCAAGTTGAATACCAAAGTTAAGTTAACTTCAGTATCTTTCCAACGAGTATTTATTCGCCCTCAGATTAGTTCTGGTTAAAAAGTTATGATAATTCAAAGTTAACAGAATTTCTGGAAGAATTTCAACAGCGCCTCCTTTGGAAGTTGCTGTTTTCAACTCTAATTTTTCCACTGAATTCCGTGCTGCAACTGCAGAAACTTTGAATTAAAAAGATGTAACACATCTTCTAAGCTTTCCAAAAATGTATCATATGCAAATTTTTTATTTCTCTAAAAGAAGTTATGCTTGAAAAAAAGTACAGTTCACAGACTTTTTGAATCTGTCCTGGTTCTGGACAGTTTCCAATCATCTTGAATTTCAACAAGATTAAGATGTGATTCTGCTCTGGAGTGTACAAAAAAGTTGTAGAGCACTTAAACCCCTTTCTATAACAATACCACACACCTCCATTGGCTAAGTAACCTGTGAGTTAGGCTCCGTTAAAATTCAGCAAACTTGCTGCCCAAAAACAGAGCACTCTGTTTTTATGTCCTTTGAGCTGCACTAATCCACTTTTGTATTTTTCTACAAAACCAGAACCCTAAATATTTCCACTTGGTAATGTTAGTTCCTTTTCAACATTGTTTTTAATGCAAATGATTATTACATGTTGATACTATGTTCCTCACAAAAAGGAAAATTCTAACACGCTTACACCGGCATTTACGTATCCTATGGTGGCACTAAGATGATCACTCGCAAACGTGTTCTACTCGGACTATGGTTTTGTGGTTATTACCTGCATAAATTACACATAATCATTAGGTCCAGCTGCACATCAAACCCGGTCCCAATACAGTTACATACACCCGTCCGTCATCACTCGCACGGGTGTTCTCAAGCCAAACACGCCTTGAGCTACGTGTTCACGTTACTAACCACGTGACGGGGTCTCCCATACTTGCCCATAGCACGCCATAGAAGGGCGTTGCTGAAATATCCCAAACGACGTGAAGAGTCGTAGAGGATACTAAAGCTGGCCGGGTTACCTGCCACCCGTGAGGCTTCACCCTTCAGCTCGTGCGCACTGGTGGACAGCGCTTACATGCACCCCCAAGACATATGAAGTCCCCAGATGCATGATTTTCTGACATAACACATAAGTTAGGTTGCCACCTTCCTATTATGCTAATATAGTAGTCCTTATATGGGCATACTAGCGAATCCTTACCGTAATCCTATGTTTTCCCGTAATACTATCCTTATTTAGTGTGCTATCCCCTAAGCAGCTCTGATACCAGCCTGTGACGTACAGAAATCTGTACGCCCAGGACCTCAGAGGGTGGTGCCGCAGGATGCAACATCCGACAGAACACATCATAAGGCAACCATAGTATTACATTGAAAACAAACTGAATATGTACAAAAAGTAGTACAAACCTTCAGTTTATAGCTAATTACAGAGTTACTACAGCGGAAGATAGTTTGTACAACTCACGCACACCTAACTAGCAAAAGTCGGTTGTACAGCCCTACGGACAACCCACGCTATCTTCACTCAGCCTCAGCACGGCGTGTACGGCTCCCACTCAGCTGTAGTCCCCTACGGAGGGTAGACCTCGCCGGTGGACTCGTACCCCGAGTCCGTGGGGTAGTCCTCACCTGCAAACACTCATAGCAGCAACCGTGAGCACGATGGCTCAGCAAGTCTTAACCGACGCTCCTACACATGAAACTCTACATGAAGGACATAACCAACATAGGATGGCACATTGCAGCAAAGAACACGCCTACAAGTTCATCCTTAATTCATATTTTACCCACAAGTTGACAGTTCATGAATCGGAAACTTAGTGAGCAATATTTGGTGGCACACATGTAGCAATACCATTTATACATATCAGCAGAATTGAATCACACCATTCCATAATTTATCTACGTCATGAGACAGTGAACAAGCGGTACTCATAACCGTGAGGGACGGCGAATCGACTCGATATACACCTGCAGGTATACCCAAATAGCACATCACGTACGCCCACCCGTGGAGCTGCACAGCATGACCACTCGATGCCGTACGGGACAACCTTTCACCCAACAGCCCAAACGTCTAACCGGTTGCACCCAAACGGACAGGAGGTTCCCTACACAGAGCATCTCACTATGCATCGTTAGTGGATTTCCACCTTGCTGCCCTCAACCTACGCCTATAAATCGGTGCGCTATGCCTCGACGCCCGGAGGTATAGGCTACATCAGTTTATCGGGGCCCATATATCCGATATGCTTCGGTACATTCAAAACTTGTTCAGCGGGGCCGCACACGGATCGGACCTCAATCGACACGGACAGCGCACACAAGACTTCCTCTTGCTGCGTCCTAGCCCCAGCCTAGTCTCATTTTGTTCTTACTAAAGTTGTCTCACAACTCGAACCAATCCCGTGTGTCCCGAGACCTATACTCGCGAGTAGATTCCAACTACTCGACTTGTACCGAAGTCTATAAACATTAAGCATAGAATGAACTACTCGAGGACTTAGACACTACCCTCACTCTTGTTGGAATAATCTGGTCATGCATTTGGGGTTTCATCCATCCTACACCTAATGCACATACATACTTCACAATAAGTGTATATAAAGCAAGACTTTATAAAACTTGTTAAATGCAAATCGGGGCTTACCTTGTTGCTGCTGGTCAGTAGTATATAATTCAGTTAGAGTCTTCTCTCACTTGAGGCTTGATCAACTGATTCACTTCAATGAATTCACTCCGTCGAACCCCGTCGTCGACCGCCTTCGTTGTAAGAACTATCGACATGTATATGTACAAGTTTCATAATGCAAACTATATAATTTAAAACTTAAGCTTGTTGAGAACAGAGGATGGTGTGGGAGTGCTAAGAAGGGATGTTTTGCCTCTGTTGTGCAGAAAATTAATGAGAGAAACCCTTCTACCAATAGGAACTTAAGTCCTAATGGTCTATGTTAAATAATAGATACGTGAGATGGTTGAAAAGCTTTGAATGAAACTGAAGACTAGAAACTCCACTGACTTCAAAACTTTTCCAGCAAGTCACACACTACTCAGTGACTTAGCTTGCCAAATTGCAGCTAAAGTAAATGGAAATTGTGCCTCTCATAATTCCCTCAAGATTTCCTATGTATTTCTCATATACATAAGAATGGAAAACCATTACAGGGAGTTCTAAGGCTCAACTTGAGCTGAAACATTACATGTGAGTTCCTGGTCACAATGAAGTACTTTGATCCAAAATTCAGAACTTTTCATTGAGTAGTTCCCCAGAATAATTCTATAAGCAGTTATGCTACAAGGAATGAATTCTGAAGTAATGTGCATTTTCATGCCCAATAAATTGAACTACCATTTCAAGTATGGCTCATAGAGCATGCCTGAATTTTCCTATGATTTTTGGAGCTAAGGATTGCCCCGAACTGATTTTACAAAGGAAGATCATTTTCTGAAAAAGTTTCTGGACAATTTTGAGCACAACAAATTGTACTCTTGAAATTCCTACTCAGACTAACTCCGAATAAACTGAGATTTTGCTAGAATTTCAATAACATCCTATGGAATATTCTGGCAAAATTTGGGGATTTTTCTTCTTTTTCAGAAACCCTTCAAAGAATATTCCAGAATTTGTTATTGATTTTCATACAAATTGGGGTTCATATTTGGATAGATGTTTGAAAAATGAATCCAACCCAATTTGAATCAATCAATTTGGAGTTTCCTAGACCAAGATATGAATTTCTAAAGTTGGAGCTAAATCTAGAATTGTTTTTCTATTGCAAACTCGAGCTGGGCCCACGATTTAAACTGCAGCCAATGAAATGCGAGGACACACGAGGCCGCAGGGTTTTAACTGTGTAGCCACGCCAGATGCAGAGCCACAATAAATCCTATTTTAAGCATACAGTCGCTGACAGGTGGGCAAGCCCCAGCTTCTTCTTCCTCCCAGCTCCCTCTTCCCGCGCGTGCCCCCCCCTCGCCAGACCGAGGTGGTGGCTCGCTGGAGTGAGGTTTCCAGCCACCTCCCGGCCGGAGACTCGCCGCTTGGGTATTTTTGAGGTCGAGGAATCCATTGGTGAGCTCCGTGTGGCCGCTAAAGGACCGGAAATATGCCAGCAACGTGCGGCGGCTTCGCGAGAGGTTTGGCGCCGTCGGCCAGTGGTCCTAGCCCTCCAAACGCTCTAGGGATTGGCTCTAAAGCATCCTTGGATGCTAGGGAAGCTCGGCGAGGACATAAACAAGCACGGGAATGGTGGATACCATGCTTTCATCGTGCGCCCGAAGTGTGCCGCCGGTTTTTCGCTCAGAAAACCTTGAAATTGGTTGTCTATATGCGTTTTCAAGCAAGGGTTGCGTAGGGGAAACGACTCCTAGCTAGTGTAGATCTCGTGTGCAAGCTTTAGGGACCTAAGAACGAGGATGAAGTTTGAATTCGACGATTTCGTACTGTAAGTCAGGTTGGCACGCGCCAGAAGAAAATCTCCAAATTGGAGCTCGATGATCCTCGGCTCGAACTTCGGTTTTGGGAGGAGTAGCACGGTTAGTCAGCGCATCCTTGGGGGTCTTTGGTCGAGCGTGAATCACTTCATGTGGGGCTGTCCACGGGAGCTCGAGTGGCGGTGACACTCGGCCGCCGTGAAATAGAACCGCTTTTGGGTGATGGAAGTTGAGCTCGACCAGCTTTTGCTCCGAGGAGATGTAGGATGCAGCTGCGGTGCGGTTTTGCTGCTCAGCAAGACTCTGTACGCAAGAAGCCTTCGGCTCTGACTAAAACCAAGGCGGCGGCAGTGTGTCCGGTGTTTGCTCGCGAGGAGGTAGCAAAGAATAAGTTGCTCAGTCTGGAGAGGAGATGATCACGCCGAAAGTGGAAGGAACCAACCAAGCTGGTCGCCAGCGTGGTAAACTTCACGAGGAGGTGGTTTGGTTCAGTCTCGGTGGCGCCCGGAGGTGAATTCGGCTGCTTCGAGTCTGAACAGAGAACAACAGCCTGATGACGTCAGTTGCAAGTGTCAGGTTGCCCACTGACAGGTGGGGTCCACAAGTGAGCCCCTCTTATCTTCTAAAAAGATCTCAATTCCTGGTAAATGACCAGTTCAATTGTATGGAGCAAAAATCTGAACTTCATTTAGATGATTTGGCAAGTTTCATTTAAATTCGAATTTGAATTTGAATTCCTATGCAATTTAAAGTCCATTTGATAAATGTGTAGCAAAACATTTCCAAAATTCATGAAACTTTGCATACCCACTAATTTGGACCTAAGGACTTCAAATATGAAATCTGATTTTTGTTTTGGCTGCTGCAAATGGGGTTTTTAGCACAACAGTTTGCATTCCTATTGGTTGCCCTCATTTGAAATTTGAGTTCAAACTCTGAATTTTATTCTCCCTTGCACATGAGAGCTTACACATGGGTTTTAACTTACTTTGTCCCCCAAACACTCAATTGATACTAGGCTAGAGTGGTGGGACACTCATGTGTGTCATCACATGTGGAAAAATTTAAACAAGTGCTAATTTTTAAAAACTTGAAACCAAATGGTGTTCAAACTTCAGTTCATTTGTATTCGAAATTTTTGAGACCTTTACAGGATCTCTCCTTAAGAGTTTTGCTAGGGGTCTAACCAGTTAAGTTGTGATACGGGAGGATTTGGATTAGGTGTTGGAAATGATGATGGTGTATGGTGGTTTACCTAGGTTCGGGCTACCTAGAGGCTAAGAGCCCCCAAATCCTGCTTTGCATTTATATTGAATCGATTATATTACAATGGTGGACACACCTCTCTGACAGTTATGCTTGTTCGAGGGCACCCCTTTCTAGAGACAGAGTCGACCCTTTTATAGTACAATGGGGGCCTTTACATGATGTGGCTGGTAAGGGCGGTAAATAACTGTGGTTGTTTCACGTCTTGTCGAGGTTAGGTCCTCTTCAAGAGGTGCGTCTGAACCACCATGTCCTACACCTGACGGGGCGGGTTCCGACGATCATCAAGCATGCTCGTGGGCGCTGGTTGCCTTCGCATTGAAGCCAGTCAAAGGGAAGTGAGGGTCCCTAATGTGCCTCACGTCTTGATCTTTCCTTGCGCCTGCTATAGTGGCAGACTATAGCAGACAGGGTTTGCCAGTTCCCCATACGCTAGAGCTATTGAGAGCATATTGTCTCATCAGTTGTCATGTCTGAGCACTACTAAGTGTATGGTAGGACCGTGCTTTGACTCCATCAGTCATGTTGAGCCTCTGCACGAGGGTATGGCAGCACCGCCTGATACTTCTTAAACCGTCATGAGTACTCTCATAAGGACCCTATGTTGGTGCGCAATTTAAGCTTGTGCATGGTGAGTGGATACGCCCCAACATGAACTGATCATATCAGGAGTTGAGACGCTAAGTCAGGTTGGAGAGATGGGGGATTTGTCCCTGTCCCGGTCTTGCCTGCTAGAGACCCTGTTTTGTTGTGTGGCCTTTGGTCCTTTGGTGACCAGGATCGTGGGCCATGTCTTCATCTCTTAAGTCTCTATGGTTGATGATAAGGACATCATAACACACGTCCCTTCTATTGATATTCAAGGACCAATTACAAGACCAAGAGAACGATTACTAAATCATCAGATGAACTCATTCCTAAATTACTATCCATGTGAATCTGAGAATGGATCACTATTTAATGATTTAATTGTGATTAGAAATCATAGAGAGGATCAACAAATGATAAGAGGAGGTGCTAGGATCGTGGAGATCCAGCAGGGACGTCCACAAGATGCTAGGAGCAGACTCCAACTCGAACTTGAGTAACTCGGAGTCCAGTAGCAGTCCACCTTCAAACATACGCCCAGGATGCATATAGACTCCGTTATCGTTGTACATATTCACGGAAATCTGAGAATATAAAATTTCCAATGGATCTGGTCCCATATCAAAATTCTTCCAGGGTCATTGGGAATCATCAAAACAATGTAGAGTTTATAGTCTGTCCGGTGCTGCGTCACCATGTTGGGCCTTCGGGCCATGTATCTCGTACGAGTCCATTAGGGACACGTTCAAGGGTCTTTTGTCTAAACCCTAGACTTTAAATATGGCAGATGCCGGCCATGTTTCGTGGGTTTTGTTAGATTAATCTGTTCTAAACAATTTCACTAATCTACGGTTTGTGAGACCCTAATTTTGTGATTTCATGTTGCATCTTCGTCATTTTGCTTGTGTTCTCGGTTGCACTTGTAGGGATTAGCCTTCTTGACGATTTCAAGCGTGTGAAGCACGGTTGATAACCAACGGAGCAGTGATGTAGTGATTGCAGGGGTTGTTCGGGTTTTGCTCGAGTGCCTCGGATCAACAACGTCGAGTTCTCCACTTCAACCGACCTACTTTTTTGAAAGATAGGGCCTGCTCTTACTCATCAATTGGTATCATATTCCAGGTTGCCCGTTAGGTAATTTCGTTTTCCATTAGATTAGTTTTGCTTTCATATCTAGAGTCTACAGAAAAAGGCAAAAAAATGTCGTTTACGGTATCCTTGCACATCGTGCCTGCAATTTCGTTTTTTAGTCTGCATTGTTGAGTTTGTTTTCGTTTGGTCGAGTTTTGTTGCTGGTTTAGATTTTTGGTTTTGGTCTTAGTTTACCGCTTTTGCCTTGTTTTCTGCTGCTCACCTATTTCACCATCCTTAAGTAAGATGCCGATCCATCACGATCATTGGTTTTCCCTAGCTAGCCGCCTCACGTGAACTCCCATATCTCCAGCCTTAGATAGGTGACAAACCTTTATGTGAGTCCTCCTTGCGTCACCATACGCCATCCCATCTTTTGCTCAAAATCCTAGTTGTTTTTGACATCCGATTGCAAGATAAATTCCAAATCCGAGTTGGGTACAACATCAGAAAACACTAACTCTGAGAGCCTACCTTAAAACAGCCATAACTTTCGCATACAAACTTGAAATCAGGCGATTTTTTTCAAACTGATCTACTCAAAATTTCCCATCCGTTTTTGTGCTGCTTCGCCCCATTCGTTGAAGTTTTGATTGGCCAAATTCCCTTCATAAGATAGGCTATCCAGACGACGAAGTGGCAGCACAAATTTTACAGAATCTTCTTGATATCTTGTAGGCTACATCTTATATCCAATTGAGCTGAAAATTTGTGTGCTTACTATTTTGTGTATCCAGAGTAAAATAAAAATATCATAAAAATATTACAAAAAATAAAAAAAGTGAAGAGAGATAGAGAGCACACATTATAAAGCAATTGGCCTATACCACTTGTGCTGCACTTGTTGGTCATACAATTCTGTGTTTATATTTGTCTTTCTACTTTCTTGTGTTGTGCTAGGCCTAGAACACTTGTTTAACCAGCAATAGTTTTTACATTAAATACTTATTCAACTTTGTTTCGCTGTTAACGATTTTCGTTCATCATTAGCCACTATATTGTGCCATCCAAGCTCCACTTTTTCTCTTGAGAAGAACAGGTACACCTTTGCAATCGCTCCACCACTACTACAAAAACAATTATCACAGGCGCCTCATTTTTCACACCCAGGCGGTCCGTAAAAAATGCGCCTGTGATGTCGAATGAATTAATAGCCGCCTGTGATGAATAAACATCACAGAAGGCTCGCAACGGCAAACCGCCTGTGTAAACATATTCAATTTTCACAGGCGGACCGTGGAGAAGGAGTCGCCTGCAATATTGGCCATTAATACAGGCAGCTGAAGTGACCGGGAGTAGGAGCCACCTGCAATATTGGCCATTAATACAGAGAGAAATGCACCTTTGAATTCAATTCGAAGCCACCAAATGTCGCGGCCCGGTATACATCAACCACATTTAGCATCAAACAAAAAGACAACAAGCAATTCGATATAAATTTTTTACAAACAACAAAAGAAAACAACAGACGATAGCCTAGTCCTCCGGTGGTAGAGGAACCCCACACTTGTCGGCGATCGCCTTCACCAACTTCCTGCTGCCTTCAACCCCAAGCACCTCACCGACCGTCTCCTGTATCGCGTCAGGACGACCGGCCACTGCACTTAACTCGAAGAGGTAGTGGGCTATGGTGTCCATTCCAGTACATACTGGAAGGCGACCAAGACCCATAAGCTCCATGGCATCAGATGTACTGTTAAATACATCCTTCGCCATCTATCAGTGCAACGGTGATAGGTCGTCGTCCGCCTCTGCCTTGAGGGCAACAAAACTCTGCTCTAGGAAAGCAACTTTCCTAAGCAGGTGCACTCTGTCTTCTGCAGAGGAAGGCGGCGGAGGTGCGGTTGGAGCCGGGGACGGAGGCGATGTTGGATCCGGGGATGGAGGTGCGGTTGGAGCCCGGGACGGGGGCGCGGTTGGAGCTGGGGACGGAGGTGCAATTGGAGTTGGGGACAGAGGCGCGGCTAGTGGAGAGCATGGTCGGGAGCGCTTTGTCGGTGGTGCCATTGAGACTAGGGTTACGGTGCGGCAAGGAAGACAAAGACTAGAGGGAAGAGGAAGACTGTGATGGTGGTGCAGAGAAGGGGAAGGTGCAAGTTATAATGGTGCGGAGAAGAAGAGGTCGGATCGTTTCGAATTCTACGCGCGAATGACAACGACCGCACGATACAGGTGGACCGTGGAGTAGGAGCCGCTTGCAATATTGGTCATTAATACAGGTGGCTGAAGTGACCGGGAGTGCGCGCCTTACCTTTTTGTTACCGTGCGAGGGGAATGCGTGCAATACTTGCATCCTTAGATTTACATGGATGGATAATCTTACGTTACAAACCATTTGTGATAAACATTCTTCACAGGCGGAGAGTCGTAGGTAAAGAACCGTCTGTGGTAATGGAGTTATCACGGGAGGATACTCTTTATGTTACAAACCGCCTGTGATAAAGATTCTTCACGGGTGGCTAGTCATAGGTATAGAACCGCCTGCAAAAATATAGCATGCACCATTCCACAAAAGTTCTAGCAACAAAATATGTCTCACATGGTAGCATGCATTACAGGACCCCAAAATGTCAAGTTGCAAAAATGCAGTATCTCCTGCACAACTTGCCTTCTCTCCAAAAAGCTCAAGTATCCATCAGTCGGTTTCATGGATCGCCTCCGAGCCACTGCTCCCACCAGCATCTGTTTCTGGCTGGTTGATGTACATGGATCTTGATGGAGGAAGTGACACACCCCTGGCTTGAGCCTATGGAGCCCCTCCAACCGGCAGCTCGGTGATGACAGGTCTCGGAAGTGGTGATCTCGTGCCAGAGATTGTCACGCTGGCCAGGGGCCCTTGTGCACGTTGTTCAAAATGTTTTCACAGGCGGTATTTACTTGAAGGAAAAATAGAGGAAAATTATATAAGCACACGAACAGAGGAAAAACAGAGCTCCACACGTATACATAGAGATGAAGCAGCACTCAGTCAGCCATGGCTTCAAGCGCAGTGTATTTCACTGTTGAAGTCTACGGCCAACTCAAAGCCAATATTTCACTATATGAATTTTGTTAATTTTTTTAAAGCATTCCAACATGTCAAAATTCAAGTATTAAAAGAGAAAAAATTTCAAATTAAAATATTAAATCTTCATTACAATATTACAAATATATAAAATATATGGCATATATTTTTCCAACGTTGACATCTTCTCGCATATATGGTTTCAAATCCTTTTTTAATGCTTATTTCTACGCGCTTGATGTTGTCTGGATCGGTGAAAAGGTACATATCTTCATATTGATTATATTTCTCTTCATTATCTCCCACATTCTCAACCCCAACAATATTTCGCTTTCCAGAAACAACTATGTGCATCTTCTCAGTTTCTGAATCTTGTACATAAAAAACTTGTGCAACACGATCGGCGAGAACCCACGGGTCATCTTTATTACCCACTTTATTCGTGTCTACCAGTGTCAGCCTGTAGTTGTCCACTTTCACACCATCACGATGTTTGACCCATTGGCACTTAAACAGGGGCATTTGCATTCTTTTGCTATATCGAGTTCCCATATTTGCTCTATGAACCCGATGAATGTGGTCTTCTGCCCTTGTGGATCATAAGCCTCTATACGAAAACCACTATTTTGTGCAACACTCTTACTGTCTTTTTCCTTAGTGTAAAATGTGTAACCATTGATGTCATATGCTTTCCATGATGTCACCAAAGCAGATGGGCCAAAAGCTAACTTACTCATTGTTGCCTCTTCATCAGAGTCTTTGTACGGTATATTTTTGTCCATTAACCATTTAGTGAAACGTCTACTGTGCTCTTTCATGATCCAGTCCTCTTTGAGACCTTGGTTTTTTCTGCGAAGCTCAATTTTGTTTTCCTCGATGTACGACTCAGCTATTGCTAGCTGTTATAGTACACCAAAATATGCACAGTGTACTAATTTGAAATCCTGAACGATAAATTTTTTTCTTACCCACTTTTCCTCTCCCACATAGTCTACGCTCATGTACTTGTATAGGAACACCTATCGGTTTTCCATCTTTGATGTAATCAGCGCAACCCTCAATCACTTCTTCAGTAGTGTATCCTTCCATAATTGAACACTCTAGGTGAGCACGGTTCTGAACATAACCCTTTAATACTCCTAAATATCTCTCCAACGAAATATATAATGTACATATAGTGGCCCCAATGCTTTTATCTGATCAACAAGATGTATGATTAGGTGTACTTGCATTTTGAAAAGGATGGTGGGAAATACATCTCAAGCTTGCACATAGTCTCGGTAATGTATGTTTTCAAATAGTCTAAGTCTACCCAGGCTATCACCTTTTGCGATACTGCATTGAAGAAGTAACACAAACATGTGATGATAACTTTTACATGCTCAGGTTTGATGACCCTTATTGCCATGGCAAGGAACACTGTCATCATCATGTGACAGTCATGATAATTATAGTCGAATAAATACAAGTCTTTCATCCATACTAGTTTGCGGATATTGGATGAGAAACTCGTTGGCACTCTGATCCCACGCAAGCATTTGCAAATTGCCTTTTTCTCCTGTAGTGTCAAGTTGTAGCTAGCTGGGGAATGGTAATGCTTCCCGTTGGTCTTTTCTACCAGGTGAAGTTCTAGTCTCATATCAAGATTTACTAGGTCCATACGTGATTTTAATCCATCCTTTTTTCCTTGGCATGTCCAGCAAGGTTCCAATGATGAAATACATTCTTTGTAATGTGCATTAAATCAATACTATGACAAATTCCCAGGTTCTTCCAGTACGGAAGATACTTGAAAAAGTTTGATTGTTTCTTGAAAGCGATGTCAGTTGTATCACCCGAAGATGTAGTTTTCATTCTCTTTGTTCCTTTACATATTTTGCCCTTACTGAGAGCAAACTGAATGTTTCGAACATGAGTTTTCCACAGTAAGTTTTGGCGCGGTATCTTTTTTCTATTGTGTTATCAAATTGTTCTTTCATCTTCCTGTACTTGTGTGTATCAGTCAAGAACCACCGGTGTCTCATGAACACCGTCTTTCTAGATGAAGTGAGGTACAAAAATCCAGTTCCATCCACACACCTTACACACTCTTCCCTTTCTTTTGTCCCGATAATGTAAACAGTCCGGGATAATCATGCACGGTAACGAATATCATTGCTCTTAGTGTGAAATACTCCCACTTGTACTCATCCCATGTACGTACCCCTTCATTCTACAGTTTCGCCATATCTTCTATTAGAGGTTCCAAAACACAACAATTTTGATGTCGGGTTGTTTCGGACCTTGTATAAGGATAGATAACAAAATATATTTCCTTTTATGATACAACTACGTCGATAGGTTGTACATCGTTAAGACCACGGGCCATGTGTTGTGTATGCTCTTTTTTTCACCAAACGGATTCATTCCGTCTGTACCCAAGTTAAACCTTACGTTTTTGATTTCCTTTGCAAACTCTGGATACTGAATATCAAAATTTTTCCACTGGGTTGCATCACCAGGGTGTCGAATATGTTTTCATTCATTCTCCGCTGCTCGGAATGCCAACGCATAAGTTCAGCCTCCCTTGGGTTTGAGAACAAACGCTTCAAGCGATCAATTACTGGAAGGTACCACATCACCAAGGCAGAAATTTTTCTATTATTCTTCCTGACTGCATCATCAGATGTATCGTTATTGTCACCTTCAAAGCCAATAATATTCTTCTTATTCTTCAGTGTCTTATTAATGTTGGTAACATACTGGTGATTGTAGTCCTTTTTGTATCTACTTACACCGCAGATGGGGCATCTAGTTGCGAGCTCCCGCTCTTTGTGATACAGAATACAATGGTTCACACAAGCGTGTATTTTTGTCACACCTAGTGACATCGAGCAAAGAAGTTTCTTCGCTTTATAAGTGCTTCTGGGCAGTTTATTGGAATTTAGAAGAATTTCTGCCAAAAGATTCAAAAGATCAGAGAAACTACAATCGGACCATCCGTTTGTGGCTTTCAACTTTAGTAGTTCTAGGACTGCACGTAATGTAGTAAACTCTTTATCACAACCCTTTGATTTATCATATAAGAGCTCCATCTCCGCATTCTGCAATGTCTCCATTTTACTTGAACCTTTACTTCCTCCCATAGAAATCAATAGATGTGGTTTGATATGATGCAACATCTCCTCACAATTAAACTCATCATCATCCTGATTGTCACTACCATATTCGATATGAGCATTATCGTCATCAGAACCTCTCTCATCATCTTTATCCATCTCATGTGTATCTAACTCACCATTCTCTGTCCATATTGTATAGTTATTTTGAAACCCCTTTTCACCTAATAAGATTGGATTACTATAGTATCTATCCAAGCAATCTTATTTTCACAGTCGATACATGCACATAATATGTCATCTATCTTTTACATCTTCGCATGTCTCTTGGACGCTTCAATAAAGTTTGTAACATTTTGAATGTACATAGGATCAGTTCTTGGCATGTTGTACATCCATGCTTATTTATCCATCTTCTATGTCAAACTGTAAAAATAAAAATATGATAGTAACCATTTCTTGAATGCAAGTGAAGGTTGAAAGTTGAACACAAGGTTCATAAAGCTAGCGTACAGTGATGGCGCTTGGAGGAGAGGACGACGACGTGCGCGCACGTGGAGGCGAGGGCGAGGACAGCGACGTGGGCTCGGCAGCGAGGGAGAGGACGGTGGTGGCGGCGACGGCCAGGATGGCGGCGGCGAGGGGCAAATATATTTTTTGGTAGCCTGACGGCGTCGATGTGAAATCTCCCGAGTTAGATTTTTACGGTGCCCAAGCGGTGCTTTATATAGTCGTCCATTATCACAGGCGGGTTTTAAGGTGGTCCATTAAAAACCACCTGCGATAATTGCCTCTTCATACGTCCGCTCTTCAGTTTCTTCTTCCTGTGCTTCATTTTTTATTTAGATTCCAATGTAAATACTCAAACATGTATAGATTCTGCAAATTAAGTCCAAACTCGATAATTCTTTTTTCTATATTCTTCAAAAATTAATATATACCAGTTGGAACAAAAAGTTTAAAACTTATATATGTAACATTGTTATGTTTTGGTAAATATAGAATTAATTTATATGCACATATTGTTCAGATTTTCATATCTCCTGAAAAAATGGATATTCCACTGAAAGTTCGTTTGTATGAACATATTGTCTTATTTATACATGTATGAATTTTGTTAATTTTTTAAAGCAATCGAACATGTAAAAATTCAAATTATCCATCATTCTAATGAAATGCTCATATACATATGAGGCATTCTTCAAATTTTGAACACACATTGATTCAAATAATTTTGTAAAAATCTGAAAAAATCATAGAGGTTGGTATGATGACTAGAAAGTCCAATAGAAAAATGCACTAACAAAATCATTGTATTATGCAAGATACAAAAATGTCAAATAACCTATTTATTTGTTTTTCATGTTGACCAATTTCAAAGGTTTTTCCAAGTAAAAATTTAATGGGCACCTGTAATACTAAATCATATTACAAGAACTTAGAATTTGGGCTTTTACAAGCCCCCTTATTTTGATCAAGAATATTAATTAATCCTAAACCTTATAAACTTTTTTCACAGGTGGTTCTATATTAAAACCGCCTACGATAATTGCCTCTTCATAGGTCTGCTCTTCAGTTTCTTCAACCTTTTTTTATTTTTTATTTAGATTCCAATGTAAATACTCAAACATGTATAAATTCTGCAAATTAAGTCCAAACTCCATGATTTTTTTTCTAT
The DNA here is from genome assembly GCA_030760725.1 of Neostapfia colusana. Lineage (NCBI taxonomy): Eukaryota > Viridiplantae > Streptophyta > Magnoliopsida > Poales > Poaceae > Neostapfia > Neostapfia colusana. The sequence continues at coordinate 41,369,255 of JASWHV010000002.1, read as the reverse complement.
ATTCTTAAAAAATTAATATATACCAGATGGAACAAAAAGTTTAAAACTTATATAGGTAACATTGTATAGGAATGTTTGCTCTTCCTGGGTGGTAGTGCTTAGCTGCTTCATGGCCATCATCTGTTTTATGAAACTATTATGAGGAGAGGAGCCTAAACTCTTGAGTGCCCGCCTGCTGGTAAGCCAACTTTATCCCGTGCAAGTTTTGTTACCTGTTACTATGTTTTTTGTCAGCCTGTTCCTGTATTTAGAGAAACGATCAACCACTACGAGGATAGTGTTGGAATGGACAAGGGGCTACAGCTAGAGAGGGTGTGGTATGAGTACCATCCCAAGGAAGCTGCTGCGAGCTACAGGAATGGCCAGAAGGTTAGGACATTCAGTTATGGCGCCTCGTCGGCGGTGCTGCAACCGCTAGAATCTGAAACGCCTTTATAATAAGCAGTTGTCGTGCCCTTTGTGACAACCTAGTTTTTAATTTGAAATTCAAAAGAGGAAATTAATCCAAAAATTCACAAATTCAAACACTGGTTGGGTTGAAAACTTAATTTTCTTGCCATCTGGTCCGAGCCCGCAGCGCACCAGAGCCCAGCCGGCTTCCTCACCTCCTCCTCTCCTCTCTCTGCCTGGCGGGGCCCGCTTGTCAGCGTGGCCTTCATCTTCCTCCATCCCTTCCCCGTTCTCCTCCCGATCTTCAATGTCCGAGCGCCGATCTCGTTGGAAATGGAAAACCGGCGAATCCATGCCGGTCTTCATTGCCGCCTAGGCTCCGTAGACACCGCCCCCTTGCTATATACCTCAGTACACCCTAGGGTTGCCCCCCCTCCGCTCGCAAGAAACCGACGCCGCCGATTTCTCTCAGGTAGCCGCCGATCCACCGAAATTCCCTTTGCCCGTCGCCCAAATCATCGAGCTAAACCGTTAAGATCCTCTGCAGGACCGCCGGCGAGTGTTTTCTAGCTCTACTCGACAAGGATCGCCGCTCGCAACACTACCGCACAGGTCACCGGTGAGTTTTCCACCCGTCGCCGATGTTCTTCCATTTTTGTTCAGTTTTCCACCCCATTGACAGCGCCTACACCTTCACCTTGTGCCGGAACGCATCACGGACACAAATACTTCACGAGATCTCCACCGAGACGACGTAGCACTGAAGCACCAAGAGGATTTCCTCCCCATTACATCGTGAGCCTTCAACGAAGTCTCCCGGCCCAAAAAACGCCCTAGGTGAGCTCATGGAGTCCCCCTCCTACTATTCATGTGCTAAGATTCGAGTTTTAGGCATTAAATCACGAATCCGATGGAATTCCAGCGAGCTTGGGTCGCGCGGATGGCGCTCCGCCACGCGCTGGCTTCACCGGCGGCTGGATCGGTCGGGGGACCTTCCAGGACCATTCGATCTCAGCCTACGGCTGAGATTAAAACGTCATACCCCTTCGGGGTTTTAAATCACAATCGTTAGGCGCCGATCCAACGACCCCGATTCAAAACTCTTTTCACGTGGTAGACTTTATGCTCAGCCCCCTGAACCTTTGGGGTTTGCACAAACAAACCCCTGGTTTTTGCAGAAACACCCTTAGGCTCTCTGAAATTTAGGAAATTAGTTGCAGAACTACTTCTAGGCCCCTCTAACCCTCTGTTTTTACATTTTTAACCCTAGAGTGGTCTGAACAATTACCAAAAAAACCCTGAGGCCTCTGATTTTGCACAAAAGCCCCTGAAATTCACTAAAAATTATGGTTTAACCCCTAAAGTGGATAGAAATAGTGTTTTAGGCCCCTGAAATTTCTGAATTCACAATTTGGACCCTTGTATATGCTGTTTTAATAATTTAAACCCTGGGGCGAACCTGTGTAGTAACTAAAACACCACTGGTACTTATGTATTTGCAAATTAATCCCTGGTAATATTTTAAGCCATGATCCTTGCTGGAATATAACAAAAAAGCCCCTGCCCATGCTAATAATTACCCAAAACCCCCTTAAAGTTGGCAGAAATTTACTTACTAACCTTTGCATAATGCAATTGTCACTTAATTGACCTTCACAACATGCTGATTTTACACCTAGGCCCATTGTAATTGCTGATTTTACATAAAATAACTTCATAAATGTTTATATTAACTTTTAATATTGATTTTAACATCACAAATGTATTTTAACAAAGCAAAGGCTTAGGTTTAGGGGTAATGCTTATGTATTTATGTGGATTGAACACTTTAATGCCATGTCTTATTTATTTCTTGTTATTTGGCTATGTGTATGATGAATTGGGTAGAGCCAGTCCCGGAGCCAGCCTTTAATTTGCAAGATCAAGACTTTGACGTTGGAGAGTATAAGCTACTTTCTGGAGGCGAGTGTCCTTGACCACATTGCTCCCATTTAGGAATTTAGTTAGAATTTGCATGCAATGTCTTAATATGAATTCCCATGATAGGAAGTTTACTAGAAATTCCATATTATTCCTTGTAGCCTGGAAAAGGGATTTGGTTGGGATTTACTTTATGTCATTAACTCATGCGTAGCTCTGCTTAGATAATGGGATGGGGGAAACTTTACATTAATATTATTATCATCATATTTCAAAATTTATTGTGGTGCTATGTATAGTATATACATGGATAGTAGAGATAGGAGTCTAGCAGGTTGGTTGGTATACGTTTGGTGCGTATGCACGAGACTCGGGTTGGTGGTTAGTGCCTGTGTAGATTCTAAGGACCGGTTTGTGATATCCTGTGATCTAGCTATATCGTGCCACCACAATACCGGTATGAAACGGTTTGGCCAATTAAGTTGACTTCTACCTTATCTTGTGTACACCATTGAGATGTATGTGTGGCGCAAGAGGGGGCTTCTACAGCGGAGGTAAAATAGACTCCAAGTATGATGTTAGCCGTGAAACTTTAGCGGGTGTACAAGGATTTGGTAGTGCAATGTAAAGGCCTCATAGTGATCCTCTAGCCACACACCATAGGAAGTGTGAGATGTGATTGACGATCACAGGCAATCAGGGAGACTTTAGTCCACTTGGTGACAAGGGACGAAATCACGATTTGGGGGTAAAGGGTACAAACTCTGTAGAGTTGAAACTGTCTAGACAGCCGTGCTCACGGTCAAGAGCGGGCTAGTAACTCCTTCATGATTAGCTGGGTATGGGAAAAGGTTGGTTGTATTTGGTTGGCACTGGGACTGGATTTTAGTGACACTTGGTGGGATACTCACTTAGTAATTAGGATGCTATTACAACTTTGAGATAGGATGCTGCATAGTGCTTTAGTCGAGTAGCCTTTCTTGAATTTTCCTACATGTCATATAATTCCCTCACTCGCTGAGTACTCTAAGTACTCATGTGTCTTTGTTGCTTCTCTTTGGAAATAATTGTTGCTCAGGCTATAGAGGTGAGGTGGAGTGCGATGAAGACGATGGCTTCAACCACGGTGCACAGTACTAGGCGGGCGTGCCCCCGGATAACGCCTGTGATGGAGCTCTACCCTTAGATTATCCGCTGCTATGTATCTTTCCTTTTTAGACTATAGGATTGTAATAAACTTGGCTTTTATATATATGATACATCATTTTTGTTAACACATGTATGGTATAACTGATCCTAGCATACATGTGTAGCATGTCTTGTTGTCATACAAGAACCAGGCGTGACAGAATGGTATCAAAGCCGAGGTTGTCCGTAGGACGCAAGCCAAGTTAGAAACGGTTGCGAATTTAGGAGTATATCCACATATATGGTTCACCTTGTCTTAGAAACCGTAATAGTTGACGTTTTATGTAACTTAATGATATGGGATGCTTTTTTTAAAAAAATTGATAGTGATATGTTGATTTGCTGTATTTCCAAAATTTATATATGAGCTTTTATTATTCTTTTCAATTGTTTAGTCTTAACGCTTGTTCTCATTATCTAGCAATATATATATATATATATATATATATATATATATATATATATATATATATATATATATATATATATATATATATATATATATATATATATATATATCAAATGGCAGGCAGGGGACGTGGACGAGGTCGTGGCCGTGGGATGCCCGAGGAGGGTAATGCTCCTCCAGCATTCCAGTTCCACCGTGGAATGGTCGAGGTGCTCGCTGGGGAGCTGTTCCACTGGGAATGCATCAGATGATGGCTATGCAGACTCAGCTTCTCCAGAATCTGACTCAAGTGGTGCCCAACATGAATCAAGCTCCTCCACCTCCACCACCGCCAGTGCCTAAACCCCGGCCCAAACTGAGGGACTTTCAGAGTACTCATCCACCAGTGTTTTCAAACTCCGTGGAGCCACTAGATGCTGATGATTGGTTGAAGTCGATTAAAAGCATGCTGCATTTAGTTCAGTGTCAGGGTCGGGAGAGGGTGCTGCTTGCCTCCCACTAGCTTTCAGGTCCCCAGCAGACTGGTGGACAGCTTACACATCCGCCCATGAGGACACATAGAGTATCTCTTGGGAGGAGTTCACACAGAGTTTACATAGTCACTATGTGCCAGTTGGGGCAATAAAGATGAAGCGGAACGAGTTTTTTTAGTCTGAGGCAGGGAAACATTACAGTTCATGAGTACCTTCAGAAGTTCATGCAGTTTTCTCGTTATGCGCCTGAAGATGTCAACACTGGTGATAAGAAGCAAAACTGCTTTATCCAGGGGCTAGATGAAGAATTGAAAAATGCACATTCCTCCAGCTACTACGAGACTTTCCAGAAGATGATTGATAAAGCTTTTGTTATGGAGAAGCAGAAGCCCGAGTTAGAAGCACACATGAAGCGAAAGACAACTTGGTAGGGCCAGTCTTTCGGCAGCAGCAGTCGCACCCGTTTTACACCAGTGGGGTAGGGGAGCCATCCCATGGGCTCGTATCAGGCGCCGAGGTACCCTACCCTGGCTTTCAGACAGTCAGCGCCGCAGACTCAGCAGCAGCGTCCACAGATCCAGCAGACGCGTCCTACCTTTCCACCCTGTCCGGCTGGTCATTTTAAGCAGAGTCAGCAACAGGGCAGAAAGACTCAAAGTGGCATGATGATTGGGCCGTGTTACACTTGCGGCGAGAATGGGCATCTCTCCAACCATTGCCCGAATAAGAAACAACCACAGCAGAATGTCATGCATGGTCGTGTGAACCATGTAGCTTTGGAGGAGGCTCAGGATGCTCCAGATGTGGTGATTGGTATGTTCTTCATCAATTCTCACCCCGCTACAGTCTTGTTTGATCTGGGTGTTACTCATTCTTTCATTGCTAAGAACTTCGTACAGAAGCATAGACTACATCTATGACCCGTATGCTAGTGGTCAACTCTCTTGGGGGAGACCTCAAGACAAACGTAGTGTGCTCAAAAGTGAGTCTTGATATCATGGGGGTGGTCTTCTCTGCAAATCTCCTTGTGTTGGAGTCACGGGGCCTAAATATCATATTGGGGAACGATTGGCTGGCCAAGTATAATGGTGTGATACATTGTGCGTCGAAGACTGTCAGTTTGACTCACACCGACGGCAGCAAGGTGGAGTTCAAGTCAGTCCGTGTGACAGATGAGAAGGTCCAGCTCAATCAACTCGAGATAACGAAGGGAATCCGGGTGGTTAGTGAGTTCTCGGATGTTTTATCTGAGGAGTTACCAGGTATGCCACCAGATCGTGATATTGAATTCATCATCGATTTATTACCTGGCACAACTCCTATATATAAGAGGCCATGCAGGACGGATGCTAATCAGTTGGCAGAGCTCGAGGAGAATATCCAAGAGCTGCTAGATAAGGGGTATGTTCGACCCAATTCCTCACCTTGGGGAGCCCATGTAAGGGCCTAAGTTTTTGCACACATACAAAGTGTTCATCACACCACACACACCTCATTTGAGGAAAACTTATGAACACATTTGAAGAGCATGTAAACACCATCAACATGGTCATTAGAGGATACACTCACAGTGGTATTTTCCACATGCATCACATAGGGGCTGAGCATATGAAAAACTCCTACACCTTGCTAGGAATGCTCAGGCTAAGTTATACCCGAATCAAAAACCTTTTTGAGGTATTTTGGGTATAATAAGAAAGAGGCTAGTTTGAACTCAAATTCAAATACAAACTCCTTTCATCCCATGAATTCAAAAGTGGGATTCATATTCACACTCAGCACATTTTTGTGATATCACACACCAATTTTCACTCCATTTGGAGTTAATCTTCACATGAGCTATTATGGCTAAATTAAAGTCAAGTTTGAATTTCAACTAAAACCTTTGCTGAAAATTTGATCAAATCAAATTCCACTTTGAATTATTCAAAGTCCAGTGGCCATTTGGAAATTTGATTAACTTACCAAGGTTATTAGTGTCTCTACTGTTTAGAGCAGTAGGAAAATTAAAGTTTGGAGGTTAAAATGTGAAGTGGGACCCCCCTGTCAGTCACTCAACCGAGAAGAACCGACTGAGGCGTCGTGCTCTGTTTCTCGGGCTGAAGCAGCTCGCACCACTGCATGGGGCGATCGGCGCCACCTCCTGCTCAGCGGTTCCAGCTCCCGACCGACGTCCTCAGCTTCTTATCTCCGAGCCACGGATGGCAGCAGCTTGTTTTCACACTGCCTCGGCATTTTTCCGCACCGAGAAACCGGAGAAATTCGCCGCACACCCCAACTCACCACCCCGCCGTCGACCAGCCAAAACCATCCTTCCCACCGTGAGCTGAGGCCACAAATGGCATCTCCGACCTTTGCTCAACGTGCTCCAACCCTCAGTTACTCGTGATCAGCTCCCCTCGAGCTTTTCCGAGCCGATCTTCCACTTCCCGATTCACTCCGAAGCGCCTCCGAATTGACACCGTCGCACGGGTAGCTCCAAGCTTCTCCGGTGCAGCCAACTTGTCTCTGAGGTTAGCATCAAAGTCTAGTAGCTCTCCCCGAGCTCCCTAGCTCCATCTTAGCGCCGGTTAGCCGGAATTTCATTTTTCCCTACGATCGTCGTATAGAACACCGAGAACCAAATCCCAAAATTCATCTCGATCACTTGATTACTGGAGATCCTGGTTGAGCTGAAGCTAGAGTAGCACCTCACGGTTACCCCAACCAAATTCTAGCGATGATGATAAACCCAGTGAGCAGAGCACTGTATTTTGTCCACCGGCGGTGAAAACGGCTCGGGTCGCCGGTGAAGTCTACTTTCCCAGCGATCTCCAGCCAATAGGAGGGCAGGGTTAGCTTCCCTGTGCCCCAGTGGTGCTTTGCGACCTGTTGGTCGATCGTGTTCACCGCCAAGATGAGCTAGCACCGTCGGACCCGAGCTCAATTCCGCCGCCACCGCCGCCGACTACGTTCCGAGCGATGTCGAGGCGCGAGAAGTTGCCCGGCGTGTGCGCCGTGCTCCAAGGGTCACGTAGGAAGAAACCGTGTTGAGAATTAGGTAGTAACGTCTGAGAACGAGCTGCACCACCGTCGCTGTGCGTCGCGCGCTCGGACGCTGGTGGGAGGTTGAAGAAGGTACTGTGCATGGAACCCACGTGCAGTGTTTTAAACATTTCCCCGATTTTAAGATTTAGTTCAACTTCAAACCCACATAACGTTGGCTAGGAAACTCCAAATCGAGCGAAATTTTGTTGGATTCAGCTCTCTGAGTACTTTCCAACAAATCACGTTTCACCTTATGAAAATCCTTATTTCTCCAGAATTAATTCTTCAAAATTTAAACTGCTTAGAATTTTATCTGGAGAACCCTTTGGAGGAAAATTCTGAAATTTGGCCAGAATGTTCACCATAATATCCTTGAGCAAGAATAAAAATTTCATATCCATTCGAGCTAATTTGATCCACCTAATGGTGTGATTAATAAAACTGTTCCAGAGAAAATGGAAAATATCCAGAAACATTTTTCAGAATTTCTCTGAAATTGTTTAGCTCATATCTTTAGCTAGGAACCTTCAAATGCAGTGAAACCAGCTCCATTAGAACCCTCTGAAAATCTAGTTTTCATAAAGTCATGGATTGCTACATGAAAAAACCCTAGAACACCCTAAGAGATCCAATTAAAGCCAAGTACACAATTATTTGTGGAGGGCTCAAATGAGCTTTGCTGCAAATGAAACTTGGCCAAGTCTATTTTTAGGTTGTATACAGACCACAGCAAAAATTTCAGAGTCATTGGGCCTGTCTAGTAAGACTTATAGTCTTCACAAATTCCACTTCAATTCAAATGCATTCAAATTGATACATATATGTATTTATCTCATGTAGTCGCTAAGGTTGAGGAGGAGCCCGAAGTCTTAGAATTCATCACTCCGGAGGAACAGATAGCCTACGACCAGGAGCAGCAAGACAAGCTCCGGTTTGCATTTACCATTTTATAAATTTTACTGTTTTGAGAACTTACTTTGAGTACCCACTTTATTTATGCATTAGAGTCTTGTTTGAAAACCCAAATGCATAGCCAAGAAAACCATGGATTGGGCTTAGGTTTTTAAACCTCGATTAGCTACTGCAATGCTAAGATAGTGTAGGATTCGGTAAAAGTCGACTAGTTGGAACCACTCGAGAGAATAGGATAGAGGCACACTACTCGGGTAAAGATAGCAAATGGAACACATGGCAAGAAAAATGAGACCAAGCGGGGAGTAGGGGCAGCAGGACTTTGGGGCCTGGGTGCCATAGCTCCGCTTGTGTCGATTGAGGACCGAGCCGTGTGCGGGCCTGTTGAACAAGCTAGAACAGTACCAAAGACCTACCGGATATATGGGAACCGGGAAACCGATGTAACTCGGGTAGCTGGGTGTTGAGGCATAGCTGGTCGTTCAGAGGGTAGGTTGAGAGCTTGAGGTGTAAATCGGCTGGCGGCACTGTGGATGCACGTGCAGAGACCTCTTGCTCGGGACGATTTGACCAATTCAACATTTGGCTGACGGGTGAAAGGTGGTTGCGTACGACATCCGTGATGGTTGCTGTAGGCAACATCGAGTACGGGTGTACGTGACGGGTTATTTGGGTAACCCTGCAGGTGTAAATCGATTATAATTGCCGTCCCTCACGGTCAGTGAGTACCACTTGTTCACTTTACCATGACGTAGAAAGAACAGGATAGAGTCATGTAAAAGTTGCTGATTGAAAGATATACCTTGATTGTTAATGACCTGCTGTAGTTTAGAGCGAATTAAAGTTATTTTCAACCTTGGGCAAAGTACATGAGAGAAATGCGGTTCTTGTTTGATTGCGGCTCTCTCATGTGCCTTAGCGTGAGGTTCTCCACAATTTGCTGATAAAACTTGAAAGTAAGGTTCAAATAATTAGGCGAGTCCTTTGCAACTTACTTTTCCCAAATACGCATGATCCAACATGTAGAAGTTTCATGGATAGGAAAGACGGGTCAGCCTTGCTGAGCCATTGTGCTCACTGCTTGTGTTTGAAGCTTTTGCAGGGTGTTATGAGGAAGAGACTCCCGAGGAGGAGACAGAACCCCAAGAGGGAAACCCCGTCGAGTGGGAGTCGTGCATGCCGCCGTGTTAGTGTGCATGTGTGCTAGCGGGGACACGTTCACGGGCTGAGCGTGAACTCAATGCGTAGTCTACACCCGTGAGTGTAGACTGAACATATTTTGTTGTAAAAATGTTCATAAACTCGTTGATGTAATAAAACTTTGCTTCTGCTTTGTACCATTTTATGTGTGTTATCCGGTGCTGTGCAACGCAGCACCCCTCAGCGTGATCCTGGCTCGACGAGGCCGTGGTGCCCCGTCAGCGTGGTATCAGAGCTCGCTTGAGGTTTAAGGCACCAAAAAGGTCATCTTTTTCAAAAACTCAGTGAGGGACAAGTTAGTATCCCATATAAGGATGTTATTAGTGTATAGAAAGTGGCAATACTAACCTATTTATTTATGTCGGAAAATCATGCATCTCGGGACGTCATATGTCTTGGGGGGTGCATGTAAGCGCTGTCCACCAGTGCGCACAAGCTTAAGGGTGGAGCCTCATGGGTGGCAAGTAACCCTGCCCGCTTTAATATCCTCTACGACTCTTCATGTCGTTTGGGGTATTCGAGCAACGCCTTCCCTGGCATGCTATGGGCAAGTTTGGGAGACCCCGTCACGTGGTTAGTAACATGAACACGTAGCTCAAGGCGTATTTGGCTTGAGAACACCCGTGCGAGTGATGACGGATGGGTGTATGAACTGTATTGGGACCGGGCTCGGTGTGCAGCCGAGCCTGACGATTGTGTGAGTTATTTGCAGGTAGTCTAACCACGAATCGGTATACGAGTAGCATCCATGTGCGAGCGACGTTTAGTGCCACTGAACTAACGAAGCCGGCTAAGTCCGGTATAGATTTTTCTTTGTGAGGAATGTAGTACCGACATGAACTTGTGACTCATCGACGTCACACCCCACTAAATGAGCAACCTCATTGTAAAACTTGAAGGTTTGATCCAGAGCACTAAAACTTTGATGTAACTCCTTCCCTTAATCAGGATGTTAAAAATAAATAAGTTTTCAACTTATAGGATACTAAGGACAGAGGCCTCTGTTTTCAGATGAAATAAGGCTGAAGTTAAACAGGGATTAGAGGTTGAGTTCTTTCGAGGTTGGGGTCATATGATACATTTATGGAAAGCTTTGGAGGAGATTTACAACTTTGACGTTGAGCTCCAGAATTGGTTTTGCCTTTAGCTTGGTCTAGATCAGATTGAAATGGAAACTGGTCAGGGCTGTCAGTTTGGGCAGCAGACCAGCAATCAAATTTATTCTAAGTTTGAAGTGTGTTTCCAAGTTTTATGAGTTCAATGACATGTTTTATGTTATAACTCAATGAATTACTGTTGAAATGAATATTTGACCTTTTTCAAATATGTTTCCACAGATTACAGTGGACAAACAACTGGAGAACGGGTGGGTGGTCTCCCACTGTTCTCAACGCAGCGGTTATCCGGAAGCGTTGAGGCTAATGCTTCAATATTTCGGATACGTCGAGATGCCACACTATCTCGCCAAGGAAGATAGTGAGGAGGGGAACAAGACGTGTACCATCCATGTCGATGTTCCTGCAGGACCTAGGCCACCCGGTTGGGCACCGTTCACCGTCACGGTAGAGGTAGACAGCCGGAGGAAATGTGGCAAGTGGCAGCCCACGACACCATGTCGCGTTTCTGCCAACTGCACATGAGAGCTATGGAGGGTACTCCATACGCGCTCATTCTGGTGGAGGAACAAGCTAATCACGTGTGGAGGGAGAGGTACTTGGAGGCAACAGATCCGGGTTGCCCAAGATACAATCCCGCGAAGGCGAACCTCAGCCTCCAGTTGAGGGCAGGGAAGACCGTGATGGACAGCCAAGCTGTCCATACAGACTGTCTTGCCATGAAGCTCAAGGAGAGCATCAGCCGTGGAGACCATTTCGAGAGTGCTCACAGTGCACTCCGCAATGTTCTCCTTCCGACGATAGCGACTGAACGAACAACAAAATTAGTTGCATCGTCTGAAGAAGGCAACGAAGAAAATCCGCGTCGACATCACGGCTTTGCAACAGCAAGTGCAGGCCTTGACCCAGCAAAATGAGGTCCTCACTCAAGAACGTGATGACGCTATTGAGGAGGGGCAAGGATGGGAAGAGGACTACAACCAGGCCATGGACGAGGTGCATACATTGCAGGACCTCGTACCTCCGGTAATGGGTGTACCGATGGTAGGTGCCGTACCCGTGGTTTTGGGTATCCCGACGATGGGGGAACCTGAACCATAAGAGGAGGTCATGGACCCGGAGCCACCAGCAGAGGTAGCGGAGGAGGACAACCCACATGAGGTCGAGTTTTACTCCGAGTAGTGAGTTACCATTGCCATGTAGGGCAGCGAGGGTGGGGTACAAAAACATTTGTAATCAGTGACATGTCGTGTAGACAGTAGTATATGTATAGGTAGTGACGACATGAGCACGACTTCTCGGAGACCCGAGCATAATGTATCTTGTATAAAGTTTATGTTTTATCAATATATGTGAATTTTGTGCATGTTATTCATGTGTCACTTCAATACCTACTGTTTCATATGGAATTTTAAGAATGACATGTGCTGATCGCTGCTGTTTTGAATTGCAGAATGACTCGCACTCATGCCAACCCAGAAGTTGGGGGTTCTAGTCAGGGGGGAGATGCCTCCCAACAGCCTCCCGAGGATTCCTCGGGACAGCAACAGCAGCAACAGCAACAACCGCCACCGCAACCACCAACGGTTACATTGGCCGACATCGTTGCGGCGATGGTGGGTTCTCATCAGCAGCACACAAAGTTGCTGCAGACGCTTATTGCAAATATGTCTTGACCCGAGAGGCGTCAAGATCGTGAGGATCGCCTACAAAGCTCCTACTCCGACTTTCTGGCTACTCATCCCCCGGTATTCTCAAGGGCGGATGAACCCCTCGATGCGGACAACTGGCTCCGCACGATGGAGATGAAGTTCGGGCTGCTCCAAGTGAGTGAGCAGCGCAAGACTCACTTCACGGTCCAGCAGATTGAAGGGTCCGCGAGCGCTTGGTGGGAGAACTACAGTGCCTCACAACCCACCGAGCGAGTTACGACCTGGGAGGAGTTCTGGACGGCCTTCAGGGCCTATCACATACCGCCGGGTCTTATGAAGAGGAAGACGCAGGAGTTCCTTCGCCTGCAGCAAGGAAGCAGGAACGCGTTGGAATACTCCAGGGCGTTCAATGATCTTGCACTCTATGCTTCTTATCACGCCGATCCTGGCGAGAGGCGGTGGGATTATTTTTACCAGGGGCTTAACCCGTTCCTGAAGGACAAGCTGGCAATGTCCAGTCGCGGCAGCCTCAATGACATTATTGATGCTGCGATTGTTCTGGAGGACTCGGCAAGGAGTTAGCGGCATCAGAGAAGAAGCGAAGCGCGCCACAGAGTAGCGGAGAGGGAGGTGGTCCTTCTCAAAAATACCGGATGGTGTATCGCTCACCATCGGGTCAGCGCTGGCAGCCACCACAGAGACCGATGCCATTCCGCAGTCGGCCATATTCTCCACAGGCGTTCAGGCCGGCACTACCAGCACCACCTCCGCAGCAACAACAGCAGCAGCAGGTGATGCCGTGTGCGTTTGCACCTCAGTAGCGCATGCCGGGCTTTCGTCCCCCAAGCACGGGCCAGTCAGCAGCCACATGCTTCAAATGTGGTCGCTCAGGGCACTTCGCCAACAACTGTCCTGAGAGGCAAGGCGGCGGAGTGCTACCACAATTTCCGGGGAGGAATCAGCCCCAGAACCCCACTAATGCGCAGCGGACAAATCCTAAGCCTGGCACCGTCCACCAACTCGCCATAGAGGACGTGCCAGAGGGGGAGCCAATCCTTGCGGGTATTTTCCAACTCCACCAGCATCCCGCTATAGTGTTATTTGATTCAGGCACCACGCATAGCTTCATTAGCCAAGCTTTTATTGCTAAATACAGCTTGCAAATACTACCCACCGAAAGTCCATACCTGATCTGTTCACCGGGTGGGAAAATTTCAGAAAGCATGATGGTTCCAAAAGCGCCATTATGCTATGAGGGTAGAGTATACCCTATGCCCCTCCTAGTTTTAGAGGGACAGAAGTTCGATGTCATTGTAGGGATGTCGTGGTTAACTCGCCACGGCGCAGTTTTTGACACCGTCCTCCGAGTCGTGCAATTGCACACAGAAATGCACGAGTCACATTCATTATTGCTGGACAGTCCAGAAATAAAACTTCCAAGTGTATATCAATCCACCACCATCAGATTGGAAGACATTCCAGTAGTCCGTGAGTTCCCTGACGTGTTCCTGGATGATTTACAGGGGATGCCGGCCGACCGAGAGGTGGAGTTCAAGATTGAACCTGCACCGGGAACTATGCCAATATCCCGAAGGCCGTACAAGATGGCGCCCACGGAATTGGCTGAACTGAAGACGCAGTTAACGGACCTGCTGGAGAAGGGTTTTATTAGGCCGAGCTCTGCGCCATGGGGCCGTTTGGCATTATTTGTGAAGAAGAAAGACGAGACGTTGAGGCTTTGCGTGGACTATCGTCCACTAAACGCCGTAACCATCAAGAACGAGTACCCGTTGCCATGGATCGACATGTTGTTTTATCAGTTGGTCGAAGCAAAGATCTTTTCCAAGATGGACTTAAGATCCGGGTACCATCAGATTAAGATACGGGCTGAGGATATTCCGAAGACGGCGTTCTCGATGAGGTACGGACTCTATGAGTACCTGGTCATGTCCTTCGGCCTCACCAATGCTCCAGCTCACTTCATGTACTTGATGAACTCAGTATTCATGCCAGAGCTGGACAAATTTATCATGGTCTTCATCGACGACATATTGGTATATTTCAAGTCGGAGGACAAACACACGAATTATCTACGTATAGCCTTGCAACGGCTGCGGGATCACCAACTATACGCGAAATTCAGCAAATGCAAATTCTGGATATCGCAGGTGCCTTTTCTCGGGCATATTATCTCAGTGGAGGGCATCACTGTAGACCCGAGTAAAATCACACAAGTGCTGAATTGGAAGTCCCCGAGAACTGTTCACGAGGTACAGAGTTTCCTCGGACTCGCAGGATATTATTAGAGGTTCATTCCGAACTTCTCAAAGATTGCAAAGCCTATGACTGGACTGCTGAAAAAGGCTACCAAATATGTTTGGAGTCCAGCATGTGAAGCAGCGTTCAAGGCATTAGTGAAGCACCTAACATCAGCACCGATTTTGGCGCAGCCAGACACAACAAAACCGTTCGATGTGTACTGCGATGCATCCTGCATCGGGCTCGGATGTGTGCTGATGCAAGACCGAAGGGTGGTCCCATATGGATCACGACAGCTCAGAAACCATGAGAAGAATTATCCAACTCATGACTTAGAGCTCGCTGCCGTGGTACTCGCACTTAAAATGTGGAGGCACTACCTACTCGGTAACCTCGTGCATTTATATACCGAACACAAGAGCCTCAAGTACATATTCACTCAGAAGGAGCTGAACATGAGGCAGCGAAGATGGTTAGAGTTGATAAAGGATTATGAAATAGAGATCCATTATCACCGCGGCAAGGCAAACGTAGTGGCGGATGCGCTGAATCGCAAGTCACACATCAACAATCTGACCATCACACAGTTGGAAGAGAGCGAGCCACCATTGCATGTGCTTCCACATGGAGCTCTCTACAACTTGGCTTTGATCCCCACCATCTATGAGGAGATAGCGGCAGCTCAGAAATATGACAAGGGTATGTCGCATTTGCGGAGACGTGTAGACAGTGGGGAGCTCAAATGTTTCCGGAAAGACGGAGATGGCGTCCTATGGTTCAAGGACCAGATTGTCGTACCGCGTAACCCGGAGTTACAGAAGAAAATCTTTGATGAGGCTCACTTGTCAAAATTTTCTATTCACCCCGGCAGTAATAAGATGTATCAAGAACTCAGAAGCAAGTTTTGGTCAACACGAATGAAGCGGGAGATTGTAAAGTACGTGTTCGAGTGTGATACATGTCGAAGCGTGAAGGTAGACCATATGAGAAAACCGGGACTGCTACAACCACTGGGCGTTCCTGCCTGGAAGTGGGAAGATGTGAGCATGGACTTCATCGTCAGTTTACCCACCACATTTCAGAAGCATGATTCCGTGTGGGTGATCATCGACCGTCTCACCAAAGTTGCCCATTTTATCCCGGTCAACACCAACTACAACACCAAGAAGTATGCTGAATTGTACATCTCACAGATCTTATGCTTGTATGGCGTACCCCGCACCATCACATCGGATCGGGGCACGTTATTTGTGTCCCATTTTTGGGAGCAGCTACATGCTTCGTTGGGGACGAAACTGATCCGTAGTTCAGCATACCACCCACAGACGGATGGGCAAACCGAGCGGGTAAATCAAATTTTAGAAGATATGTTACGAGCTTGTGCTATCAACCACGGTAATAATTGGGATGATCACTTACCGTTGGCCGAGTTCTCGTACAACAATGGGTACCAAGCCAGCGTCAAGATGGCGCCCTATGAGGCGCTATACGGGATAAAATGCCGAACACCGCTGAATTGGCGTGAGTCTGGTGAAAGGGTCACCTTCGGGATTGATCTTGTCAACAATGCGGAGGAAAAGGTTCGGCAGATTCAAGCGAACTTAAAAGCTGCCCAATCCCGACAAAAACAGTATGCAGACCAGAGAATACGCCCGTTACAATTTGAAGTCGGGGATCATGTATATCTACGTGTGTCTCCAATGAAGGGCGTGAACAGATTCGGGGTAAGAGGAAAGTTGGCACCCCTATTCATCGGTCCATTCCAGATTGTAGAAAGATGCGGATCAGTGGCATACTGGCTAGAATTACCAGAAACACTCTCCGGTGTGCACAACGTCTTTCACATATCTCAGCTGAGGAAGTGTATTAAGCTATCAACTACCATTCAGCTGGAGGATATTGAAGAACTGAAACCGGATCTAACGTATCGGGAGGAACCGGTTCAGATAATTGATGAAAAGGCCCAAACCACACGCAACCATACGTTGTGGTTCTACAATGTTATGGGGAGTAATCACTCCATAGATGAAGCGACATGGTAAAGCGAAGGATTTCTTCACACTAACTACCCCGACTTTTTCATGTCGCACATACGGTAATTTCCTACCGTCCTCACTCTCATTTTCACCTTATAATCTCGAGGCGAGATTCTTTTAAGGGGGAGGAATGTAAGGGCCTAAGTTTTTTTCACACATCCAAAGTGTTCATCACACCACACACACCTCATTTGAGGAAAACTTATGAACACATTTGAAGAGCAAGTAAACACCATCAACATGGTCATTAGAGGATGAACTCACAAAATGCAAAAGTGGTATTTCCTACATGCATCACATAGGGGCTGAGCATATGAAAAACTCCTACACCTTGCTAGGAATGCTCAGGCCAAGTTTCACCCAAATCAAAAACCTTTTTGAGGTATTTTGGGTATAATAAGAAAGAGGCTAGTTTGAATTCAAATTCAAATTCAATCTCCTTTCATCCCATGAATTCAAAAGTGGGATTCATATTCACACTCAGCACATTTTTGTGAGCTCACACACCAATTTTCACTCCATTTGGAGTTAATCTTGACATGAGCTATTTTGGCTAAATTCAAGTCAAGTTTGAATTTCAACTAAAACCTTTGCTGAAAATTTGATCAAATCAAATTCCACTTTGAATTATTCAAAGTCCAGTGGCCATTTGGAAATTGGATCAACTTACCAAGGCTATTAGTGTATCTACTGTTTAGAGCAGTAGGAAAATTAATGTTTGAAGGTTAAAATGTGAAGTGGGACCCCCCTGTCAGTCACTCAACCGAGAAGAACCGACTGAGGCGCCGTGCTCTGTTTCTTGGGCTAAAGCAGCTCGTGCCACGGCGTGGGGCGATCGGCGCCACCTCCTGCTCGGCGGTTCTAGCTCTTGACCGACGTCCTCAGCTTCTTATCTCCGAGCCACCAACGGCAGCAGCTTGTTTTCACACTGCCTTGGCGTTTTTCCGCACCGAGAAACCGGAGAAATTCACCGCACAACCCAACTCACCACCCTGCCGTCGACCGGCCAAAACCATCCCTCCCTCTGCGAGATGATGCCACAAACGGCACTGCCGACCTTTGCTCGATGTGCTCCAACCCTCAGTTGCTCGTGATCAGCTCCCCTCGATCTTTTCCGAGCCGATCTTCCACTTCCTGATTCACTCCAAAGTGCCTCCGAATTGACGCCGTCGCCCGGGTAGCTACAAGCTTCTTCGGTGCAGCCAACTGGTCTCTGAGGTTAGCATCAAAGTCTAGTAGCTCTCCCCGAGCTCCCTATCTCCATATTAGCGCCGGTTAGCTGGAATTTCATTTTTCCCGACGATCATCGTATAGAACACCGAGAACCAAAACCCAAAATTCACCTCGATCACTTGATTACTGGAGATCCTGGTCGAGCTGAAGCGAGAGTAGCACCTCACGGTTACCTCAGACAAATTATAGCGATGATGATCAACCCAGTGAGCAGAGCACCGTATTTTGGCCACCGCCGGTGAAAACGGATCGGGTCGCCGGTGAAGTCTACTTTCCCGTCGATCTCCGGCCAAAAGGAGGGCAGGGTTAGCTTCCCCGTGCCCCAGTGGTGCTTTGCGACCCGATGGTCGATCGTGTTCACCGCCGAGATGAGCTAGCACTGTCGGACCCGAGCTTAATTCCGGTGATGTCGAGGCTCGAGAAGTTGCCCGGCGTGTGCGCCGTGCTCCAAGGGTCACGTAGGAAGAAACCATGTCGAGAATTAGGCAGTAACGGCCGAGAACAAGCCGCGCCACCATCGCTGTGCATCGCGCGCTCAGGCGCTGGAGGGAGGTTGAAGAAGGCACTGTGCATGGGACCCACTTGCAGTGTTTTAAGCATTTCCCGGATTTTCAGATTTAGTTCAACTTCAAAACCACATAACTTTGGCTAGAAAACTCCAAATAGAGTGAACCAAATTTTGTTAGATTCAGCTCTCTGAGTTCTTTCCAACAAATCAAGTTTCACCTTATGAAAATCCTAATTTTTCCAGAATTAATTCTTCAAATTTAAACTGTTTAGAATTTTAACTGGAGAACCCTTTGGAGGAAAATTCTGAAATTTGGCCAGGAGGTTCACCATAATATCCTTGAGCTACCATAAAAATTTCAGATCCATTCGAGCTCATTTGATTCACCTAATGGTGTGATTGATAAAACTGTTCCAGAGAAAATGGAAAATGTCCAGAAACATTTTTCAGAATTTCTCTGAAATTGTTTAGCTCATATCTTTAGCTAGGAACCTTCAAATGAAGTGAAACCAACTCCATTGGAACCCTATGAATATATAGTTTTCATAAATTCATGGCTTGATCCATGAAAAATCCTAGAACACCCTAAGAGCTCCAATTAAGTCCAAGTACACAATTATTTGTGGAGAGCTCAAATGAGCTTTGCTGCAAATGAAACTTGGCCAAGTCTCTGTTTAGGTTGTATCCAAACCACAGTAAAACTTTCAGAGTCATTGGGCCTGTCTAGTAAGACTTATAGTCTTCACAAATTCAACTTCAATTCAAATGCATTCAAATTAATACATATATGTATTTATCTCATGTAGTCGCTAAGATTGAGGAGGAGCCCAAAGTCTTAGACTTCATCACTCCAGAGGAACAGCTAGACTACGACCAAGAGCAGCAAGGCAAGCTCCGGTTTGCATTAATGATTTTATAAATTTTACTGTTTTGAGAACTTACTTTGAGTACCCACTTTATTTATGCATTAGAGTCTTGTCTGAAAACCCAAATTCATAGCCAAGAAAACTCTGGTTTGGGCTTAGATTTTTAAACCTCGATTAGCTACTGCAATGCTAAGATAGTGTAGGATTCGATACAAGTCGAGTAGTTGGAACTACTCGCGAGAATAGGCTAGAGGCACACTACTCGGGTAAAGATAGCAAATGGAACACATGGCAAGAAAAATGAGACCGAGCGGAGAGTAAGGGCAGCAGGACTTTGGGGCCTGGGTGCCATAGCTCTGCTTGTGTCGATTGAGGACCGAGTCGTGTGCGGGCCTGTTGAACAAGCTAGAACAGTACCGAAGACCTACCAGATATATGGGAACCAGGAAACCGATGTAACTCGGGTAGCTGGGTGTTGAGGCATAGCTGGTCCTTCAGAGGGTAGGTTGAGAGCTTGAGGTGTAAATCGGCTGGCGGCACTACGGATGCCCGTGCAGAGACCTCTTGCTCGGGACGATTGGACCGGTTCAACATTTGGCTGACAGGTGAAAGGTGTTTGCGTACGACGTCCGTGATGGTTGCTGTAGGCAACATTGAGTATGGGCGTACTGACAGGATATTAGGATAACCCTGCAGGTGTAAATCGATTATAATCCCCGTCCCTAGCGGTCAGTGAGTACCACTTGTTCACTGTACCGTGACGTAGAAAGAACATGATAGAGTCATGTAAAAGTTGCTGATTGAAAGCTTACCTTGATTGTTAATGACCTGCTGTAGTTTAGAGTGAATTAAAGTTCTTTTCAACGTTGGGCAAAGTACATGAGAGAAATGTGTTTCTTATTTGATTGCGGCTCTCTCATGTGCCTTAGCGTGAGGTCCTCCACAATTTGCTGCTAAAACATGAAAGTAAGGTTCAAGTAATTAGGCGAGTCCTTTGCAACTTACTTTTCCCAAATACGCATGATCCAACATGTAGAAGTTTCATGAATAGCACAGACGGGTCAGCCTTGTTGAGCCATCATGCTCACAGCTTGTGTTTGAAGCTTTTGCAGGGTGTTATGAGGAAGAGATTCCCGAGGAGGAGACGGAACTCCAAGAGGGAAACCCCGTCGAGTGGGAGTCGTGCACGCCGCCGTGTTAGTGTTGGTGTGTGCTAGCGGGAACACGTTCACGGGCTGAGCGTGGACTCGATGCGTAGTCTATGCCCGTGAGTGTAGACTGAACATATTTTGTTGTAAAAATGTTTATAAACTCATTGATGTAATAAAACTTTGCTTCCACTTTGTACCATTGTATGTATGTTATCCGGTGCTGTGCAACGCAGCACCCCTCAGTGTGATCCTGGCTCGACGAGGCCGTGGTGCCCATCAGCCCATGCCAAAGAAAGATGGGACTCAGAGATTATGTGTCGACTATCGAGCACTTAATGCTGTAACCATCAAAAATAAGTACCCGTTGCCACGTATCGAGAACTTTTTAATAAATTGAGGAGAGCAAGTGTATTCTCCAAAATTGATCTTCGCTTAGGTTATCATCAACTGAAGATTTGAGCCTCAGATATTCCTAAGACATCGTTTGTTACTCGATATTGTCTATACGAGTATACGGTCATGTCTTTCGGGTTGACTAACACCCCAGCCTACTTCATGTACCTTATGAATAATGTGTTTATGGAGTATTTGGACAGATTTGTGGTGGTGTTTATTGATGACATCCTGTTTTTCTCATGAAATGAAGAAGAGCATGAGGAATATTTGAGGTTGGTGTTGCAGAAGGTTCGAGAGAACCAGTTGTATGGCAAGCTCAGCAAGTGTGAGTTCTGGTTGAAGGAAGTGGCCTTCTTGGGGAATGACATATCAGCAGGAGGGATATCAGTTGATCCGAGCAAGGTAGCTACTGTAATGCAATGGAGTGCGCCCAGAGAATGTGGGGGAGATCAGAAGCTTCTTGGGTATGGCAGGGTATTATCGTCGCTTTATTGAGGGATTCTCAAAGATTGCCAGACCACTCACTAAGATGCTTGAGAAGGGGGCAGTTTTCAGGGTGACGCCCGAGTGCGAGACAAGTTTTCAAGAATTGAAGAAGAGGTTGACATCAGCTCCCGTGTTGATCATGCCAGACATGCAGAAGGAGTTCTCAGTTTATTGTGATGCTTCTGGGCAGGGACTGGGATGTGTCCTTATGCAGGAAGGACATGTTGTGGCCTACGCTTCCAGACAGCTTCGGAAGCATGAGAGAAATTATCCGACGCATGACTTGGAACTGGCAGTTGTTGTCCATGCATTAAAGATTTGGAGGCATTACTTAATGGGAAAGAGGACAGAGATCTACACAGATCATAAGAGCCTCAAGTACATATTCACGCAGCCAGATCTTAACCTCAGACAGCGCAGATGGTTGGAGCTTATTAATGACTTTGATGTGGGGATTAATTACCACCCAGGGAAGGCTAATGTGGTAGCCGATGCTTTGAGCTGAAAGGTGCATTGCAATGTTTTGATGTTGCAACCCCAGTTATGTGATGAGGTTGCAAAGCTTAATCTCAGCTTGGTGTCCAGCACAGAGGCAGTCGTCATGGAAGTGGATTCTACTTTGGATTCGAGATTCGAGAGGGACAGAAGAATGATGAGAAGATTTGTGAGATCAGGCGACTGATGAAGGAAAACAAGGCTCCCGGTTATCAAGAAGATGAGCAGGGGACATTGTGGCTGGGTAAGAGGATATGTGTATCAGATGATAAGAGCATACGATAGATGATACTGCAAGAGGCTCATGACTCAGAGTACTCCATTCACCCTGGGAGTACTAAGATGTAACAAGACTTAAAAGACCGTTATTGGTGGCATGGTATGAAGCGAGATGTTGCAGAATATGTGGCTCTATGTGACACGTGTCAGCTCATGAAGGCAGAACATCAGAGACCTGCATGGTTGCTACAACCACTTAAGGTGCCGGAGTGGAAGTGGGAAGAAATCAGCATGTACTTTATTGTTGGGTTACCCAGGATCCAGTCGGGATATGACTCAATATGGGTAATTGTTGACCGATTGACTAAAGTTGCTCATTTCATCCCAGTCAAAGAGAAGTACAATGGGTCACAACTGGAAGAGTTGTACATGTCAAGGATTGTGTGCTTGCATGGGGGTCCCTAAGAAGATCGTGTCTGATAGGGGTACACAGTTCACTTCAAGGTTCTGGCAGAAGTTGCACGAGCATATGCGTACCCATCTTAATTTCAGTTCGGCCTATCACCCTCAGACGGACGGCCAGACTGAACGCACTAATCAGATCCTAGAGGACATGTTGAGGGCTTGTGTTTTAAAGAATAGTAGTAGCTGGGACATGAATCTATGCTATGCAGAATTTTCCTACAACAACAGCTATCAGGCTAGCTTGAAGATGTCACCCTTTGAGGCATTGTATGGGAGGAAATGTAGGACACCGCTATTTTGGAGTCAAACTGGAGAGAGTCAGGTATTTGGGCCAGAATCATTGAGAGAAGCTAAGAGGCAGGTGCAAGAGATTCGGAAGAACCTAAGAACAGCTCAGTCCAGGAAGAAGAGCTATGCTGACAGGAGATGGTGAGAGTTGACTTTTGAGGTTGGAGACTTTGTGTGCCTCAAAGTGTCACCCATCATAGGACTTCGACGATTCAAAGTAAAGGGCAAGCTTGCACCTAGTTACGTTGGACCATTCAAGGTGCTAAGTAGAAGGGGAGAGTTTACATACCAGTTGGAGTTGCCACCTCACTTGTCAGACGTGCACGACGTGTTCCATGTGTCACAGTTGAAGAAGCTTCTCAGGACACCCGAGGAACAGTTGCCGATGGATGACCTCACAGTGGAGGAAGACCTATCTTATGCTGAGTACCCTGTCAAGATTCTTGAGAGGACAGAACGTGTCACTAGAAACAAGAGGGTTCCCATGTGCAAGGTTCAATGGTGGCACCATTCTGAGCAGGAAGCCACTTGCGAGAGAGAAGAAGATCTCAAGGAAGAGTTTCCTCACCTCTTTCCCTAAGTCTACTAATCTCGGGTCGAGATTATTTGTTAGGGGGTAGAGTTGTAACACTCTAGTTTTTAATTTTAAATTCAATAGAGGAAATTAATCCAAAAATTCACAAATTCAAACACGGGTTGGGCTGAAAACTTAATTTTCTTGCCTTCTAGGCCGAGCCCTCAGCCCACCAGAGCCTAGCCGGCTTCCTGACCTCCTCCTCTCCTCTCTCTGCGTGGCGGGGCCTGCTTGTCAACGTGGCCTTCGTATTCCTCCTCCCCTTCCCTGTTCTCCTCCAGATCTTCAATGTCCAAGCGCCGGTCTCGCTGGAAAAGGAAAACCGCAGAATCAATGTCGTTCTTCATTGCCGCCCAGCTTCCGCAGTCGCCGCCCCCTTGCTATATACCTCAGTATGCCGTAGGGTTGCCCCCCCCCCCCCCGCTCGCAAGAAACCGCCGCCGCCGATTTCTCTTGGGTAGCCGCCGATCCACCGAAATTCCCTTCGCCCGTCACTCAAATCGTCGAGCTAAACCGTTAAGATCCTCTGCAGGACCACCGGTGAGTGTTTTCCAGCTTTACTCGACAAGGATCACCGCTCGCAATACTACCGCACCGGTCGACGGTGAGTTTTCCGCCCGTCGCCATGTTCTTCCGTTTCCGTTCGGTTTTCCACCCCACTGACAGCGCCTACACCTTCACCTGGTGCTGGAATGCGTCGCGGACACAAAGACTTTGTGAGATCTCCGCCGAGACGACGTAGCACCGAAGCACCAAGAGGATTTCCGCCCCCTTCGGCCGCGAGCCTTCACCGAAGTCTCCCCGGACCGAAAAACGCCCTAGGTGAGCTCATGGAGTTCCCCTCCTCCGATTCATGTGCTTAGATTCGAGTTTTAGGCATTAAATCACAAATCTGATGGAATTCTGGTGAGCTGGGGTCGCGCGCATGGCTCTCCGCCACGCGCTAGTGTCGCCGGCGCCCGGATCTGCCGGGGCCCTTCCAGGGCCGTTCGATCTCAGCCAACGGCTGAGATTAAAACGTCATACCCCTCCGCGATTTTTAAATCTCAATCGTCGGGTGCCGATCCAACGGCCCAGATTCAAAACCCTTTTCCCGCAGTAGACTTTACGCTCGGCCCCCTGAACCTTTCGGGTTTGCGCAAACAAGCCCTTGGTTTTTGCAGAAACACCCTTAGGCTCTCTGGAATTTAGGAAATTAGTTGCAGAATGACTTCTAGGCACCTCTAACCCTCTGTTTTTACATTTTTAACCCTAAAGTGGTCTGAACAATTACCAAAAAACCCTTGAGGCCTCTAATTTTGCACAAAAGCCCCTGAAATGCACTAAAAATTATGCTTTAACCCCTAAAGTGGATAGAAATAGTGTTTTAGGCCCCTGAAATTTTTTGGATTCACAATTTGGACCCTGATATATGCTGTTTTAATATTTTAAACCCTGGGCTGAACCTGTGCAGTTACTAAGACACCCCTGCGACTTATGTATTTGCAAATTAACCCTTGTAAAATTTTGTTTTAGCATTTTAAGCCATGATCCTTGCTAGAATATAACCAAAAAGCCCATGCCCATGCTAATAATTACCCAAAACCCCCTTAAAGTTGGCTGAAATTATTTACTAGCCTTTGCATAATGCAATTTTCACTTAATTGACCTTCACAACATGCTCATTTTACACCTAGGCCCATAGTAATTGCTGATTTTACATAAAATATCTTCATAAATGTTTATATTAACTTTTAATGTTGATTTTAACACCACAAATGTATTATAACAACGTAAAGGCTCAGGTTTAGGGGTAATGCTTATGTATTTATGTGGATTGAACACTTTAATGCCCTGTCTTATTTATTTCTTGTTATTTGGCTATGTGTATGATGAATTGGGTAGAGCCAGTCCCAGAGCCGGCCTTTAATTTGCAAGGTCAAGACTTTGACGTCGGAGAGCAGCAGCTACTTTCCCGAGGCGAGTGTCCTTGACCATATTGCTCCTGTTTTAGGAATTTAGTTAGAATTTGCATGTAATGTCTTAATATGAATTCCCATGATAGGAAGTTTACTAGAAATTCCATATTATTTCTTGTAGCCTGGAAAAGGGATTTGGTTGGGATTTACTTTGTGTCATTTACTCATGCGTAGCCCTGCTTAGATAATGGAATGGGGGAAATTTTACATTAATATTATTATCATCATCTTTGAGAATTTTTTGTGGTGCTATGTATAGTATATACATGGATAGTAGAGATAGGAGTCTAGCAGGCTGGTTGGTATACGGTTGGTGCGTATGCACGAGACTCGGGTTGATGTTTAGTGCCTGTGTAGATTCTAAGGACCGGTTCGTGATATCCTGTGATCTACCTATATCGTGCCACCACAAGATCAGTATGGAATGGTTTTACCAATTAAGTTGACTTCTACCTTATCTTGTGTACACCATTGAGATGTTTGTGTGGCGCAAGAGGGGGCTTCTGTAGTGGAGGTAAAATAGACTCCAAGTATGCTATTAGCGGTGAAACCTTAGCGGATGTACAAGAATTTGGTAGTGCAATGTAAAGGCCTCATAGTGATCCCCTAGTCATACACCATAGGAAGTGTGAGATGTGATTCGCGATCACGGGCAATCAGGGAGACATTAGTCCACTTGGTGATAAGGGACAAAATTATGACTTGTGGGTAAAGGGTACAAACTCTGCAGAGTCGAAACTGTCTAGACAGTCGTGCTCACGGTCAAGAGCGGGCTAGTAACTCCTTCATGATTAGCTGGGTATGGGAAAAAGGTTGGTTGTATTTGGTTGGCAGTGGGACTGGATTTTAATGACACTTGGTGGGATACTATCTTAGTAATTAGGATGCTATTACAACTTAGAGATAGGATGCTGCATAGTGCTTTAGCCGAGTAGCCTTTTTTGAATTTGCCTACATGTCATATAATTCCCTCACTCGCTGATACTCTAAGTACTCATGTGCCTTTGTTGCTTCTCTTTGGAAATAACTGTTGCTCGGGCTATATAGATAAGGTGGAGTACGATGAAGACGACGTCTTCAACCACCGTGCGCAGTACTAGGCAAGAATGCCCCCGGACAACGCCTGTGATGGAGCTCTACGCTTAGATTATCCGCTGCTATGTATCTTTCCTTTTTAGACTATAAGATTGTATTAAACTTGGCTTTTATATATATGATACATCATTTCTGTTAACACATGTATGGTATAACTGATCCTGGCATATATGTGTAGCATGTCTGGTTGTCATACACGAACCAGGCATGACAGAATGGTATCAGAATTGCATACATGTAGCAGCTCTCTAGGATCATAGACTGGCCCCACAGACCAACACTAGTCTTTTCTACGCACTTTGTACTCACTCGTGCGCACCCGGGAAGACTTCCCGGTCGGTCATCCATCCCCAAATTTCTCCGGGCCAAGCATGCTTAACCCCGGAGTCCTTTGCAGGTGGGCTTCCTGAAAAGAAGGTATACCTTGATGGTATGAGTATTCTATCAATCCTTTTAAGACGGGAGCTAGGATATAACACAATCCACCCCCCTTAGAAGACCGACGTCCTCGTCGGTCAACTCAATACAAGAAAGTCCCCTATTAGCCACGTCCGTATGTTCAGTACTAGCATACACATACCGTACGTCATGTTAGCAGCATATGTACCCATACTGTGTCCCTCACATTGGACCCACGCGTTATGCGTACGTACCCACGTCCCTGACCCGTACGATACCTATCCTTCTCATAGACCCATACGCACCCGTGAAACTGCGAGGGTCGGCTATGATACCGTTTGTGGCAGCTCTCTAGGATCATAGACTTGCCCCACAAGACAACACTAGGCTTCCGGAAAAGAAGGTATACCTTGATGGTATGAGTATTCTATCAATCCTATTAAGCCGGGAGCCAGGATATCACACAATCCACCCCCCTTAGAAGACCGACGTACTTGTTGGTCAATGCCAATACATGAATGTCCCCTCTTAGCCACGTCCGTACGTTCAGTACTGCCATATGCATACAGTACGTCCTATTAGCAGCATATGTACCCATACCATGTCCCTCACAGAGGACCCACACGTAATGCGTACGTACCCACGTCCCTGACCGTACACTACCGTATCCTTCTCACAGACCCATACGCACCCGTGAAACTGGAAGGGTCGGCTCTGATACCATTTGTGGCAGCTCACTAGGATCATAGACTGGCCCCACAGACCAACACTAGTCTTTTTTGCGCACTTTGTCCTCACTCGTGCGCACCAGGGAAGACTTCCCGATCGGTCACCCATCCCCAAATTTCTCTGGGCCAAGCACGCTTAACCGTGGAGTCCTTTGCAGGTGGGCTTCCGGAAAAGAAGGGATATCTTGATGGTATGAGTATTCTATCAATCCTTTTAAGCTGGGAGCAATGATATCACACCCTTCCACATCTTCCTCGCAGCACCCTTCCTCATCTTCCTTGCAGCGCCCTTCCATCTTCCTCGCTCTTCACAACCATGGCATCTACAGGATCCTCATCTTGCCTCCCCGCTGGTGAACATCAAGGCGGAAAATGCAAGCAGCCGTCGCTGGTACTCTCAGAGTTAGGCGCTGGAGCCAAGCGGCAACCTTCTGGTGGAATGCCGGCGAACAACCAGGGAGCCAAGCTGCAACATTCTGGTGGCCTGCTGGTGAATCGCACTCGATTGTCGTCTCTGGTCTCGAATAGCTCCGCCAACACAGTTGGCAACCCGAAGTGATGCAACCAATACCACCGAGGTCATGTTGAACGGCACCGTGATCGAGACCACCGCCACGTCCTTTGGTGCCGATGTCGAGCGCTTCCTTTTGCAGGTTCGCGTGAACAACCCGGGGCCCCTCATCATCGGCCTAGACACAAAGTGGTACCATGTCAAGAACCCGGATGGGTGCAAGTCGTACAAGACGGTCGTCCTGCAGCTCTGCGTGGGCCGCCACTGCCCTCGTCTTCCAGATCATTCAAGCGGACTATGTCCCGGAGAGTGCCCTGAAAAACTTCTTCGCCTATCCGCACAACAGATTTTCCGGCGTTAGTATCAGTAGCGACGTAAAGCATCTGCGCGAGGACTACGGCTTCGACGTAGCACATGTGGTTGAGCTTCGGGACCTCGCCGTGAAGGTGCTGCACCGGTCGGAACTCATCTCCGCGTCGCTCAACACCCTGGCGCTCGAGGTGATAAATGTGCACCTCGACAAAGCGAAGGACATCAAGTGTGATAAGTGGGACAACATGATCCTGTCGCCACAGAAGATGGAGTATGCCTGCATCAGTGCGTTTACCTCTTATGAGATTTGTGTGCTGCTGCTCTCCCGTCAGGCTTACTCGCCATCTCCGGTCCGAGAGCAGTGCCCCTCGCAAGGGTACGTCAGCACAGACTCCAATTATGACAGGTATCATGGCTACAAATTGCCAGTCCCATGCGGCGACAATCTGCGCGTCATCGAGCACCCCAGCGGCTACCTGATATGCCCAGGCTGTGCCAACTTGATGCGCAAATGGAAACGGGAAGACATCAACTCCGTCCAACGTCATGGTGTGGAAGTTAGGCTCTCCAATTCCGAAATACATAGTGATAAGAAGAAGAGCCGGCACCGTCGAATGGCGAGGAACCATGGCTGGATGTGATAACTCCTCGACGTGCTTTCATATTAGTTATTCTATTCTGAACTCGAAGTTATATTCTTCAATTTTTATGGACAATGTATGTGGACTGGATGTTTGTGCAGTCCTTAATAGCCTCTTCTGAAATACTTTCTGAGATGGATGTGCCCATTGTAATCCTACTTTGTTTTCCTCTTACTTAACTATGATCCTAATGCAACTTTTTCCTATTGTTTTTTTGCTGGTATAATTATTGGTATGCTCTATCCAAGATTAAAGAAAAAATAAAAACACTTGTACATATGTTATCCTTTATGTGTCCCGTGTTACTCTGGTCACGATGTTACCGTATGTTTGTTCCCTGTTACTCTTCTAACCAGATGTTACCGTGGGTTTGTCCCGTGTTACTGTTCTCATTAATCCTAAACTTAGTAAACTTAGTAAACTTTTTTCATAGGCGGTTCTATATTAAAAACCGCCTGCGATAATAAATCTTCACAGGCGGTGTTAATTCATCTTCGAGGAGGAGTAGGGTCGCACGCCGGTCGCACTTCTCTGCACCACCGTACCGGCCACAATGAAGTTCTTCACAGCTCTTCCTCCTCAGGTTGCTCATTTCCCTTTGTCAACAATGGAAGACGCACTTTTATCTCGCCTGTCTCTTCACCACCAGCCGCAATTAAGTTCTCCGCACTTCCTCCTCCTCGGGTTGCACATTTCCCTTCCGTCCAACTCAAGCCGCTCTCTCTTCAAACCCCTAGCGATCGACCAACTCTAGTGCGACCACCGCCTAGCTACCGTCCACTGTTCCCCATCGCCGCCGTCGTCGTCACCGTCACTACTCCCTCCTATTCTACGTTGTCGTCGTCATTCATGGCTGGGAACTTTGTTAACGACTTGGCGCGTGGCCGACTCAAGGAGGAGCGCATGGCGTGGCGCAAGAACCACGCCCATGTATGTACATATGGCACATCGGTCACTCTATAGTTTTGCTTTTCCGTCTTGTTTCTTTTTGGAATTTTCAATTTTATGGCTCGCCGTTTGCGTCACTTGTTGTCCAATTTTTTTTGCGTAGGGTTTCTCTGCTAAGCCTGAGTCGGGAGACTTAATGAAGTGGTAGTGCGTCGTCCCAGGTAAAGAAGGGGTAAGTCATGAAGAATAAGCACAATCCAGTATAACCATTGTCCCCTTATTAATGAATTTCCTTTGTAGAGTGACTCGGAAGGTGGTTACTACCCACTAACAATCTCCTTCTCGAAGGACTATCCCTTGGTACCTCCGAGATGCGGCTTTCCATCTGGTTTCTTCCACCCAAATGTCCATCGCTCAGGATTTCTCTACCTTGGGGTTCTTGATCAAGAGATTGTAAGATAGACTTATTTTTCCCAAGTAATTAGTAATTGTTGCCGAACTTATTTGAAGTGGTTTCTTATGTTGCTTAAATTGATATTTCGTAGGGGTGGTGTCCTAGTATTAATGTCAGAATTCTACTACTTGAAGTTCAGCGTTTGCTTCATCAGCTAAATGCGTCCGATGTTGAAAATGATTGATATAATCTACTTATCAAGGTTAACTTTGTGTTAGTGATCTACCTAGGTTATATATCGTTCCTCATTCGATATTTGTCAATTTAAATAATGTCAATGTTATTTTCAGGATCCATAGGAATATAAGAGACGTGTTTGGGAGCAAGCTCGACGGTACAGTTTAGATTGATCGATGGGAGCTTCATAGGAATATAAGTCTGAAATGTATAGTTAGAAGGCACACAATGTGTATAAACTATGAAATGTTAATTGAGTTGCAAATGTTTATCCCTAAATTGCAATGTGATTGCAGTTCTAGATGTTCATTGTTGCAACGATGCATATTTATTATCTCTACGCACGAAGTGGCAACGGACAAATATACTAGAAAGAGCATAATTTGGACATTTTTCACAGGCGGTTTTTAACTAAGAGCCGCCTGTGAAATCTGCGCCTATATAAGGCCGCTCAGGCGGTTCTAAATTACAATTTATCTCTACGCGTGAAGTGGCAACGGACAAATATACTAGAAACAACATAATTTAAACATTTTTCACAGGCGGTGTTTAACTAGGACCGCCTGTGAAATCTGCGCCTCTGTAAGGCTACCTAGAAAAAACATAATTTAAATATTTTTCACAGGCTGTGTTTAACTAAGAAACTGCGCCTATATTAGGCCGCTCAGGCAGTTCTAAATTACAATTTACAAACCGTCTGCGATAATACATCTTCACTAGCAGTGTGTAACAAAGAGCTGCCTGTGAAAATCTGCGCCTATATAAGGCCACTCGGTGTTCTCGAAAAAACCCAACCCTGGAGATTTCACTTAGACGCTGTCAGGCTGCCAAAATGTTCCTTTGCCGCCAAAACCCTCACCGCCGAGCATCGTCCTCGCCGCCGAGCTTCATCCTCGCCACCGAGCTTCGTCCTGGCCGTCCTCGCCACTGAGCTTCATTCTCGCTGTCCTCGCCGCCGAGGTTCTTCACCGTCGCCGTTGCCATCTATGTATGTCCTTCTCTTTCCTCCCTTCTCTCCCTCCTCCCTTCTTTGTCCCCCACGCCGCCTCCTTCCCTCCTCCCTACCCGTGCCGCCTCCCTCCTCGCCCTCACCACCGGCTGACTGTCGTCCTCGCCCTCGTCGCTGCCTCCCTCCTCCCTTTTCTGTCCCCCTCCGGCACCATCACCGCCGCACCCCCGCGCCGCCTCCTCCTTCCCGGCATCTACCCCCACCTTGCGATGCCTCCTCCCCACCGTCCCCCACCGCCGGCGCTCTCCCACTGCACCGAGAGCCCCCTTTTAGATTGTTTAGGTTGTTTAGATTATTTGTTTAGAGACCTTCAAAATTGCATAGATTAATTGTTTAGATTTTGTTTGAATGTGGACCAGAGAGCAAATTGTTTAGAGAGCAAATTAATTGTTTACATCAGAAAGCAAAGCAAAGTTAGCTCAATTGTTTCTTCTACATTTTCTTGTGTATGTTCATACCGGCACCAATTAGTTGTTAGCATAGTTGTGTTAAAGGAGATAGTCTTGTTGTGCTAACAGGTAGTCCATATTGTCTTTGTAATCAGTGAGTACTATAACAGGGATACATGTTGTCTTTGTAAATCTACCATGTTCACTCTATTTTATATATTAGGATGTGATTTTACATATTAGGATGTCTTTGTAATCACTGAGTACTATAACAAGAAACCTCTTCTGTTGCTTTTCAAGTTCTAACATGGAAAGCCCTAAGAAGACTGGTGCTGGTAAACACAATGAAGCTGACGATGTTGAGTTTAGTGACTCCAGCAGTTCAGGCTCGTATCACAGTCCATCGGATCCTTTTCCAAATATAAAAATTAAAAATACTTCCGAGGATCTCAACCCAGAATATGATCCTGTCGGTGAGGTATGGATCACGAATCATAACTCCAGCAATTTAAGTTAATGTTGGTTGTCAAGTATATGAAGCCTTATAATTCTTTTCTACTAGCATAATTGCCAAGACAACAAGGTGACTTCGGCTCCTAAAACCGCAAAAGGTTCTCCAGTGGTTGAATCCTCAAATTCAGTCAAGCGAAAACGAGGACAACGAGATCCCAATAGGGGTCCATTGAACCGCATCATATACATAACAAGTGTCGGTCCAGGTGGGCTTCCCCAAGAACCAATGGATTCAGTTACAAAGTACTAAAATGCATGCAGTTGTCTTGTTACAGAGCTCGTGCCGGTCACAACTAAGAATTGGAGAAAATTCCCTGAGGCGGACAAGAATGAGTTGTGGGAGAAGTTAATGAACCAATTCATGTTCCAAAAAGGCACGGAAGAAGCTGTAAAGAAAGCAACATTGTTCTCTTGCGGCAAGAATTTTTGTGGCTGGAAGAGTGAAATGAATGCTTATGTTAAGGACAATAAGGTCCCTAGCCTGAAGAAGATGGGAAAAACACACAAGCTCAGTGGCGAGAATTTGTTCGTCAAAAGACCACACTTAAGGCTAAAGCCCTAAGTGAATCTAGGTCATAGCTTGCCAAAAAGAACAAATATCATCATTGCTTGGGGTCTGCCGGATATGCCCCCAAAGTTGAGAAATGGAATAAAATATTAGAGGAAACTGTCAGTAAGGGCAATAGTGACCCGTTACAAGGCTGCGATGAGAGAACTAAGTGGTGGGTCTTAGCTCGGTCAGGTTTGACCAGCAAGGGCAAACTTGAAAAGCCCGACTCTGTGAACCAAGTAGAGCAAAAAATGAAAGAAGTAATTGAAAAGCAACAGAATGGTCTCTTCAAGCTGAAGAGGGAGAATGACCAACTTACCGCTATCATTGGCAACCCTGAACACGGTGGACGGGTTCGAACAATCTCTTCTCAGATGTCCTGGAGAGATGGTTTCCCGAACGATAATGAGTTATATATAAGACGTGACAAGTTCAAGAATAAAATCGAAGATATGATTGATCAAAAGGTCAAGGCATCTGTGAAAGAAAGAATAGATGAATTTATAAAATTGGGACAATTAACGCCACAGAATAGAGTGATGGTTACCGTGACAATGGAGCATTTGATATTTCCAACTTCCTACCCTACCAGCGTAGGTTCTGTGCGAGGCTCAGGGTCAAGCCATAAGTTCCCTATCGATGATATTGTTAAGGGCACATCTTGTCATCTTCTTGTCCCGATCGGCAGAGCAGGGAACAAAACAAAACAGGTTGCCACTGCTATTTCAAAGCCGAAACTTTTCTTCAACGGCAATTCACTTCCGTTGTATTATGCCATGGTGCAAGTTCTTCACATCATTGATAATGATTATGAAGATTATGAAATAGACCACATCACACCTGAGGGGATCACGACCCTGGGGCAGGCCGTCAACCAATTAATCCTTTGGCACCAACGTGATATCGTTTTGTTGAACAATGAGCCAAGGTCTAGCCCCGTCACTTCTCGAAAGACTGCAGCCCTGCCTTCTTCACCGAAAGTACAGGAAGATCCACTCCCGCTATGTCCCAGCAAGGATGATAGTAACCTTGCTAGCAAAGATAACCAAGAGCAACCAGTTGAACAACAGCTTGAAGCAGTACAAGAGCAAGCTGCTGGTAGTAAAGAGCAATCAGTTGACCAACAGGTTCAACAACAGGACAATGTCAACCTTCCGACGACTACTCCTCGTTGTTGTTCAACAACAGGACAATGTCAACCTTCCTACGACTACTTCTCGGTCAGTGCCTGTGAAATTTAGCTCATACGAAAAGGAACCTTCTAAACAAGTGTCAAAATATTTGGAAAAAAATGAAGAAAAATATTTCAAAATCTAATGCATCTCGTGCTTAAACATGAGCCAGCATTAGAAAATATTGAGGAGTGGGAAGAAGACAATGTGAAATATGCTCGGGAGACGGGCTTTAGTTAAACCAGAAGTTCCGGTTTACATGATTCAGGATGTTCCTCCTTAATATGAGAATGGGAAGCCGTTCATGACATCGGCACAGCTTAGAAAACAATATTTCTCGCTTAGAAGAATGCACGAGTGGTAATCACCGCCAGCACAAAATATGACATTTGTTACGGCACATTTCGTGTGCCAAAAGAAGCATTCTGGAGTATTGGAGAAGATAAACGATCCCTTCTCTTTGAAGATCTGCGGAGTCTTTTCTATCGAGGCATGCTTGAAATCAACCTGCTACTCGTCTGGTGCTTGTAAGTGCCTCTAATATTTTGTATTTGCTTTTCTTACTACACGCATACACGTGTCATGAGATTATAACAATTCCGGACTTATTCAATAAGATGCAATACATGGATAATGAAAAGTTGAACTCCAAGACAGGTATCCTTGACCCTATAGTGATTGCAAAGTCAAATTTCGACTTTCAGGTGCAACAGGACTCAGAACAGTACAAGCACATGACAAAAAAAACAATTTGAAAAATCAATCACAATCCAAAAGAAGGATAAAAAGACAAAGGTTGCAGCCTACATAGGACATGCCATGTTTAACTTTGTCAGAGATGGCAAGGACCCCGTAAAGGCTACGTAACACTTCAAGAAAGTTCGACACATGGCATGGAAATAGCAATTATTGCTAATTTTTAACTTAACACGTGTGTTTGTACGTGTGCAGTAAACACTACATAATGATCTTCATCAAGCCAATGCAGGGTTTCGCAACGGTCTTGGACTCAGCCGATTACTCACAAGATACTTAAAAAGATTTCCTTGACATTTTGAGAAGGTACGGTTATTCGATACTTTTAATATACACGCATATATATAGGTTGACAACTCTTTTATATGAAATTCCTTGTATGACAGCGCTTGGCTGTTTTACGCGAAAAAACTTGGCGCTTAGAGACCTCCTAATAAGGATGCATTGCATATATCAACATAGTATCCGTGTCCCAAGCAGCCTTCTGGGAGCGTCTTATGCTGGTATTATGTATGCGAGCATCTTCGGACCGCCTGTGAATATGGAGTGAATTGTGAGGATGTAAGTTATCCTTAATGTAATATTGTATTTTCTTACATTTGAGTTTCATTTTCATTGTAACTAGCATATTTTAATACTATAATGTTATCGTTGTCACCAACACATTCTAAACCTTGTTATGTGTTTCATTGCAGCACACGAAGAATATGGACGAAGAATGACGGGTTTCTAGAGATATGCCTGGTGGAGGAGTCGAGAAGATTGCGCGTGAAGTGTGTCACTTCATGCGTCACGAAACTTTCCACCGAAAAGGGCAGTTCTTCAATGACGCAGGTGTAATAGCTGATGTGCCAGAACTTCGCCGGTATACTGAGTATCAATTTGGTTTTTAGTGAAAGACTTGTAAACTATGAATTGAGATGTATTGTACTTACATATATGTATATGAGATGACTTTTTGGCGATATTGTGTTGATGATGCTTGTCAGAATATATTGTTTCTACCGTGTGTGAATGTGCATATGAAATTGACCTGGAAATTTAGAAATAACAGCATGTAGTACCTAACAAACTGCCTGTGATAATATAATTTCACAGACGACTTATCATCGGTAACGAACCGCCTATGATAATATAGTTTCATAGGCGGCTAGTCGTAGGTAAGAACCGTCTGTGATAATAGAGTTACACAGGCGGCTAGTCGTAGGTAAAGAACCGCCTACGATAATAGAGTTACAAAGGCAGATAATCTTACATTACAATCCGCCTCTGATAAACATTCTTCATAGGCGGATAGTCGTAGATAAAAAACCGTCTACGACAATGGAGTTATCACAGGCAGATACTCTTACGTTACAAACCGCCTGTGATAAAGATTCTTCACAGGCGACTAGTCATAGGTATAGATCCGCCTGCGATAATGGAGTTATCACAGGCGGATACTCTTACATTACAAACTGCCTGTGATATAGAGTCTTCATAGGCGGATTCATGAAGGATAAGAACGCCTGTGATAACTTTTTTCACAGGCGGTTTAAGTTTCCGCCTGTGAAAATTGTTGATTATCACAGGCTCTTCAATTCAGGTGGTTTTGAAAACAGTGTGTTATAATACATTTAGAGCCGCCTGAGATGAAGCTTGTTGTAGTAGTGCATGTTTCATTGGTTATGTTCACCGTCCACTGTTTACCACCTGTTGTGTTGGTAGGAATACTTGTAAGAGCGGGGTAAGAAGCTTGAGAGAGGGTGGTCACTTCCACCTTTCACATAGTCACTGTCCATTGTAGTTGATAGGGACAACAATGGCAGGAAAAAAACAATGATCACGAATGTGTTCAACATGCTGAGTTACATTACATGATGAGAACGATGACAGATATGTTCACCAAAACCCACACATCAACGGAGGACTCATTGGTGACCTTGAGTCACCGAGTTGCTGATCTTGTGGATCGTTGGGTGCTCTGGAGCCTTGGCTGCCTCTGTTGAAGGATAAGAAGACAATGCTTATGGTATGGATGAACATAATAATCAGCAGGGCTGCCGCATAATCGTCGAGGTATGGGAGGTCATAATTGTTAGACTATGTAATTAGTGTGGTAATTAGGGGGTATTTGAGTCTTTTGGATGTGATTAGGGTTAGGGGCATAATAGTCCTTTTCCCACCCCTAACACCTCTATATAATTTACCCCTTGACAGCAGGATAATACAACTCATTTTCTCCCCTCTAATATGGTATCAGCTGGGTTAAACAGAGATCGGGGCTTAACCCTAATTTTCTACCCTATGGCGCCGCCGCTGCCTCTCCCCAGTGCGCCACCGCCCTTCAGCGCGCTATCGCCGCTGCTTCACCACGTGCATCCGCCGTCTTCCACCAGCGCGCCGCCACCGCCCGGTGCCGCACCGCCGCCGCCGAGCCACAGCCGGCCGGCGCTGCAGTTGACCAGCGCGCACGGGGAGGCCGCCACCGCCGGGCTGGCTGGCGCCACCCTCGGGGGCCCACTGCCGGATCGGCCGCCGCCCCCCTCTTCTGGCCGACGGCTGCCACCACTTGGGTGGCCAGCACCAGCGCAGTTCTGGGGGGGGGCACCGGATCGGCCGGCCGTCCCCCCTCTTGGTTGGCCACCTCCACCCCATGGGTGAGCACCGCCTCTGGCCCTCCGATCCATAGTGATGCCGCTGCCGTCCCTCCGATCCACGGCACGCCGGCCGGAACCGGCGCCCCATCTCCTTTGACCAGTCCGGCCGCCGACGGACCTCTTGTAGGTGCCACAGACCCGCCACTGTTGTATTCATGGCAGGTAATACCTCCGGGCCACACGGTACCTCTGCCACCTCCGCCAGCCTCGACATCCCACCTGATGGGAGCACCATGGCCACCGTCCCGCCGGTGATCCCGTTTCCAGCTGCTGGCGCTGCTGCTGACAGCGCGGCTACTTCTCCCTCTACGACATCGACACATCGTCTTTGACGTCCTCCTTTCTCTTCTCCACCTCCTCTTCCGGTTCCACCACAGAGCTGGATTCTTTTTTCCCAGTGACTCCAAAGCTGCTCCTCCCTAGCTGTCTTGGCCTCTTTCTTCTGTAGGTACGACATGCGCTGCGCCATGCGTGGCACAGGTGCCCCCGACGTCACCCTCTACACCACGTGCGTCATCGACGTCTCCAGCGTAACCTCCTGCACCTCGGGTGGCGCAGACATCATCAGCTGCGCCACGTGCGGCATCGGTGTCACCCGCTTCACCTCAGGTGGCTTCTACATCACCAGCAACGCCACGCACGGCCTCGGCATCCCCGACATCACCTGCAGAAAGCCCGACGTCCCCGACATCACCAGCCGTGCCATACGCGGCCCTGACGTCACCGTATGCGACCCCGACTTCTCGTTTCACCAACCCTGCACTTGTCTACCAGCGAGCAGCGCGGGTTAGTGCCGCAGCTCCAGCTGCGCCACGCACGGCACTGGAGCCCCCCATGCCACTCACTGCGCCACGCATGGCCACGAGACCCACTGTCGTCTATCAACGACGGGAGCAGGGTGGTGCTCCGGCTCCTGCTCACTCCGAGCGCCCGGTGTACCGTCCTATTCTGCTCCACAAGGACCCTGGTCACATTCACCCGATGGTGACTCGATGTGCTGGTGGGGCTCTTTGGCCGGTTAAGCGCTTCTTCGGGGCCGTATTCTCATCGAGGACGTATCCACCACCCGACTCTTCTTTGATCTCGCCCATACCGACTTCCATCTGTAGCGCCCTCGTCGACCCTCATTGGCATCGCGCTATGGAGGAAGAGTATGCGGCCCTGCTTGCTAACCGGACCTAGGACCTGTTTCCCCGACCCAGTCCTGGCAATGTTGTCACGGGGCAAGTGGGTGTTCACACATAAGAAGAAGTAGGGCAGTACCTTGGAGAGGTACAAGGCTCGGTGGGTACTTCAGGACTTCACTCAGCGCCCTGGAGTCGACTACGATGAGACCTTCAGTCCGGTGGTGAAGCCGGCGATGATTCATACCATTCTGTGACTGGCTCTCTCGCGTTCTTGACCCATCCACAAGTTGTACATCAAGAATGCCTTCCTCCACGGCACACTGACAGAGATGGTGTACTACAGTAAGCCGGCATGGTTCGTTGATTCAGCTCATATAGGCATGGTCTGTAAGCTGAACAAGTCCCTGTATGGTCTGAAGCAGGCACCACGAGCCTGGTATAGCCGGTTCGCCTCTTTCTTGGTCTCACTGGGCTTCATAGAAGCCAAGTCAGACACTTTGTTGTTTGTCTATCGACGTGAAAGTGACACTACTTACCTTCTACTGTACGTCGATGACATTGTACTGACAGCGTCCAATTCAGCTCCCCTTCGGTGTACTATCTCTGCCTTAAAGTAGGAGTTTGCTATGAAGGGCTTGGGCCGCCTTCACCACTTCTTGGGTATTGCGGTCGAGGACCGACCAGACGGCCTATTCCTTCACCAGCGACAGTACTGCCAGGACATCCTCCAGCGAGCGGGCATGGCTGAGTGCAAGCCGTGCTCCACTCTAGTGGATACCCTGGCGAAGGTCTCCGCTTCCGACGGGACACCCATCACTGACTCCACTACTTACAGGAGCCTTGCAGGTGCCCTTCAGTACCTCACCTTAACCAGGCCGGATATCTCCTACGCAGTTCAGCAAGAGTGCCTCCACATGCATGACCAGAGGGAGCCGCACCTCACCGCTGTGAAGCGGATTCTTCGGTACCTGTGCGGCACCCTCGACTACGGCCTCGTCCTTCAGCGTGACTCGACCTCTGAGCTGGTCGTGTACACCGATGCTGACTAGGCAGGCTGCCTGGACACTCGCCGGTCTACTTCTGGTTATGCCGTCTTCCTGGGCAGTAACCTCGTCTCCTGGTCCTCGAAGCGGCAGCATGTGGTCTCACACTCGAGTACTGAAGAGGAGTACCGCGCCGTGGCTAACGGTGTGGCTGAGGCTTCCTGGCTTCAGCAGCTACTTCAGGAGCTCCACACCCCCATCACCAGGAGTACTCTGATCTACTGGAACAATGTCAGCGTTGTGTACCTCTCCACCAACCCGGTCCAGCATCAGCGCACGAAGCATGTCGAGATTGACCTCCACTTTGTTCGTGAGCGGGTTGCGCGTGGTGAGGTTCGAGTACACCATGTCCCGACAATGTCACAGTCCGCCGACACCTTCACGAAAGGCCTCCCGTCGTCGATGTTCTCCGAGTTTTGGTCCAGTCTCAAAATCTGCTGTGGCTAGATGTTGGGACTGTGAGGAGGTGTTAGACTATGTAACTAGTGTGGTAATTAGGGGGTATTTTAGTCTTTTCAATGTGATTAGGGATAAAGGCATATTAGTCTTTTCCCACCCCTAACACCTTTATATAATGTACCCCTTT
Source organism: Neostapfia colusana (assembly GCA_030760725.1). Classification (NCBI taxonomy): domain Eukaryota; kingdom Viridiplantae; phylum Streptophyta; class Magnoliopsida; order Poales; family Poaceae; genus Neostapfia; species Neostapfia colusana. The sequence continues at coordinate 41,329,046 of JASWHV010000002.1, read as the reverse complement.
ACTGCAGGATAATACAACACATTTTCTCCCCTCTAATAATAATCATTATAATAACAATTTTAATCGTCCTCATGATGATCCTTTCACTAAGGTTAAATTTACTATACCATCACTTTCTGGTGCTTATGACGCTGAGGCTTATCTTGATTGGGAGATGACGGTAGAGCAATAATTTATTCTCACCTTGTTCCTGAGCAATATAGAGTTCACCAAGCTACTAGTGAGTTTAAGGATTTTGCTATGATATGGTGGAATGAACGTGTTAAAACTTTAACTGAGCCAAAACATGGGACAGATTAAAGGAAGCTATGCATGTTAGATTTGTTCCTCCTTCCTTTCAGCGGGACCTTCGCAAAAAATTGCAGCGCTTAGACCAAGGTAACATGTCCGTAGAGGAGTACTATCAAGAGTTACAAAAGGGTATTTTGTTCTCTGGGGTAGTAAGGACATTGATGATAAAATAGCAAGGTTCTATGGGGGCCCGCGGCATGAAATTCAGGACATTATCAATTATAAAGAATATGATACTGGTAATAGATTGTTTCAGCTTGCTATGTTGGCAGCAAAAGAATTGCAGGGTCGCCAACGGCAGCAAGAACGTACGAGAAACACCTTCATGCCACGACCGATGGCTACACTATCTAAAACAGTACCATCTTCGAGCTTTCGTTCAGCCACTACACCATCCAAGGTAGCCCACGTTCTACATCTTCTGCTCCACCATCTCGTGCACCGGAAGGCAGAAAGTCGACACCATACAAGGATCTGAACAGACCAACTCCTTCCACGGGTCGCACTTCTGATATTAGGTGACACTGCTACCAGGGGCTTGGTCATGTGATGTGTGAGACCTATGTGTGCTGAATACATTTGCTATGACGATAAATTTTTTGAATTCTGCCAAAACACTCTTTTTGTCAAGGTCCGACTCTAGGTCTGAGCTCCGACAAGATCCGACGTAAGGTCTGACTTGTTATGGCTAGGTCCGACATGTGTTTGGTTAGCTCCGGCGGTAGGTCCGACTAGCTTTGGTAAGTTCCGGTGCTAGGTTCTGCTAGCTTTGGTAAGCTCCGGCTCAAGTTCCAGTTAGCTTTGGCAAGGTCCGGAGCTAAATCGCAATGGTTCTATTTTTACCATGCAAATGTTTCGAACTTGCTTTACATCTATGGAAAGTTTGCTTGGTATTCTTTTACTAAGTTTTTGAAGTGTTATGTCTGTTTACGGTGGTTAATATTTTGCTATGGTTTGCAACATGCTTATGTGAGGAGTTCACATAAGGTGTTGTGGTTTTCGGAACTAACGTGAGTCAAGTCACGGACTTTTGCTCGAAAGTATTGGTTGTTTATTCATGTGCAGGTGTTGCTTGAGTTCAAGATATGACTGGTTACGGTATCCATTAAACTGGTCTTAGGGAGAAGATGAGGTTCAACAACCAAGTTCACGAGGAATTGTGGTTGAGTTGATCAGGAGGTCACGCAGCATGTTTGGATCAAGAACAATGCATATGAAGGTATTGTGGACGTCGTTGGAAGGTGTTTGCACGTGTGCAAGCAGTGCATGGACGTGGCAACATGGTTCCAAGGCGTGATGAAGAGATGTGGACGTAAAGAATTGGTAGGAAAGGTCCAACCGGCTGGATTATGGACTCAGGCTATGGCTGAGTCGGTTATGGCTCAAATATGGAAAGATTTGAGTTGATAATGATAGGATTTCGTGTGAGACACGAAGTTGAGTTGTTTAGTAATGTGGGATACATTCCTAAGGTATTTGGAAGTCTTAAGATTGCTTCTATCTGCGTATAGAAGAGTCTTGAGCAGTTATGGAAAGTTTCGATTCAGAAACTGAGTAGGATTAGAGTCCTAGTTTGAATTGGGTTTGCCTCCGGGCTGGTTATATAACCAAGGGATGTGAGAGCTCGTGGTAAGATGACCTTGGGCTATTCCTCTTATGTTTTGATCAATAAAATTCGCAATTTAGAGGAGCTTTCATGCCTTGTTCGTCCGACTTGTTTTTGTCAAGTTTTTCTCGTGGAGTTTCTGGACAGCATGACAGTGCTTTGGTGTTTTGATCATAACTCGAGTTTTACAGATCCAATTGACGTGATTCTTTTTGGGTTTTCTTCAAAACTTGATTAACTATCATCTGTGAAAAGTTTACGGTCATTGGATTTGTAGTTTCTTATCTACACGAGATTCTTTGCAGTGTAGCAGATCTGGTTTTTTCTCGAGTAGAACAGATTAACCCTCGTTTGATCTTTCAATCATAACTTTTGTTTTTCTTGACGGATTTCCGTGATTCTTGTTGTCATGTCTTTGTGACTCGATTCTATATAATATATATACCACTTTTGTCATGGTTGAACACATTTAGATCAGTCACATACATGGTTTCTTTAACAGATCGATTTTCTACCGATGGGGTTTTTGTTGCTTCCGCTAAAAAGTTTAAATCTACCATTCACCCCCCTCTGGTAGCTTTTCACGTGCTCTTCAATCCTACATGATGAAACAGTTCCCTAGAGCAAACGATCATACATAGCACGTGAATATGGTATATAATATAGTACTTCGGATGTTGAAGATGAATATTCTCTTGCCACTAACATTGCAGGGTTAAGTGATGAATAATACAACACCGACGAAGAGGTCCTTGGTACAGCAGTGACAGAGAACTACAGGAGCATATTGTGCAGTGTGCTTTGAGCTCAAAAAGTGAGGCGGATGACAAGCTACAACCACATAATCTCTTTCACATGTTCCTCGTCGTCAAGGACTGCCCTGTACACACCATCATTTATGGAGGCAGCTGCAATAATTTGGTGAACTCGGACGTGGTCAAGAAACTTGGGTTGACAACAAGAGAACACCCCCATCTATACCACGTTCAGTGGTTCAACAACAGCGGTAAGGTTCAGGCAACGCAAACAGCAAGAATGCATTTTTCTATTGGTTACTACCATGATTTTGCTGATTTTGATGTCGTACCTATGGATGCTTGTTCTCTTTAGTTGGGACGTCATTGAGAATTTGATACGGATGCTATTCACCATGCTAGAACTAATACATATATTCTCATGCATAAAGGAAAGAAATTACATTGCTCCCTATGACTCCTACTAAAATAGTGCATTACGAGAAAAGTAAACCATGTAATGATAAGGCAACAGAGTCACAAGAGTCTGAAAAACAGCAAGTAGTTAAATTAAACTCGCCTAACATAATGGCATCTAAATCTGATCCTGCTAATTTATTTGAGGCTAACAGGATCGATGTGCTATGCCTTAGTATGCAAATAGGCCATGTTTTCACTTCATGATGTGTCTATTGCATTGGCCCCCTTGTAATATCCCGAGCATTTGCGGACTTTTCGATCTGCTTCCCTGATGGATGATCGGAGACCATAGATGCGTAGAGGTCATCGAAACATTTTTGTTCGCTATTCATATGTTTGATTCAGAGATCGGATGAGTTCCTATAAGTCGGATTAATTTGCACCGATGGATATGAGAATTTAAGTCTCCTAGCAGTATATATATATCAAACGTCCTGTTTTTTCCCAACCAGAGCCGCCACCTCCTGTTTTCTCTCGACCAGACCCGCTGGCCACCACTCTTCCTCCCCAACCAGAGTCGCCACCTTCTTCCTTTCCCCAACCAGTGGCGCCACTCCTCAGGGCCCTGAGCCAGTGCTGCTGCCTCCATCTGATCCAGTGCCGCCGCCTCCAAATTTTCCCTGATCAAGTTGCCTCTTCCCCTGCTGCTCCTTTCCGTTGTTGCTGCTGGTTGTTAGAAGTTCCTCGATCTCCAGCTGCACTATGGTGGAAGAGAACATTATATAAATAAAGAGGAATGCTGCCTACTGAGGTTAGGGGTTGAGAAAATTCACTAAACCTCTACAAATTGTGGATTTAGATCTTTAGTTTAGAGCCAGAAATTGTAGATCTTAACTGAGATGATTAGATTCTGTTGGCTGAGTTGACGCCGTGTAGTCAGGATTTACAGTCAATTTTCTGTAGTAATAATATGTAGGGATGCTTGTTATCTTTCTATTTCCGATCAATGGTTAGAGAGGATCATCAAAACTGCAGTTATCCTAGTGTTTTTAGTCTTTATAGTAAGTTGCTTATGTATTTTGGATCAAGTTGGAGTACAAGTTTAGTTATGCGCTAGGAGATTCTAAATATAGTTTATATTCCACAGGCTTTGAGGGTTCCAGTGTCGAGGGAGATGTTGGTGATATGCCCAAGAGGCAATCATAACAATTCGGATAAAGGCCTAATGGATATTTGATCCATATGAAATTAGGGTACTAATGGGCCTGTGACCTAAAATCCCATTAGCGCGCCTATAAATATGAGGGGTAGGGTTAGGGACAGCTGACTCCACCAGATAGCAGTCCCAGCCGCCTCCCCTCACAGGTCAGCCGCCAAAACCCCTGCCGCGCGCACGGTGCTAGCACACCGACGCACGGCGTTCCTCCCTGTACGTGTGGACTCCGTGGAGGCGCTGCTATTACTGCTGCGCTGATCGGCTACGACGCGCATCTACGATCCGCTGCGCTGCGCGTCTAGTGGTAACGATCCATGACCTTCTTACTCGCATGTTTCCTGGGTGATACGGTCGAATTTCTAGAGTAGCGCATCCCTATTTCCCTACAGTGGTATCAGAGCCGACTTGCGTAGTTTTTGGTCTGGATCTTAGATGCGATCTACTGCAGACAAGTTCATATGATGAATTTTTATAGTTCGGCTTTTGGGGTTTGGAATTGGTTAGAGTAGATTGCCATCATATGACTAAAGGATTAGTTCGTGCTCCTTCTCTGCTGTGTGCGCAACCTGTCCCTACCGGCTGGAATCACCATCGGGACTAATAGTGTACATAGCTAACAGATTGAGCCAACAGATCACGGTCATGTGTCGCGATCTTCTCGTGGATAACCAGTCACAATGAAATTTGAGGCATTCTGAATGGCTCAGATTCGGGTTGATCTGATCAATTCGATGAGATTTTCATAGTGATTTCATAGATGCGATGTATGTAATTCCGTTTGGTGTTCAGGGCGCTGCCCTGAAACCCGTGGGGGGCGGCTCCCCCCTCGACCCCCCGCCCGCTAACCGGCTAGCGGGACCGCCGTTGTAATCTGCTATAGTGACATCATTAAGTTGTTTCGCGATAGACATCGTTCTACGCTTAACTTGTTTTTGCAGGGAATGATGTGAATGGTATGGCCTAAATATGATGTGATAATCTGTGTGTAAAATTCGTGCAGCCTGCGTGTTGCAAATTTAACACAACCGGGTTGAGGTTGTCACATATTTGTATAACGACCTGCATCGCCCTGTGATGCCTGATCTCTCATGTAATTTATTTGATAGCTATTAGATGTATTAGCGTCTTTTATATTCATTGAGAAACCTCAAGCATGATGGCGATGGTGATCACCATAAGAAGGGAGACATGGAGGTGTAGATCATGATGGAACCATGGTGATGGAGACCACTATGATCCTAAAGGCCCTACTATTCACATATATGATAATGATCGTATGCCTGTGATGTTTTACTATTCTTTTCATGCTTTTCATATGGTGGGTGTTTTGTCATGATAGAATAGCTTCCCTCGGAAAAGTTGAGTATTTGATGCCATTTACCTATAGCTGCACCTATGTTGTTTTGATCGTTGTATGGTAGGTTTGCCAAAGCAAAATACCGTCATCTATCATAATGAATAGGGTGAATGTTGGACATTCATATGCATAGTATTGGTTTACTCAACAAAGCTATCAAAACGGTTTTGGGCTTTATGGCATAGTGTTGGGAGCCGGGGCATTGGATGTCACCCAACAAACAAGAATCATATAGAGATATGATTAACAATGGTTGTTTACCTATGTCATTAATTTTCTAGCAGTGAAGCCAAAGCTCACTAGGAATTAGTGAATATGGATCTTGGACCACTATATGTCGTTAGAGGGAGGACGATGCTCATATAGTGGTGGTGTCTTTTATTAAACTGTTAATAAAAGATTGGTACATAACATAGTGCTAAAACCTTGCATATTTATTTTCTATTGTAGATCATGTCTGCTAGTAACAATTCCGGTTTCAATTTGCGATCTGTGCTTGAGAAAGAAAAGCTCAATGGAGCTAACTTTATTGATTGGTACCACAACCTGAGAATTGTTCTCAGGCAAGAGAAAATTGAGTATGTTCTTGAGCAACCATACCCCAATGACCTCCCCGATGATTCAAATGCCGCAACTCGCGGGACTTATGAGAAGCACTGCGATGATGCGCTTAATGCAAGCTGCCTCATGCTTGCCACAATGTCCCCTGATCTACAGAAACAATATGAGCATACAGATGCTTATTCTATGATTCAGGGACTACGTGGAATGTTTGAGAACCAAGCAAGGGCTGAGAGGTACAACATCTCAAAGTCCTTGTTCTCATGCAAGCTGGCAGAAGGTAGCCCGGTCAGTCCCCATGTAATCAAGATGATTGGTTACATTGAGACTTTGGACAAACTTGGTTCTGAACTCAAGGATGACCTGGCTATTGACGTTATTCTCCAGTCACTCCCACCGAGCTATGAGCCATTTATATTGAATTATCAAATGAATGGCATGGAGAAAACGTTGGCTGAATTGCTTGGGATGCTTAAAACAGCCGAGGAAAGCATTAAGAAAAACACCACTCATGTGATGATGGTTCAAAAGGAGAACAAAAAGAGGAAGCGTGTGATGCATCCTAAAGGCAAGGGAAAGGTTCCCAATGAGTCTTCAAGCTCAAAGCCAGGGCAAATCAGGCCCTTCTCCTAATGATGAATGCTTCCACTGTCATGCTAAGGGGCATTGGTCTAGAAACTGCAAGAAGTACTTGGAGGATAAGAAGAAGAAAGGGAGTGAGACTTCCACTTCAGGTATAAATGTTATAGAAATCAATATTGTTACATCTTCTAGTGAATCATGGGTATTTGATACCGGATCAATGATTCACACTTGCAAATCGTTGCAGGGTCTAAGTGAGACTAGAAGATTTTCAAAAGGCGAGTTGGATGTTCGGGTCGGCAATGGAGCAAAGGTTGCTGTCATAGCTGTCGGAACTTATCACTTGTCATTACCCTCAGGATTAGTTTTGGAATTAAATAATTGTTATTGCATTCCTTCTTTGAGCAAGAACATTATATCTTCTTCATGTTTGGAAGAAGTTAATGGTTATGAGATTATAATAAAGAACAAATGTTGTTCTGTTTATTATAATAATATTTTATATGCTCAATGTCCATTAGTGAATGGATTATATGTTCTTGATCTTGAGGATAAAACAGTTTATAACATTAATACAAAAAGGGCTCGACGAAATGATCTAAATCCCACTTTTATTTGGCATTATCGCTTAGGTCATATAAATGAGAAACGCATTGAGAAACTCCATAAAGATGGTTTGTTAAGTTCATTTGATTTTGAATCACTTGACACATGCGAGTCTTGTTTGCTTGGGAAGATGACCAAAGCACCCTTCACTGGTCAAAGTGAGAGGGCAAGTGACTTGTTGGGACTAATACATACTGATGTATGTGGACCAATGAGTTCGGTAGCTAGAGGTGGTTTTCAGTATTTCATTACTTTTACCGATGACTTTAGTAGATATGGATATGTCTATCTAATGAGGCACAAGTCTGAATCTTTTGAAAAGTTCAAAGAATTTCAGAATGAAGTACAAAATCAGTTGGGCAAGACAATGAAACTTCTACGATCTGATCGTGGGGGTGAATATTTGAGCCATGAATTTTATGATCATTTAAAACAATGTGGAATTGTTCCACAGTTGACTCCACCTGGAACGCCCCAATGGAATGGGGTGTCCGAGCGGAGGAACCGAACCTTGTTAGACATGGTTAGGTCGATGATGAGCCAGACTGATCTTCCACTATCCATTTGGGGTTATGCTCTTGAAACTGCTGCGTTTATACTAAACAGAGTCCCAACTAAGTCTGTTGAGAAGACACCATATGAGATGTGGACCGGGAAACGTCCCGGATTGTCTTTCCTCAAAGTTTGGGGATGTGATGCTTATGTCAAACGTTTGACGTCAGACAAACTTACTCCCAAATCAGACAAATGCTTCTTTGTGGGATATCCTAGGGAAACCAAAGGATATTATTTTTATAATAAAACAGACGGTAAAGTGTTTACTGCTCGCAATGGTGTCTTCTTGGAGAAAGAGTTTCTCTCAAAAGGAGTTAGTAGGAGCAAGGTGCATCTTGAAGAAATTCAAGAAATATCTGAAAATGTTTCGGCACCTTCTAATCCTATACAGGATGTACAAGATGTTGTACAACCACTTCATGAAACACCAGCCCCACGAAGGTCTACAAGAGTACGTCGTGCAACTGAAAAGTTGACACTCCTAACCACGGAACCACAGGACATGGTATTGTTGGACAATAATGAGCCTGTGACCTACACTGAAGCAACAATGGGACCCGACTCTGAGAAATGCCTTGGAGCCATGGAATCCGAAATAGAATCCATGCATGAGAATCAAGTTTGGAACTTGGTTGATCCAATCGATGGTGTGAGACCGATCGATTGCAAATGGATTTTCAAGAAAAAGACTGATATGGATGGAAAGGTTCACATCTATAAAGCACGATTGGTGGCGAAAGGTTTCAAACAAATTCAAGGTGTTGATTATGATGAAACATTTTCGCCCGTCGCTATGCTAAAGTCTGTTCGGATTCTCCTAGCAATTGCTGCATATTTTGATTATGAAATATGGCAGATGGATGTCAAAACAACCTTTCTTAATGGGAGTCTGACTGAGGATGTGTACATGATACAACCTAAGGGTTTTGTCGATCCTAAAAATGCTAGAAAAATATGCAAACTTCAAAAGTCCATCTATGGATTGAAGCAAGCATCTCGGAGTTGGAATCTACGTTTTGATGAAGTGGTCAAAGGGTTTGGTTTCATCAAGAACGTAGAAGAACCTTGTATTTACAAGAAGGTCAGTGGGAGCGCACTTATATTTCTGGTCCTATATGTAGATGACATATTGTTGATCGGAAATGACATTCCAGTACTAGATGCTGTTAAATCCTCATTAAGGAAAAGTTTCTCAATGAAGGATTTAGGAGAGGCAGCGTACATTTTGGGCATAAAGATCTATAGAGATAGATCTAAAAGGTTAATTGGATTAAGCCAAGACACGTATATTGACAAGATATTGAATCGGTTCAATATGCAAGATTCTAAGAAAGGTTTCTTGCCAATGTCACATGGCATCACTCTAAGCAAAAGTCAGTGTCCTTCGACGCCTGATGAGCAAAAGAGGATGAGAGCGATTCCTTATGCTTCGGCTATTGGATCTATCATGTATGCCATGTTGTGTACACGCCCAGATGTATCCTATGCTTTAAGTGTTACGAGCAGGTATCAATCAGATTATGGTGAGGCTCATTGGACAGTTGTCAAAAACATCCTTAAGTACTTGAGAAGAACTAAGGATGTATTCCTAGTGTTTGGAGGTGAAGAAGAGCTCGTTGTAAGAGGTTACACCGATGCTAGCTTCCAAACAGACAAGGATGACTCTAGATCGCAATCCGGTTTTGTGTTCTGCCTCAATGGAGGGGCAGTGAGCTGGAAAAGTTCCAAGCAAGACACAGTAGCAGATTCAACGACGGAGGCGGAGTATATTGTAGCTTCTAAAGCTGCAAAGGAAGTTGTTTGGATCAGAAAATTTGTTTCTGAGTTGGGTGTTGTTCCTAGTGCGTCCGGACCTGTGGATCTCTATTGCGACAATAATGGAGCCATTGCACAGGCAAAGGAGCCTAGATCACACAAAAGATCCAAACATATACTACGACGCTATCATCTGATTCGAGAGATTATCGACCGAGGTGATGTGAATATATGCAAGGTGCATACGGATTTGAATATGGCAGATCCGTTGACAAAGCCTCTTCCACAATCAAAGCATGAGACGCACACGAGATCTATGGGTATTAGATACTTACATCAGTGATCCTAGTGTGTAGTGGGAGACATGTGTCATAGCTATGTTTATGTACTATTTGAGTGACTATTATTCACATTGATCATCAAGTATGTGACTTGTTCGTGAGACTCTTTGTTAATTATAATGTTACTCAAAATGATCCCTAGTCTACATCGTTATATGAGATAATGATAGTACGCAGACTAGCACATGTATTAATTGATGATCACGTTTCACGGATCATAGATATGGAGATATCAAATTAATAATGTGAACACATGTTAGTGAACATGGTGTTGGATAGACCCATTCCGAGACACTGTTGGGATTGTTATTTACATATGTGCCATCAGTTGGTCTTGAGTGATACACCTGCTAGATTCTTTGACCTGAGATCGCCATTGTTTCTCACTATGTGTAGTTGTGCACTTTGAAACTATCAAACGCTACTCCGTAACTGGGTGGTCATAAAAATAGTCTTCAGGTGCATGATGAAGCATGGAATGAGATGTGTGCGGATCAAGATGGGATTTGCCCCTCCTAAATAACAGGAGAGATATCTATGGGCCCCTCGAGATAGTTGGATTGAAAGTGCATGGCCTTGCCAAAATGATTAAAGAGTTAATCATTATGACTAAAAGTTAGTCATAGATTGAATCCACTATTTGATCGAGTGAATGGTCGAGCTATCACAAGGATGGCACGTATCTCGCCTTGAGCTTGACTGGTATCGTGTGGCAAAGGAATTAGCATGTGAATGTATCTAAGTTCAGCCGATATGATATTTATGTACATTCGGGAGTCAGTATGTCCTGCTAGGTACCTCTACTGACTTGTGTTTGAAAACGGTTTTCATTCATAACCGACTGTACATGAACCTAACGGGTCACACACTTAAGGGGATGGAATATTGAAAAACTTGGCTATATGATTGTCTCTAGTGCAAGTGGGAGATTGTTGGTTATATGCCCAAGAGGCAATCATAACAATTCGGATAAAGGCCTAATGGATATTTGATCCATATGAAATTAGGGTACTAGTGGGCCTGTGACCTAAAAGCCCATTAGCGCGCCTATAAATATGAGGGGTAGGGTTAGGGACAGCTGACTCCACCAGATAGCAGTCCCAGCCGCCGCCCCTCACAGGTCAGCCGCCAAAACCCCTGCCGCGCGCACGGTGCTAGCACACCGACGCACGGCGTTCCTCCCTGTACATGTGGACTCCGTGGAGGCGCTGCTATTACTGCTGCGCTGATCGGCTACGACGCGCATCTACGATCCGCTGCGCTGCGCGTCTAGTGGTAACGATCCATGACCTTCTTACTCGCATGTTTCCTGGGTGATACGGTCGAATTGCTAGAGTAGCGCATCTCTATTTCCCTACAGGAGAGTCTTCTAATTCTCAACGAGGATAAGGCAACTGCATGACGAGTTCTTTTTTTAACATGTGTGATGTTCTTTTGATTTCCTTTGTAGTATTGTTGATCCATTATCTTAGTTTTCGAGATTCAAATGTTTATGGTTCTGTTCCTTGAAGTTTAAGATTCAAATTGTTCATGTTATTATCAATCAAGTACCAGTTTGGTCTGGAGTGCAGTTTGGTTCTTGTACTCAAGTTCCTGTGAGTAAGTGTTGGCCCCACTTGCTCGGCTTTACTGGTAAATGCTAGGGAGGATTCAAGTGTTGTCCATTTCAGACGGAAACTACTATTTCATCGCTCTCAGATCAAGTTCTACTCATCGCTGGTTTCATTAGGGTTGCTTTTACCGTTCTTCTAGCTCTAAGTTTACTTGCTGAGTGTTTTTACTCACTCTTGTATTTATTTGGTTTTAGGTACTCATTGATTGAGCATGCTTGGGAGGAGTGTAGCATCTACACTTTGAGCACACATATCTAATATTAATCTTAGAATATGGAACATCTTAATCATTCGCATAGGTAGTGTGTCAATAAGAACTATCATGAGGATGGTTGAGTTTTGACTCGGTTTATTTCAGTTGTGATGGATGAATGTTGCTTTTTTGCTTTTCTATATTATTGCACATATTTTCATGTTCGTTGTCCGCAGCTGATAAAAAAATTACAATGGAAACTCTGTCAAGACTTGTAATAATTTTTATTACTTAGTAGGAAATTGTAGTTGTTGTAGTACCGTCCCAAGTAGTGATACCTGGGGTATTACAGTTGGTACTCAGAGCCAGGTCGTAGCGTAGGCCTACAATCAAAAAACAGACACACTTACGCACACTAGGATGGGTTTCATGGGCATAGTCTACATTCCTGTTTCAGTTTCATATTTTCTTTAGTGTTTCGTGTTTATTTTGTCATGCTGATATGTTGTTAATTATACTTTTGTTATATTTCAATCTAGTAGAACGATGCCACGGAAAAGGAGTGCACATGTGGTCGCACGTGAGAGGGGTCGCGGTACAGGTCGTGGTGGTGGCAGAGGTAGAGGTGAAGTTAATCAGGATGTTGTTCACGAGCAAGTGAACCAAGTGAATGAAGAAGTCAAAGGAAGGAGAAACACTTAGTTGCTGTTGAAGCTCCTGTCGCTGGAGGTGCAAATGCCATGGTCCCAACAATGACGCTTGCTAGATGGATGTCTATGTGTTTGGACACATTTTATGGCCTGGGAACACCTACCGATACTGCTGATTGGTTGCGCAAGATGGAGAAAATCATGGTTGCTTGTCGGATGACAGGAGAGGAGATGATCTTGTTTATTCCCCACCAGTTGTTAGGTCAAGCTGATATATGGTGGGTAGGAGTGTGCGATCGTGGACTCCCACTACAGGAAACAGGGCAACATACGACAGCCAGTATAACATACGACGGCTAGCTGTCGTATATAAACTTACATACGACGGTCAGCCGAAGCTGTCGTATATAAGTTTATAAACGACAGCACAGCCGTCGTTTAGTACGTGGCTGTCGTATATAAGTGTTATATACGACAGCTAACCCTAGGCTGTCGTATATAGCAGTTATATACGACAGCCAACCCTAGGCCGTCGTATATAGCAGTTATATACGACAGCCACACCGAGGTTGTCGTAAATAAGCCTTATTTAAGGCTTATATACCCGCGGGGCTCGGGTCGGCGCGGGCATTCACGCCCGCGCCGACCCGAGCCCGAGCCGCCCGCCGCCGCCGCCAGCCGCCGCCCGCCCGCGCCCGCCCGCCGCCCGCCCGCCGCCGCCCCGGCCGCCCCCCCGGCCGCCGCCCCGGCCGCCCCCGCAAGCCGGCGCCCCGGCCTGCCACCCGGCCGCCGGCCGCCCCAGCGGCCGCAGCCCCGGCCGCCCCCGCCAGCCGGCGCCCCAGCGGCCGAAGCCCCGGACGCCGCCCCCCGCCCGCCAGCCGGCGCCTCGGCCGCCACCCGCCCGCCGCCGCCAGCCGCCGCCCCGGCCACCCCCGACAGCCGGCGCCCCGGCCGCCACCCGCCCGACAGGTGGATAATTTCTTAGCTTTAGATGAATTGATATGCTTAGGTTTAATTATTGCCCATGTTTATTTGAATTGCTAGCTAGGTGTTTTTTTTAATTGCTTAGAATTGATAAGTTTGTTAACTACGGTAATTATGTTTGTTTAGATGAGTTGTTAATTGCTTAGATGATTAATGCATATGAGTTAATAGTTTAATTGATTATTGTTTCGATTGTTTGAGTGTTTAAAAGTACTATATGTGCATAAATGGGCTTAGGGCCCGATACGACCCATTTAGTGGTAACGTATACGTCTACAAAAGCACGATGTGAACAAACTAGGCCGCCTCGCCCTACCCCCCCCTCCCCCGCGGCGTTCGGCCTCCGATCCCCCATCCCCCTCCCCCCCCCCCCCGCGGCTTAGCCAGCGCTCGGCCTCTGACACTCTGCCGCGGAACTGCCAATCCTTCGGCGCTCGGCCTCCTCCGCCGCGGGACTGTCGATCTGCCGGCACTCGTCGGCCTCCATTGACCGGCTGCCGCGGATCTGCCGGCACTCAACCTCATACGAACGCAAGATCCTGTGTGCGGGCGCCGCCACTGCCTCCCTTGTGTGCAAGCGCCGCCGCCGTATTCACCTGCCTTACGCCGGGATCTAAGGCGATGGGACGCCTTACGATCCCCAGGCGCCTTACCGCTTAAGCGACGCTTAAGCGATGCCTTAACAACTATGGTTCTTTCCTTCTCTCTATTGTCTTTCCTCTCTCTCTTTGAAATCACTCAAAAATGAAAGATTGACGTAAACCTTTACATTATGCGTCACCCGTTTCGAACCAGCCCGTCTCACACGTGTTACGCATGTGAGGCGTGTAGGTTCGGAATTGTCCCTTTTTGGACAGCCTAGGAGTGACCGAGAGGGCGTGCTTATAATGAGACGCGGGGTTTAGATTTGGACGTAGTTTCGACAGCGTCACCCTAATGTTCTCCGCTGCTCCATTTTTGGACGTGCAGTTGGAGAACAGCGGGATTATGCTGCCGAAATTTCATCTGAATCTAGACCTCGTGTCTTGTTATAAGCATGTTCGTCTCGGTCACTCTTGGGTGGGTTTAGGACCTATCCTTTCCAATAGATCTAGGTTCGTAATATAAATAAATAATAAACTAACTACAAAATTCTTTGACTTAAAACTGCAGAGTTAAACATGAGTGAAGACCGTAGTTGGATGTATACCGGTTGGAACAAGGCAACTGGTCACTCAGATGAGTGGTATGCCGGGACAGACGACTTTATTGATCGAGTGTTCTCGTTGTCTACGACCGATAAAGTTCGTTGTCCATGTGCAAAATGCCGGAATACTAAGTTTTTGGACAAAACGACATTGTCATTACACTTGTGCAAAAACGGTTACATGCCATATTATGAGGTCTGGAGTTTCCACGGTGAGTCTGCTCCTCGAGCCGTTCATGTAGATGATGATGATTGTCCGGGTGTTGACAGGATCGATGAGATGTTACAAGATATACCAACGGAGGATCCGCCCACACATGAGGCAGACGCATTCTTTAATCTCTTGAAAGCTTCTGAAGAGGTGTTGCATGATCATACTGAAATGACTCTTCTTACTTTCATGACCAGATTTATGGCAATCAAATCTAAGTATTTCTTCTCTAATAATTGCTACAATGATATGATGAAACTTATCAGCGATGCTCTTCCACAACCTCATAAACTGCCCAAAGATATGTATCACTCAAAGAAATTACTATTTTGACTGGGTATGAAATATGAAAAATTGACGTGTGTCCAGATAACTGCATGCTATTTTGGAAAGAGCATTACAAAGAGAAGAATTGTTTAAAGTGTGGAAAATCGAGGTTTGTCGAAGTTGTCAATGACGATGGTGATAAAGTAATGACAGAAGTTGCACATAAGCAATTGCGTTACTTGCCTGTGACACCTCGGTTGAAGCGGATGTTTCTTTCTAAAAGATCTGCCAGACACATGAGATGGCACAAAGAAGGTGTGCGCGAGAACAAAGATGTGTTGACTCATCCGTCGGACGGTGATGCATGGAAGTCTTTGGACTCTTTTGATCCTGCTTTTGCTAGTGATGCGAGAAATGTTCGCATCGGGTTAGCGACGGATGGTTTTTCACCTTTCAGTACAAATGCCACACCATACTCCTGTTGGCCCGTCTTTGTTATTCCGTACAACCTACCACCTTCTCTTTGTATGAAGTACGAGTTTATGTTTCTTAGCCTCATTATACGAGGACCAGATCATCCGGGATCACGTATCAATATGATGTTGAAACCATTGATTGAAGAATTGAAAACGTTGTGGATTGGAGTTGAAGCGTATGACTGTTACAAGAAGCAGAAATTCAACCTTCGAGCTGCTTATTTGTGGTCTGTCCATGATTTCCCTGCGTACGGCATGTTTTCTGAATGGAGCACACATGGTCGTTTGTCGTGTCCCATATGTGCGTCTGACACAGAGTGTTTTCGACTTACATACGGTGGCAAGATAAGCTACTTTGATTGTCATAGGCGTTGGCTTCCTCGAAACCACCCATTCAGGCAACAGAGGAATGTCTTCAGAAAAGATACTGTTGTCACTAAGGAACCACCTAAACGCCTAAGCGGGTGTGAAGTATCCGATGTGTTGGACTCACTAGTCCCTGATGAAGCTCGCCCTGGATTCTTTGTAGGTTGCGGAAATGTTCACAACTGGACTCATGTATGTGGAGTTTGGGAGCTACAATATGTGAAGTCATTGATACTGATGCATAATATTGATGTAATGCATCAGGAGCGTAACACGGCCGAATGTATCATAAGCACATGCATGGATATCACGGGCAAAACGAAAGACAACTTAAAGGCTCGAAAGGATTTGGCCGAGATTTGTAATCGACCTACTCTTGAGCTCTCTGAAAGCGGTGGTAAGCCACGTGCTTCTTTCGTGCTTCGACCTAATGAAAAGAAACAAGTTATGGAATGGTTGAAAACTTTGAAATTCCCAGATGGTTATGCTGCTAGTCTGAGATGAGCCGTGAATGTTAAAACGGGAAAGCTCACTGGGTTGAAGAGTCATGACTATCATATAATAATGGAAAGACTCTTACCTGTTATGTTTGGGGGATATCTGGATGATGCGGTGTGGAAGGTGTTAGCTGAGCTATCATTATTCTATAGGCAGTTATGTGCCAAAGAAATAACGAAATACATGATGGAGAAGTTAGAGAAGGAGATACCTATACTTTTATGTAAGATGGAAAAAATATTTCCTCCTGGTTTCTTCAATCCAATGCAGCATCTTCTTATACATCTTCCATTCGAAGCAAAAGTTGGTGGTCCTGTGCAATATAGATGGATGTACCATATTGAAAGAGCTTTGAGATATTTGAAAACTATGGTTGGCAACAGAGCAAGGGTTGAAGGGTGCATTGCCGAAGCATTTACTCTAAAGGAAGTAGGTTACTTTTCTAGTTTCTACTTTGCAGAGGAAAACAATGTCAATACTTCGGCAATGCGATACAATGTAGATGACGAACCACCAGTTAGTGATCTCTCTATTTTTGAATCGAGGGGAACTACTGTTGGCAGCAGCACATCATACGATTTTACTGAAGGAGAAAGGACTGCTGCTTTACTCTACATGTATGCTAATATCGATGGCATGGAGAAATATTTCGAGTAAGTGTTTCTCTTACATTTATGATGATTATTGTATTTACCAATACATGTATGCTAATGTCGATGGCATGTGTTTTGTGTGTACAGTGAGTTCCACAACCAAAACTGGAAACATAAGCATCAACCAACGAGAAAGCAAGTAGAAACGATGCGACGGGCTGGAATTAATGGAGGGCCAAATTTCTAATCCTGGTTTCGAGCTTATGTATTAGCGAACGCAGACATCCATCAAGATTTACGACAACTATCTTATGGATTAGTGAAAGTTAGAAGCTATGGTCGATATGACGTAAATGGCTTCCGATTCCGTACAACTCAATTCGAAACTCTTCGTCCTCTCGCAGCAACATCAAATTGCGGAGTTGTGACGACAGCAATCGACTCACAAGGGAAAGAAACCAATTACTATGGAATCATTAACAAAATTCTGGAGTTTACTTTCGCTGGCAATAAAGAACTTCGAGTGGTGTTCTTTGATTGTGATTGGTTTGATAACAATCATGGAACTCGAGAAAATCAATTTGGCATGGTGGAAGTGAATCACAACGAACGCTTACGAGGTTTAGATACATACGTTCTTGCACATCAAGTGGAACAAGTGTATTATCTACCTTATCCATGTAAGAAGCTTAGCACTTGGTGGGTGGTATATAAAGTGAATCCTCGTGAGCGCTTGTATACTCCTGGAGATGATGGTTATCATGATAGTGGAGACATTGAAGAAGTTTACCAAGACGAAGAGTTGCCAGACTCTTTTATCGTCGAGTCTGGTGCAGGACTCGATAACTTAGTAGGAGACGTTGCAGATGTAGAGACATCTACAATGCGAAAGCGGAAACGTAAACAGCTCAAGACGACAGATCGCGATGTTGATGATCATGATGTTGATGAATTTTGAAACTGATTACGAGTAATGTTCTTTTAAATGAAAGTGACATTAATTATTGCTTACATTACTTTTGAAACTGATTAGGAGTAATTACTTTTTAAACTGATTAGGATGTCGTCAAGCAAGGGTTCAAAGGGGAAGAAGGCGCCGAGTGTGAGGGGTTTCCTCCCCTCGCAGGAGAGGGACGACTACTTCTACGGTTCCACTTACAGCGGGAGCAGACGCACTCAGCTGTTAAGTGCGTGTCCAGATTTGCGGGACAGGGTTGTCAGTTTGCAGCGTACAGAGGTAAATTTTTCTACATTGCACAAAATTATTAAAATCACTTTTTCAATTTAGCTTACTTACTTTACCATTGTAGTCTGATTCGGACTATGAGTCCGAGGCCAGAGCGGCACCTCAGGAGACGGGTACGCAGCGCAGCGTGCCCTCGGGCAGCGAGCCCTCTGGTAGCCAGCCCTCCGGCAGCCACCCCCAGGGTAGTCTGCCCAGCGAGCCCGAGGGCACCCAGCCTGAGGACACGTCCGGTGACCAGCCTTCTGGGTCACGAGGAGGAGTAACTTTGTTGGTCCTCCACCTATTCCTAGAGAGCCTGTAATTATTCGTCCGGTTGGAGATAGGTAACACATTACTAAAGTATTCATTTCTATTTGTTCTCAAAGACTATGATCTTACTTAATGACTTAACAAACAACTTTTTAGTTCTTGGGAGGACCTCTCGTACGACGGGCAGAAACACCACAGGACGGTGAACGGTTGCATCGGGAACTTAGTGCGTCTGCACTACCCCGGTGCGATTGATGGACGTGCAGCTACGTCGTGGGACGACTACGCGCGCGTTCCTCACCCGGAGAACGACAACCTACAGGGAGTCGTGTGGGCAGATTTTTGGGTAAGTAACTTTCATAAATATTTGAAATTTCAATTCTTTATGTTCCTTCAAATATTAATGTGCGTATATGTTGAACTGTGTTGGCTTCCTACAGCTCAGGTACCGCCTTGAGGACCCGGCTGAGCAGATGGATCACGCCCGCTCCGTGTTCGAAGTGAACGCTCGGAAGCTTGTTATGCAAATGCTTTCGAACGCTCGGAGTCAAGTAGTTAACGACTACTTAAAGCTCCACGACCACGAGGTTGGGTCGTTCAGAGACGCCTCCGACACATACTTGACGGAGGAGCAATACGTAGAGGTAGGTTGCGTAATCTTTAAATTGTTCATATTAATATTGCTAAGTATCACCTAATGAACTACGCATGTGTGCAGGTTAGTGTCCCTTGGTTACAGGGACGAACTGAAGATTACCGAGCCCTTTGCAGGTATTGGGCTAGCGATGAGTTCATCGCTAAGTCCAAGAAGGCTCGAGATGCCAGAGGGAGCTCAGGGAAGCACGGTATGGGCGTCCAAGGTTTTGTGCGAATGGCTAAACGGATGGTAAGTTTCTTGGTAGTTTTTATTATATTCATAATGTAGTATTGTTCGTACTAACATATGTTCACAGGAAAAGGAGACCGGCGTGCGACCGAGTGCTACTGCGGTCTATAGGAGAGGTCACGCTGACCCTTCTCAGCCGGAGCAGTGTAGTCAGTACGCAGCGGAGCGCCTGGTTAGTTTCATGACCTCTGAAATTATTTGACACTATATATGTTGTTGAACTTACACAATTTCATTGTTTTTCAGACTAGGTATGGGCAAGAGGCTGTGAGGATACACGGCGAAGGGTTCGATTGGGAAAACTCCCCGAACATCGACCCTCAAGCCGCGTATGGAAGCGGAGGTGGAAAAGCACACGGAAGGTGAATTCATTTACTTTCATTGTTTTCAATTCAAGATTATTTAATTTTACCTTGAATTGATTCATTTTTTTAGGCTTGCCATATTCTCTGGAGTCGTCAACTCTAGGGAGGCACGACCTGCGAGAGGCAGCTCCTCGCAGTCTTCGGCTGCAGGCTCCTCCAGCCGCCGTGTCACCGAGAGAGATCTCGAAGTCATGGCGCTTCGGGAGAGCTTGGCTCGGCAGGAGGAGGCCTTGGCGAGAGAGCGAGAGAACAACAGGGCTGCCATGGCGTACCATGCGTCCTATATGGCACAGATGCAAGCGGCAATGGAAGTAAGAAACATACAATTATAGTTTAATTACATTGCATTTCAATTAGTTTTGTAAATTGTAATGTTTGAAATGGCAGGCGCTAGCTCGACAGCAAGGGCAGCAAACCCAGATACCGTTGTGGCAGCCACCTCCGTTCGTGCTGGAGCCGTCGCCACCACAGGAACAGTTTCCTGGAGTACAGGTATAAAAAGAAAGTTACATTAAGTGGAAGCCCCAACCGCTAAGAATCCTAATGAAACTAGAAAAATAATTGTAAACTTGTACATATGTCACTTTGTTTCGCAGGGATCAGGGACGGAGGCTCAGACTCCATCGCCACAGCTAAGGGCGCCAGGTTCGCCGCGGCAGGATGACTTCTTCGCTCCCGGAGGTAGTGGAGGGGCTAGTAATCAATAGATTTGTGATTTTGTTTTCATTTGTGTGGATGTCAGACTTTGTGATTGTCGATGTGTACTATTGCACTTTGTTGTGAATTTATATATCAAACTGTTTTTTTGTTGTCTTTGTATGTGTAGCTGGCCATCGAGCCAGGTTAGCCGTTTTCTATTTTTTTTAAAAAAAATGGAAAAGCTTATATACGATGGCCTGTATAGTTTATATACAACGGCCGCTATACAGGGCCGTCGTATATAAGCCTAAATTATATACGACGGCTGGGCCAGGCTGTCGTATATAAGACCTTATATACGACAGCCAGGGCCCAGCGGCTGTCGTATATAAGGGCTTATATACGACAGCCAGGGCCCAGCCGTCGTATATAAAGGCCCTGGTCCACTAGGCCAAGTCCACGAAACGGGTCGTTGTATATAAGCGGCCGTCGTATATATACTGTTATATACGATGGCCCCGTCGTATATAACTATATATACGACAAATTATATACGACGGCCGCAAACCGTCGTATATAAACAACTGTCGTCGTATATAAACTATATACGACGGCTTCTGCTTTATATACGACGGTTTTAGCCGTCGTATGTTGACAGGAATCCTGTAGTGTCCTGCTCGTGGTGCCATCACTTGGGAGGGTTTCTTGACGCGATTCAGGGGTAAATATTATCCAGATTCATTTAGAGACAAGATGAATGATGCACTAAACCATATTGAGCAAGGGGACAAAACTGTTGATGAGTATGAGAGGGATTTCAGCAACATTGTTCGCTTTGTTCCTAGTGTTGCAAGCGATGGGCGTGAGAAATCTAGAATGTTTTTCAGGGGGCTTAATGCTCGATGCAGGGAGGTGATGGGAAGAAATCCTCCCACCACATACATTATGGCTGTTGAGGAGGCTAGAAGCATGGAGACCAAGTTTCAACTCACAGTTTTACAGCAAAGACGTAGTGGGAGTGTGAGTAACACATTTGGTGATCACAAGAGGGTCCACCAGGAGGTAGGAGAACCCTCACAGCAACCCCCTCCCAAGAAGTCTAAGGAAAACCAAACGTCTCAATGGTCTTTCAAGCATAAGCAGTCTAGGGCTCAGTCATATTCTATGGGGCAGCACACTTCAAGTGCCCTGTTTATGCGTCCAGTTCCAGGACAAGGTTTGATTTGTTTCAAGTGTAGGAAGTCCATCGTGCTTTAGAGTGTAGTTTTTATGGGACATGCCGCCTATGTGGAAGAGAGGGACACCCTGGCTTGCAAGAAAAATACTGATTCTATTACCATGTGGCAAAGGACAAACTCTTCCTCATCAGGATCCACCTCTATGGCTAGTTCTAGGGGTTCAAATTCCACATTTAATGCTCCTCGTGGCACTGTTCAGATTATGGCCGGTCCTCCAGCCCTGCGTTACCAGTTTCCTCAGCAATACTCCCCAACAAAGTTACTACTGGCCCATGCCTCAGCTTACTGCCCCACAGGTTCCACTACAGCTACTTGCTCCTCCAACTCAGTCTGCTCAACACCTTGCGGGAGGACCTACTTCTACAGATGTTAGAGTCTACACCATGCCTACACCTCCTCTTAGTCGCCCAGATGTGGTTTCAGGTACTGTCGTTGTTGACTCACATGATGCATACTTTATTTGATTTGGGTGCCACGTTTTCGTTCATTTCACTTGATTTTGCAAGAAGGGCAATTATTTCTAGTCAAGAGATATCTCAGTCGGATCGTGTTAGTTCTCCTGGGGGCTTGATTTCTCGTTTCGTGGTGTGTCCGGGTTGCACTGTTTCTATAGGTTGGGACGAATTCATAGCTAATCTAATGGTGATTCCCTTACCGGTTTTTGATGTTATTCTTGGTATGGATTGGCTACACTGTTATCGAGCCGTTATATCTTGTTTCTGGAAGAATGTTACACTAGAGGCACCATCTGGGCAGATCATCACTTTTCAAGCTAATGCACCTCCTCATTCTTTATCTATGATGGATAGTCTCTTTCCTAGTTGTCGACATGTGAAGACAGGCTTTCTATGGAGCCTTGTCGAGAAGGCAACAAAGTCATTGGTGGTTGCGGATATTCTGGTAGTGCGAGACGACTATGAAGTCTTCCCTGACGAGCTGCCAGGAATGCCACCAAAGCGAGAGGTGAAGTTCCGCATTGATACTATACCTGGCACCCGTCCCATACCCATTGCCCCATACCAATTATCTCGTCCACTTCATGAGGAGCTGAGGAAGCAATTGGATGATCTATTGGCTAAGAAATTGATTCACCGTAGCGTTTTGCCATGGTGAGCTCCATTGTTGTTCACTAAGAAAAAAGATGGAAGTTGGCGTATGTGTGTGGATTATCGTGGCTTAAACGCTGTGACCATCAAGAAAAAGTATCCATTGCCTCAAATTGATGTGTTGTTCGATCGATTGATAGGAGCAACGATCTTTTCCAAGATCAATCTTCAATCTGGTTAGTACCGAATTCCTGTTCGGGAGGAGGGTATAGAGAAAACATCTTTTTCTACCATGTATGTCCATGATGAGTTCAGAGTTATGTCTTTTGGGCTCACTAATGCACCTGCATACTTTATGGAGACGATGAACAATATGCTTCAGGAATTGGAAGAGTTTGTAGTAGACTTTCTTGATGATATACTCGTCTTCTCAAAGACTGAATCCGAACATGAGGAGCATTTGAGAAGGGTTCTTAAGACTCTAAGAAGTCATAAGTTCTATGCTAAATTGAAGAAGTGTGAGTTTTGGCTCTATGGAGTTGGCTTTCTAGGTCATGTAATCAACCAACATGGGATCTTTGTTGATCCGAGCAAGGTTTCTATAATAGTGGAATGGGAAAGGCCAACCAATGTCAAGGAAGTTAGGAGTTTCTTGGGTATGGCTGCTATTACCGACGCTTTATAAAGGATTTCTCTAGCATTGCTAAGCCTATGACACGACTTACATAGAAGAGTGTCAAGTTCGTGCGGACTCAGGAGTATGAGCGTTACTTCCAGTTGCTGAAAGAGAAGTTGGTTAGTGCTCCCATTCCTGCCCTCCCTGAGCCTGTTAGGCATTTCACCATCTATTCTGACGCCTCTCGCATAGGACTTGGTTGTGTTCTCATGCAGGAAGGAAAGGTAATTTCCTATGCATCAAGGCAACTAAAGACGCATGAGCAGAATTACCTCACTCATGATTTAGAGCTTCCTGCTGTAGTTTTTGCACTGAAGATTTGGAGGCATTCCCTATACAGGGAAGTATGCGATATTTTTACCGATCATAAGAGCTTGAAGTACATATTCACTCAGAAGGACCTAAACTTGAGGCAAAGGAGATGGTTGGAGCTGATGAGCTGATTCAATGATTATGACTTGAACATCCAATACACACCCTGTAAAGCAAATGTAGCTATGAATACTTTAATAGCTAATTTTGAGCGGAAGTATATTTCATATTTCTATGTTGGAGTGGCGGAAGTAGAGACTCAATTAATCTTATCATCAGATATACCAAAACGCGTCTTGGATGCCCAACAACAAGACCACTTATTGCTAAACGTTAAGAAACAGATTCATGAAGGAAAGGTTGGGGATTTCACCTTGGATGATGCTAGAGCTGTTCGATTTCATGGTCGCCTATGTGTGCCGCAAAAGTCTCCAGTCAAGGAAGAGATTCTTAAAGAGGTGCATCATACCCATTATACCGTGCACCCTGGAGAGAATAAGATGTACCAAGGTTTGAAGAAAATCTATTGGTGGAAGAGGATGAAAGTGGATGTAGCGAGGTACATGGCTTCGTGTGGGGTTTGTTAGTGAGTTAAGGCTAAGCATAAGAGCCTTGCTGGGAAACTACAGCCATTAGAGATTACCGTGTGGCCCTGGGATGATATCGCTATGGATTTTGTGGTTGCCCTACCACGTTCTCCAAGGGGACAAGACTCTATTTGGTTGGTAGTGAATCGCCTGAGTAAGGTGGCACACTTTATTGCTATTAGATCCACCTGTTCAGTGGGTGATTTGGTGCCCATCTACATGCGGGAAGTAGTGTGGTTGCATGGTGTACCACGCACTATTGTTTCAGATAGAGATGCTAAGTTTGTTTCTAAGCTGTGGGAGAGTTTGCAATTAGCATTAGCACTACACTAAGGATGAGCACTACTTTTCACCCTCAGACAGATGGACAATCCGGACACACAATTCAAACCTTTGAAGATATGCTCAGATCGTGTGTACTATCATGGAAAGGAGGTTGGGAACATCATTTACCTCTAGTGGAGTTTTCTTATGATAATAGTTATCACTCTAGCATTCGCTGTGCACCATATGAGGCCCTTTATGGAAAGAAGTGTAGATCACCACTTTGTTGGGATGCAGTGGGTGAGAAAGCTGTTTTGGATCCGGATTGGATTCAATAATCGACTAAGCGAGTTGCTGAAATTCGAGAACACATGCTAGCAGCACAGAGTAGACAGAAGAGCTATGCTGATGTTAGGAGGCGAGACTTGGAGTTTCAGGAAGGGGATGAGGTTCTTCTTAGGGTGTCTCCCACCAAGGTCGTTGTGAGGTTTGGTACTAAAGGGAAGCTTAGCCCAAGATATATTGGACCCTTTGTTATTAAGGAGCGAGTGGGGAAATTGACTGCCGGTCTCGATGAGAGGGGTTCACAATGTATTCCACGTCCCCATGTTGAGGAAGTACCTGAGAGATCCAGAACACCACATAACAATAGAGCCATCAACAATTGAACAAGATTTGTCATTTGAGTCTCGTCCTGCAAGGATTTTGGAGACGTCTAAGCGACTGCTCAGACGCAAGTCATTCAAGTTTGTGAAGGTTTTGTGGACAAACCGAACTGAGCGTGAAGCAACCTGGGAGATCGAGACTGAGATGCGAGAGAAGTATCCTGAATTATTCAAATTCGGTGAGCATTTGCAGACTTTTCTTTATCATCCCTTTGTTCTTCTTTTAGAACTATAATAAAGAATTCGAGGGTGAATTCTGTTGAGGGGGGGGGGAGAATGTAATATCCCGAGTATTTGCGGACTTTTTGATCTGCTGCCCTGATGGATGATCGGAGACATAGATGCATAGAGGTCGTCGAAACAATTTTGTTTCACTATTCATATGTTTGATTCAGAGATCGGATGAGTTAGTATAAGTCGGATTAATTTGCACCGTTGGATATGAGGGTTTAAGTCACTTAGCAGTATATATATCAAACCTCCTATTTTCTTCCAACCAGAGCCGCCACCTCCTGTTTTCTCTCAACCAGAGCCGCCGGCCACCTCTCTTCTTCCCCGACCAGAGTCGCCACCTTCCTCCTTTCCCCAACCAGCGCCGCCACTCCTCAGGACCCTGATCCAGTCCTGCCGCCTCCATCTGATACAGTGCTGCCGCCTCCAAAGTTTCCCTGATCAAGTTGCCTCTTCCCTGCTGCTCCTTGCCGTTGCTGCTGCCAGTAGTTAAAAGTTCATCGATCTCCAGCTGCACTACGGTGGAAGAGAACAAGGTATAAATAAAGAGGAATGCTGCCTACCGGGGTTAGGGGTTGAGAAAATTCACTAAACCTCTACAAATTGTGGATTTAGATCTTTAGTTTAGAGCCCAGAAGTTGTAGATCTTAACTGAGATGATTAGGTTCTGTTGGCTGAGTTGACGCCGTGTAGTCAGGATTTCCAATCAATTTTCTGTAGTAATAATATGTAGGGATGATTGTTATCTTTCTATTTCCGATCAACAGTTAGAGAGGATCATCAAAACTGCAGTTATCCTAGTGTTTTTAGCCTGTACAGTAAGTTGTTTATATATTTTGGATCAAGTTAGATTACAAGTTTAGTTATGTGCTAGGACGTTCTAAATATAGTTTATATTCCACAGGCTTTGAGGGTTCCAGTGTCGAGAGAGAGAGAGTCTTCTAATTTTCGACAAGGTTAAGGCAAGTGCATGACGAGTTCTTTTTCTGACATGCGTGATGTGCTTGTGATTTTCTTTGTAGTATTGTTAATTCATTATCTTAGTTTTCGAGATTCAGTTGTTCATGGTTCTGTTCCTTGAAGTTTAAGATTCAAATTGTTCATGTAATTATCATTCAAGTACCAGTTTGGTCCAGAGTGCAGTTTGGTTCTTGTATTCAAGTTCCTGTGAGTAAGTGCTGGGCCCACTTGCTCGGCCTTACCGGTAAATGCTAGGGAGGATTCAAGTGTTGTCTGTTTCAGACAGAAACTACTATTTCATTGCTCTCAGTTCAAGTTCTACTCGTCGCTGGTTTCATTCGGGTTGCTTTTACCGTTCTTCTAGCTTTAAGTGTACTTGCTGAGTGTTTTTACTCACTCTTGTGTTTAGTTGGTTTTAGGTACTCATTGATTGAAGCATGCTTGGAGGAGGGTAGCATCTACAATTTGAGCACACATATCAAATATCAATCTTAGAATATGGAACATCTTAATTATTCACATAGGTTGTGTGTCAATAAGAACTATCATGAGGACAGTTGAGTTTTGACTCAGTTTATTTCAGTTGTGATGGCTGAATGATGCTTTCGTGCTTTTCTATATTATTGCGCATATGTCTATGTTCGTTGTCCGCAGCTGATAACAAAAAATTACAATGGAAACTCTGTCAAGACTTGTAATAATTTTTATTACTTAGTAGGAAATCGTAGTTGTTTTAGTAGCGTTGCGAGTAGTGATACCTGGGGTGTTACACCCCTTCTGTTGTTAACCTTTTGCAGGAGTTTGAGGATGTGTTTTCCTCCGAGATACCCCCTAGGTTGCCACCTATGAGGGGAATTGAACATAAGATCGACTTGGTTCCAGTGGCACGTTTGTCAAATCGTGCGGCGTACAGTGTGAATCCCAAGAAGACTAAGGAAATTTCGTGACAATTTCAATATCTCTTGGACGCGGGTACATTCATGAAATCCTTAGCACTTGTTCTGTTCCTGTTCTTTTAGTTCCTAAGAAAGATGGTAGCTAGCACATGTGTGTTGATTATAGAGCAATTAATAAAATCACCATTCGATATAGTTATCATATTCCTCGTTTAGATGACATGCTTGATGAATTGAGTGGTGCTATTGTTTTTACAAAAGTTGATCTGCGTAGTGGGTACCACTAAATTAGAATGGCATTAGAAGATGAAAGGAAGATTGCATTTAAAACCCAGTTTGGACTTTATGAGTGGTTAGTCATACCTTTTGGTTTAACAAATGCACCTAGCACTTTTATGCGATTAATGAACAAGGTTTTACGTGCTTTCATTGGAAAATTTGTGGTGGTTTACTTTGATGATATCCTCATTTACAGCAAGTCATATGGTGAACATCTTCATCATTTGCATGTTGTTTTTATTGTCTTGAGAGATGCACATTTGTTTGGTAACCTCGAAAAGTGCATCTTTTGCACAAATTGAGGCTCGTTCCTTGGATATGTTGTTTCATCGCAGGGAATTGAGGTGGATGAGAAAAAATTGTGGCAATCACTAGCTGACCAGTTCCAACGACCGTCATGTTGGTACGTAGTTTTCTTGGTCTTATAGGTTTTTATTGCCGCTTTGTGCGGGATTTCAGCACCATTGAAGCACCTCTCCATGATTTAACAAAGAAAGGAGTGCTGTTTCGATAGGGGGAACAGCAGCAACAAGCTTTTGATGTTGTCAAATCGAAACTTACAGAAGCACCATTGCTATAACTTCCTGATTTTGACAAGACGTTTGAGCTGGAATGTGACACAAGCGGCAGTGGTATTGGAGGAGTTCTCTTACAAGGAGGTAAACCCATTGCATCCTTTAGTGAAAAATTTGAGTGGTTCTTCTCTGAATTATTCTACTTATGATAAGGAATTGTATGCTCTAGTGCGAGTTTTACAAACTTGGCAACATTACCTTTGGTCTAAGGAGTTTGTTATACATTCTGATCATGAATCTTTGAAGTATCTAAGTGTTAAGCCAATCTGAATAAACAACAATCTAAACGGATTGAGTTCGTAGAGTCGTTTCCATACATCATGAAGAGTAAAAAAGCGAAGGAAAATGTGATTGCAGATGCATTATCTAGACGATATACCAAGCTGTCCTAACTTGATCATAAAATCTTTGGCATGGAAACAATAAATGGGTTATATGCTACTGATTTGGACTTCAAAGATGCTTTTGAAAATTATAAAGGAAGAACATAGAATAAGTATGTGCTGCCGGAGGGCCTTCTTTATCGTGCTAACAAGTTGTCTGTTCCAGCTAGCTCCGTTTCGCCTACTACTTTTGCAGGAAGCACATGGAGGAGGTTTGATGGGACATTTTGGGGTGAAGAAAATTGAGGATGTTTTGGCAACACACTTCTTTTGGCCAAATATGAGGCGTGACGTTGAGTGCTATGTGTCACTATGTACTACATGCAATAAACCTAGGTCTCAACTTAACCCACACGGTCTTTATGCCTCTTCCTGTTTCTAGTGTACCTTTGGAGGATATTTCCGTAGATTTTGTTTTGGTATTGCCTAGGACTAAGCAGGGGAGGAATATTATTTTTTTGGTTGTCGATCATTTCTCCAAAATGACACATTTTATACCATGTCATAAGAATGAAAATGCCACACACATTGCTGATTTGTTTATGACAGAAATTATTCGTATATATGGTGTGCGAAATATTATTGTTTCGGATCGTGATGCAAAATTTTTAAGTCATTTTTAGAGAACTTTGTTGTATAAATTGGGAACAAAGTTGCTGTTTTCCGCTACATGTCACCCAAAAAATGATGGACAAACCGAGGTAGTTAATCGTACTTTAGCCACTATGCTGCGGGCTGTTTTAGAAACAAATTTAAAGTTGTGAGAGGAGTGTTTACCACACATAGAATTTTCTTACAACAGTTGTATTCACTCTACTACAAAGTTAATTCAATTCCAGGTAGTGTATGGTTTCAGTCCCCGTGCTCCTATTGATCTATGACCTTTGTCTCCTTCTGAAACTATAAATTTGAATTCTACATAACGATCTGAATTTATTCTTAAGATGCATGAACTACAAACAACAATATTGAAAGGGTGGATTAGAAGTATAGGATTTCTGGTAGTAAAGGTAGAAAGGAAGTAAAACTTGAACCGGGAGATTTAGTGTGGGTACATTTGAAAAAGGAACAATTTCCTGACTTGAGAAAAATCTAAACTCATGTCACGAGCAGCTGGTCCTTTTTAGATTGTTGACAAGATTACTTACAATGCATATAATCTTGAGTTGTCTCCCGATTTTGGGGTTAGTCTCACATTTAAAATTTCAGATTTGCAACCGTACTTGGGATAAGAAGATGAGCTTAATGTTGGAATAATTTGGGCTGGGCCCATTGATTACCCAAATTAATCCTATTAATTTTAAGGCCCACATTAATGCTATGTGACTAAATTATTTAGTCCCACATGGGTAGTTGAAGAGGATTCTGACCAACTTAAATAGGTGGACTATTCCTCTCTATTTGAGAAGTTGGGAAGAAGATAAGGGAGTGCCACACGCGCGCCGAGCCGTGCCGTGCGCGACGCGCACGCGTCACGCGCATTTTCGCGTGAGAAAATCGCGTGACTTGTGACTTGCGACGAGCGACGTGTGCGTGTGTGGAGAAATTGCTGCATCATTCTTATTGCGCTGAGTTAAATATTTTTACCGTTTCTGAGAATTGAATTAACTCAATTATGACGGTGAATTAAATACAGACATTATTAGTAACCGACGTATTAAAACAGACGTTACTAATAACTGACGTATTAAAACAGAGAATTAATCTCGCGCAATAAAGCTGATTCAGTATGCCTCAGCCTATATAAGGCGCTCCTCATTCATCCTGGATGACACACTTGACTACTATCGCTGCGCACTCTGCATTCCCATCGCAAGTCTCTGCGCGCACAGAACTTGCGAGAGCAGGCCTCCGAAACCTCGTCTAGCTGCGATATTTGCACGGGTAGGCGGACGATCAAGTTTTTGGGAAGCGCAACTTTGCGCGACTGCTCGCTTGTACGAACGACTACTACCTGGTGAAGGACGTTCGTGAGACTTCACTGCTTCCAGTCTTCCTGCCTCAACTAACGATCGACTACTTCAAGCAGCTCAACATGTCAACTGTTGGGAACGGCACCGCCGGTGCCTCCGGCACTGGTCCTGCCTCAGGGTACAACCTGATGGTTTCACATTTATTTGTTGTGTTCTTTCTGTTCCTATACAGATTAAGCGTGAACACAAACAATCCTTATGAAGCCATAATATTGCTTATTTTCAATTATATCATGATTACTTTTGGAATTAAAATGTACCGTAAAATGCCTAAATATCTAACAATCCAAAAACTTGATATTTGTAATAGGCTTTCGGTCACTAGTTTTGCTGCTGCGCTCAAGCCAAATGCTTTTGACGGATCAAATTACAAACGGTGGCGTGATAGGATGATTCTCTGGTTAACTGCTATGAACATCATTCATGTTGCGAACGGAAAGCCTGAACAGTTTACTCCTGAGGAGGAGCAAGCTTTCATGGCAGCCGATAACCTCTTTAGAGGCGCGGTGATTAGTGTTCTTGCAGAAAACTTAGTTGATTTCTATCTCACTGCGACTTCTGCCAAGGAATTGTGGGATGCGCTTGAGACTAAATATGGTGTTTCTGATGCTGGGAGTGAATTGTATGTCATGGAACAGTTCTATGACTATAAGATGGTCGATGACCGTTCTATAGTGGAACAGGCTCATGAAATTCAGTCACTGGCAAAAGAACTCGAAGGTTTCAAGTGTGTGTTACCTGACAAGTTTGTGGCCGGGGGCATTATTGCTAAGTTGCCACCTACCTGGACGGATTTTGCCACTTCTCTAAAACATAAGAGAAAAGAGTTCAATATCGCTGATCTTATTGGCTCTTTGGATGTTGAAGAGAAGGCGAGGGCAAAAGACACTCGTGGAAAAGGGGTTGTTGGGACTTCTAGTGCCAATGTAGTACAGAAGAATAACTCTAATAAATCCCACAACAACAAGAAGAAGAACAAACACGAGAACCCTACAAAGACTAAACAGACAACCACTTTTAAGAAGAAGATGAAGGGAAATTGCTTTGTTTGCGGCGATTCTGGTCATTTCGCCAGTGAATGTGAGAACCGCAAGTGGAAAGGCAATAAAAAATCAGCAAATATGGTTATTGGCGAAACTGCAGGAACGTCGAGGTATGGTAACATATTACCTACAGTTCTTTCAGTTTGTCATTCACCTGAGTGGTGGATTGATACCGGTGCCAATATCCATGTGTGTGCTGATATATCCTTATTTTCATCTTATCAGGTCGGAGGGACTGTCTCCTTGTTGATGGGAAACGGGTCACATGCGCGTGTTCTTGGAGTTGGTACGGTCAACCTGAAGCTTACTTCGGGAAAGACCGTGCGATTGAAGAACGTGCAACATGTTCCAACCATTAAAAAGAATTTAGTCAGCGGCTCTCTACTTTGTAGAGATGGTTTTAAATTAGTCTTTGAATCCAATAAATGTGTACTTTCTAAGTATGGGAATTTTGTTGGTAAAGGTTATGAAAGCGGAGGTTTGTTCCGCTTATCCTTGTCAGAAAATTGTAATAACGTTGTGAACAATGTCATGAATATTGATGAGTCTAATGTTTGGCATTCACGACTTTGTCATATTAATTTTGGTTGTATGGCACGGCTAGCAAACTTGAGTTTAATTCCAAAATTTGCCTTAGTCAAAGGTTCTAAGTGTCATGTTTGTGTGGAATCAAAACAACCTCGTAAACCTCACAAGGTTGCAGAGGCGAGAGAATTGGCACCATTAGAACTAATTCATTCCGATCTGTGCGAAATGAATGGTGAATTGACAAAAGGTGGTAAAAGATATTTCATGACCTTAATTGATGATTGTACTAGGTTCTGCTACATATACTTATTAAAATCAAAGGGTGAAGCGTTACATTATTTTAAAATCTATAAAGCTGAGGTAGAAAACCAACTTGAGAGAAAGATCAAACATATAAGGACTGATCGTGGTGGAGAATACTTTTCAAATTTATTCACTTTGTTCTGTGAGGAACACGGAATAATTCATGAGAGGACGCCTCCCTACTCACCTCAATCAAATGGGGTAGCCGAAAGAAAGAACCGTACTCTAACTGATCTGGTTAACGCCATGTTAGATACATCGGGACTTTCCAAGGAGTGGTGGGGTGAGGCTATATTGACAGCATGTCATGTCCTGAATCGTGTTCCTATAAAGAATAAAGAGATCACTCCATTCGAGGAATGGGAAAAGAAAAGAGTAAATCTCTCATATTTGCGTACTTGGGGTTGTTTGGCAAAAGTAAGTGTGCCAATCAATAAAAAGCGTAAACTCGGTCCTAAAAATGTTGATTGTATTTTTATTGGTTATGCCTTCCACAGCATTGGTTATAGATTTTTAATAATAAAATCTGGAGTACCCGACATGCATGTTGGTACAATTATGGAGTCCAGAGATGCTACATTTTTTGAGGATATTTTTCCTATGCGAGAGGATCATTGTAGTACTAGTCAAAAATCTTGTATAAATGACGAGCCTACTGATATGATAGAACACAATGAACAAACTCTTGTGGGAAATCTACGAGGTGACAATGAAATTCCAAAAAAGAGCAAGAGACAAAGGACTGCAAAGTCCTTTGGTGATGATTTCATTGTGTACCTTGTGGATGATACTCCTAGAACCATTGAAGAGGCATATTCATCTCTTGATGCGGACTACTGGAAGGAAGCAATCAAGAGTGAGATGGATTCAATTATGCGCAATGGAACGTGGGAGGTTGTTAGTAGACCTTATGGGTGCAAACCCATTGGGTGCAAGTGGGTGTTCAAGAAAAAGCTTAGGCCTGATGGTACAATCGAAAAGTACAAGGCGAGGCTTGTAGCTAAGGGCTATAATCAGAAAGAAGGAGAAGATTTCTTTGACACTTACTCACCCGTTGCCCGACTGACCACTATTCGAGTGCTGCTTTCTTTGGCAACCTCATATGGTCTTCTCGTTCATCAGATGGACGTTAAGACAGCTTTCCTAAATGGAGAGTTGGAGGAGGAGATCTATATGGATCAGCCAGATGGTTTTGCAGTAAAAGGTCAAGAAGGAATGGTGTGTAAATTATTGAAATCTTTATATGGTCTGAAGCAAGCACCTAAGCAATGGCATGAGAAGTTTGACAAAACTCTCACGTCTGTTGGTTTTGTTGTGAACGAAGCTGACAAATGTGTGTACTATCGCTTTGGTGGGGGTGAAGGAGTAATATTATGCTTGTATGTTGATGACATACTTATATTTGGGATAAGCCTTAATGTGATTAAGGAAGTCAAAGAGTTTTTGTCTCAAAACTTTGAGATGAAGGATTTGGGAGAGGCTGATGTTATCCTTAACATAAAACTAGTGAGAGAAGGTGATGGTGGGGTTAAACTTCTACAATCCCATTATGTGGAAAAGGTTTTACGTCGCTTTGGTTATAGCGATTGTAAACCTGCTCCAACACCTTATGATGCTAGTATGATTTTGAAGAAAAATAAAAGGATAATGAGAGATCAGTTGAGATACTCTCAAATCATTGGTTCCCTTATGTATTTAGCTAGCGCTACAAGGCCTGACATCTCATTTGCCTTGAGCAAACTTAGCAGGTTTGTTTCAAACCCAGGAGATGATCATTGGCGGGCTCTTGAGAGAGTAATTCGCTATCTAAAAGGCACAGCGAACTACGGGATATACTATTCCGGGAACCCGAAGGTTCTAGAGGGTTATAGTGATTCTAATTGGATCTCTGATGCTGATGAGATAAAAGCCACGAGCGGATATGTGTTCACGCTCGGAGGTGGCGCTGTTTCCTGGAAGTCTTACAAGCAGACCATCTTAACGAGGTCAACTATGGAAGCAGAACTAACAGCATTAGATACCGCCACAGTTGAGGCTGAGTGGCTTCGTGAACTCCTGATGGATCTGCCGATGGTTGAAAAACCGATACCGGCTATCTTAATGAACTGTGACAATGAGATTGTGATTACTAAAGTGAACAGTTCAAAGGACAACATGAAGTCATCTAGGCATGTAAAGAGGCGGTTAAAATCTGTCAGAAAATTGAGAAACTCCGGAGTGATAGCCTTGGATTATATCCCAACGGCTGAAAATCTGGCAGATCAATTTACAAAGGGTCTTTCACGATCTGTGATCGACAATGCATCCAAGGAATTGGGCTTGAGACCCATTTAGTGAGTCAAGCCATGGCGGCAACATGTCTTATGTGATCGGAGATCCCGTGAATTAGGACAATGAAACAAGTCATGGCTGGCTGAGAGAAGAGAACCTTTGAATAAGGCTCATTCCTGTGAAAATGCATTTCTCTTCAAACTGTACGGCAGGTTGGCTTTTGACTTAATGTGATTCGTGTGGCTTAATTAAGCAAAGATGTTATCCTACAGAACATCTTATAAGAATTACACCTATATGAGTTTGACTACTAGTCGTAGTCTATGAGATTTGGGTAGTCTCTAGATGCTCATGAAAGGCCTGGAGTATGACTTATATGCTCCAAACCGCGGGGATGCCTTAGCAGCCTAGTACCAGAAAAGACCTTCGGTAAAACTTGTTTGCACAAAACTGTCAATTCAAGGCATAGTCCATTGATCAGTTGTAGACAAAGTGTAGCCTTTGTTCTAGATGGATGTTCAACTTAACAGTCTCCATCGAAACTCTGGTATATCAAAATAGTAGTGGAATTGAGAGCATTTTGTGTGTCTCAAAATTGGTGGGGATTGTTGGAATAATTTGGGTTGGGCCCATTGATTACCCAAATTAATCTTATTAATTTTAAGGCCCACATTAATGCTATGTGACTAAATTATTTAGTCCCACATGGGTAGTTGAAGAGGATTCTGACCAACTTAAATAGGTGGACTATTCCTCTCTATTTGAGAAGTTGGGAAGAAGATAAGGGAGTGCCACACGCGCGCCGAGCCGTGCCGTGCGCGACGCGCACGCGTCACGCGCATTTTCGCGTGAGAAAATCGCGTGACTTGTGACTTGCGACGAGCGACGTGTGCGTGTGTGGAGAAATTGCTGCATCATTCTTATTGCGCTGAGTTAAATATTTTTACCGTTTCTGAGAATTGAATTAACTCAATTATGACGGTGAATTAAATACAGACATTATTAGTAACCGACGTATTAAAACAGACGTTACTAATAACTGACGTATTAAAACAGAGAATTAATCTCGCGCAATAAAGCTGATTCAGTATGCCTCAGCCTATATAAGGCGCTCCTCATTCATCCTGGATGACACACTTGACTACTATCGCTGCGCACTCTGCATTCCCGTCGCAAGTCTCTGCGCGCACAGAACTTGCGAGAGCAGGCCTCCGAAACCTCGTCTAGCTGCGATAT
The DNA here is from genome assembly GCA_030760725.1 of Neostapfia colusana. Lineage (NCBI taxonomy): Eukaryota > Viridiplantae > Streptophyta > Magnoliopsida > Poales > Poaceae > Neostapfia > Neostapfia colusana. Next base: position 41,293,134 of record JASWHV010000002.1, on the reverse strand, counting down.
TTGCACGGGTAGGCGGACGATCAAGTTTTTGGGAAGCGCAACTTTGCGCGACTGCTCGCTTGTACGAACGACTACTACCTGGTGAAGGACGTTCGTGAGACTTCACTGCTTCCAGTCTTCCTGCCTCAACTAACGATCGACTACTTCAAGCAGCTCAACATGTCAACTGTTGGGAACGGCACCGCCGGTGCCTCCGGCACTGGTCCTGCCTCAGGGTACAACCTGATGGTTTCACATTCATTTGTTGTGTTCTTTCTGTTCCTATACAGATTAAGCGTGAACACAAGCAATCCTTATGAAGCCATAATATTGCTTATTTTCAATTATATCATGATTACTTTTGGAATTAAAATGTACCGTAAAATGCCTAAATATCTAACACTTAAGTCGAGGATGACTCCAATTCAAGAGGGGAAGGATGATGAGGACATCACAACAGTGGATACTCACATTCCTGATAGTGATATTCAAGGACCAATTACAAGAGCAAGAGCACCATTACTAAATCATCAGGTGAACTCATTCCTAAATTCCTATCCATGTGAATTTTAGAATGGGTCGTTATTTAATGATTTAATTGTGATTAGGAACCATGGAGAGGATCAACAAATGACAAGAGGTGCTAGGATCATAGAGAGCCAGTGGGGACGTCCACAAGATGCTAGGAGCAGACTCCAACTCGAACTTGAGTCCAACTCGGAGTCCAGTAGCAGCCCCCATTCAAACGGACGTCCAGAATGCATATGGACTCCACGTTCTACATGTGCTCAGAAAGCTGAGAATATAAACTTTCCAATGGATCCGGTCCCATGTCAATATTTTTCTGGGGTCATTGGGAATCGTCAAAACAATGTCGAGTCTAGAGTCTGTCCGGTGCTGCGCCACCATATTGGTCCGTCGGGTCTTGTATCTCGTCCGAGTCCATTAGGGACACATCCAAGAGTCTTTTGGATGAACCCTAGACTTCAAATACTGCAGCCGACAGCCGTATTTTGTGGGTTTTTATTAGATTAATATTTTCTAAATATTTTCACAGTTCTACGGTTTGTGAGACCCCAATTTCGCGATTTCAGACTGCATCTTCGCTGTTCTTGCTAGAGTTGTCGGTTGCACTTGCAGGGGTTAGCCTTCTAGGCGAGGTCAAGCGTGTGAAGCATGGTTGATAACCAATGGAGCAGTGGTGTAGTGATTGCAGGGGTTATTAGGGTTCTTCTTGAGTGCCTCGGATCATCAACGCCGAGTTCTCCACTTCAACCAACCTAACTTTCGGATGATCGGGCCTGCTCTTCCTCATTAATTGGTATCAGATTCCAGGTTGCCTGTTAGGTAATTTCGCTTTCCATTAGATTAGTTTTTCTTTCATACCTAGAGTCTACAGAAAAAGGCAAAAAATATTATGTTTACCGTATCCTAGCCCATAGTGCCTGCAATTTTGTTTTTCAGTCTGCATTGGTGAGTTTGTGTTCGTGTGGTCGAGTTTTGTTGCTGGTTTAGATTAGTGTTTTGGATCTTAGTTTACCGCTTTTTCCTTGTGTTCTGCTGCTCACCTATTCCACCATCCCTAAGTAACAAGACAATCCACCACGATCATTGGTTTTCCCTAGCTAGCCGCCTCGCGTAGTCGCGTGAACTCCTGCATCGCTAGCCCTAGATAGGTGACAAACCTTTGTGCCAGCCCTCCTTGCATCACCATACGCCATCCCATCGGTTGCTTGAAATCCTAGTCATTTTTGACATCCCATTGCAATATAAATTCCAAGCCCCAGTTGGGGACAACCTCAGAAAACACTAACTCGGAGAGCCTACCTTAAAACGGCCATAACTTTTGCATACAAACTCAAAATCGGGCGATTTTTTTTCAAATTGATCAGATGAAAAGAGCCCAGCTTTAGGGTGACTGCAAGCCCATGCCAGGTTTCTATTGTCTATTTTTTCTTCAATTATTTTTACTGTCAGTGTTGTGACTAATTTCTGTTGATTGCACCTGAGATTATATATGATGAAGAGGTGGAAAAGTGCCGGACGACTGATCTTGAGAGCCTAACTCAGGATCACAACACACAGTCGCGAAGGATCTTTCAGTTGGGGGCTCAAGTTTCAAAGCAGAATCAGTCTGTCTCAACATCGACCTCCTTGTTGATGAAATTAAATCAACTAGTAACCAACTAAGTTATGAGTTTATCGCTCTCTAACTTCTGAGCTTACATTTTAATTATTTAATGAATATTCTTCACTTTTAGTTTTCTACCATGACATCGGCTATGAAACCGAGAGAGTTGGTCTAGGATTGTTGTTGCCCAGTAATCGGGTAGCCATATAACTGGTCCCATTAGCCATACATGTGCCGACAAGAGTTTATTACCATGATAAATACAAGCCAAGTTCAACATTTCACATAAATAGAAAATAATTGTCTTTGAAAGACTAAAGGAAGACATAGTTACATAATTAACATTACAACAGAATTAAATATGTGATGCTCCATGAGAGGCTTTGTTTGAGGGTCCCGCCAGCTTAGTTCATGTCTTCTAGGTCGAAGTCATCATCGTTGTAGTCCTCGTCATCACCATAGCCTGATTAGCATTTTAAAATCCAACAAAAGACAAGTTTGAGTACCTAAGGAACTCAACAAGTGTAGGAAATAGATGACATGAAAGCTAAGATTAAAGAATGACTGACTCAAGTTATGCAGTAACCATTAATCCTAATCACCTAGCTTGGTAAACAACCTATATTACTAAGTGATTGAAATCCCACCATCCTCATAATTGATCTATCTATGTCAGGTTACATCATCAAACATTCCCAATTGATCCATCTCAATGTCCACTAATCATGAATAAGTCCAAGCCGCTCTTGACCATGAGCACGGCTGTAATGACAGTTTTATTCGCTGCAGAGAATGTACTACTTCACTGTCAAGCCGTGATTTCATCCCATGTTGTCAGGTGGATTATATGAACTTCCCTGATGCCCGTGGTTTCAAGCCATGATACACACTTCCTTTGTTGTGCGACCAGGAGATCACTACGATGCCTTTGTAAAGAGTCTACTGGCAAGAACATGTCCACTCAGGTTTCACCGCTACAACATCCTGCAGTCCAACTACCTCTGTTGTAGAAGCCCCCTCTTGAACCTTACAGATCCCAGGCAGTCCCTCTAACTTCCATTCTCTGCACCTTCTATTTACCCATACTATGCGGGAAGAACACCTTAATTGACCAAGCTAGCCTAACTCAGCCTTGTGGTGGCACTGTAAAGCCGGATTAAATGCTTTATGAACTGGTATTTAGAATCTAAGACAGGGACTATAAATAACCCAAGTCTCGTGCACACAATACCATACCGAAAGAACTAACCTGTTTAGATTCCTATCTCTACGACATATCATCATGTCTCATGAATTATTTAATGTGAATCAGTATTTATCATATCCAGACAATTATCCAAAATTCTAATCATAGTTAAGCAATAATAATAAAAATAACTATACTTAGTAACTCACACCAAGGCTTCATGGAATATTATGGTAAAACTAGGTAACATCCTAACATAGCATTCATATTAAAGACATCATGCAAATAATCTAACTAATTTTTCCTAAAATAGGAGCAATTTGATCTAGGATACTTGCCTTATTCTTGCTCCTCGAAAACGTTAAAGTTTTGCTCTTGAAGATTGACAACTAGCTTTGGGTCTCGCTCTACTCATGCAGTTGTATACAAAATAATAAAAATAACATACAATAGGAACATTAAAAAGTGGACAATCATCACAAATTAAGAAGCAAATGGTAAACCTATATATTTATGACTCATATGAAGAGTTATACAATTATTAATTTGTATTTCATTTATTTAATTGGATAATAAATTTACTAATAATATGATATATATATATATCTTAGTTTTCAGATGAGAAAGCACTTTTTAAACCTTGTACATTTTTCTATTAAATTTCTGCAGTATATATATGGATATATATTCTCTTGTAATATAATTTCAGAACCTAATTATGCAGTTCAAGTATTTTCTATTTAGTTTATAAGGTATAGATTGTTTTTCATATGATATCAGCCTTAATATTATAATTGAAATGTAATTTTATCATAAAACAGGTATTTATTTGTGTTTACAGAATTTATATATGGTTTGAAATGTGTAAACAGTTTATTTTAGGCCTTCTGCATAAAAAATATTATTTACAGGGTCTTTTCTGTAATTATTCACTACTGCAGGGACTTTTTTGTAATTTCCATATCATATATATTATTTGGTTAATTACAGGGTTTAAAATATAATTATGGTCCGATTCAGGGTCAAAAACAAATTTATAATATTTCTAGGGGTCTAAATGGTTAATATAAAGTTAATTCCTAATTTATAAGAATTATAGGGACTAGATTTCTATATACAACATATTTCATAATTATTGTGAATTTCAGAGCCTGTTTTACAAATTGCAGGGCATATACTTAATTCTTTTTAAAACTTCGTATTTAACTGTAACAAATCTAACGATTATGACTTATTTATGTGTGATACATTGGATCTAATCTGGTGGGCTCAGATTTAATTATGTAAATGGGTACATAATGATCAAATCTGGACCGTGCGTTTTAAAGTGAATGGTGTTGATTTAAATAAATAAAGGGGCATGCTACCTTCTAATCTGCCATCGCCCTAAATCCGACAGCTAAGGAGTGGCCACGTCGCCTCAGGCGTTGGTGGCAGCGACTCCCGGAAGCGGCGGTCGGTGGTTTACTCGCCATAGAAATGCGATTTTGCGAGATACTATACCATTCTTGACTTTTTCTACTGAAAAACAAAGAGGGAACCACAAGTAACTCACCTAATCTCGTAGCTCTAGTAGTATACTTGGCCGCTGCGCGCCGCCAGCCACCTCGCACCCGCCAGTTGCCCGCCCGCCTGCTGCAATCAGTTCGTATCCTCTCCCGCTAGCTCCCGGGGGACACTCCACCACAGCAGCGCCACTCTACTCTCGCCCCGGTGGTTTAGGGATCGGATCTCTGAAATCATTGAGGGTGAGAGTCTGCGTCTAGTCAGCGGAGAAGCTGGTGGAGCTGCAGGCGGAGCCGCAAGGATATATGCCGAAGGAAAGCTGCTCATCCAGCGGACATATGCCGAAGGAAAGCTGCTGGGAGGGCATCGGCGTCCAGATCTACACCCGTTGAATTCTCGATGGCGTCGCCAGGCAGGACTTGAAGTTGAGCAATCACGAGGAAATGAAGGATCGGTTGAGAGTCAGAAGAATTAACACTGGCACCGAAGGTTAGTATTACACAACAGGAAGATGAGGAAGAGGTGAGAATTCTTGGCTTTGGAAATCTTGCTAGATTAAATGAAATTGTAACATCGACGAATACGCGTCCCCGGCATATTCACGGAGGGGAGGGTTCTCGTCTTCAATATCTGAATGGGTCGCAGGGTGAAATCTGCTTCCTCCCGGGCTCGACGTTCGTCGGCGCCGGAGATGGTGCTGTACAGGCAGTTGAGTTCGGGCGAAGTTCACGCGATAATGTGGATCAGAGAGAAGGTTCAAATTTAGGTTCTGACTCAAATTGGCAGTCAACACCGAAGTGTATGCACAGAGGTGGCCGTAATTTGAGCCCAGATATTAGCCTGATTACAAGCCTACGTAATTTCCATGTAAATACATCCCTGCCGTACCAGCCTGTTCCAGTTCCTGGTGGCTTTATTTGCAAAAATGGGAACACAATCAATGTGGAACCCTAGAGCACCTCATACCAGCAAAAATCCATACGGCGGCTACGTTTGCCGAAGTGGTTCTGCAGGCGATGGAGAAAGAAGGTGAGGGACATGGAATTCCGAGAGGAGGAGCAGCAAGCAGAGGATCTGGACGGGGAATGTGTCAGGGTGGATTTGTTCGCTCTGGCTTTCATCCAGGTTATGGGGGAGGTCGAAATGATGCTAGGGGTGGCCGTTTTAATGGAGCTCACCGTTTCGGTGGCAGGTATCACTCCATACCCTATAGAGGTAATAATAGAGGTGGCTTTGGAAATTGTTTCGATTGGGGAATACAAGGTCTCAGCGGTGGTCAGGGGATCAATTCTGCTCCAAATTTTAGTCACAGGAATATTGCATCTACAAACTCAAGTGGAAATCAGGAGAATGGGACTTTGGAGTTTAATATACAGGCGAAGGCAGCAGCTTTATTACAACAGGCAATTGCATCTGTTGCAGGCAATGCCTCACAAGTCACTGCACAAGAGAATGTTGTGCAGGTTGATTCCAGTCAAGGTACCAAATCATCATCTAAATCAGAGCCGATCAGTACAATGTCCAAGGCGACAGCTGTCGAGATCCCATAGGCATCGATGAAATTGTCGCGGGAGGGTAATGGCAAAATGCCTTATTGTTACAGATGCTACACAAAGGAGCATACGATACATGAGTGTCTACAGGAGATGTATTGTGAAATTTGTGAAAGTAAGGAACATGTAAAATTAAGATGTCCTACATATCGGGCGGCGAAAACAAATGCAGTTATTTGTGGATATGCAGTTGAGGGACTGGGGTTCTTTTATATACCTTACATAACCAGCCAAAAACAAAAGAGTGAGTGAAAGACATCAGTGATCCGTGTGATTGATGGAGTTCTTACTGTTGCCAATGTGAAAGCAGAACTTGAAAGACTGGTTCCAGGAAAATAGGTATGGACAGTGGAAGATATGGGGTGTAACAAGTTTAAGACAATTTTTCTGTCCAAGGCAGAGTTACAACGGATGGTGGAATGGGGGATTGCACAGACAAAGTTTTGAAATGCAAAATTAAAAATTGAAGAACAAGGGCGTGGCTTTGAGGCAAAAGTGGCATTACCAAATGTGTGGATACAGATGACAGGTTTACCTCAGGAGTTGAGAGAATTTCTGATTATCTGGGCTGTGGGATCAATTTTGGGATTTACAAAAGATGTTGATAGGGTGTTTACAAGAAAGTTTAACAGGTTGTAACATCCCAAAAAATTGTAAAGTCGAATTTCAAACAATTGGACGTAGTGCATGTCTGAAATTTTGAAGACTTGAAACTGAATTCAAATTTGGAGAAGAATCAGAAAAGAAAAATGAAAAGAGAAGAGAAAAACCGGCATATGGGCCACTTTCTTCCCCTCCCCGTGCTAGGCCCATTCAGCTCGCGCTTGGCCCATTCAGTCCGCGCCCCCTCCCTCTCTTCCCTCTCACTGCCACGTGGGCCCCGCCTGTCAGTGTTTTCTTCTCCAACCGCCACCCGCTCTTCTCTCCTGCGCCCGGGCTCCGCAGCAGACTCCAGAGACGCCGCCCATGTTGTGCACTATCACAACGACTCCACCCCGCGCCCGTCCCACGCGCCGCCAACTCCCTCCGCCTCGGCCACGATAAAAAACCCGCAACTCCCGTCCAGTATTCACCCCCGAATCACACTTTTCTTCTCCGGTGAGTACGCCGCCGCCTGGATGAAATTATTTCGGTTCAGCACCATTTTCCTCAGGCTAACGCATCATGGTGCACCGAAGAGACCGCCCCAACTTCTCAGCGTCGACTTTACAAAGGAACCTCGCCGGAATGACCCATCCCGACGCGCGCCGGTGAGTAACCGCCGCACTTTGCCGTCACCCCGTGGACACCCCCCTTTCCTTCCATATTAGATCACTTAGATAGCTTTGACGTGTTGTCGCACAGCTCTCGGGCAAGAAAACCCCGTAGATCCCGCACCTGAGAGCCTCGACGACGGTAGCCGATGGTCACCGCCACAAGACCTCGTCGCCGACCGCCTTCTGCTATCTTCGGGTCCAAGGAAACTTCACTGGTGATACCCCAACTCCCCCTCCTTCGAATCATGCAAAGAAAACTGAGTTCTAGGGCCGTTAGACGCAATTTCGTGAAAATCCGGCGAGATCGCCGGTGAGGACCGCCTGGAGCCGCCGCGCGCAGTCGCTGCCGCTAGCCGGAACGACGTGGCCTTCTGTGGGCCGTTCTTTTTAAATCACACGGACAAAATTAAAAGCCAGCGTACCCCTTTGATAATCTAATCTGGGCCCTCCGTTTTAAATATGGCGGTCCACGTTTAAAGCGCTGATTCCCACCGGGAATTAAGCGTGCTACCCCCTGGGATTCTAAGAAAGAGCGAGCTAGCCCCGAATTTTTCGATCTAGCCCCTGGACTTCCTGAAAACTATGCAAACACGTGTAGAAAGCTGATCTAGCCCCTAAAGAGTTAGAAAATTTGGAAAAACTTTCTGTTTTACATGTTTAGACCCCTGGACTTTAGAAAATAATATTTTAGGTCCTGCAGTGGTGTGTATTTGCAGTTCAAACCCTGTAGAACATCTGATTTAGGAAATTAGTCACATGAATATGATTTGAATTTAAATAGGGATGCAAACACATGTGCAAACTGCAGTTTAAACTTTCCTAGCAATTTGAAGATATTTAGAATAATCTGCGAACTTGTTTTAAGATGCAAATGAAAGCTGAAAATGCCATTTAGTTTCTGTTAGTGCTAAAAATTCATTCTTAGGCATAAAAAAAATTCTGAAATATATGTAAAAATGAATCTAAAATGATCTAAACATTGAGGAAGTCTCAAAATATTCTGTTTTGGTATTTTGGAGCAATATATATATATTCTGTATATGTGTTTATTTTGCTGTTTTAAAGGTGAAATTCACTTTTAGACATCAGAATAAATCTGAAAATATGAGAAAAATATGTATACACTTAAGAAATGTCATATAAAGATTATTGAACATAAAGTTTCAATTTGAAAGTTGATTAAGAGATCTGAAAATCCTGTTTAGGGGTGGAATATACATGTGTATGCAAAGGTTGTAACTAATAAAGTGAAGCAATGTGTATGTATGTGTGTATGACTTGCATGAGTGTATGTGTGGATGATTGCTTATGGAATGTTATTTTCTTTTGCTATAGGTATGTTGGCATGAGTAGAACCAGCCCAAGAGCCGGTTCTCACTTTCCAAGAACAAGACTTTCCATTCCCGGAGCAGCAGGAAGAAGGCAAGTGTCCTTGACCACTTTGCACCTAAGCTAGGATGTGTAGCTAGAACTATTTGCATTGTCAATTGAACTATGAAACCCATGCTAGGAAGTTTTCCTAGATTTTCATTATCTTGTTTCCTTGTAGCCTGGGTGGAGAGTTATTTATTATGTTATTTATTTATACTACTCATGCTTAGCCATGCTTAGAATGGGATAAGTGGGATATGAGATCATCACCTTGATTACTTACCCTTGAATGGAATATTATGAATTATGTTAGAGATAGGAATCTAGGCAAGCTGGATGATTTGGTTGGTGTTGCGTGCACGAGACTCGGGTTTGTGTTTAGTGCTTGTCTGGGTTCTAAGGACCGGTTCATGGAGCATGTAACCTGGCTTTACCGTGTCAACCACATGCTGAGATGGGGCAGCTTGGCCAACTAATTAGGTGTATTCTCGACGTAGTGTGGGTGTTTTGATTGTGCGGGGAATAGGTGTCAGTTGAACTACCATAGGAACCGCAAGGCTAAAGAGGGGGCAACTGTAGTGGGGGTTGGAGCCTCCTGGATGCTGTTAGGGGTGAAACCTCAGTGGGCTAATATTTGTCGGGAATCCCTTTGTAAAGGCCTCATAGTGATCTCCTGGCTACACACCTAGGAAGTGTGAAATGTGGCTGGCTACCACAGGCAAAATGGAGGTTCTTAGTCCACTCGGCAACGGGGGATGAAATCACTATGTGTGGGTATAGTGGTGCAAACTCTGCAGAGTCAAAACTGTCATGACGGCCGTGCTCACGGTCAAGAGCGGCTTGGACTTATTCATGATTAGATGATGGTGAATGGAGAAGTTGAGGATGTTAAGCGGGGAGCTTAACAATGAGGTTGGGTGTATGGGATTGGGATCACTTCACTTATGTAGTAATATAGGTGCTTTATAAGCTAAGGAGATAGGTATTAATTGTGTAGTACTTTAACCATGTGTTCAACCTATCCTTGTTCTAGCTTGCATGACATTAATTTTCCACACTTGCTGAGTACCAATTGTACTCAAGCTTGCTTTTTCGTTGGTTTTACTTGCTGCTCAGGCCAAAGAAACGAAGTGGTGTGCAACAATAAAAACTTTGGTCCTGAAGAAGGGTTCTAGATTCATGGAGTCCCCCAGGCAACGCTTGTGACGGAGCCCACGAGACTATATTTCCGCTGCTTTGTTTATTTTCATGTTATGAACATATTATCATCTTTTGAGATTCTATGTAAGACTTATTTATATTTGAACATTTGGCTTGTAATATTATGATGTTTCACTATTTGTCTCCGCATGTATGAGAAAATGATCCTAGCATACATGTGTTAATCACTTGGTTGTTCTTTGGAAAAACCGGGTGTGACAGAAGTGGCATCAGAGCCAGCCAAGGTTGCCCGTAGGAACGTGAACCTATGTAGAAATGGACGTATTTAAGGACATTATGTTCTTAAAACTATTTTACAAAAGATGTGGGGCAAAAGTGTTATTTAATAGTGTTCCTCTATTTATTCACCTCGTCTTAACTATTATTCAAAATAGAGTATTTATGTACTTATTATCTAACTTGATTTTTAAATGTTTTATGTTTTAGATGGTTCGCATGATCCGCACCGCTCACAAAGCCACCGGAGGAATAGTCCCTGTAGCTGCACCTGCTTTCAGGGAGGAGAACCACCTTGTGACATACCACTCTCACAGATTAGGTGTAGGGAGCTTGCTGCATCGTCTTCGATGTATGCTCCACACCGCTGGCAACACCGGCAAGCTGATCGTACACTACAGCTCTACCAAGACCATTCACGTAGAGTGCAAAGAGTGGAGCTCAGATATGAGGATCTTCCATGATAACAGGTTGCTCAAGATCCACCACTCACCAGCTTGTCGAGCGACATAGGCCAATGCTGAGAAGGATGTCACTTGCGAGGCCATTACCTGTCAGAGTTACATCAACCGTGGCCACCTGGATAGGACTGAGTACATGTACGTTCTCCAGCGCGAGAGTGGCACCTCAGAGTATAAGTACACGCTGGACCAGGAAGGAAGTACCCACGACCACATGGATAGGTGCTTTGAGGATGCAGCTATGCTCAGCACTAGACTGCAGGAGTGCCAGCAGGAGCCTCAGGATGTCCGTGACACCCTAAAGAAGACTGAAGCTACACTTCGTGCTTGTTTGAGAGCAATGGAAAGGGGAGATCAGAATGAGCTGTATGTTTCAGAGAATGACTCCTGTACGCCTGATTCCCCAGACCGCAGGGCGAACAAGCGTCGTCGCACTTCTCCACCGGCTTCTTCCCTACCTAGAGCTGAGTCGGGGGACAGCCGCAATGAAGATGAAGACCCCGATGAGCCAACACAGTGATGCGAGTCATTTAGAGTCATTTCCCTTAATCTAGCATTTCATCGAGTAGCTGCGTCACGAACCTATTTATTTGCTTATTAATGTTTGGTGTGTGACATGAGTTGTGGAAACCATGGTCACTTGTCCACAACCTCGTCTTCATGTTTGCCTTTGCTTTCATGTGAAATATTGTGATGAATAGGTTGCACTTGTTTTCATATGGGACATTGTGATTAAAAGTTGGTGTGAAATATTTCTGAGTTGTCTGAATATCTAATTTTCCAAAAAGTTTAAATTTATGTAAGCTACATAGGAAGTAAATATGTAATGATTAAGTTGATATTTGGTAAATAATAGATGGCCGGAAGAGGAAGAGGTTGTGGTGCCAACCACAATGACAACAATGAGGCTGCCAACCCTCCCATTCCTGAAGGGCAAGGCAGGGGTGGTCGCCGAGGAGGAGCCGATCCAATTCACCAAATGCTCGACATCCAAAATCAGCTCATCCAGAATTTGACTTAAGTAGTGGCTAACTTACATCAAGCTCCACCCCCACAGGCTGCACCATGCCAACCAAGGTTGAGTGAGTTTCTAGGAACTTAACCCCCGAAGTTTGCCAGTGCTGCTGAACCCTTGGAGGCAGATGATTGGCTAAAAACCATTAAAAGCAAGATGAGGATCATACAATGTCAAGGGCACGAGAGGGTGTTGTTTGCCTCTCACCAGCTGCACGGACCCGCGGCTGACTGGTGGACCGCCTACATAGCAGCCCACGGTGACCCCGATAACGTAACTTGGGAGGAGTTCAAGCGCAGCTTCCGCAACCACTACATACCAAGGGGAGAGCTAAAGAACAAGAGGAAGGAGTTCCTCGGGCTTCAACAAGGCAGCATGATAGTGAGGGAATACCGCACCAGGTTCACCCAACTGTCCCGCTATGCACCGAGGGACATTGAAAATGACGAGCAAAAGTAAGACTGCTTTATGGAAGGGCTCACCATGGAGATGCAATGTTCCATGTCCTCCAACGAATATGATAGCTTCCAGAAGATGGTGGACAGGGCATTTGTTTTGGAAAGGAAGATGAAGGCCCTGGAGAATGAACACAAGAGAAAGATGGGATGGCCATATCAAGCTTCGAGCAGCAATACACGCCCACGTCTTGCGCCGCAGCCTGCAGGACAGATGAGCCGTGCTTTGGTACCCTACTCAGCACCGAGAGGATACAACCCAAATTTCAGGCCTTCATCCGCACAGGTACAGCCGCAGCGCCAGTTTCTACAGCAGACACGTCCTGCGTATCCACCTCGGCCGGCAGGACAAGTGCCACAAAACCCACCCCAGGATCAACAAAGGTCAGGCACCCAAAGTGGGGGTACAGTGATTCAATTGTGGTGAGGTGGGACACTATGCCCACAAGTGTCCAAAGAAGAAGCCTATGCAGCCACAACAGCAGAACCTGGTGTGTGGAAGGGTGAACCACATGACTATGGAGGAAGCGCAAGAGGCACCTGATGTGGTGATTGGTAAGTTTCCTGCAAATTTCCACACAGCGACCATTTTGTTTGATTCTGGTGCTACCCACTCGTTCATTGCTCAAGAATCTGTTAAGAAACATGATCTAGCAACAACACAAATGAACCACATGCTAGCGGTAAATTCTCCAAGGGGGAAATAAGAACAAGACATGTATGCCCTAAGGTGAGTCTAGACATTAATGGGGTAGTATTTTCTGCAAACCTCATAGTGATAAACTCACAAGGGATAGATTTTATTTTAGGTATGAACTGGCTGACCAAACACAAGGGCATTATCCATTGTTCGACTAGAACGGTGGAGTTAACTCATACTAGTGGCACCAAGGTTAAATTCATAGCCGTCCAAGAACCTAGGAGGGACATTAAACTCAATCAAGTGGACGTGAAACTTGAAGAGATAAGAGTAATAAAGGAGTATCTAGATGTTTTTCCTAAGGAGTTACCAGGTATGCCCCCAGATCGTGAAGTGGAATTCGTGATCGAACTAATGCCTGGAACAGCCCCGATATATAAGAGGCCCTACCGGATGGATTCCAAGCAACTAGAAAAGCTCAAAGCACATATCCGGGAACTGATGGAAAAAGGCTACATTCGTCCTAGTTCCTCACCTTGGGGAGCTCCAGTGATATTCGTGCCCAAGAAGGATGGAACCCATAGGTTGTGCGTAGAACTACCACGCGCTAAATGAGGTAACCATCAAAAACAAGTATCCGTTGCTTCGCATTGAAGACTTGTTCGATCAGTTGAGAGGGGCATGTGTGTTTTCAAAAATTGATCTCAGATCGGGATATCACCAACTGAAGATAAGACCATCCGACATTCCCAAGACAGCTTTCGTCTCTCGGTGTGGGCTGTATGAATACACGGTCATGCCGTTCGGGTTAACCAATGCCTCGGCATACTTCATGTCCCTCATGAACAAGGTATACATGGAATACTTGGACAAGTTTGTGGTGGTTTTCATTGATGACATTTTCGTTTTCTCCAAAACAAATAGGAACATGAGAAGCGCTTAAGATTGGCATTGCAAAAGTTGCGAGAACACCAACTCTATGACAAGCTAAGTAAATGTTAGTTTTTGCTGAATAGAGTCCCCTTCTTAGGACACATAATCTCAGAAGGAGGAATATCTGTGGACCTTGCCAAGATCACGGATGTGCAAAAGTGGAAGACTCCTGAAGACGTCGGGGAAATCCGGAGCTTCTTAGGCTTGGACGGATACTACCGACAATTTATTGAGGGGTTCTCCAAGATTTCAAGGCCTCTCACCAAGATGTTAGAGAAGGGAATCACATTCACATGGACACCGGAGTGTGAGGCAAGTTTCCAGGAGTTAAAGAAGAGGTTGACAACAGCCCTAGTGCTAGTCATGCTAGATATGCAAAAGAATTTTTCAGTGTATTGTGATGCTTCTGGACACGGATTGGGAATTGTCCTCATGCAAGATGGACATGTTGTGGCATATGCTTCTAGGCGGCTTCGGAAACACGAGAAGAACTATTCTACGCATGACCTAGAGCTAGCCACAGTGTTCCACGCGTTAAAACTTTGGAGGCACTATTTAATGGGAAAGAGGACAAAGATATATACTGAACATAAAAGTTTGAAGTACAATTTCACACAGCCAGATCTTAACCTCAGACAAAGGCGATGGTTAGAATTGATCAACGACTTTGATGTGGGTATCAACTATCATCCAGGAAAGGCAAACGTCTTGGAAGATGCTTTAAGCCGAAAGATACATGTCAACATGTTGAGCTTAAATGACACACCTATAGAATTGCGTGAGGAATTCACAAGACTCAATTTATGTCTCGTGAATAATGGTGAGGCCATCGCAACAGAAGTGGACTCCACACTAGAGCAGGACATACGCAACGGTCAGAAAGATGATGAGAAAATTCAGGAGATCAAAAGACTCATCAAAGAGAATAAAGCTCATGGGTTTAGGTAGGATGAAAGGCACGATATGGCATGGAAAAAGGATATGGGTGTCTGAGATAAAGGAGATCCGTGAATTGATTCTAAGAGAAGCTCATGATTCTGACTACTCCATTCTTCCTGGGAGTATGAAGATGTACCATGATCTCAAAAGTAGGTACTGTGGTACGGCATGAAACGAGATGTCACAGAAAATGTTGCCTTGTGTGACACGTGCCAGTTTGTGAAAGCAGAACATCAACCATGCACCTGCGGAATTGTTGCAACCACTCAAAGTACCCGAATGGAAATGGGAAGAAATAAGCATAGATTTTATAGTGGGACTGCCTAGAACCCAATCGGGATATGATTCAATATGGGTCGTAGTCGATCGACTAACTAAGGTAGCTCATTTCATCCTTGTGAAAGAAAATTACAGCGGTTCCAAATTGGCGGAATTGTATATGTCCAGAATTGTGTGTTTTCATGGGGTGCCATAGAAGATAGTGTCAGATCGAGGAACAGAGTTTACCTCAAGGTTCTAGCAGGAGTTACATGAAACCATGGGGACTCATCTGAATTTCAGTTCTGCATATCATCCACAGACCGACATGCAGACAGAAAGAACCAATCAGATCCTCGAGGACATGCTGAGAGCTTGTGCACTAAACAACAACAGGAGTTGGGACAAGAACTTACCATATGCCGAGTTCTCCTATAACAAAAGCTACCAGGCTAGCATGAAGATGTCTCCCTTTGAGGCGTTGTAAAGGAGAAAGTGCAGAACTCCGTTGTTTTGGAATCAAACTGGGGAAAGTAAAGTATTTGGCCTAGAAGTGCTACCAGGTGCCGAGGTGAAAGTGAGAGAAGTCCGCAACAACTTAAGGATAGCTCAAACAAGACAAAAGAGCTATGCAGATATACAGTGAAGAGAGCTCACCTTCAAAGTAGGGGACTATGTCTATCTCAAAGTGTCTCCTATCCGAGGACTTCGTCGATTCAAAGTGAAAGGGAAACTATCACCTCCGTATATCGGACCGTTTCAGGTTCTAGAGAGGAAAGGCGAAGTTGCATATCAGTTGGAATTACCGGCTCGCCTATCAGATGTACATGATGTGTTCCATGTGTCACAACTCAAGAAATGCTTGAGAACACCTGAAGAGAGGTTACTAATGAATGAGATAGACGTTCAATAAGACCTTTCGTATGCCGAACACCTAGTCAAGATTCTTGAGACGATGGAACGCATCACAAGGAACAAAAGAGTCCGAATGTGCAAAGTACAGTGGAAGCATCACTTTGAAGAAGAAGCCACATGGGAGAGAGAAGACGAACTCAAGGCATGGTTTCCGGATCTATTCCCATAGGGTCACCAAATCTCGAGGACGAGATTTCTTTTAAGGGGGTAGAGTTGTAACATCCCAAAAATTTGTAAAGTCAAATTTCAAACAATTGGACGTAGTGCATGTCTGAAATTTTGTTGAATTGAAACTGAATTCAAATTTGAAGAAGAATCGTAAAAGAAAAAGGAAAAGAGAAGAATAAAACTGGCATATGGGCCAATTTCTTCCCCTCCCGACGCTCAGCCCATTCAGTACGTGCCCCCTCCCTCTCTTCCCTCTCACTGCTGCATGGGCCCCGCCTGTCAGCGTTTTCTTCTCCAACCGCCACCAGCTCTTCTCTCCCGTGCCCGGGCTCTGCAGCCGACTCCAGAGATGCCGCCCATGTCGCGCACGATCGCAACAACTCCACCCCGTGCCCGTCCCACGCGCCGCCAACTCCCTCCGCCTTGCCCTCGATAAAAACCCCGCAACTCCCGTCCAGTTTTCACCCCCGAATCGCACTTTTCTTCTCCGGTGAGTACGCCGCCGCCTGGATAAAAATATTTCGGTTCAACACCATTTTCCTTAGGCTAACGCATCACGGTGCACCGCAGAGACCGCCCCAACTTCTCAGCGTCGACTTTGCAAAGGAACCTCATCGGAAAGACCCATCCCGACGGCGCCGGTGAGTAACCGCCGCACTTTGCCGTTACACCGTCGGCACCCCCATTTCCTTCCATATTAGATCACTCAGGTAGCTTTGACGTGTTGTAGCGCAGCTCTCGGGCAAGAAAACCCCAGAGATCCCACACCCAAGAGCCTCGACGATGGTAGCCGACGGTCACCGCCGCAAGACCTCGTCGTCGACCACCTTCTGCTCTCTTCGGGTCCAAGGAAACTTCACTGGTGAGACTCCCACTCCCCCTCCTTCGAATCATGCAAAGAAAACTGAGTTCTAGGGCCGTTATTCGCAATTTCGTGAAAATCCAGCGAGATCCGCTGAGGACCGCCTTGAGCCGCCGTGCACAGTCGCTGCCGCTGGCCGGGACGTGGCCTTCTATGGGCCGTCCTTTTTAAATCGCGCAGCCAAAATTAAAAGCCAGCGTACCCCTTCGATAATCGAATCTAGGCCCTCCATTTTAAATCTGACGGTCCATGTTTGAAGCGCCGATCCCCGCTGGGAATTAAGCGCGCTACCCCCTGGGGTTCTTTGAAAGAGCGCGCTAGCCCCGGGATTTTTTGATCTAGCCCCTGGACTTCCTGAAAACTATGCAAACACGTGTAGAAAGCTGATCTAGCCCCTGAAGAGTTAGAAAATTTGGAAAAACGTTCTGTTTTACATGTTTAGACCCCTGGACTTTAGAAAAATAATATTTTAGGTCTTGCAGTGGTGTGTATTTGCAGCTCAAACCCTGTAGAACATCTAATTTAGGAAATTAGTCATTTGAGTATGATTTGAATTCAAATAGGGATGCAAATACATGTGCAAACTGCAGTTTAAACTTTCCTAGCAATTTGAAGATATTTAGAATAATCTGAACTGGTTTTAAGATGCAAATGAAAGCTGAAAATGCTATTTAGTTTCTGTTAGTGCTAAAAATTCATTCTTAGGCATAAAACAATTCTGAAATATATGTAAAAATGAATCTAAAATGATCTAAACATTTAGGAAGTCTCAAAATATTCTGTTTTGGTATTTTTGAGCAATATATATTCTGTATATGTGATTATTTTGCTGTTTTAAAGCTGAAATTCACTTTTAGATATAAGAATAAATCTAAAAATATGAGAAAAACATGTATACACTTAAGAAATGTCATATAAGGATTATTGAACATAAAGTTTCAATTTGAAAGTTGATTGGGAGATCTAAAAATCCTGTTTAGGGGTGGAATATACATGTGTATGCAAAGGTTATAACTAATAAAGTGAAGCAATGTGTATGTATGTATTTGTATGTATGTATGTATGTATGTATGTATGTATGTATGTATGTATGTATGTATGTATGTATGTATGTATGTATGTATGTATGTATGTATGTATGTATGTATGTATGTATGTATGTATGTATGTATGTATGTATGTATGTGTATGTGTATGTGTGTGTGTGTGTGTGTGTGTGTGTGTGTGTGTGTGTGTGTGCGTGCGTGCGTGCGTGCGTGCGTGCGTGCGTGCGTGCGTGCGTGCGTGCGTGCGTGGGTGTGTGTGTGTGTGTGTGTGTGTGTGTGTGTGTGTGTGTGTGTGTGTGTGTGTGTGTGTGTGTGTGTGTGTGTGTGTGTGTGTGTGTGTGTGTGTGTGTGTGTGTGTGTGTGTGTGTGTGTGTGTGTGTGTGTGTGTGTGTGTGTGTGTGTGTGTGTGTGTGTGTGTGTGTGTGTGTGTGTGTGTGTGTGTGTGTGTGTGTGTGTGTGTGTGTGTGTGTGTGTGTGTGTGTGTGTGTGTGTGTGTGTGTGTGTGTGTGTGTGTGTGTGTGTGTGTGTGTGTGTGTGTGTGTGTGTGTGTGTGTGTGTGTGTGTGTGTGTGTGTGTGTGTGTGTGATGTATGTATGTATGTATGTATGTATGTATGTATGTATGTATGTATGTATGTATGTATGTATGTATGTATGTATGTATGTATGTATGTATGTATGTATGTATGTATGTATGTATGTATGTATGTATGTATGTATGTATGTATGTATGTATGTATGTATGTATGTATGTATGTATGTATGTATGTATGTATGTATGTATGTATGTATGTATGTATGTATGTATGTATGTATGTATGACTTGCATGAGTGTATGTATGGATGATTGTTTATGGAATGTTATTTCCTTTTGCTATGGGTATGTTGGCATGAGTAGAACCAGCCCCAGAGCCGGTTCTCACTTTCTAAGAACAAGACTTTCCATTTCCAGAGCAGCAGGAAGAAGGTAAGTGTCCTTGACCACTTTGCACCTAATCTAGGATGTGTAGCTAGAACTATTTGCATATGAAACCCATGCTAGGAAGTTTCCCTAGATTTTTATTATCTTGTTTCCTTGTAGCTTGGGTTGTGAG
The DNA here is from genome assembly GCA_030760725.1 of Neostapfia colusana. Classification (NCBI taxonomy): domain Eukaryota; kingdom Viridiplantae; phylum Streptophyta; class Magnoliopsida; order Poales; family Poaceae; genus Neostapfia; species Neostapfia colusana. The sequence continues at coordinate 41,273,930 of JASWHV010000002.1, read as the reverse complement.
TTATTTATTATGTTATTTATTTATAGTACTCATGCTTAGCCATGCTTAGAATGGGATAAATGGGATATGAGATCACCACCTTGATTATTTACCCTTGAATGGAATATTATTAATTATGTTAGAGATAGGAATCTAGGCAAGCTGGATGCTTTGGTTGGTGTTGCGTGCACGAGACTCGGGTTTATGCTTAGTGCTTGTCTGGGTTCTAAGGACCGGTTCATGGAGCATGTAATCTGGCTTTACCGTGCCAACCACATGCTGAGATGGGGCAGCTTAGCCAACTAATTAGGTGTATTTCCGACGTAGTGTGGGTGTTTGGATGGTGCGCGGAATAGGTGTCAGCTGGACTACCATAGGAACCGCAAGGCTCACTACAGGAAACCTAACACATTACGATGGCCAACTTATTTACGACGGCTAGCTGGCGTAAGTAATCTAACTTACGACGGTCGCTGTGGGCCGTCGTAAGTAAACTGACTTACGACGGCCTTAGGCCCATGGTCGTCGTAAGTTACGGGACCGTCGTAAGTTACGTGTAACTTACGACGGCCGTATCCCTAAGCTGTCATAAGTTAAAGCATGGTCATAAACTAAGAGTAAGATATGACGGCTTAGGTTACAGCCGTCGTAAGTTGCGGGTTTTAACCACCGCCGTGGTCTGGGCTCAGGCTCATTCAACCCAAGCTCGCACCGCCGCCGCCGCGCGCCTCCCCAGCGCCGCCGCCCCGAGGTCCCCCGGCCCCCGCGTCGCCCCTGCTGCGCGCCTCCCCATGCCGCCCCGCGCTGCCCCTGCTGCACGCTTCCCAACACCGCCCCGCCACCCCTGCGCGCCTCCCCACGCTGCCCCGCCGCTTGCGCCGCCCCGCGCTCCCCCGGCCGCGTGGAGAGCAGTGTCTCCGAAACCCCACCTCGCTGAAGATTTTACATGGATTGAGGCAAATCAGGTTTTAGGGTAGCGTTCGCTCCACTGCTCAGTAGAATTTCTGCGTCAGTCTACGGCCTTCTTCTTCTCCGCAACTGATCGACACAAGTTGGATACATTTTCACTGTAAGTTAATATGAGATTTCTATGCATGAATGAGATAGATAGAATCTGTTTTACATGCATGTCATTGCTCGTGTTTTATGGATTTTCTATTACGCGTATTGTTGCATTTTTATGAATTTATTTTATCTTTAAAGTGCATTGTTTTCTAACACAGATGAATGGCAGCAAGGGCGACGAAGTCAGTAATGAGAAAGTATGGTATGAGGGATTTGGATGGATATTAAGATAAAAGGTAAAGGTGATGAGGATAAACTTGAACAGACGACGAGATCAAACAAGGGTTGAATGCTTGGCTCATAGGATATGTTAGTTCCAGAACTGATACAGGCACTCAGACCACACTCGCCATAAGATACAATGCTCTAACCATAAGCTACGGTGACAAGCACCATATGTTATGGTGACTGGTCCTGCACTGGTTTGAACTACAGTGAACATGGCGCTCACCGTATGTTACGATGGTCCTCACCTTAAACTACAGTGACTTCAGGAAAAGCTTATTTAAAGGAATTTCATTGAAGTCCAGGTGATCTTGCTAAAAACTAAAGAAACAACACACTTGGCCTAGAATGAGAACTCTGAACAAATCCTTTGCATATTTACCAATATAGGATCATCATAGGCTTATAGTTTTCATATCAAATAAGAGCCGACCAAATAAACACACAAGGTGATAAAACTACAAGGGAAGGTATAAACCATTTTTATATGAGTCACACAAGTGGATTTAACATTGATATTTGTTAGAACATGATTCAATGGACATGAAGCGCAAATATTTCTTTCATCACATTTGTAGAGGTGTGGGATCATATTGACAATGGAGCACCATCTCTTAAATGTGATACGCCATTATGGATTCTATATATTATGCTTGGAACAAGGATGTCACACGAATTCAAGTAAAGGTAAATATGCCATGTGATATGCAAGCAAAATTCAGGACATTGCTGCAAAGAAAACCTACTCAATGTCATGTTTGAACCACCCTCAAACTTACTCTATGTAAGCAAAACCTCTTTACTTAAGAGAATCCAAACCACCATCTCTAGTACTCCCCAATGCGTATTGCTACCTTGAGAAGGTTTGACGTTAGTCTAATTTTTATGTGTTCTTTATTTTAGTTATTTACACACGGTGCATGGATGTGAACTTACTAGTTCAAAAGAATCATAGCTACCATAGATAACACGGAAAGAAATGTTGGGCCACCAAATCTACATATGTCTCCCATCTTCTTTTGCAGTGAAGCCCATTGAAGGCATGATAAAGGGGGGCGAAGGATGCATATGAACCAATCAAAGACACTATATGAACTTACTTGTGAAATAGAAGTTCTCACAACAGAGGAAATTCATCAAAAACAGTGTTTAAATGACAGGCTAGCACGATTATCAAGAGAAGAAGAAGTTAAGGGGTACCAGTGAGCGAAGACAAAAGACCTATTAGAAGGAGACTCTAATACAAAATATGTTCATCTAGTACCAAAAGGAAAACTTAGAAAGCCAAGAATTCATTATCTGCAAGATGGAGGTAATGACATAAGTGGAGATGAGGAGTTAAATAATTATATTACTAGGTACTACAAAAACCTCTTTGAGCCATCAGCGGACAACTCATTCCATCTGGATTGGACACATAAAGATGACATTCCACAAACTTCGAATATAGAAAATCAAATTTTGACAAGGCAATTTGTAACACCCCAAAAACCTGTTAAGAGGGGAATTTAAAATTTTTTGGACGTATTACATGTGGTGCAGAAATTCAAATTGGAATTCAAATTTAAATCAAACCAGAAAAGAAAAGGAAAAAGAAAAAGAAAAAGAAAAACCCTCCGGCCAGTGGGCCGAAAACCCACCAGCCGGCCCACCCGTCCCCGCGCCAGCCCACAGCCGCGCCCCTTTTTGCTCTTACTGACATGCGGGACCCGCCGTCATCTTCTTCCTCGCGCGCGATCGGCCGACCCCGGGACACCTCTCTCTCCCGAATCAAAACTACCCTCGGAAAATCGCGTCCCCTAGCCGAATTCTGGTCCCGGACGACTCCGGCTCAATCCCAACAGACACGCCGCCCTCCCCCGTCTATATTAACACCGGCATCGCCCTGTTTTTCTCCCCCGATCGGCTGTTTTTCCTCCTGGTGAGAACCAGAGCTTCTCCGGCCGTTTTCTCTCGATCTTTGCTCGGGTTTTCTGATCTAACGCGTCGATCGTGTCCCACCGCCTCCGGGGAGTCACGCAGGTGCAGAAAACACTGTGGTTTGCGCTCTAGGCACAGCTCCGACGAGCACTGCAGCGGTTCCACCTCGTACCTCAACGCCGACCGCCTTCCAGGGCCTCCGAGCTCAAGAAGAACCCCGAGGTGAGATCCCCGACCTCCCCTCTACCGTTCTATGCCATGAAATCCCAGTTTTAGGAAGTATAGACGAAGATCCGAAGTTTTCCGGCGAGATCGCCGCCACGCGCCACCGGGCAGCGCCGCCCGCGCATGGTCAGGGCGACATGGCTGCTTGTGCGCCATCTATTTTAAATCGCACGGTAGAAATAAAACCCCCGCGCACCGGTTCGGCGATCTAATCTCAGCCGTCTATTTTAAATCGGACGGTCCACATCAGCCCCACATTATAAAGGCCGGTATTCTTACGCGCTAACCCCTGGGGATCTCGGAAAACACGAGCTAGCCCCGAAAACTTCTGATCTAGCCCCTAGAACTTCAGAAATTCGTATAAATTCAATTAAAAATTAGTTTTAGCCCCTGGACTTAATAAAAATTAGGAAAACCCCTCTATTATGTGTAGCTAGACCCCTGGAAATTTATGAAATAGTAAATTAGACCCTGTAGTAGGGTGGATTTACCTTTTTGACCCTATATGATATTAAATTCAGAAAATTTAATATGTGATTAGGATTTAAATTTAAAAAGGTGAGGCAAACACATTGTAAATTCAAATTTAAACTCTCCTAGCACTTGGAAAACTTTAGAATGAGTTAAAAGTAGATTATAAGCTGAAATGAATCTGTCTAATTGATTGTTCACATTTATTAGTTATAGGGACACATTTTTAGGTTAGGAAATAATTCTGAAAATTGGTAAAATAAATTTAAATTAGTCCACATCAGAGGAGAAGTTCAAAAATATATTATTTAATATTTTAGATCAGAACCTATTCTGTTTAGATGATGTGTCTTACTATTTTCATAATAAAGTTCACATTTAGGCATAGAAAATAAATCAAAAAATATAGGAAAATAGGTATGCATAACTAGAAAATGATAAATGAAGTTTCCAAATCCAAAGATTTCAGTTTAGGATTTGGTAGAAGATCTGAAAACCCATTTGGAGTAGGAAAATACCTTCCATGCAAACTTGGTAGTTAAGAAGTATATTAATTCAAATTGAAAATTCATATATAGTGTGCAAACAGAAATTGGAAATACAAAAGTTAGAAATCATATACATATGTCTAAAAGTGCATGAAGGCTAAAAATCAACACAGCTAGAGTAAACACAACACTTAGAAATGTGAATGACTATCATATGTATGTATGTGTGGAGTGAAAGTGTGAACTATGTCTTATGGACTGTTGTTTTCTTTTGCTATGTGTGTTGGCATGAGTAGAACCTGCCCCAGAGCAAGTTCTTCCCTTCCAAGATTAGGACTATCCATTCCCAGAGCAGCATGAAGAAGGCAAGTGTCCTTGACCACTTTGATTCTATACTAGGATGTGTAGATAGAATTATTTGCATTGTCAATTGAAATACGAAACCCATGCTAGGAAGTTTCCCTAGAATTGCATTACCTTGTTTCCTTGTAGCTTGGGTTGGGAATTATTTTATCATGTTATTTATTTATGCTTAGCCATACTTAGAATGGGATAATTGGGATATGAGATCATCAATTTATTTACCTTACTCTTCAATGAGATATTATGAGTTATGTAGAGGTAGGGATCGAGGCAAGTTGGATGATTTGGTTGCTGTTGGGTGCACGAGACTCGGGTTTGTGTTTAGTACTTGCCTGGATCCTAAGGACTGGTTTATGGAGCATGTAACCTGGCTTTACCGTGTCAACCACATGCTGAGATGGGGCAGCTTGGCCAATTAATTAGGTGTATCCCTGGCATAGTATGTGTGTGTTGGATGGTGCGGGGAATAGGTGTCAGCTGGACTACCATATGAACCGCAAGGCTCAAGAGGGGGCCACTGCAGCGGGGTTGGAGCCTCTTGTATGCTGTTAGGGGTGAAACCTCAGTGGGCCCACGCTCGTCGGGAATCCCTTTGTAAAGGCTTCGTAGTGATCTCCTGGCTACACTCCTGGGAAGTGTGAATGTGGTTCGTGGCCACTGGCATAATGGAGGTTCTTTTAGTCCACCCGGCAACGCGGGATGAAGTCACTACATGTGGGTACAGTGGTACAAACTCTGCAGAGTCAAAACTGTCATGACAGCCGTGCTCACGGTCAAGAGCGGCTTGGACTTATTCATGATTAGAAGATGATGACTTTGGAAGTTGTGGATGTTAAGCGGGGAGCTTAACATTGGAAATGATGTTATGGTTATTTGATTATGATGATGGGTTGGGAGATTGGGACCATTTCACCTGTGTAGTAATGTAGGTGCTTAATAAGCTAAGGTGGTAGGCAATAATTGCGTAGTGCTTTAACCATGAGTTCAACCTCTCCTTGCTCTAGCCATGCATGACATAACTTTCCCACACTTGTTGAGTACCCACGGTACTCAAACTTGCATATTTGTTGGTTTAAATTGCTGCTCAGGTCAAGGGGATGATGTGGTGTTTAATGATCAAGACTTCGGACCCGAAGAAGGATTCTAGGTTCATGGAGTCCCCCGGGCAATGCCTGTGACGGAGCCCACAAGAATAATATTCTGCTGCTAGTTTATTTACATGTTATGAACTTATTATCGTCCATCGAGACCTATGCTTTGTAAGACATATTTATATTCGACACCTGGCTTGTAATAAATGATGCTTCACTATTTGTCATCACATGTATGAGAAAATGATCCTGGCATACATGTGATATTCACTCGGTTATTCTTCGGAGAAACCGGGTGTGACAGAAGTGGTATCAGAGCCAAGGTTGCCCGTGGGAATGTGGACCTAGGTAGAAATGGACGTATTTAAGGACCCTATTTTCTTAAAAACTATTTTACAAAGGTGTGGGTTGAAAAGTGTTATTTAATGGGGTCACTTTATTCATCTTACCCCAACTTTTATTCAAAATAGGATTTTTGTTTAAAATCTTATCTAACTTAATTTTAAATGCTTTATGTTTTAGATGGTTCGCATGATCCGCACCGCCCGCAAGTCCACCGGAGGGAGAGTTTCCGTAGTTGCCCTTGCCCTGAGAGAGGAGAACCGTCCAGTGACGTATCTCTCCTACGGATTGGCAGTAGGAGGCTTGTTGCGCCGTCTTGGACGTATGCTCCACGCCGCCGGCAATACGGGCAAGCTAATCATACACTACAGCTCCACCCAGACCATCCGTGAGAAGCGGGAAGAATGGAGTTCAGAAATGAGGATTATCCATGAAAATCAGCTGCTTAAGATCCACCGCTCTCTAACTTATCGAGCGACACAGGTCGATGCGGAGAAGGATGTCACCTGGGAGGCCATCACCAGCCAGAGTCACATCTACCGTCGCCACCTGGATAGGACAGAGTACATGTATGTCCTCCAACGTGAGGGTGGTACAACGGAGTACATGTACCCGCCAGTGCAGCAGGAGACTTCCCATGAGCACATGGACCTTGGCTTGGAGGATGCTGCTATGCTCAGTACTCGACTGCAGGAGTGCCAGCAAGAGCTTCAGGATGTTCGTGACACCCTGAAGGAGACTGAGGCGTTGCTTCGAGCCAGCTTGAGGGCGAGAGAAAAAGGAGATGGTTAGAGCTGATCAACGACTTTGATGTGGGCATCAACTATCATCCTGGGAAAGCGAACGTCGTGGCAGATGCTTTAAGCCGGAAGGTGCTGGTCAATAGGTTGAGCTTGAAGGACATGCCTATAGAATTGAAGGAAGAGGTTATAAAACTGAATCTATGTCTGGTAAATAGTGGTGAAGCCATCGCCATGGAAGTGTACTCCACATTAGAGCAAGATATACATAACGGTCAAAAGACTGATGAGAAGATACAAGAAATCAGAGAACTCATCAAGGATAATAAAGCCCCTGGGTTCAGAGAGGATGAACAAGGTACGGTGTGGCACGGGAAAAGAATCTGTGTGCCTGAAGTGAAGGAGATCCGTGAATTGATTTTGAAGGAGGCTCATGATTCCGACTATTCCATTCATACTGGGAGTACGAAGATGTATCATGACCTCAAGAGCAGATATTGGTGGTATGGCATGAAGCGAGATGTCGCGGAACATGTTGCCCTATGTGACACATGTCAGTTGGTGAAAGCAGAACATCAACGACCCTCGGGATTATTGCAACCACTCAAAGTGCCTGAATGGAAATGGGAAGAAATTGGTATGGGTTTCATAGTGGGACTACCCAGGACCCAATCAGGATATGATTTGATATGGGTCATCATCGACAGGCTAACCAAGGTAGCTCATTTCATTCCCGTGAAAGAAAGCTACAGCGGATCCAAATTGGCAGAATTGTACATGTCCAGGATCGTGTGTTTCCATGTAGTACCAAAGAAGATCGTGTCAGATCGAGGGATGCAGTTCACCTCAAGATTCTGGCAGAAGTTGCATGAAACCATGGGAACTAATCTGAATTTTAGTTCTGCCTATCATCCCCAAACCGACGGGCAGACGGAAAGAACCAATCAGATCCTTGAGGATATGCTGAGAGCGTGTGCACTCAAGAACAATAGGAGTTGGGATAAGAACATACCGTATGCGGAGTTCTCCTATAACAACGGCTATCAGGCTAGCATGAAGATGTCACCATTTGAGGCTTTGTATGGGAGGAAGTGCAGAACTCCCCTATTTTGGAACCAAACGGGGGAAAGTAAAGTGTTTGGGCCCGAAGTACTACAAGAAGCCGAGACGAAAGTGAGGGAAATCTGCAACAACTTGAAGATAGCACAGACACGACAAAAGAGCTATGCTGATGTACGAAGAAGAGAGCTCGTTTTCAACGTGGGGGACTATGTCTACCTCTAGGTGTCCCCTATCCGAGGACTTCGTCGGTTCAAGGTGAAAGGGAAGTTATCACCTCGATACATCGGACCCTTTCAAGTTCTGGAGAGGAAAGGTGAAGTGGCATATCAACTAGAACTGCCGGCTCGCCTATCAGATGTGCATGACGTATTCCATGTGTCACAGCTCAAGAAATGTCTGAGGACGCCTGAAGAGATGTTACCCATGAATGAGGTTGAAGTAGTTGAGGATCTGTCTTATGCCGAGCAACCATTCAAGATTTTGGAGACAATGGAACGCCTCACAAGAAATAAAAGAATTCGGATGTGCAAGGTGCAGTAGAAGCATCACTCGAAAGAGCAAGCCACATGGGAGCGAGAAAACGAGCTTAAGGCACAGTTTCCGGAATTGTTTTCCTAGAACCACCAATCTCGAGGACGAGATTTTTTTTAAGGGGGGTAGAGCTGTAACACCCCAAAAACCTGTTAAGAAGGGAATTTAAAATTTTTTGGACGTATTGCATGTGGTGCAGAAATTCAAATGGAATTCAAATTTAAATCAAACCAGAAAAGAAAAGGAAAAAGAAAAAGAAAACCCCCGGCCAGTGGGCCGAAAACCCACCAGCCGGCCCACCCGTCCCCGCGCCAGCCCACAGCCGCGCGCCCCTTTTTCCTCTCACTGACATGCGGGGCCCGCCGTCATCTTCTTCCTCGCGCGCGATCGGCCGACCCCGGGACACCTCTCTCTCCCGAATCAAAACTACCCCCGGAAAATCGCGTCCCCTAGCCGAAATCTGGTCCCAGACGACTCCGGCTTGATCCCAACAGACATGTCGCCCTCCCCCATCTATATAAACACCGGCATCGCCCTGTTTTTCTCCCCTGATCGGCTGTTTTCCTCCCGGTGAGAACCAGAGCTTCTCCGGCCGTTTTCTCTCGATCTTTGCTCGGGTTTTCTGATCTAACGCGTCAATCGTGTCCCACCGCCTCCGGGGAGTCACGTAGGTGCAGAAAACTCGGTGGTTTGCGCTCTAGGCACAGCTCCGACGAGCACCGCAGCGGTTCCACCTCGGACCTCGACGCCGACCGCCTTCCAGGGCCTCCGAGCTCAAGAAGAACCCCGAGGTGAGGTCCCCGACCTCCCCTCTACTGTTCTATGCCATGAAATCCCAGTTTTAGGAAGTATAGACGAAGATCCGAAGTTTTCCGGCGAGATCGCCGCGTACCGCCGGGCAGCGCCGCCCGCGCACGGTCAGGGCGACGTGGCCGCTTGTGCGCCATCTATTTTAAATCGCACGGTAGAAATAAAACCCCCGCGTACCGGTTCGGCGATCTAATCTCAGCCGTCTATTTTAAATCGGACGGTCCACATCAGCCCCGCATTATAAAGGCTGGGATTTTTACGCGCTACCCCCTAGGGATCTCAGAGAACACGAGCTAGCCCCAGAAACTTCTGATCTAGCCCCTGGAACTTCAGAAATTCGTGTAAATTCAATTAAAAATCAGTTTTAGCCCCTGGACTTAATAAAAATTAGGAAAACCCCTCTGTTATGTGTAGCTAGACCCCTGGAACTTTTGAAATAATAAATTAGACCCTGTAGTAGGGTGGATTTACCTTTTTGACCCTATATGATATTAAATTCAGAAAAATTAATATGTGATTAGGATTTAAATTTAAAAAGTGAGGCAAACACATTGTAAATTCAAATTTAAACTCTCCTAGCACTTGGAAATCTTTAGAATGAGTTAAAAGTAGATTTTAAGCTGAAATGAATCTGTCTAATTGATTGTTCACATTTATTAGTTATAGAGACACATTTTTAGGTTAGGAAATAATTCTGAAAATTGGTAAAATAAATTTAAATTAGTTGACATCAGAGGAGAAGTTCAAAAATATATTATTTAATATTTTAGATCAGAACCTATTCTGTTTAGATGATGTGTCTTACTATTTTCATAATAAAGTTCACATTTAGGCATAGAAAATAAATCAAAAAAATATAGGAAAATAGGTATGCATAACTAGAAAATGATAAATGAAGTTTCCAAATCCAAAGATTTCAGTTTAGGATTTGGTAGAAGATCTAAAAACCCATTTGGAGTAGGAAAATACCTTCCATGCAAACTTGGTAGTTAAGAAGTATATTAATTCAAATTGAAAATTCATATATAGTGTGCAAACAGAAATCTGAAATACAAAAGTTAGAAATCATATACATATGTCTAAAAGTGCATGAAGGCTAAAAATCAACACAGCTAGAGTAAACACAACACTTAGAAATGTGAATGACTATCATATGTATGTATGTGTGGAGTGAAAGTGTGAACTATGTCTTATGTATTGTTGTTTTCTTTTGCTATGTGTGTTGGAATGAGTAGAACCTGCCCCAGAGCAAGTTCTTCCCTTCCAAGATCAGGACTATCCATTCCCAGAGCAGCAAGAAGAAGGCAAGTGTCCTTGACCACTTTGATCCTATACTAGGATGTGTAGATAGAATTATTTGCATTGTCAATTGAAATATGAAACCCATGCTAGGAAGTTTCCCTAGAATTGTATTACCTTGTTTCCTTGTAGCTTGGGTTGGGAATTATTTTATCATGTCATTTATTTATGCTTAGCCATGCTTAGAATGGGATAATTGGGATATGAGATCATCAATTTATTTACCTTACTCTTGAATGAGATATTATGAGTTATGTAGAGATAGGGATCGAGGCAAGTTGGATGATTTGGTTGGTGCTGGGTGCACGAGACTCAGGTTTGTGTTTAGTACTTGCCTGGATCCTAAGGACCGGTTCATGGAGCATGTAACCTGGCTTTACCGTGCCAACCACATGCTGAGATGGGGCAGCTTGACCAATTAATTAGGTGTATTCCCGGCGTAGTATGGGTGTGTTGGATGGTGCGGGGAATAGGTGTCAGCTGGACTACCATATGAACCGCAAGGCTCAAGAGGGGGCCATTACAGCGGGGTTGGAGCCTCTTGTATGCTGTTAGGGGTGAAACCTCAGTGGGCCCACGCTCGTCGGGAATCCCTTTGTAAAGGCTTCGTAGTGATCTCCTGGCTACACTCCTGGGAAGTGTGAATGTGGTTCGTGGCCACTGGCATAATGGAGGTTCTTTTAGTCCACCCGGCAACGGGGGATGAAATCACTACATGTGGGTACAGTGGTACAAACTCTGCAAAGTCAAAACTGTCATGACAGCCGTGCTCATGGTCAAGAGCGGCTTGGACTTATTCATGATTAGAAGATGATGACTTTGGAAGTTATGGATGTTAAGCGGGGAGCTTAACATTGGAAATGATGTTATGGTTATTTGATTATGATGATGGGTTGGGAGATTGGGACCATTTCACCTGTGTAGTAATGTAGGTGCTTAATAAGCTAAGGTGGTAGGTAATAATTGCGTAGTGCTTTAACCATGAGTTCAACCTCTCCTTGCTCTAGCCATGCATGACATAACTTTCCCACACTTGCTGAGTACCAATGGTACTCAACCTTGCATATTTGTTGGTTTAAATTGCTGCTCAGGTCAAGGGGATGATGTGGTGTTTAATGATCAAGACTTCAGACCGGAAGAAGGTTTCTAGGTTCATGGAGTCCCCCGGGCAACGCCTGTGACGGAGCCCACAAGAATAATATTCCGCTGCTAGTTTATTTACATGTTATGAACTTATTATCGTCCATCGAGACGTATGCTTTGTAAGACATATTTATATTCGACACCTGGCTTGTAATAAATGATGCTTCACTATTTGTCATCACATGTATGAGAAAATGATCCTGGCATACATGTGATATTCACTCGGTTGTTCTTCGGAGAAACCGGGTGTGACACAATTTATAGTAAAGGAAGTGAGAAATGTTATATTTCAGATGAATCACAATAAAGCATCTGGACCTGATGGTTTCCCAATAGAATTCTATCAGGTTTTCTGGGATCTAATAAAAGATGATTTAATGGCTATCTTCTACGACTTTCATAAAGGCAACTTACCCGTTTATAGATTAAATTTTGGCACAATAATTTTGTTACAAAATGCGTGGATGCAATTAAAATGCAACGGGACATACCAATCTGTTTACTGAATGTCAGCTTTAAAATTTTCACAAAAGTTGTCACTAACATAATATTATCAGTAGAACAAAAAGTGATTGGTCCATCTCAGACTGCTTCTTTGCCTGGTAGGAACATAATGGAAGGTGTGATTATTCTGTATGAAATTATTCATGAGTTACATAAGAAAAAGCAGAATGGGGTTATGTTTAAAATACATTTTTAGAAAGTATATGATAAGGTGAATTAGAAATTTGTGAGACAAGTGTTACAAATGAAAGGTTTTTCAGCAAAGTGGTATGAATGGATAGATGCGTTTATAAAAGATGGACATGTTGGGACCAAAGTAAATGACTTAATGAGTGTTGATTTCCAAACCAAAAAAGGCCCAAGATAGGGTGATCCTTTGTCTCATAATTTATTAAACATAGTGGTTGATATGTTGGCCATACTTATAGACAGAGCAAAGAAGATTGGACTTATTACATAGATAGCCCCCCGCCTAATTGATGACGGATTATATATCTTGCAATATGCAGATGATACGGTACTTTTTATGGAGCATAATCTAGAGCAAGTAAAATATTTAAAGGTAACCTTATGTGCTTTTGGGGAAACCGAATTTTTTTATTCACAATACTCATAACTATTTGGGTGTCAATTTGGTAACTATCCATCAAGTACATTGGCATTCCAATGCATTACAGGAAATTAAGGAACTCGGATTGGAGGACAGTAGTGCAGCGGTTTGAGAAAAAATTAAGTAGCTAGAAAGGGAAACACCTCTCCTTTGGGGGTAGATTGGTTTTGATTAATTTTGTTTTAACAAGTTTAGCCATGTTTATGCTCTCTTTTTCGATGTCCCTAGAGGTGTCCGTGAAAAGTTGAACTACTATAGGTCAAAAAAATTTTGGCAGGCTAACAGTCATAACGAAAAAATATAGACTTGCGAAATGGAGCATAGTGTGTCAGGTGAAAGAACAAGTTGGGCTAGGTATTCTAAACATTGATGTACAGAACCAACGTTTACATGGTAAATGTTCATTTAAGCTAATCAATGAGGAAGGCATGTGGCAAGATTACTTAAAAGAAAATATTTGTTTACCCATTCTATAGGACAAGTAAAGAAAAGACCAGGCGATTCTCACTTTTGGTCTAGTTTGATGAAGGTGAAAGATTTTTTCCTTAGCCTTGGAACATTTCTGGTTAATAATGGGCAGTCAATTAGATTTTGGGAGAACAAATGCTAGCAAAATTTTGTGATAATAGATAAATTTCCTTCATTAGGGGAGCCTAGGTGCAATGGTAAAGTTGTTGCCTTGTGACCATGAGGTCACGGGTTCGAGTCCTAGAAACAACCTCTTGCAGAAATTGCAAGGAAAGGATGCGTACAGAAGACCCAAATGGGTCGGACCCTTCCCCGGACACTGCCCAAGCGGGAGCTACATGCATCTGGTTGTCCTTTCTTTTTTAGATAAATTTCCTTCATTATATAACATTGTTAGATGGAAGCATGCCACTATTGCTAGTGTGTTTAGTTCGATACCACTAAATGTATCTTTCCGACGAGGTTTTGTATATAACAATTTTGTACGTTTTTTTTTGTGAAACAGTAAGTGTCGGTACCTGCGATATGGGGTACCCCCGCGCACAGGGGAAAATGACTAAGGAACTCTCCCTTCTCCGCAGGGAAAGCTCCGAAGGCGCCACGCGTCCGGCGGGGCCGGACCTCCCTCTCCTCAGAGGTTCGGGTAGGCAACGTTAGCAAGGGTTCGCACTCTCGCAACTCATACGCTAGACATCTCTCATCCTCAAGCTCAGGACTCCGGTTCTGAGCAACAAGCAATACAGCGAGCTCCATAGCTCACCGTGGACGTAGGGTTTTACGCTCCGGCGGCCTGAACCACGTAAAACTCGCTGTGTCAAGCTCTTACTAACTCGTCCATACGCTCAAGCTCTCCGCAAGTGACTAGCCCCACCGAAAAAAGAACCTCCGCGGGCTGCCCAGTGCAGGCCCGGGGGAAGTGTCGACCGAACACTTCGACATTTGGCACGCCAGGAAGGGGGCTTTTCCCTTGCGCGACGAGTTTCCGCCGACAAAGATGACCAAGCTTCCTTCAGCGGAAAACTCTCCTCCCCCGCGTTCACGGCGGACCGTGACCAGCGGGGAGTACATGTCGACGCACTCAGGATGGAGTGTATCAGCACAAGCTGGTAGCCAGCAGCCGACTCCGGCAACGCCGACTCCGGCAAGGCAGGCTCCGACCAGCGTGAGATCTTCTGCAGCGCTGAGCGTACACCATGGGGGAGCGCTAGCCGCAGCAAGAGCGCTACTGCGCAATCCACCTGCTAGGGATGCACCCCACTCAGCGACCCAGCAGTGGGTCCGCGAGGTGGACCGCCTCGTTGTCGCCACCACAAACCCTCGGTTTCGGCGAGGGCGACGCTCCGGCCAACCGGCTGTGTCGCTGACACGCACGCCAACGGTTGACGGGCAGACGGCGGGCTCCAGCTCCACCAGGTTTTGGTCGACGGACCTGAGGGCAGAGCTGGAGCGGTGCCACTTGAGCCAAGATGCCCGAGTGTTCCTCGAGCGACATCGAGAAAGGCGCCGCACCCAAGAGGCTGGTGACAGCATGACGTCGGCCTCGACCCAGCCTGAAGGGAAGATCTTCGCCACGCGAGCCCTGCCCCAGGCATACGCCGCGCAGCATATGCCACAACCATATGCACTGCAAGCGGCGCCCCCGGTCTATGGTGCAGCCTTGCCCATGCCGGGGTACACGGTGCCAAATGCGAACCAAGCGTTCGCAGCGCCAATACCTGCGGCAACAGGAGCAGGATGTGCGGCCCTTGCACCCCACCTTCGCTTCGCGAGGTGGCCGCGCAAGTTCCGGCCGCACCTGCCCGAGAAGTACGACAGCAGCGTCAACCCGGCGGAGTTCCTCCAGATCTACTCCACCGCCGTACTTGCCGCAGGAGGGGATGAGGCTGTCATGGCCAACTACTTCCCCGTCGCCTTGACCGGCCCAGCCCGGTCTTGGCTCATGAATCTCCCTCACGGGCCCATAACTTCCTAGGGAGAGCTCTGTCGGCAGTTCATCGCCAACTTCGGCAGCTCCTACACCCGTCCCGGCACGGAGCTTGACCTCCACACCATCAAGCAACAACCTGGGGAGTCGCTGCGTTCTTTCATCCAGCGGTTCTCCCAGGTACGCAACACCATCCCGCATATTCAAAGTGCTTCTGTGGTGGTGGCGTTCCGGCAAGGTGTCCGGGACGAGAAAATGCTTGAGAAGCTCGCAACCAGAGAGGTCCGCGACGTCTCTGAGCTATTCAGCCTGGCGGACAAATGCACCAGAGCAGCTGAAGGGCGGAACTGGCACTCTCTGCCGACCTCCGAGTCAGGAGGACAGCCCGGGTCCGGCGCTGCTGCCTATGGAGGTGGCAAGAAGGCCAAAAACCGGGGGAGTGGCAAGATGAAGTCATTGTCCGCGGCTCCCATCGCCGCAGCAGCAACGACTAGTGGAGCTCGGGGGCCACGCCCCGACAAAAGGCAGCGGCAGTTACCAGCCCCAGATAGTGACCAGGTCGGGCTATGCCCCGTGCATGGCGCCGGCAACCATACTGCTGCCAAGTGCTGGGATATCCAGAGGCTCGCAGAGCACTTCCGCAAAGGAAGGCAGCAGAGAGCTGAAGCACCGCTCCACCCTCAGAGGGATGTCAAGCAGAAAGTCGATGCTCCAGTCAGCGCCGCCAACCAGGTGGGGTTTCAGGAGCCTCAGCGTGTCATAAAGACAGTGCATAACGGTGAGGACTCCAGCTCCGATGGTGACGGGCCGGGGCGGTAGCCGGCTGTGGCTGCCGTCCCAGGTCAGTGGAGGCTGCACTGCTGCGGCGTCAACCTTGGAGAAGCCCCAAGTAGTCGCAGCAGCCCAAGCACCGATCTCAATGGTGCAAGGTCGGGCCAGCCTCACCCGAGAGCACGCCTCCGTGCCTCGGTCATACCTCCCGGGGGCCGCCCAAGGTCTGTCAACCCATTGAAGCCCTTGCCAGAAGGGGAAGACGCCTTAGGTCTTCCAAGACGAGCCCGGGTTCACCTACCCCTTGAAGGCCTTAGCCAGAAGGAGAGAACTCCCCGGGGGCACCCAGGACAAGCCGCGCGGGACCTGATCCAGCGTGAAGATGACAACCTCATCGGCGAGACTCGGCTGCAGGTAACACCCCACAACGCACGGTCTCGGCTGCTGCTCTAGCACTACCGCCAAAAAACCAAACGCGTCAGGGACCTGCAGAAGGGCAACCTGGTGTCACGGCACGCACTTTCCCGAGAAAGACCTATAAACTCTCCCCCAGCCGGGATGGTCCCTTCCGAATCACGAAAGCTGCCGCCCCAGGTACACATGCCTTTCAACCGAGTGTGGGATCCGTTCCCAAAACCCCTGGCATGGAACAACACTGTAAGTCCTACTCCCTGAGCATTAGTAGAACAGGGTCATCCCCTTCTGTAATAAATCCCATAGAATTTAGGAACAGCGCTTGGGGCAGCTAAGTCTCGAGGGACGGTACAGGACTACGTCCAGCATAGCCTGGTTCCGACCCTAAGCACGTAGAGTCTTGCTTCCCTTATAGACGAGGCGGATCATTGCCTCCATGTACAGCCAGAATTCCACCTATGGGCATGAACACAGAAACTTGTTCTACTTTGCTCTCTCTCATGCGCTCATTTAAATTATGCATTAATTTTTATGATCGCACTATCTATGTATGTTCATCGTACATCTAGCTCCCTCTCTCCCTCGCTCATCCATAGTCAGCATTCGCTATCTTACCGAGGGCGGTTGCGCTTGAGGCACCTGCCGACGGCCGAGTGAGTCTCTCGGGCCTCCCCCAGTCAGGTGTTGCGGTGCCAGTTGGTCACCTCCAGGAAAGGCCTGCGTTGTGCATGGGGGTCCAGGGTGCGTATCCCTCTTAGCCGGCTCCGAGCCCAAAGCGTGCGCATCCTGCCCTCCGGAGGTACAGGGGAGTAAAACGCTTTGCCTGGTCATGAACCCAAAGCACGTACACTCTGCTTCCCCGGCGCACGGCCCGGTACTAGGGATCGGACGGCCGTACCTGGACCTCGGAGGGAGCCGGAGCTCCGGCGCCTCGCGCACAGAATTGCCCAAGCCCAGTATAATGGATCAGGATCGTAAGCCGAATAAGACTAGGAGACAGGAGGGGAGGACCCCCCGAGGAGAATTAGGTTTCCTCTGCCTATGTGCAGGACCTCCAGGTTACAGCAACGGGACTGCACGAAGCGGGGGGAAAGGAGCTACCAACTACTCCGGCCTAGGACTGGAAGGACCGGGTCCTGCCCCTTCAGCAGGGGTGAGGCCCGAAGGCCCCACGTGTCCAGCGGGCCCGGAGCTCCCGCCTCCTCAGGAGGGGCTCCAGACCCGCCACGTGGCCGGCAGATCTGGACCTCCCCATAGGGCGAGATCCGGAGACCCCCGGAGGCCCCTAACACAGTTAGGACCCAGGGAAGGTGTCTGTGCAGAGCTCCGAGATTGGAGAAGGCCTCTGAGTACCTTGCGGAGCTAAGGACTCAGCCAGGAAAAGCCAAGAAGGAGAGAAAAGACATCACAGACACAAACACCCAAGAGAGTCTATTCATGCGAGGCTCCATGAGCTGGACTACAGACTCGATAAAAAGGGAGAAACAGGTCATAGGGACCCCCCGGCTCATGCCGGAACCTAGCGGCTACAATGGCGGCCACATCCTCGACTTCAGCCCTGGCAGCTTCCTCCCGCTCCGCGGTTGGGCCCTCTCTCGCTGGCTCCAGGGAGAAATAAGGGTCGCGGCTCTTGAAGCATGCCAGCACATGTGAGGCGACCTCTAAGGCCAGGCCGCGTCCCTCGGCCTCAAGCTCGCTGGCAACCACCGAGTCTAGCCTGTCCAGCTTGGCGCCGATCGACTCCAGCGCGGGGATCACCTCCGCCACCTTCAACGCAGGAGCCGCTGCCCTCACCGGACTGAAGCCAAGAGGGATCAGGGCGGACCCCGCTCGATCAACGAAGCTTGAGACCGCATGCGCCTCCGAGGTTCCCGAAGAAAGCGCCGCAACGTGCAGAAGTGGCAGTCTCGGGAACCGCCGCAGTAAAAGCGACCATCAAGTGGGCGCACGCTCCCACGATCCCGCGGCCGTTCGTGCTCCGGCATCGGTCAATGCGGGACTTAGAGAAAGTGCGCGGATCAGAAGAGACGGAGGTCCCACCTCGGGCTCACTATCTCCCCCGAGATGGGCCCGGGGGCCACTGTCGGTACCTGCGATATGGGGTACCCCCGCGCACAGGGGAAAATGCCTAAGGAACTCGCCCTTCTCCGCAGGGAGAGCTCCGAAGGCGCCATGCGTCCGGCGGGGCCGGACCTCCCTCTCCTCAGAGGAGAGCTCCGGGCCCGCCACGTGGCATACAGAAGCCGGACCTCCCCCTCCGCAGGAGAGAGGTCCGAAGGTGCCACGTGTCCGGCGGGACCGGACCTCCCTCTCCTTAGAGAGGAGCTCCGGGCTCGCCAGTGGCCGACAGAAGCCGAACCTCCCCCTCCGCGGGGAGAGGTCCGAAGGCTCCACGTGTCCTGCGGAGCCGGACCCCCCTCTCTCCTCTGAGGAGGGCTCCGGGCCCGCCACGTGGCCAGCAGAACGGCGCTGCCTGCCCCCGACCGATAGGCAGCAGGCGTAAAGACGCCCCATACCTTGCCTGTACAAGGTATTCAAGGCCCGCGTCTTCCCAAGACGCGGAGCACGCCTCTGTCAGGTGCCGTTGCGCCCAGTCGCATCACAGACTGGCACGCAGTGTCAGAGCCTGCCAGCCAATAAACGCAGCGACAAGACATCCCATGCCGCCCCCGCCGTCATCATCCACTACGACTAGCATGCGGCATGGGCAGGGCTGCAAGACGAAGACTCAGAAGCCTTCGCCAGAGACAACTACCGGCATAATTGCAGATACGGTAGATAACAGTCAATCTCCCCGGGACCACCTGTCGGGTCCCGGGCCCCCCTTGTAAGCCACCCGAGTCTTGGACTATAAAAGGCTCGGGTAGGCGACGTTAGCAAGGGTTCGCACTCTCGCAACTCATACGCTAGACATCTCTCATCCCCAAGCTCAGGACTCCGGTTCTGAGCAACAAGCAATACAGCGAGCTCCATAGCTTGCCGTGGACGTAGGGTTTTACGCTCCGGCGGCCTGAACCACGTAAAACTCGCCGTGTCAAGCTCTTACTAACTCGTCCATACGCTCAAGCTCTCCGCAAGTGACTAGCCCCACCGAAAAAAAGAACCTCCGCGGGCTGCCCGGTGCAGGCCCGGGGGAAGTGTCGACCGAACACTTCGACAGTAAGGGAATCCCCGACTGAGTTATGTATATACTAATAAGAAAGAAGCAGGTTACAAGCTGGCATTCCGTGCCGCAACACACACTATTTGTGTCAAACTAGTCTAGGCTTCTTGAGCTAAGAAGGATCCGGATCTAGTTTCACGATCCATGCAGTTAGGCACTCACGCACTGGAGTCTTGAACCTTCTAGTCTGTAATATTAAGGTGGTACAAAATGTCTCTCGCTAGGATTGGATTGGAGGCGGCTCTCCCCTGAAGATGAAAGCATTTCTGAGTTTCCATATTTCCCAAGCTGCAATAGAAAAATAATTTCATGAATCCCAGAGAGGGCCATTGCCTTTTTGCTGCTTCGGTGTATGAAAGAAGTGGAGGCTATGATCCCACTGTATTCCAATTATTGCCCAACACTCTGCACTGAAGGGGCACTGGAAAAAAGGTGATAGGTGAGATCTTCAGTATTGGCATCACATAGGACGCAGGAGTAGTCGTCATTCTCAATGGCAAAGTTCTTTCTTTAGAGAAGATTTTTAGGGTTCAGACGATCCAGATATAATAGCCAGCAAAATATTTTGATTTTCTTGGTCGTCTTTGCTTTCCATATCCAATCAAACAGCTTTGGTGGCACACTGTGTTCAACGTGACGCTTGTAGATCATGCTGGTCTGGATGGTCAGCGAGCTGTTTTGTTATATGTCCAACTGGTCCCAGTTGAGTGGGCGCTCATTGAGATTACCCAGGATCGCCTGAAGTTGCTGGTACTCAACCATCGCCTGCTCTGTCATAGGGGTGTAAAATAAGTTCTAGAAGGATGGCTCGTCTCCATATTGAGCTATGGATACGAACAGTTTTTTGTTGAATGAGAATATGCGTGGCATTTCTATCTTGAGGATGCAGTTATTCCATCTGTATTCCCAGAGAAGAACAGTATAACCTACCCCCATCTCGAACTATTGCATGGTCCTTTTATTGTTCCCATAGATTCAAGATGTCCCGAAGCCAGAATGAACCCTTGTTGGGGAGCTTGTGTGTGTGTGGAGGGGGGGTGTTCCCTTCTGTATAAGTATGCACTGTAAACCAACTGGGCCCAGGGTGTATCCACTTTGTTGTATAATTTGTCTAGGAATTTCTGCAGGAGAGCGAGGTTCATTAACCGCAGATCCTTCAGTCTCAAGCCTCCCCTCTGGCGAGGAGATGTCACTCGGCTCTATTTTACTAATGGCCTCACTTTGCCTGTCACTTCACTACCTTTCCAAAGACAAGCTTTCCTTGTTTTGTCAACAGCCTGGATGACCGTGAGATGTAGTTTTAAAGTGCACATGCTATAAAGCGGAATGGTAGATAAAAGACAATCTACCAGGGTGCATCTTCTTACCATTGAGAGGAATGTGGATGTGGCCGAGAATTTCCTCTCAATTTTTGCCGTCAGATAGGCAAAGTCTACCACCAATGGTTTGTGAATTCCCATGGGGATCCCAAGGCATGTGAAGGGGAAGGAGCCGACTTGACAACCTAATGTATGCGCCATGCTTTCTATTGTTTCTGTAGATAAATTGATGGGCAACATGGTTGACTTGCTGAAGATTACCTTTAAGCCCGTGGCTGCCCCGAACGAACCAAGCAGCGCCTTGAAGAAGAACAGTTCTCTCTAAGAGGCATTCAACGCTACAATGGTGTCATCTGCATATTGCACGATGGGGAACTAGTTCCAGCCAGTGTGTCAAGCAGGTGGCTGATCATCCCCGAGACTGCAGCTTTGTTAACTATGTGCTGGAGCAAGTCAACTGCAACGACAAAGAGTAAGGTGGAGAGAGGGTCATCTTGTCTTACCCCTTTTGTAGTGAAAGAAATTCCCAAGGACTCCATTGAGAAGGACTGCCGAGGTAACCGAGTCAAGGATATCTTGGATCCGATTCAGCTAGGAGAGCGGGGTAGCTAGGAGTGACAACATCCTGATGATAGCGAGTGTTGTACCATATCAAATGCCTTCTCAAAATCCAACTTGATAATAACAATAGGCTTCCCGTATGTCTTGCACTGATGAATGTATTCATAATTCCAAGCTAGGCAGTCCTGAATGGTCCAGCCTTTAATAAAGGTGTATTGATTTGCATGTACCAAAAGGGACATCTTCTTTTGCATCCAGTTGTCCATAAGCTTGGTGATCAGTTTGATACTCGAATTTAGCAGGGAGATGGGTCTGTAATCCGTTGATCTCACCGGAGTGGGGGTCTTTGGTATCAACGTAGTGAAGGATGCGTTAATTGGCTGCAAGCTGATGTTCCTGACAAATAATTCATTGTAGAGATGGTAGACATCCAACTTGATAGTGTTCCAACATATCTTGTAAAATCTGTTATTCAAACCATCCGGACCCGACACTTCGTCAGACAGATTGCTTTGATAGTACCATCGATCTCCTCCCTGATAAAAGGCAAGTCCAGGTCTTGAAGACCGGGGAAATTGTACACTGGGTGATCCAGTTCTGGCCAGGGTTGTGTTGGTCCAGTTTGCCCTAGAAGCAGTTTTCACTGAATGCTCTGTTCTGTCAATGCCTAAGTTGTCTTGAATGCTAGTGATGACATTGCGTTGG